>JAPUBQ010000013.1:13332012-14554126 GCA_035578125.1 Mellilla xanthometata
TAAGACGAAGCATGCCAGAGGAGAGTTGGGGAGTTACCCCCCGGAGGAGATTGTGGAGAGAGCCAGACTCTCCTTCCAAGAGGGAGTTGTAGAGATATGGCTCACGAGTGAAGATACTGGTTAGTTTCATTTACTTATTTACTTCTTGTGGCTCTGGGGGAGGCCTTTTCCACCTGGCAACCGGACACGCAAAAGTGGAACAAAAAAACAATATACGGAAAATAATATTGTCATGTCCGAAAAGAAGCTAAATATATAAATAACATATACTTCCTGTGGCTCTACAACCCTGGGTCGGCTTTGGCCTCCTCTACTAATCTATGCCACTTTGTGCGGGCTTGGGCCAAGCTTCTCCATCTGTCCAGTTTCCCTGAAACCTCCAGATATTAGACTAGGCATGCTCCACTTTTGGCGATAGTGTCGCTATTCATGTGGTTATTCAACCTACTGGTTAAACGCCTAGATAACTTACTTATCCGGCACGATACCCCAAAGTGTGTGTTGGTCTCCAACAACAGATGGCGCCTCTCATCACGACGTTGCGTCATTCCTCTCCAGTCAGCCACTTGAGGCTCTCCCAGGTCCCTTATCACGGCATCACTCTAGCAGTACCGAGGGTGGCCAACTGGATGGCATCCATCCGGCTTCCCTCGGGCTTCCCCAAGTAGGTCAATGTGGTTATGCACTACTATATGGTACTCCGCGGTAGGGTTGACAATCCGACTGTTTTGAGCTCTTTCTTTTTGTACGTCCCTGATTACTACACTCGCTAGTGTAGCCGGCGATGGCACAAGTTGTTCAGTGTCCCTCATTCTCGCACGGAATATGGTAAATCGGCCCCTACGCGACGTGCTATATCTTACCTTAACGCTTTATCCGAAATCCAAGAAATTGATGTCTTTTGTAGTGCCGTCACTTGCATTGTCTGTGCATTCAGGAATGTAGTTTATAAGTCTTAAATAGTTAGCGCTTTGGTGTAAAAACTGTAATAGCTATTTAATTGAATAAATAAATAAATAGGCTCTAACGCCTAGCTGTAAGAAGTAAAGAAAATATTGTTACGTGCTGGACGGGGCACTCGGGATAAAGGTTTGGGTATATGACTAAAACATCGGTTTCATGGATAACTAGCATTTATTAAGTATGGAATCCCCACGCCGGATACGTGTCTGGTCTTCCAACTCGTCGAAACGTCCAAATCGTGTGCAGTCGCAATCCGTATTCCGCGCCGGAGTCGTACACTCGTAGACACTAATCGCACTCTTCGCTCGGGGTATCACTCGGAGTTAACTCTCCGACAACTCGCAGTTAACTCTACGACATCTCGCAGATAACTGTCCTTCGATTGCTCCGTCCGCTCTATACCCGATCATACAATCTCTCGTAAGTTCTATATATCGAACGTTCGGAACTATTCCACAGGAGAATTCGAGGTAGTGTGTGAGTGAGATAGAAGATGTTTGTTTACGCACGTAAACAAACAGGCGGCGTTCGGGAAGCTTTCGAATATTCTTTACTACTCCCCAGTACAATCTAGAATGTTCGAGTTAATGTAGCAGTGAGACAACAAATATGTGTGAGAGCGAGACCGAAGGTTTTCGTGTGTTTTCTAGAACATTCTGTTCTGGGAGCTTCGCGACAATATCCTTGTGTCCAGGCACATACGGGCGCGATATCGGCACGTCTCTCCCGGAGCTGCTCCGGCGGCTGGTGGAGGTGATACCGGAGGGCTGCCGGCTGCGGCTCGGGATGACCAACCCGCCCTACATCCTGGAGCACCTGCAGGAGGTGGCCTCCATCATGCACCATCCTCGGGTTTACAAGTCAGTTGATTCTCACACAAATAAATCAATATAATTACCATGAGGGGCAAATAGATATGCATTTGCTAAGTTGAAGTTTAATTTCAGTAACTTTTTTTATATATGCACGATAGGCTTGAGCTTGACCACAACTCACCTGATGTTAAGTGACATTGCGGTCTAATCATTAGGTTACTTTTACTCAACACGCGCACAAGGTATCTACATATGATGTAAAATTGAAATAACTGAAGTTATTACAACTTTTTAGTTAAGTTTTGTTTAAAGAATATATGTATATTTTTTAAATAATTTTATTATAATTTAGTTCAACAAATTTCTTTAAAATAACTGAGATTTGAGCAAAATGTTTACATTTTTTAAATGATAAAAATCAAAAATAATGGCCAAATGTCATTATTTTTGATTTTGATGCTGGCCGGCCACAGAAAAAAAAAACAAACAAAATAGGCGGGAAAGTAGCAATTTGATCTTCTTTAATTTTACTATTTTTTTTATAGCTAATTCATGTTTATTTATGTAATGAAAAGCACAGTGTTTACCTCGGGTTAAAGACTTATTTAGTCACTCGAACTATTGGCACCCTCTCTTCGTTCGGGACGCCAAACCCCGTCTCAGTTCTAAATAAGTTTCTTTCACCCCTAGGGTAACAATGTACTATTGTTTATTCTGTTTCAGATTCCTCCACGTGCCGGTGCAGTCCGGCAGCGACCAGGTGCTATCCGATATGAAGCGGGAATACACAAGGAAAGACTTCGAACACGTCGTCGACTTTCTCAGAGACAGGTTGGTTATCATACATCATGTCTTCTTCTTCTTCTTCATATGAGCTAAAGTGACCAAGCTCTGGTGTCGAAAGATTTCCAAGCCGCCCGAAAGCCTCTGACGTGGCTTACATAAAGTATATGGACAGATCATAAAGCGATGACAGCTCAGTGCGTACGGCTGGAACTTGTGCTCTGTAGGTAGGGTTCGTTCCCCACCAAGGAGGTCGAACTTTCGGTGAAGGAAAAAGGAAAACATCCCTAGAAAACCATAGTATGGTGGTAGAGTATTTTGTAGAGCTCGCCTGGATGGCACTCAAGTTGAATAATATGTCGCCAATCGCCTAACGGTCGTTCAGGCAAACTTACATTATTATAATTTTTATAGTTTTAAAAGTGTTGTGACCACTTTTCGTAAGATTTTTTTTGTTCCAATAAAATAACAGTAAGATACAAGTTGTAACTCCCGGATTTGTCCGCATTATGAAGGTAGTCTCTAGATATGTTTCCGTTCCCCAGGGTGCCAGGCATAACCATAGCGACGGACATCATATGCGGCTTCCCCACGGAGACCGAAGAGGACTTCCAGGAGACGGTGGCTCTGTGCGACAAGTACCGGTTCCCCTCGCTCTTCATCAACCAGTTCTTCCCGCGGCCCGGCACGCCTGCCGCAAACATGCAGAGGGTTAGTTAATTATACGCGTATCGCGTATATCTTTCATAAAAATGCTATTTATTACATAGCGCCTGTAGCGGTGGTAAATCGTCTGACCTATGACTCGACATCACAAAAAAAAACTTTATTTCAGGTTTCTTAAACAGGTTTTTTTAAATACTGATTTTTACTAAAATTGGTATAAACATTCTTTATACGGACTTTATGTTAATATTTTAATAAATCTAACGTTTAAGATTTATAAAGACTACTTTACAACTGAAAATTTAAGATTTCATCCATACTCTTTTAGGATACTTAGAAGATTAAAACCTATAACTGAAAGACTGTATATTTCTCATACAGGTGCCAGCTCAAGAGGTGAAAAAACGTACAAAGCAGTTATCAGACCTTTTCCGTTCATACGAACCTTACGGGCACAAAGTGGGCGAAACACAAGAGGTGCTAGTCACCGATATATCTCACGATAAGAATTATTACGTCGCCCACAACGAATACTACGAACAAGTTCTAGTGCCTAAAGAAGAAAAGTTTATGGGGAAAATGGTTACAGTCAAAATCACAAGTGCTACGAAATTCTCTATGGTCGGACAACCCATAGACAAACCTAAGATGGCGGGGATTACGGAACCGCTGAAAAAAGGGCAAGTTTCGGGTGTCGTGGAAGTTAAGAAGACGAATGTGCCTGTACCGATTTTGATGCTGCTTTTAGCAGTGCTTGCTAGGGTGCTATGGATATTTTTTAGTTAGTAAAAGTTGGACTTAGTTTAATTTGGCTTTTTATTTTACCTGATTGTTTATGAAAAAGTCTAGGAATATTTTAAAAGTTTTGTTTTAAGAAAACAAATGCTGGAGGGATGGATGGAAACTGATGTGTCTTTAATAATATTCTGATACCTTGAAACTAATTTAAATATTGACTATTTACTTACTTTTGATAAGGAGTGTCCCTTTAACGCTTTCGTAAACATATTTCTTTTTTTCCAACGCTTTTTTGGCACGACGTATTTTGCTATATTAGTTTTGAAGAAGAATGGTTCAAAAGTACTATAAAACGTTCTTCCGTGACACTGTCTTATTTTTGTTTAAAATTTACTTCGGTATAAAATATTCATTTTTACCATTTCAATTGAGCATTTTGGAATTTCATGTGCTTGTCTATTATACTAAAATTAGGTACAAGCGTTGTAAATTATTATTATTGCTAAGTAACAATAATAAATAAAATAAATTGATAATAATACTAATTCCCGACTTCACATAGTGGGAAAAGGTGAAGGCAAAGAAGAATAAATAAAATAAATTATATAATAGTAAGTAGTATTATAAATTGTTGCTGTACAAAACAGGTCATTGCACAGAAAACAAAAGCAAACTCGATTTCAGTCACAGTTTATAATAAGCAGAATAGTAACTCAATCCGCGACAAAGGCCTGCACGGTCGGCCGCCTCCTTTCATACGATGTTATATAAACTGTGACACACTGTGCTTCATGCAGTTGTAGCATGGAGGGACCTTGCGATGTGTTTTTAAAGATTATCGACTGAATTATAACATTCTCGTACATTTCGAATAAAATAATAAATAAAGAAAGCTTTTGTGAAGTGGTGAAGATTTTGCCGGTTTCAATATTAATTAGAGTAGAATAAATATTTAGTGTACTTCCGCAGTGATCTGAATCCAAAGTAAAATAAGCAAAAGAAACATCTTATTATAAAAAAAAATTTTTGGTGTGTAATGCAAATTTTAAGGTTTCCTATGCTTTATTTTGATTTGGTTTCAGATCACAGCGGAAGTACACTAAATATTAAATTTTTCTTTTACCTACAATGGATTTCGGCAAAGTTACGCCTGAGTCAATATGTTATACTAACTAGAGTATAACTTAATGAATTACAATTTGACCAAACAATTTAATGTTTGGTAATATATCTGCCGCATGGTGGACGACCGCTGGGCAAAGGCCACCACAACTCTACTAGACCTCGAGGAAGACCCAGGAAACGGTGACGCGACGATCTATGTAAATTTGATAAGGAATGGGCCACCAAAGCCGAAAACGGGGCTGACTAGAAGTAGAGAAGAGAGGCCTTTGCCCAGCAGTGGGACACAATAGGAGCAGTGGGATACAAATCCAAACATTAAATAGTTATTTAATGTTTGGTTATAAACAACACAAAAGTAGCTTTAGCGAATATTTTGTCGGTTTCAGTGTCAAGAACAGTTAAACTAAATTATTGAATAACACATACTTATCTAAAATTTAATTATTAAATACTAAAAATCTAGACATTTATCAAATCAGTGAGCTATGTCGGCGTATAGTTCTCAAACTGCCAAGAGGCAAAAAGTAAGAGAAACAAAAGTGGACTCAGAATATTTTCAAGGTATGTATTATTTTTTTCATATATGTTATTTTTGAATAATATAAGATACTAGCTGACCCGACAAACGTTATTTTGCCTTATCACTTAGGGGTTTTGCAAATAGATAGAAGCCGATTCTAAGACCTACTGAATACGCATATAACATTTGGTAAAAATCGGTCAAACCGTTTCGGAGCAGTACGGTAACTGACATTGTGACATGGAAATTTTATATATTAAAAGAAGAAGATAAGAAGATTAGCTGCGCTCCGCGGAGTTACCCGCTTTTATCCAAAAAAAAAGATGTTAATCCGGGATAAAAAATAACCTGTGTTAATCCAAGGTCTAATCTCCATAGTAAATCTCATCAAAATCGGTCCAACCATTGGGGTGTGAAGGAGTAATATAGATTATGAAGTTATTTGCGTATCCCACGGGAACCATAAAGGTTTTCGGTATAAAAAGTAGCTTATGTGGTAATCTACGGTCTAACCTGTCCTTATACCAAATTTAATCTAAATCGGTTCAGCAGTTTGAACTTGAAGAAGTAACAGACATACAGACTTTTACAAACTTTCGCATTTATAACATTAGTGGGATTGCAGAGGTAAATGAAGAAATCGTTGATTTTTTCATTAAATAGGTTAGCTCTGGACCAAAAAGTCACTTAATGGTTAGCAATATATTGAGTGCACTTACCTAAAAGCAGCAGATTCACTCTTAAGTAAAGAATATATGTGTATACTAAAAAAAAAAACATATTAACCCAGCAGTTAAGTATAGATGTTTTATGCTAAAATAAAGATGTAATTTTCGTCATTTTTTAACCGACTTTAAAAAGGAGGAGGTCATATATTCGACTGTATGTATTTGTTTTTTATTATGTTGTACTGAAAAATTTAAACGTACTTACATATATTTTAAAGTAAGTTGAAATTATTTTTAATTACTAAGGCACACTATAGTGTTAAATAATTTCTAGATGACACATTAATAAATAATTGATATACATAAAATAATTGTAGTTAAAATGACATGTGATTCTTTATTTACCAATAAATTATTTGTAATCTGTATACCTAATTTGCCATTTCTATAATACCGGTCATCAAACTCTCTATCCATAGGTATAGATAAGTGCGAGTACAACAACATGGCGTCCCCTGCGGAGGCAAGTAGCTGGCGGCATTACCACGCTGCCGAGAGGATACAAAACAAGAGTATGGAGGAGTGGACCAAGTTCAGTGTCTCGCTCACACACTTCAGGAATAATGGTCAGTTTTAAATAGAAACATAAAAAAATTGTGGACTTCTGATGTGATCTGAAACCAAATTAACATAAGCAAAGGACGAATTAAAATGTTTTAGTTTTAATAATTAAAACATGATACATAGCAGGTTTGTTTGGTTTAATTGACTAATTGTAAGGTTTTTATCTTATTTTATATTGTTAGTTTTGTAATTAATTATGTAGGTATTTCATAATTATCAACACTGATATGTATGTTTATGAAGAGTTGTCATTTAAAAAAATAAAATGACATAAAAAAAATAACATAATTAATTCTTAAAATTAAAAATGATAATTTAAGAGTTTAAATGATTAAAAAAAAAATTAAAACTTTAAATGTTAATTATTATTAATTATTTTAATTATAATATTTTAATTATTCCTTTGCTTATCTGAATTTGGTTCATTGCTTATCTTAATTTTAATTCATTTTATCTGCAATCTACAACGGATTTCCGCAAAGTAACGCCTGAGTCAATAGATTATTTGCTCAGTTTTAGACTGCGACAGATTATATTTACCTACTGATTAAATTCATAGAGGTTATACTCGGTTAGTTACTGGTATCTTATGTAGCGCCAATGGCTCAGCTACCTAAGGTTCTGACCAGATGTCGCGGGTAACATTAAAGGTTGGACAGTCTTTGGATGCCCAAGACTGTCATTTATAAAGTGGAAATTTCATCTACGTACCTAGGGGCTACCGTTATCTACGTACCTATGTTAAATTGTAGGTCCCGGCTACAAGCAGTCGTTATACATAAAAATTTGCTATTATATCCAAAAAAGGCAACAAAATAAAAGTTGGTTTTGTATAGTAGTGATTATTTATTTATTCTGTACACTTATAATAAGCCTTAAAGATATTATGTTATGTATATTCAATGTTTATTTAAATTATGTCGCCTCGTTGGCGTAACGGTTATCATGCCGAACTGCCAATCAGAAGGTTCCGGGTTCGATTCCCGGCACGGCCAACATTTTTGTACTTAACTAAATTTATTGGCTGTGGGTCTGGGTGTTAAATATGTATCTATATAACCTATGTAGGTATGAATGTGTATGTAGTATATCAGATGTGTTAGCTACCATAACACAAACTAGAAATGGTTCAGTATGGGGTTAACCAGCCGTGTGTGAAATGTGTCCTAATATTTATTATTATTTGTTTCTTGGCAATTTACCCTCTCCTGCATAGGAGGTATACTAAGCATGCACGGACCAAAGCCAAGTGCATGCCTGTGTATCTAACTTAACTTCTTACTAGTATATACTTAACTTATTACTAGACTATGCTTATCTACTTATTAATCTATACTTATCTACTAGCCTATGCTAACCTACTTATTAGTTTATGCTTACATATTTAAAAACTTTCGTACTATCCTACAAGTTATTATTATGTATATGGTGTTATATCCCCCCTTTTCCCTCAGGTCCAGCCCACTACTCCCAATACCTACACTCCCCCTGGGACGACCATTCCTTCACTCAGGAGAACCACAAGCGTTGTCTCAAAGCTTTCTTCGAGTTCTGCTCCAAACTCGGCCTAAAGTACTGGACGGCCTACGACACGGATCTCGTCCCGTGGTCGGAGAATTGGGACGAGATGAGGACGAGCTGGGACGAGATGGTCGAGTATGTTGTGGAGATGGGGCAGAGATATCATGTCAGGCTGATGTGGTTGGCACCGGATTTACATACTCATCCTAGGTAAGGATAAATTTTTAAACATGTTAATTTTTTTACAGAAATGCATTTTCCATAGATACTATTGTATCTATTACATCAAACTACGTCACAAAAATATTTAAATTAATGTCAACCTTACCACTGTATGTTAAGGTTGATTTTCGACTAGTGCCGTAATAAACATAAGCTATCTTGCTCCGCGATTACAGCTATAAAATTTCATGACCGTACGCAGTGAGCGTTAGAAAATTCAACTGCATTACTATGCTAATAAAGCTTAAATTCCTCAAACTCAAATGAAAATTAGAAAATGAAAAATATTTATTTACTAACATATAACTAGATTGCATATTCTCTTGTGACTACTTAACTAGGCAAGGCCTGAATCTAAGTAGTCCAATTTAACCTGTTTGCAATTTAAAATAAACTTCCTCTAAAAAGACAGTATAGAAATAAAACAATGAATACGATAACGTTACAAACTAAGACTTTTTAAAAAAAAAAATGAATATTTTTTGTAGCCACGTATGACAGTGCCAGCGTTTTATTTCTTAGCTTTGATAACGTGTATACGAAGACATAAATAAAGTCACGAAACCGTTGAGCGAAACATGAAATAAGACCAAACTCATAGTTGTGGTCTTATTTTCCTTGCCGTTTTTAGAGACATCACCTTAAATCTAGTACATTTTTGATCGAAGATCTTATTGCAGATATTCTTCAGGAGCATTAACAAGTAGTGACGCTACCACTGTGACACTTGCCGCGACACAGATCAAGAAATGTATGGAGGTGGCACAGCGAGTCAACGCAGAGTGCTTCCTGCTCGCGCCTTGCAGGGAGGGGTACGAGAGCGTGTTCCGCACAGACGTGCATAAGGAGATCAAGCTGTTCGCTAAACTACTCAAAATAACTGCCGAGTACAAGGAGAGATTGAATTACAGGTAATACAAATACAAACAAATACATAATTATTAGCAATAGTTATAATTATGTTTATATAAAGTGATGTATTTTACAGGACTTAAGAATATTTACATGTAGAAAAGACGAAAAAAATACATGTTAATAAATACATGTCGGAGAATCAGGCAATTCTCATCGATATCGTCATTAGTCGTTGCGTCATTAGGGTAAAGTGCGAGCACAAAACATAATACAGTTAGAACCTCGATTATCCGGCCCTCAGTTATACCGATTCGTGACTGTCCGGACTACAGGCCAATTGTCCAAAGTCGTATTTTTGCAAACATATACCTACGTGTCGTACGGAATTAGCGAAAAAAAAAACGATTTTCTTCATACTTTCGATTATCCGGTTTTTCGATTATCCGAATGCCTGGCAACAACAATTAGTTATTATTTAATTTTATTACGCTGTGTAGGTACTTCACAATCATTTCGAAGAGAAAATCAGTAGCTAAGACCGAGCAGCGGGTTCAAGACACCGATCTTCCTTTACACCAATGATAACTCTCTTATGTTTGCGGCAGCAAATTTCTCTCGCAATTCAGCGGGGAAATGCTGCCAGACTGATAGATATTTTGGCTTTGACGTAGTCTTTTAGACTGATTTTTATAGACATTAATACATCAAAAGTAGTGTTCAGGAGTATTTACAAAGGTTTGTACTATAACTACTTAATTCTGATATATTTATCGTGTGTGAAATGTGTCCTATTATTTATTTATTTTAGTGTAGGTTAGACCATTATGGGTATCAAAGGAAAGGACTTGACAAGTAGATTACATACACTGTGATAAATATCAAATCCAAGAAAGCGGCGAGCACAGAAAGTTCAATCCCCCGATTGCTCTAAATTTTAATTTGTACTTATAATTTTGTATGTTATGTATGAATATTATGAACTGATGATAAAGTAATGTGACCCCATTCTTTCCCCAGAAGCCAGCTGCTCCTGATGCCGTACGGGCAGGGCTCTCGAGGGTCCCGCCTGCTCTCCTACATGTGGGACCTGACCAGCTGCCTGCACCTGGTGCGGAGCCACGGCCTGGAGCGCTGGTACAAGGTGTGCGTGCCGCCGGGACACCACCTATACATGGCTAGCGTGTCAGTATCACACAGCTCCATTAGAGTAAATAAATAAATAAAATAAATAAATATTAGGACACATTCACACACGGCTGGTTAGCCCCATACTGAACCATTTCTAGCTCGTATTATGGTTGCTAACACAACTGATATACTACATATACAAACATACATATTATATGAATACATATTTAACACCCAGACCCACAACCAACAAATTTAGTTAAGCACAAAGATGTTGACCGGGCCGGGAATCGAACCCGGGACCTTCTGATTAGCAGACCGGCATGGTAACCTTTCCGCTAACGAGGTCGTCGAGTAGCATATAACAATATCTTTAGGCAGCTGATGGGGCTGTCGAGGTGCTGCAGTGCCTCCGGCATGTTTTTTGACGCACGAGTGGACACTTTTAATGCTATACAGCGCAAACGGATCGCTTCATTCATGGTTAGAGTTGACAAGTGTAAAAATAGCATCATCAAGAGTCTGGCAGAAAGGCTGCTCCGATCTGCAACGTACGGGCAATGGATGGCTATTGCCACCTAATTATGTATTATTTTTAATATTTTTACTTTTTTTGACTTTTGTTTTCTTTATTTATTATCTGAAATAAGAATTTTTTTTTTTTTTTTTAATATTAGGACACATTCACACACGGCTGGTTAGCCCCATACTGAACCATTTCTAGCTCGTATTATGGTTGCTAACACAACTGATATACTACATATACATACATACATATTATATATAAATACATATTTAACACCCAGACCCACAGCCAACAAATTTAGTTAAGCACAAAGATGTTGACCGGGCCGGGAATCGAACCCGGAACCTTCTGATTAGCAGACCGGCATGGTAACCTTTACGCTAACGAGGTCGTCAAATTTAGTATCTACGATTATTAGTATCTACGATATTAATTTATTATTAGTATCTACGATACACTTCTTCTTCTTCGTATCTGGTGTCGAGAGTTTTCAAGCCACCCGATGGCCTCACACTTGGCTTACCATAAACTAATAATAATTTTGTCGACCTCGTTGGCGTAAATGTTACCATGCCGGAATCGCAATCAGAAGGTTCCGGGTTCGATTCCCGGCCCGGCCAACATCTTTGTGCTTAACTAAATTTGTTGGCTGTGGGTCTGGGTGTTAAATATGTATCTATATAAAATATGTATGTATATATGTATATGTAGTATATCAGTTGTGTTAGCAACCATAACACGAACTAGAAATGGTTCAGTATGGGGTTAACCAGCCGTGTGTAAAATGTGTCCTAATATTAAAAAAAATAAAAATATACTTAGTATTAATTTGACATAAGTGACGAAGTATATGTTTCCAGATACGGCATGCTAGGTGGCGTGACGATCACTGACGACGTGGATCCCTGCGACAGCAAGCAGATGGCTCTCATGATGAAATGTATTCTCGATCAGGTAATGCGGAATTCATTACTTAAATTTAAATAAATAAAATAAATATTAGGACACATTTCACACACGGCTGGTTAGCCCCATACTGAACCATTTCTAGTTCGTGTTATGGTTGCTAACACATTTAATATACTACATATACATATATACATACATATTTTATATAGATACATATTTAACCGAAAATAGGTAGTTAGGAATCGGGAGCGCGTTAATATCTTTTTAAAAACTAAATTAAAATTAAACTACTTAAAATAGGTGTTGAGTGTCGAAGATTTTATTCTAAACTGTTCTTAATGCTAGGTCTTATTTCTAATGAAATGTTTGCTGATACGGCAAAGCCCGGGTGGCCGGATTCTATGAATCGTCGCTATGCCGCATCAGCTTTCATACAGGGTTATATGCTTATACTTAAGACTACAGGGTTATATGTTTATATATCTACGACTATGGGAATATAACTCCTTCCCCCTCAGCTCGAAGTTCACGGGAAACGGAGTTTTCCGAGAACTTCGCTCACAAATTGTGGCCCCCAAAATACAATAGTCTGGTGTGGACTAGGTGATTAGAGGCTACGGAACTATGCTAGATTACATTTTCTTATGCTAATTCTTATTACTAGTGTTGTCTCCGCAATACGCGTCTCCTGCTTCGAGGGTGAGCAGAGGCAACGAACTTATATTAATTACAATCGGGTAGTTAGTAAAATAGGGTTTTCATTTACATTTTCATTATCGTTTACACTGATTTCATGATTTTCACGAGATTTTCGCACGAGGGGCACTATTTTTGACCATATTAGGTATACCGAAAGTATTAAAACCATTAGGTAGAGAACACTTGTGGCAATGCCAAGACTTTTCACTTCACTTTTCACATTTGGGTTATGGGCACTTTTCACACTTTTCTTTAGTATATAGTTCAGGTGTTGTACGTCATCCAGGTTAACGCCTTGCAAGTCTACGGTTTCGGTTTCTTCTGTAATCTTTTCTGGTAAAACAGGTAAATGTATAACAGGCACGTAGTTATATATATTTCTTGATTCAAGAAAGCGGTTTGCTCGTAGTTGTAGAGTACCAATTGTAACGTCGCAGGGTTTTTGAATAGTAAGGATGTATGTACCTTTCAATGGCTTCTGTGTGACGTCATCTCTGCATTTTTGTGTAAGTACTTTCTTATGTTTAGAGAATATAATCCAACTGTTATCAGAGATTTTCTGAGTCTTCAAATCTTCAGTAATGACTTGTCGCAAGGTACATTTCGATACGTTTTGTCGATATTTCATTAGTTGTTCTATACAGGTTTCTCTGGTATACGGGACGACGTCGTTTTCGGAGCAAAGGTACTCTTTGACTGTTACCTCTTTACATCTTGGGGCAATCGTTCGGTAGCTTTTCTCACCCTGGAGTAAGTAAGGATATTCGGGGATGATGGTTAGGGTATTTTCGGTGGAGTGGTTAAGCATGGGTAATGGGTACAATTTGTAATATATATAACATTCTTTCTCTACAAGTGGGACGTCAATAATAAATCTTATGCTACTGTTCTTAAGGTAGGTTTTTACAGAAAACGTTTCCTCTAAATTAATTAAGTTCTTATCATTAACAGGATACATGAGACTACCGTAGGTACTAATTTCGTTTAACAGTGTCAGTAGCTCTACAGAGTCTATTACAGTTTTGTGCAATACTGATACTTTACTAAGGGCTAAAGCTGTCTCTACATCGCTTAGTCTAATCGAAATGGTACGGAAGTTATTTATAAAAAGGTTAAATATATTTGTTATATGGAACATAAGTAATTCATCGTTTTCCTTTGATTTTATAAACATTTCTATTTTACTAATTCTATCGTTTATAATCTGAGTGTTCTCATTTACAATTTTACTTGAATTGACTATGTGGCCCAACATTTCGGAAATAATGGTGATCTTATTAGAAATAGCTTGCTCGCGAGTTATTGTATCTGTTAATAACTGTTCGAAATGGATAGCGTCGTCGTTATCTAGATTTCCTGTTATGACTTTGATTAGAGAGCCTAGTGGATTCATAAGACCGCGTTTTACGCGCTTACTCGGGATTAACTGTTGTAATTTCTCTGTAGCTTCATCGCGGATGTAATTTATTTGTAACTGGAAATCTTTTAGTTTATTAATAATGGAGGAAACATTTTTAGAAGAGGATAATTTAGCACAAAATTTAGAGTATTGTTTCGTGTTAAATTGTAAGTCAGAAGTTATACCTGTTAAATCTATAGTTTTTATAATTGACCAGTTTTCGTATTGTAGAAACGCACGGCCTTGCTTTACTGGGAGAAGACCTGGGTTTTCAGTTATTTCTTGAAGTTGAAGGCCCTGGCTCGGGAGGTCTTGGGCTTGGATGACCATCGCCGTCATCAGGAGGAAGCACCATCTGTGGAGGGCGTTTTATGTTTCTAATTGGGACCTTAGTATCTCTGTCTCTGATTTTTATGGATACTACGTTTAGTTGTGCTTTACCGGTTACTATTGCTTTTTGGTATTTTGGTTTATACTTCAATTGTCTTTTATTTACTGCTCTTGCGTGTAGCTCTTGACCTTCTTTAAAGGCTGGTAAAATCTCAGATAAGGTCGAATGGAGTCGCTCTACTACTGTAAAATATGATTTTGATTCTATTGGAAATATGTCTATGAAAAGTTCTTGGAACGGGGCGTCTTGCGTTTCGGTTAGTTGTAAAAATGGTTTAAGGGGTTTACGATCGTACTTAGAGGCTCTACATTTATCACACGAATTAATTACTGCTGCGACGGTTTCGCGCATATCTGGCCAAAAATAGTTTCTTTTTATTCGTTTTACTGTTTCTGTTATACCGCGATGACAAGTTTTTCCTTCGTGTAATTTTTTTATTATAAGCTTCTGTTCATCCTCACCTTCGACATTTATTACTCGTTCGGTACATTCCTGGAAGTTAATTGAGTCCTTTTTAAATAATGACGTCACAATGTTACTAAATTCGCGTCGGAGTTGAGGCGTTTCGAAATATATGAAATATTTTAACTTTGGTTTTATGTACTTTTTTAGAAACGTACAGATAAAATCGGGTTTTCCGTGAGGTAGAAATACTTCTAAGATTTTTTGATGTTTTGTGGATAAATCGGTCATTTGCAATTCATTTTCATATTTGTGGAACACTAGTATTTGATTTGGTTTGGTGTCTATGGCTTCATGTAGTATTGGTATGCCTAATGATTCTAAGTCTCTACCAGATTGTATTGTTTCGGTAGCGCTGGAGCTTGAATCCGTGCGCACTAAACATTCGGGTTCCTTTTTAAATATATTATCTATTGTATCAGAGTCAGAAACAGTGATGGGGCTGTGTTGTTATGTATTAGTCTTTTAGCGTTTTTTACTTCGTCTGAATTTATTAAATTTTGGTTAATTTTTGCAAAAAGGGTGGCCCTTACGTTTTGAATGCGGCCGCAGAATTCTAGGTACGTTTCTCCGGATTTTAACTTCATCGATTCTAATTCGATGGCCACTGACTCCTCGCTGCGAGGGTCTCCAAAATGTTGAATTAGTAGTTCTCTCAGGTTGTCGTAATTTAAAAAATCTTCCCTCTCACTGACTAACGCGGCGGCCTTCCCTTTTAATTTGCTAGTGATGCATTGCATCAGATACTCATTTCGCTGATTACTTCCTTGGAAATGTTGGATAACATACTCGCACTTTTTTAAGAACAATGTTAACGTATTCGCGTCACCCTCATATTCAGGAATTAGTTTTAACATATCCCTTAGAAGGGGAGGTGCTAATTGCGCTGCGTTGTCAACCATTTTTCTTAGTAAGTATAACACAAAAAAAAAAAAAAAAAAACTAAAAATATCTAAACACTATGTGCGGTTTAAGTCACGTTAACCTAATCTATAATTACTTAAAAATACAATTTCTTAACTAAAACGAGCAATTTTCGCTACGTTTTCCTTAATTTAATGTGTGCAGTTTCAGTCACAATTTTCTTAACTAAAACGAGCAATTTTCGCTACGTTTTCCTTAATTTAATGTGTGCAGTTTCAGTCACAAACTTAAACTAAATGTGTGATTTTAACACAAGATATTGGATGGGAATGGGTGGAACAAGCGGAGGATTTTACTCTGGGTGTGCCACTTACATGCCCCGCATCGCCGACGTCCAACTCATTTATTTGGTTCGTGGATAATCGGATGGCTCCACGCGATGCTGCTAGCCACCAATGCTGCCACGCTCGTACACTTTTCACGGATTCTACGCTCGGTACTCGCGATGACAGCAGCCGATTATCCTACCGGCTGCGCCAGTTAGGAATCGGGAGCGCGTTAATATCTTTTTAAAAACTAAATTAAAATTAAACTACTTAAAATAGGTGTTGAGTGTCGAAGATTTTATTCTAAACTGTTCTTAATGCTAGGTCTTATTTCTAATGAAATGTTTGCTGATACGGCAAAGCCCGGGTGGCCGGATTCTATGAATCGTCGCTATGCCGCATCAGCTTTCATACAGGGTTATATGCTTATACTTAAGACTACAGGGTTATATGTTTATATATCTACGACTATGGGAATATAACTAGGTTTTAAGTTGTAAGTTTGTGGTTAATTTATTTGTTTTTTTATTTTTATTAATATCATTTTAATCGGTATCTTATTTGTAAAATTTGTATTTGTAAGTATGGGTTTAATGCCTGCAATAAAGACATTTTATTTATTTATTTTATTTAACACCCAGACCCACAGTCAACAAATTTTATTAAGCACAAAGATGTTGGCCGGGCCGGGAATCGAACCCGGAACCTTCTGGATGGCAGTCCGGCATGGTAACCTTTACGCCAACGAGGTCGTCCTCGTATTTAACCTTCTTATTGATAAAGGACCTTTAACCGTTGTGATCTGACCCAGTTTTTTTTATTAATATATAGTGACACGTTTCACACACGGCTGGTTAACCACATACTAAACCATTTCTAGCTTGGATTATAGTTCCCAAGCAGCTGGTAGAGTTGATCAGAATGCTGGTTTGGTCTAATATGATCGGCACACTCTTTATTTAGTTTTTAACCCTTAAATTGACAATGTTGTTTTTATACAACATACTAAAATACACACATAAAATTTACCTTCATTTTATTACTTTTTTAATTCTGCGCAAAGTAGTTTATAAACAACACATCATTGCAAAAAAGTATAGTAAATTAATATCTAGATTTTTTACTAATTTTTCCTAGACAGTATACATGTCTATTATACAAATATATTTTTTTTTAAACGTGAAACAAATTCGTCCATTTAGGGGATAATAATATCGAATAATATGGTCCTTCCCGTTCTCGATGGTACTTGATGCAGAGGATAGCCATCGCTATTCAGCGTGGAAACGCAGCCAGTGTTATCACCTATGCGCCAAGTACAGTCATAGGCGGGTTGTCCTACCATTTTACTTACATGTTTTTGTCATTTATGGTTTTAATATTAATTGTAGTTTAATTAGATTTATAAAGTTGTTTGAAAACGAATATTAAATTCTCAAGATACATGTTCTAAATAGACCGGCAACTTTTAACTTTCTTCTTCTTTTTCTTCGTATGAGCTTAGTGGCCAAGCTCTGGTGTCGAGAGTTTTCAAGCCGCCCGCAGACCTCTGACTAGGCTTAACGACTGGTTGTACTTAGAACAGTACTTGTAACAGCTTGGATCTACAATTTAACGTGTCATACGACCCACGTTAGCGCCCGGATGAAAATGCCACTTGATAAACGACAATCTTGTGCATGGTCACCCATTCAAACACTGTCCGCATCGACCATTGCTTAGCTTCGATGATCGCGTCAGATCACCTTCGCTTTTCTTATAATATGTAACTTATTGACTCAGACGTTACTTTGCGGAAATCCATTGTAAATAGAAGACAAAATTAAATATTTAGTGTACTTCCGCTGTGATCCGAAATTCTTAACTCATTGAGTTAAGAATTTCCGAATTGTGATAGGTAACGTTAATCTTAATTAATCTTAGTTTATTGGTCTTAGTTAATTAAGCTTGGTTAATTGATCTTAATTGATTTTTCCTTTACTTGTCTTAATTTGGATTTCGGATCACAGCGGAAGTACACTAAATATTTAATTTTGTCTTCTATTTAAAATATATTGTTGCCACCCTCTCGCAATGTCTCGCAGCTACACGTACAATTAATTATTTGGCCTCTCAACGGACACTTAGCACGATACTGAGGATAACCGTAAAAGAAACACTTTACTTTGTCAATCACTTTTTATTGATAGAACCACCGTTATGGTCGGACTCTAGCAAGCGAATGCCCGACCGAACTAAGTCTCGTTACACCACAACTTGAGTCAAATGAGCGTCTGTGAATATATTTCGCTAATAACTGTCAGTTTGAAGGCGGAAGTCAAACGAGCGTCCCTTCAAACTGGCAGTCAATAAATAGTCATTTGACCTACTTATAATATAGATATAAATTCAAAATGACGAAATTAATTAATGTATGTACTATGTTGGTAACAATATGTTGTGTGGAGGGCGCGGCGCCCCCTGGCGGCATCAGCCTGCAGGTGTCGTGCGCGACGCTGGAGCTGCGCGCGCGCTGCGTGCGCTGCGTGCGCTACGTGGAGGCGGCGGCGGGCGCGCTCCGCCTCGCGCACGCTCTCAACAAGGACCAGCTGTTCGCTCAACATCTACAGGTAGCTTATCACAATGAAAACCTAATTATGAACCTCATTTTATGAACTGTTAAAAATTAAATATCAACTTAGTGTGATATAGGCACATCACCATATTGCTGCTCGCCTATAAATCAAATAAATAAAATTAATAAATTATTCAGTCATTTAGACGGTTCTTCTATTTTGGACAAATTAAGTATTATAATATTTAAAAAAATCATCATTATCCGTCTATGCACGTCCATTGCTGGACATTGGCCTTTACTAAGACACGCCACTTGGCTCTATCCTGTGCTTCTTTTCGCCATCCACTACCCGCTACCTTCTTCAGATCATCGCTCCACCTGGTTGTAGGGCGTCCTACACTACGTTTGCCGAGACGCGGTCTCCACTCTAGAACTCGTCTACCGTAACGGTCATCGGTTCTTCGGCAGATATGCCACTTCGGCTTAATTAGCTATTTGACTTTAGGTCAGAATGTCGATAACTCGTGTGGTTACGCGTCCTAAATTTATTATTTATTTATTTTCCAGCAAAAGTACTCATCTTACAATAGTGGGTTCGGTTCTCGACTCCTCAACAGCGATGTCTCTATGGAGGAATGCGAAGATTATTACAAGTAAGGCCACATTATCTTATTATATGTATGTATATGTCGTGGCCGCATCGTAGAATTGATCATTTCATGAAATGGTTGATCATTTAGTGAAGTGTTCACGTTTCATGAAGTGGCCAACTAATGATGACCAAAGCATTACACGATAAACGTTTAACGATTTGGTCACCCACGCTTGACCATATCGCGGAAATGGGGTAACCATAAAATATTTAATGAAAACCCAGAACAAATGTGTAACGTACTTGTCTATTGTAGATGTTAGGTAACCTAACCTAACCTTTTTTTTATATATACATAAAAAAATATATAATGATGAACGTGTGATGCGTAGAGAGGTATGTAACTAAGAGATGTATGAAAATGGTAGTGCAAGGAAAAGAACAAGAGGCCGCCCGAAAAAGACATGGATGGAGTGTGTGAATAAGGACATGAGAGAGAAAGGATTGAGGGTGGAGATGACGTCTGATAGAGGAGAGTGGAAGAAGAAGATTTGCTGTGCTGACCCCACTTAAATGGGATAAGGTGAAGAAGAAGAAGAAAATATGTATGTATATAATAGTTAATAAATTGTTTTTATTAACGTGTGCATTTAACTGGTATCATATTGTTTGGATATTATTATTTTTCTTTTGGCATTATATCAAATATTATTATAATACAAAATAATAATATAGAAGGGTCAAAAATACTAATGCAGAAGAAATAATATATATGACACATAAATTGCCTAAATGACACATAAAATTATAAATCTTCTGAGATTATGTGACAATAAAATGATTCTGAGATAAATAAATTCCATTTTGTTTCAGAAAGAACCACAGCAACCAGAGCGAGGCGTCTTCTAAGTGCCAACACATGGAGTTAGCTTTCCAACGGTACCTGGACACATCCGATCATGTCTGACCTTAGTACGAGCTAAGTGGCTAAGCTCCGGTGTCGGGTCTCCAAGCCGGAAAGATCTGAGCAAGAGAAAGATTTAACGACTGCTGTTTTTAGATAAACCTATAATTTAACATAATATTTATTTAGCATATTTAAAGTTACACCACAGAATAATGGTTACACATTATTTTAACCTCAAATAGGTAGACAAATCTACACATTAATGGTATTTATAAATATTACAAACAAATGCAGTTAACCAAATTTGGTAGGACCCCTTTGACATTGGAAGCCATTTTAGTCAAGAATATATACCTAATATACTAGTTATATCAGTAAACGAAAGAATTGTGAATTACTTACCTATTTATCATTGAAATATACTTACTGTTTCAATAAAGATCTGTATTTAAATCTTTCTAAAATATCTTTACTTCCTACTTCTAATTATTAAGTTCTATGAGGTATTCAAGAACTATCTATGATTATATGCACAAAACAAAATATACGCCATCTCTAAAACTTTGTTATGTCTATCTTTTTAAAATAAAATTCTAATCTTTATTTGCCTAAATAAACTAAAGAAACATTTAAGAAATGTCCAAAAGTAAACATAAAAGAAATGAAACAAACGTCTGTATTTCAATAGTTTTTATTTTCTTAATTTCTTTTTTTTTTGTTTTTTCGTTTGTATGTTCACAGCGACTTATTAATTACAATATACATAAGTTACATATAATATATTACATGTGTTGTGCTTCCTGAGTGTATATGATTAAGTAAACTAACGCAAAACTCTCCATAGGCGAATTTATCTACATTTTTAACCGACTCCAAAAAAGGAGGAGGTTATATATTCGACTGTATGTATTTTTTTTCTACAATCAAAATTGAAAAGTTGTTTGCTTAGTCTAGATCCTAAAATCGAAACAAACAACATTTTTGTGTAATCTAGAAAGTTGTTCTTCTAGTCTAGACTTTAGAAAAACAACTTTTGTATTGTGACTCTAGTAACTATTTTGCAGAAAAAACTGGAATAATCGTTCAACAGTTCGGAATCTATTCACTTACTATTTTTCTATCCCTCCATCTGTGAGAGAGATGTTTCATATGAAAGTTCGATGACCCACTAGTCATCTTTGTCTCACTTCTCAGCCCGCTACCAATCAGAGCGCTTGTTCTGAATCGCGCAAGCGGTATTATCAACGCGCGTACGACTGGTCCTAGCTACAATGCACGACCTATCGACACACAATCTGTCCATTGTTAATCCTCAGACAAACAGACCATCTGACGCAACAGTGGTGGAACAGGTATGCCAGCGACCCAGGGCTGTGCTCCGTTACTTCAAGGAGCTCGGTTGGCTTGGGTAGGCTGGTAAGGGGGGAATGCACAATACGCCCCTAGCGGGATGTCAGTGCAGGTCTTATCACCCCCACTTCAAATTAGAATTAGAATTAGACACAATCTGTCCGGAGGGATATCCCTTTATTTTATTTATTTCCGAAAGTTGTAATGTGTTTTTGTCCAGAACTTTAGTTATATAGAATACACAGGTCTTGGAATAATGATTTGAATTCTTCTACTTTCTCTTCTTTTTCTTTTACCTCTTTCTCCTGCCTAGATAATAAATCCATCCTTAAATCCAGTTTTGCGTTAGTTACAAGCAATTTTAATGAAGAAAACATTTAATTGAAAGTTCTTTTCGTCTTTTTCACTCATACAACTGTGCGAGCAAAAGGAACTGTTCTTTCAACTATTTTCTACATTTACTCAATTTACAGGTAGTTTTATAAGCTCAGAATATAATAGGCAAGAGTTAGATAAATATTTATTATATAAAGGATATATTTGCACATCAAAATCTAATGAACATAATATGTATGTTCATTAGATTTTGATGTGAAAATATATCCTTACTAGCTGTGCCCTGCGGTATTACCCGCTTTAATCCGAGATAACATGTTAATCCAAATTATAAGCTACCTGCTTTTCACATTTCATCCAAATAGGTTTAGCCGTTAGAGCGTGAAGAAGTTTCAAACATACACACAAATTTCGCATTTATCTCGTTAATTTATCTTTCAAATAAGGCAAGATATTATTTTACAAGAAAATAAAATACAATATTTTACATTGCTAGATTACTTTGGTTAAAGTATTAGTGAATGCGAATCTATTAAATACATCATTGACACAATTAAAGTATGTATGTACATAATTATGTAACATTACTTTGTTTATAATATGTATATCTGTTTAAAATACAATATAGGTAAACTCCTTAATTAAGTAGGATACATAAATGTAACAGTCCTTGAAATTTTATTAAAATGAACCCTAACACTTTTAAAATACAGTCTAAAATGCAATCAAACTACAGTGTAAAACTCCATGTAACGTCACTCGATTTAACGACAAACTCTCTAAAGTGTCGAAATCAATTGGCTTTAGTTGGTTTAGCTTGTATCCCATACAATGATACATTTTCTCCATTTAACGACCACTCTCTATAACGCCATATAATACACAGTCCCTTCAGTGTCGTTATATAGAATTTACACTGTACTTACTACGCGATACTCCATAGAGGAACTAAATTAAGCGCATACATTAAGTCTGAGAGAAATCATCACTAAAAATTAAAAACTAAACTTATAAACAGTACTTCAATACTGTTCAATAAATAACTAAAAAAAATTTATCTATAAATAAAAACATTAGCTAATTTCAACTAGGACTGCGTTCTAAAAGATGTAAATTTCATCCGGGTGAAATGAAAATTTCTTTGAAAAAGATAGAAGAACAAATAGAGGAATAACAAAATAAATACTTTAAAATATATTGAACACACGTTTTTGGCTTCATATTTTTTTAGATTTATTGATCTCTTAATTCGATTGATGTAAGATCAAAGAATATATTTATTAATGTAGAAGTATGATAAATTTTCAAGACCGCAATTCGCTAGATGTTAAGCGATTCAAGATCGAGCACGCTTATGTAGAAGAAACCAGAACTTTCTCGCGCGCGAAAGAAATACTCTAAGAAATATATTTTAACACATTTTTTTTATTACCCGCTATACTAACTATTATTCCAATTACTTTTCCACTTCTGGCCTCATTATCATCTCACCCAGCCACGAATGTAATTTACACATTATTCGAGTGAAATTTACCACTTTAAGAACGACTAAAATAATATCATTTACAATTTAGACAATTTTGTTCTAGTTCCCACATAATTTACAAACCAATTTACTAGTATATACAGATAAAATACAAATAATTTAAACTTCACTAAAAATTCCCCTAATACTGAGTAAAGATAGCTGGCAGCGACATTTGGGAATGAGAAATTAATATACTTTTTTAATCTATAGTTTCGGAACACCTTTTTTTAAAATACTTATAAAAGCACCACGGTTGGAATTGGATTATTAAAATAAAAACAAAAACGGATCAAAAATGGACAAAGTATTATTATGATATTGTACTCTACGTAAAATAACTAGTTTGATTTTTAGTATTATTAGAATAAAATATACTAAGCCGACAGAAAATATACTAAGCCGGCAGAAAATATACAAAGCCGACAGGTAATAATGTATATGAGGCCTAACAAGTCAGTAAAAAAAATGGAAGGTATGTGTATGTAAAAGCTAGTACAAGATTTCTCGAAAGCACATCAATATGTTATAGTGTTCGTTTAATTTTAATTAAATCTGTATACTAATGATCTTCTTGGCCAAAATATTTGGCAGAACCAATATAATAAGTAAAATGTTATTTGGCTAAATAAAATGGTGTAAAATGTATAATAGACAAATTTTTATAACACAGAATTATAGCGCAAGTCTATGAGTAGAACTTTAAAGAAACTGGGACTTTAATATAGTTTAGTGTATTCGAAAAAACTTGCACAAGCTCTTCAGATCGTAACGGAAGTAAACTACATATTTCAGATTTTCTCTTGGCAAATTTGTACCTAAATTAAAGTTTGTATTGAAGTTGTATTTTACGGCACAGGATTTTTTTACAATAAACCTTATAAAATAAAGTACTGTCGCGAAGCTCCCAGAACAGAATGTTCTAGAAAACACAGGAACACCTTCGGTCTCGCTCTCACACATATTTGTTGTCTCACTGCTACAGTAACTCGAACATTCTAGATTGTACTGGGGAGTAGTATAGAAGATTCGAAAACTTCCCGAACGCCGCCTGTTTGTTTACGTGTGTAAACAAACATCTTCTATCTCACTCACACACTACCTCGGATTCTCCTGTGGAATAGTTCCGAACGTTCGATATATAGAACTTACGAGAGCTTGTATGATCGGGTATAAAAGAGCGGGCGGAACGATCGGAGGACAGTTATCTGCGAGATGTCGTAGAGTTATCTGCGAGATGTCGTAGAGTTAACTGCGAGTTGTCAGAGAGTTAACTCCGAGTGATACCCCGAGCGAAAAGTGCGATTAGTGTCTACGAGTGTACGACTCCGGCGAGGAATAAGGATTGCGACTGCACACGATTTGGACGTTTCGACGAGTTGGAAGACCAGACACGTATCCGGCGTGGGGATTCCATACTTAATAAATCCTAGTTATCCACGAAACCGACGTTTTAGTCATATACCCAAACCTTTATCCCGAGTGCCCCGTCCAGCACGTAACAGTACTATCAAAATATTACCTACAAATCATACATAATAAAGATGATTTCAGAAAAACAATTTACAACTCGATTTCATAAAATTTTTAGTCACCTAAATAATAAATCACAACTAAATTTAATATGTGCCTACTTGAATGATGTTTGTATAACCGGTTATCACTTACGTTTATTTTGTCTGTATTAGCGGGACATGTTTCAGCACAATCAGTGTGCCATTCTCAAGGGCAGGAACACAGCCAACGTACGCTCCTGATGATGGCTGCGCCCGCACTCTCGCATTTAGCTCAGCCAAATGTGATAGCCGGTTATACAAACTTTATTCAAATATGCCTTACGAAAGTTTAAATACATGTGCCTACTTTTTTATAAAACACCAATTTAGTGCAAAATACGTAATTTATATCTAACTATACTTACACATAAGTACTTCTTTGATCAATTGAAAGCGTTTACTAAACTAATTTTGATATAATTCGATCAGCAGTCGGACGAAACGACGGATTATTTATAACTCCGAGTCAATAAAGAAAATATTTGAAAATTCTTTTCCTCTTGCTTATTGGTTTGGTTACACCAATGAGAGGAGACGAGCTTAAAAATATATTTATTATTGACTCCGGGTCATATTACTATGGAAGTACTCAGTTAATATCTTGCCTATCATGATTATTATCAACTCATTTCGCTACATCACTGGGTTAAGAAATTAATAAATATTAAGTAACTATTTTATTTGACTAATTTTAAAAGTTATTTACCCAAAATATTTAAGTACTAGTTTACAAAAAAATATGCATTAAGTACAATAAGCTATTCTTTGGATTTGCAATTTTAATTTATAGAGTAAGAGAGTAAATAAATATTTGTACGATCTAAATGTTATAAATAGATATTAAGTTTCCAGAGATCATTTTCTTAAAAGGTCGACTAGATCACAACTAAATTCATTAGAAAAATATAGTATATAAAAAAAAATCAGTAGACATTTCACACATGGCTGGTTAGCCCCATACATAAACCATTTCTTGTATGTATTATGGTTGCTAAAACAACTCATATACACTGATATACAATATATACTATATACACATACTTTATAATATTAGATACATATTTACCACCCAGAGCGACAGGTAACAAATTTAGTTCAGCACAAAGATGTTGGCCGTACCGGGAATCGAAACCGGAACCTTCTGATTGGCAGTCTGGTATTGGCATGGTATTACGCCAATGTTGGCACTTTACGAAAAATAACAACGCGAGGGTGGACGGTATATTTATGATGTAATAAAGAATAAACATATTTTCTTTTATAGCTTCAATCCACTCATTATACCAGAGTAAAAAAGCGCCTGTAGCTCGGCTATTTAAAGTGATCTCGATCATTGAGGTTACGCAACGGTCGATGCGGACAGTCTTTTAGATAGGTGACCATACACAAGATTGTCTTTTAAAAAGAAGTGACATTTCTATCTGAGCGCTACCGTCGCTCTATTCTAGTACTAAGACTAACACCGAGACCTGTAATTTAACGTGCCATCCGGCCTACGGCAGCGCCTACATGGGAAAGCCACTTTTTAAACGACAGTATTGTCTGGTCACTCATTCAAAGACAGTCCGCATCGACCATTGTTTAACCTCGACGATCGCGTCAGATCTCCTTAGTTAGCCGAGCTACAGGCGCTACTAAGATTGGAAATTGTAAATGGCCAAGTCTGTATATAATAAAGATAGAAAAATAGTACTTCCATTGTAATATTTTCACATCGTTTACCAAACTAATTAAAAAATACATGTTTGTCTGTATGTATGCTATAAGTACATTAATAAATTAGGAATCTTTTCCACCATATTCGACATTTTCTTTTAAATTGCTAAGCTAATACACAAAACACATACATATATACCTACATCAAATCTGATACAACTAAAATAATTTTAAAGGTATTATTTAGACATTACCCGCGGTCAATCAGGGATAATAAAATATCCTGTGTTAATCCAAGGTATAAGCTTTCAAACCAAATCTCAACCAAATAGGTTATGCCGTTGGAGTGTGAAAGACCAAATAAATGTTCATACGACAACTTCCGCCATTTTAATATTTAAGAGATTTGATCTAAACTTCAGATTTCTATGTGAAATTAACTACAAATACAAATCATTTATTGATAATACTAAAGTTACAAGTCAAATAATATGATATCATAATATCAATAATTATTAAAGTTGTACCAGAATTGAGGTATACAGTTTTCCACATGGGATAATATTATCTTTCCCATAGTTTGAGGGATCGTTCAAGTATTATGTAACCATTAAAAGGGGTTTATGGTTTGCTTATTTGAATGACATGGAGATAATGTATCATCTTGATTGTACACTAGGTCCTTATTCAATCATTTATAAACTCCTGTCCATCCAAAGTTTGCCTGAAAGAAATCGCTTAACGCGATAAAGAAATCGCATGGCGCCGAGACGCGATAAAAAGATAGATAAACTCTTTCACCGTTGGCAAGCTACATTATCCCTGAGTAACATAGGCTATATTTTGTTTCTCTTTGCAACTAAGATTATTTTTTAGCCCGTGCGTTGTCGGGACGATCTTCTAGTATAGTTGTAAGATAATTAATAATAGCGTGGGGCACACACGGTAAGAAATTGTAAGATTAATATGGCAACACAAATATTATCTGTATGTTGGTAGTAGTGTTAAGTTTTGATTGCTTTAATGTTGGCTATGCCTTCTTCTTCTGATGCTCGCTCCCATGTCATGTGACAATGTGGTTAAAATAAATAATATTAAAAAATATGAGTTACAACAGCTTTTCATTCATTAGTTTGTACAAAAATGAATATTATTGGTTACATACAATTTAATCACAAATTGCAGTGACGCTTTGTTAGATGATCGACGCCATTGAACTTAACCTCACTTTCTACCGGTCGCGTGGGCACTAGCTCCTTTTAATATTGACATAGCAAAATTGTAGTTGTAGTTGTATACTTTTTTGCTATGTCAATAGCCGCGTCCACACAGAGCGAGCAGCTTCGCGAGGCATTTGCCGCGCGAGGCTGCTCGCTCTGTGTGGACGCGCCTAATAACGAACGTTACATAGTAATACATTATTTGTATCAGGTTACGAAATACTTGAACGATTTCCTTAGAGGAGGGTAGTTAAGGTAATACCACGCGGTCACTCGTCGTCAGTAGGCTCGGTGCCGAAGTACCTGTCCCCGAAGTTGCCGATCCCGGGGAGCACGTAGAACTTCTCGTTTATCTCCGGGTCCAGGGCAGATGTTACTATTTTTACCTGAAAAAAAAAACAATGTTTGTTTTTGCTTTTTAACTTGTGCTCCCGCAGTGTTGCCTGCGTTTCTCACACGGTAGTTGGTAAGCTCAAAACTAAACTATTTCTAGTTTGTAGTTATTTTAAGGAATTCTATCTTCTTCTTCTTCTTCCTCCTTGCCTTATCCCACTAGGTGGGGTTGTCACAGCAAATATATCCTCATTCACACACTCCATCCATGTCTTCTTCGGTCTCTTGCTCTTCTTCTTTGCACTTCCATTTCCATACATATTCTAATAACATGCATCTCCTCTCTACGCATCACATACTACGGTAACCTCCCACTCTTTAGTTTCTCTCTCACACTTTAAGGAACTCTATAAATAAATAAAAATAATAAATATGTAGGTTTATTTTTCATACATATCATTTATCATTTATGTTTGCCCATAACTAAACCATTTCTAGTTTATATAATGGTTGCTAACACAACTGATATACTACATATTCCAACATAAATACTACGTCGATACATATTTAACGCCCAGACTGACAGCCAACAAATTTACTGTTTTGTCTGACACGTGACAAAACTTCCTCCTTGGTGACTTTATGAGTACACTATATTTTTTATTATCTATGATTGGTTTGCGTTTGACATTTTATATAATCATCATTCGTCTATACGTCTACATTTTGAATGCCTCTATACAAACAAATACAAAAAAAAAAATCAGCAATCAACATAAGTACAACAAAAAAGTAATGTACATATATGCGTTATGTGTCTGCTGATATCTTCTTTAATGGCTACAGGAGCTACATGTGAAGTATGTCCTAATATTTATTTATCTACAATACAGTGACTTGGACGACGAAACAAATGTCCTTTATCAATAAATAGTTCTCCATTACCTGTGGGATAGTCCTACATTACCTGTGGGATAGTCCTACATTACCTGTGGGATAGCCCTACATTACCTGTCGGATAGTCCTACATTAACTGTGGGATAGTCCTACATTACCTGTGGGATAGTCCTACATTACCTGTGGGATAGTCCTACAGTACCTGTGGGATAGTCCTACATTACCTGTGGGATAGTCCTACATTACCTGTGGGATAGTCCTACATTACCTGTGGAAAGGCGTAAGCGATGGAGTGTACTCCGATTTCGGCCATGAGCAGCGAGACGAGCGAGATCCTGTCCTCAGGCACGTCGTGGTCGAGCAGCACGCGGATCGCCATGATGGCGGCCGCGCCCGTCGCCACCGTGGCGTCCATCAGGATCACGTGGTAGTCCTTAATGTCCTTGGGCAGCCGGAGGTAGTACAGCTGGGGACAAGTACAAGGGTGAATCAAACGTTTACAAAATCCTCCACATATACATACATTTTGGATTCAAAATGAAAAAAAAAACTAACTAGTTTTGCTAATTGCTGATTCCCATACAATAAAGCGGCGCTACCCGCGTTAAACAAAAACTTATGTTCGCCTCCTAGTTCTAAGTTCCCTCCCCACCAATTTTCGGCTAAATCCGTTCATATATATATATATAGCCGTCTTTTATATGTATAGACTAATTGCACCCGCGGTGTTACCCGCGTTAATCCGGGATAAAATTTACCATGTATTAATTGTAGGTCTAACCTAGCTTCATAGTAAATCTCATCAACATTGGTCCAGCCGCTGGAGCGTGAAGGATTAACATCGATTTTGAATTTATTTTCGTATTCCTCGGGAACCACAATTGTTTTCGGGATAAAAAGTAGCATATGTGTAGATCTTTACACTAAATTTCATCAAAATCGTTTGATCGAGAAGAAGTAACAAACATACACACACACAAACACAAACTTTCGCATTTATTATGTTAGTAGAATGATAGTTAGTTACCTCAGGCTCGTCAGTCTGCTGGTTGGTCTGTATGAGGATCTTGCCGATGCGGATGTCCTTGCACACGTCGCACACGGCCTGCTCCATGGTCTCCCCGGCGCGCAGGATCGACACGCCGCAGATCTTCTCCACGTCGCATTTACGGCCTTCGCAAACATAAAAACAGATGTTAACAAAATACATAGTCGTATAATAATATATAACCTGCTCCTTTTTTAAGTCGGTTAAAAAAAATGTACTAGGAGCAAGCGTTAGTGGGTATGATTCTTTTTACTATTTACAGCTAAGTATTTGACCAGCAGTGCGCGTAACCGAGCTTTACTTCGACCTAGCACGCGGCTCCACTGTAGCATGCCTAGTTTGGAATAACTGGCTTTAAAGGCTGTAGTAACACAAGAGTCAGGTGCTTGGCGACAGGTTTTTCAACAGAAGGGTGGTTGCTGCCCAGCCGGCTAGAAGAGCACTAGAAAATGCGCTATCACTATACACCGTATTTGGTACCGCTAAAAAGATTAGGTGAATAAGGACTATTCGTCATCATCACAAAGTTTTCTTGAGAACCTCTCAATGATTACAGATTCAGATCTGGCATAGGTCTACGGAGGACGCGGTTACAGCTTTGGTACATTTTGTCTCAGGCAAACTGGACATTAGTCAGATGTGCAGAGCACCTTTCGTAGACCTCGCGAAAGCATTTGATTGCGCATCACGGCCAATACTTCAAAAAAGGTGAAATAAATCGGTGTGTATGGAATGGGTTTCAATTGGTTCACCTCACAAGATATCGTACGCAGACAAAGAGTTAGATAGAACAATCTTTACAGCGAATCCGGACCAGTGGAATTTGGCGTACCACAAGGCTGCGTTCTTGGTCCGAGACTATTTCTTGTGTACATAAATGACGTATACTGACCAGTGTAAGTGAACCCTTGTGGCGTGTGAACAGTGTAGTCGCTGTATGGTATGAGCGAGAGAGCGAACTCGATCACGAGCCGCATCAGCCGCTTTGAGTAGAATATGAACTCGTCGCGCGGGGTGTCTTTGTTGCGGATGAACGTGTGGAGACCCTGCACCTAGGGAATCAAAATATATGATTTAATATTTATACTATAACTAGCTGACCCGGCAAACGTTGTTTTGTCTTAGTAAAAAAAAAAAAAACTAAATATACAGTAGCCGATTCTCATACCTACTGAATACGCATATAAAATTTGGAAAAAATCGGTCAAGCCGTTTCGGAGGAGTACGGTAACAAACACTGTGACACGGAAATTTTATATATAAGACTATACATGTTTCGAAGTATGAGTTAGATTTAAACTAGAAGAAAATGAATTTGAATTGGAGCTCAATAGTCTTCTTGTTACAAGCCCAATCACAAAAAGATCGCTTAAAGAAAGTCTGGGCGATGACATTGGCAAAATCTTAAAATCACAGGTGTACGAAATCGTTGAAAAAATAAGTTATCACCTGTCAAAACAAGAACATTAGGAATATTTATACTAATTACATTAATAAATCAAATTATGCTAAGAAATATATCTTTTTGGTTTTTTGAACAATATTTTTTTAATTCACAAATTTCATTGTTACCAAAATGAAAATAATTGTTGTAAGGGCTATTCTAGACGTTCACGAAGCTACATTTTTTAAAAACAGTGCCCATATTTTATTTATACAAATAAAACTAAATTCACGATTTCGCTTATTTCTATGTCTTAAAGAGAACTTAACATGGCCAAAAAATAACTTATTGACTCAGGCGTTACTTTGCGGAAATCCATTGTAAATAGAAGACAAAATTAAATATTTAGTGAACTTCCGCTGTGTAATTAATTTAATTTTGTCTGCTATGGCCAAAAAACATACAAAGAAAAACTTATTAAAAGAATCTGACACAAAAGACAAGTAGAGCTACTAACTTGTGGTGTGTTCTTGAGGACAAACAGTGAGTCTGGCACAGGCTGCCCGATGTGACCGATTGCCAACTTCTCGCGGACTTTGAAACCGCGCTGGAAAGAAAAGTATTTAATTAATAATCAGAATGATTTAAATTTACTAATCAAATCAAAATAAAACGTTCTATTTAGACTAAAATAAGGTCCACGGGTCTCGATTACTAGTGTTAGTGACAGTATATGGTACATATGAAGAATAGGAGTAGAGAACAGATCAAGGCTAATAATATACTACAAGGAATTATGTTATTTTTTTATTACTTTTTAACCTATGACGAAAATATGGACAGGATGCTCTAAGTATGACGTCTCTGTGTGTGTCTGCCTGTGCTATATCATAGTTTAAGACCAAATAGACTGATTTTACATTTTGTTTGAATGGTACTAGTGCGATCCTTACATTGCATAAGGTTTGGTGGTGGTACAACACTATTTGCCACTGCCTGAGATGTCTTTTTTTGTTCTACCCTCGACTCTGGATGAGAGCGGAAAAAGACAACTGACACATAAGTGCTAGCAAGTGGATCGACGACAATTGCCTCCGTAGGTCGCATCTTCTTAAAAATCACAAAAAAGACGTTCCTTTAGCTCCGTGAGCTCTGCAAATAGCTGCCGTGCACTATTTACAAACCAGTGTGCGTGTGTGTGTGTCGACATCCGATAAGATCCCACCTTACCCAGGAGAACTGACCAGCCCTGTCTTGGAACGGCATTAGAAGCATTGAAGGTAAGTGGTAGATATATTGGCCTCCTCTTATCTGTGTCCTTGTTTGGATCGGTGCATCACCACTGCATTGTCATTTTTTTATACAGTCCACTAAGCTCCCATTATCTGAATGTTCATATATCGAACAGCACTAGCTGGGAGTGTTGGACTTAGATATGTTTGATCAAAATCTGTCCTAGGTGGCAAATAAATATTTTTGCTGCTCCTTCAATATGGATATACGAATGCAATGAAAAAGCTTTTCTAATATCAAACAAAACAATTTTCACACGTGTTACAATGCCTTATATCACTAGTGCAGTATAGACTCACCAGCTTATGTAGCTCTGGTTACGATATCTTCACGTGTGTTATACAATGTGTTATATGACTATGTAGAGGGTACTAGACCGCGCGGGAGGTCACCCACTCGATGGACAGACCAAATAAAGACAATCATGGGTACCCGCTTAAATTAGTGCGCCAGGATGACCTCTAACAGAGAAAAGTGGCGAGGCATCGTGAGGCGTGTACTATCCGTCCCATCCACCACTACTTCTTGACGACCACGACCGTTCTGTCAAGAGCGTACCGACTTAGAAGAAGAAATATGACTAGTGCAGTATAGGGACTCACCAGCTGCAGCTGTTTGTGCACGTGCTGCACGATGAGGTGTATGGCCACCTTGTTCTCGCCGCCGCGAGGCACGATGATATCCGCGTGCGCCATGCACGGCGCTATGTAGCTCTGGTTATATACAAACATTTTTATCAGAATTATAGTACATATAAATATAAGGACACATTTCACACACGGCTGGTTAACCCCATACTGAACCAATTCTAGTTCGTGTTATTTTTATTTATTTTTAACCGACTTCAAAAAAGGAGGAGATTATGATATATATTAAAACGCTATGGCGATTAAAATATATAATAAACTACCTAATAGATTAAAAAATATAGAAAATGATAATAAATTCGAAAAATGTCTTAAAAATCTATTATTATATATATGTTATTATGACGTAAAAGAATATATAAATGACAATAATTTAAATGACGTAAACATAGAATAATTAATAATAACTAATGATAATTATATAAATCGGCTCGCTCCAAATCTACATTTCTACATTGCTACACCCTGACCATGGGTATATTAAGTGTTATTTAAGCAAAAATTGTTACATAACATTTAATTCTGCAATAAATGATTGACTTTGACTTACCTGATAGGCGGGCTTCACGTGCGTCATATACTGCTTCAGCACGCCTTCCAATTCACGCCCGCGTTGTACTATATCCCTGAAATAGGTAATTTCAACTTGAGTTTGAAACGTTGTTATGCCTTAAAAAATATTACTACTCATAAAAAAATAAGGGTGAACAACCCTTATCACTTAACGGTATGAAAAATAATAGCCGATTCTCAAACCTACTGGACACGCATATAAAATTTGGTAAAAGTCGGTCTAGCCGTTTAGGAGGAGTACGGTAACTAACATTGTGACATGGAAATTTTATACTATACTAGTTGCCCCGCAAACGTTGTTTTGCCTCACTTAGCGTTATGAAAAATAGATAGTGTAGCTTATATAACACGTTCGTAGATTTACCATAGCAGCGCCATCTATTGATTACTTACTCAACCCAGTCGAAAGGTATCAACATCTGTTAGAATCATTTGGAGTTAACAGATAATTGTGACTGTCAAATAATAACAGACAATAATTAGCAATAAATTAAAATTGCGACTATAATTTGAGATTTAAACTATCCTATCTCTCAAGTTGGATCGAACTACACAGTGCAATTACGTGTGAAATTTGTGGGTAGAATAAGAATGAGTAAACAAACAATGTTATATCAGTTACAGAGGTTTATGCATATAAAATTTACTCGCTGTCTCAGTTATAGAGGTAACTATGATCATAAATCGAAAGAACAAATCCCAGATACAGAGGTTTACCTCGTCCCACTAACAGAGGTAATTCAGTGCCAAAGTGTTGGGACCTCAACATGAGTTCCAGTTATTGAGGTTTCTCACTTATCCAGGTCCCACTTAACCAAGTTTCACTGTATTAAGATTAGAAGAAGAAGATGTTTTTTTTTTATACTAAGATGTGTTTGCGCTTGATCAGAATTCACCTGATGGTAAGCGATATTGTGATCTAAGGTGGAACGCGCTTACCCAGAAGAAACCGGTTCACTCGTGCTTTGAAAACCGCAAGATTATAGTTTTCGGGGAACAGGGCATTTGGCATGGAGTTCCACACCTTGGCAGTACGAACAATGAAGGTGGAGGCAAAACGCTTAGTGCGCATTTTAGGTATCTCCACAGTGAAACGATGCCGCCTTGGTGTTTCCCTGCTCGTCCGATTTACCTCCGCAGCCGCCTGGCGAGCCGGATGTCAGCATCAGTGTCGACGAACACCTTCATGTCGAGCATGGAGTTGACGCGCGCGTTGTAGAACGCCAGGATGCCCTCGAATATTATCACGTTCGCGCCGTACATGGTTTTCTGCAAATACAAATAGTATAAACCCTTATACACTGTTATCTCAACTACCACAAACTATAAATAGAGAATGGTCGTTAAATGTACTGAATATATCATATATCAAGCTTAACCAACTAAAGCCAATTGATTTCGACGCTTTATAGAGTTTGTCGTTAAATACAAGTGACGTTACACTGTGGTTTACACTGTATATCAATAACGATAACAGGTAGACGCTTAGAGAGACGATGCCTTTGGTTGTCTCAGGGCATCGCTTGCGCCGTAGAGGGGGGCGCCACCCCCCCTTAAAGTGGGTCCGCTCGGAGTGCGGAAAGCGGTCTGGGCGGGGAGAGCAGCGGCAATGCGCTAAGCGGTCCTGCTTCCCTGCCCCCGTCATGAGATGGGACACCGTGAGGTTGTAGTCAGTAGTGACGGCCCTTCTGGCGCCCGATATACCCCGCCCGCCTCCCCCAGGCTGGGCGGGCTGTGAGAGCGTAAATGCATTTCCTCACGAAAAAAAAGGTAGACGCTTAGAATGTTTCACAGATTATAGTACATATATGTGCCCTGTGTAAAGACACACACATACACACACACTCACCGTTCTGTTCTCGCGGGAATGCGTGACGTAGTTGTAAATGGGCACCTCCACCTTCTTGCCCTCGCGCAGCCTCTGTAACACGTCTATGAGGAGCTCCAGGTCGAACGCGTCCGGGTGGTCGAAGTTGTATTCGTTGCGCGTCGCCGCCTGGTGCTGCTTCTCGTTTAGCACCTGCAATATAAAGAATGAAATACAGAACTTTATTAGCCATACGTATAAATAACATACGTTTAGCACCTGCAATATAAAGAATGAAATACAGAACTTTATTAGCCATACGTATAAATAACATACGTTTAGCACCTGCAATATAAAGAATGAAATACAGAACTTTATTAGCCATACGTATAAATAACATACGTTTAGCACCTGCAATATAAAGAATGAAATACAGAACTTTATTAGCCATACGTATAAATAACATACGTTTAGCACCTGCAATATAAAGAATGAAATACAGAACTTTATTAGCCATACGTATAAATAACATACGTTTAGCACCTGCAATATAAAGAATGAAATACAGAACTTTATTAGCCATACGTATAAATAACATACGTTTAGCACCTGCAATATAAAGAATGAAATACAGAACTTTATTAGCCATACGTATAAATAACATACGTTTAGCACCTGCAATATAAAGAATGAAATACAGAACTTTATTAGCCATACGTATAAATAACATACGTTTAGCACCTGCAATATAAAGAATGAAATACAGAACTTTATTAGCCATACGTATAAATAACATACGTTTAGCACCTGCAATATAAAGAATGAAATACAGAACTTTATTAGCCATACGTATAAATAACATACGTTTAGCACCTGCAATATAAAGAATGAAATACAGAACTTTATTAGCCATACGTATAAATAACATACGTTTAGCACCTGCAATATAAAGAATGAAATACAGAACTTTATTAGCCATACGTATAAATAACATACGTTTAGCACCTGCAATATAAAGAATGAAATACAGAACTTTATTAGCCATACGTATAAATAACATACGTTTAGCACCTGCAATATAAAGAATGAAATACAGAACTTTATTAGCCATACGTATAAATAACATACGTTTAGCACCTGCAATATAAAGAATAAAATACAGAACTTTATTAGCCATACGTATAAATAACATACGTTTAGCACCTGCAATATAAAGAATGAAATACAGAACTTTATTAGCCCTAAATAACATACGTTAAAGGCAAATCATACTACAACAATTACTTAATACTTAAAAACATTAGTTAGATAAAATTAAATAAACTTACTTAATGAATAAATAAATGAATGAATGGATGATTTATTGTCTATGTCAATCTTTAATGTCATAAACAACAAAACCTATTTATAACTAAATTAATTATTCTGCTAATTTTTATATTCTGTATTTCTTCTTCGTATGAGCTAAGTGGCCAAACTCTGGTGTTATAGACTTTTCAAGCCACCCGAAGGCCTCTGACTTGACTTAACAGCTGCTTGTATTAAGACAGACGGGACTTACAATTTAGCGTATTATTGGACCCACGGAAGCGCCTAGAAGAAAATGCCACTGAAACACGACAGTCTTGTGCATGGTCACCTATCCAAACACGGTTCGCATCGACCGTTGCTTAGCTTCGATGATCGCGTCAGATCACCTTAGCTAGCTGAGCTACAGACGCTACAAGTAGTTAATAATTACAGTCCATAGTGACTGTGTCATATTTAAGATATATTATTATTATTGTATGACTGATTACGTTTACAGAAATGTCTTGAATGGAGGTAAGATTAGTTAACATGTTTTAGATATAAGCTATCAATTTAGATATGTATCGGGTGAAATAGAACAAATAAACACTAAAGATTTAGGAAATTTATAACATTTATTTATTATTGCTGTAGTTAGTCGTAAATTTAAATTGATGGTTTTCAAATGTTTAATTTAAGATTTCAAAGTCTTACAAGTTTCCGTTTAGAAATAACTATTGAAATTATAAACGTAAAATGATTAAATCACCATATAATAGAAGAAACCATAATATAGGACAAGACAATTAATTTCAATTGAAACGTGGCCAAATTTAATTTCTCGCTCATAAGAAGTAATATGATCAATTGAAGTAGTGTTTGTCAATTACAAGCTATTGAATAAACGAGGATCACAATTCTACATACAATGTTTGATGATGGGAAGTCAGTCCCCTCTAATAAATTTATATTAGACTAGCTGACCCGGCAAACGTTGTTTTGCCTTAAAAATATATAGTAGAAGATTCTCAGACCTACTGAATACACATAATATGAAATTTGGTAAAAATCGATCGTTTCGGAGGAGTACGGTAACTAACATTGTGTCATGGAAATTTTATAATTCTTTATTGGACACATAAATAAAAAAGCCACAGTAAAAGACAATTAACTTAAAATTTGTGTACCACAATTGGCGGCCTTATCGCTTAAAGCGATCTCTTCCAGGCAACCTTTGGATGGAAAGGAATTTATAAACGACTAAAGAAGGACGTAGTGTACAATAAAGAATAATAAAAAACTTACATATAATATTAATAATCTTATCTTAATTTATATAAAACTCGTGTCACAATGTTTGTCCTCAATGGACTCCTAAACCACTTAACCCTTAAATGGTCGATTTTTGTTTCACGTTTTAAAATATACATATATTTGTAATAGACATGTATTACTGTCTAGAAAAAATGAGTAAAAAAATCTAGACATGAATTTACTACACATTTTTTGCAATAATGTGAGTGTTGTTTATAAAATACAAAGCGCAAAATTTAAAAAATAAATAAATGAAAGTCAATTCTATTTGTGATTTTTAGTATGTTGTTTAAAAACAACTTTGTCCATTTAAGGGTTAACCGATTATAATAAAATTCGCACACCATGTGCAGTTCGATCCAACTTGAGAGATAGGTTGTTTAAATCTCAAATTATAGTCGCAATTTTAATTTATTGCTAATATAATTTGTTATAATTAACTGTAAGTAACCTATCTACCTATATAGTAATTGAATTATCAATGAAGTAATTCGTAAAAATGAAGTATCTTTTTGTACGTGTAACTCCTAACCAAAAAGAAACCTGGCAATAACTAACCTTAGGCCTATATTACTTAAAGTAGGCGACCATACGTTTTTATCAAATCGCTAGTGCCTTGAAAATTCGCAAAACGGACACAACCGTCAACAACGTCTGCCCGCGTTCGGGTCGCGCACTCAGCGATGAGCCACTTCCACCTACCTCGCTCCCCCCGCCGAAATTGCTATGACTCTGCATTTTAAATCTGTGATATCTTCGAAAATATTTAATTTACATGCTGTAAAAAGCCATATTGATCTTTATTAAATGCACAATGTATTTAAGATACTTCAATGGATAAGGATTAATACTGTATTGCTTAAAATCGCTTCGTAAATAAGGCATTATTTCTCGTACAAAGTAAAGGATAAAAAATGGTTATTGTGGGTTATTCCTAAGAGATAAACATATACCATCGCGGACTTTTTTGTAGACCTTTTTAAGTTGTACAATACTGTAGTAAATTGTTTTGATCTATCTTGTAGGATTCAGTCAGCGTTTGCAATGTAAGCGCAAAAAATGAGTTTTTTTTTACGACCTCACATTAAAAACCTCAAAAACTGTAGCCTATGTGTTATTCTGATGTAAAAGCTATAGCCTATGTGTTATTCTGATGTATAAGCTATATTGTGGTAAAGTTTCATTCAAATCCATTCAGTAGTTTTTACGTGAAAGAGTAACAAACATCCATACATCCATACTTACAAACTTTCGCCTTTATAATAGTAGTAGGACTAGCAGATCGTCCCGGCGTTACACGAGCTAAAAAATAATCTAAGCTGCAAAGAGAAACAAAATATAGCCTATGTTACTCAGTAATAATGTCCTAAATCCTAACGGTGAAAGATTTTTTCTGATCTAATAAAATTTTAGAAAATGTCATATTAAAAAAAACCGGTCAACCAGGTCCTATAGGATTAAGTAATTCATAATGCGGGCTTTTATTTCGGTCAGTAACTAAGAATTTCCATCCAACGTGGCAATGCTGTTTGCATTTTGGGCACCTTTTCCTCTACACCTAGTATTTTTTTTTTTGTATTCTTATGTTTTTAATAAACTGATCTTGATTAGTTACTAAGCGCAGGGTGCACATTTCTTGTTCTACAAATATTGTAGAATAAGAAATGTTGCAAATAAGGAAATTGAATTTGAATTTACAATATTTGTAGTATTAGCTCGATTCGGCGAACAGATAACTAATTACATTTGGTACAATTTTCAGTTTTAAACACAAATTTTCAATACTATCAAGTTGTATATTTTTTTTAATTGTCCTTTTGAATATGTACAGTTTTTTAACAGTCGATAACTATAGGGTACATATATAAAGTAACTGTTTTTGTATATCCTTATGGTTCAAATAAATGATTTTATTTATTTATTTATTATTTATGTCAATAAAATGTCAGATTACAATATTATAATGTCAAATACAAATAACTTAAATCTAAATAAATAACCCGCCCCTAATAGTTCCCGGTGCAAAGGTGCCCATCAGACTTGCAGCGTTCCTACGCTGAATAGCAATCGCTATCCTTTGAACAAGAAAAGATCCGGAGCTGGAGTCACCGGTCGTTTTGTTAAGCCTTTGCCCAATTTCTTTATTTATTTATTTATTTATTAGTATAGTGCGCTACACTAACCTTGTAGAAGGAGTCCATACTGACGATAGTGACCCACGGTATGTTGAGAGATTCTATGATTTTGGCCGCCACCGTCGTTTTGCCTGATGCGCTCGCGCCGCATATTCCTGCGATTGGAGAAACATCAAATTATATTGTTTGCATGGGTATTTTCTAGTGCACGCCTGGTTAGCATAAGCATCATAAGCTGCCCACTACACGTTCCCACTGGGATTTGAAGCCTTTCCTCACGAGGAGAGAGATATAGGCCATAATCTACCACGCCGGCCACTTTACAACACAGTACAATAATTACTTAATACTTAAAAATACACGCCACGGTACAATAATTACTTAATACTTAAAAATACTAGTTAGATTAAATTAAATAAACTAACAAATTTCATGAAATAAATATTCTACCCCATTAAATACTACACATAATAACACTTGTTTTTAATTTCTATTAAATTTCAAATACTACTCGTACTTTTTACACGTGAATAACGATTCTGCAAGCTCCATATTCATATATTTGCTTAAATTATAAAAGGAATTACTTTCACAAAAACTCTTTATTTTCTGTTTAAACATACTACTTTCCATTAGACAAGATAAAATAATCATTTGTGTTGTCAACTGAAAAAAAGTGTATTATTAGCCGCTTATAATAAATACTCAGTAATTTGCGTTAGTAATGTGTTTAAACTAAGAATGTCTCTGACACCGATAGTCGGAGGAAATATAGACGGAACGCATAAAAAGAAAAGACTTTTGGTACATTACACACAGATTCTAATTAAAACAATAATATACTAACCACTTCACTAACTCACATTCATTGACCAGTAAATTAAAATAATAATTATTAGGTCCCTGGTTGTGTCACTTGTTTTTGACCGTGTCAATAAATCTTGGATGGATCCGCTTTTTACGAGTATCAGAATGTTGGGTACATTCTGATACTCGTTCTCAATTCGATTCTCAGTGTCTCGAGTGGACCCAATTCGAAATAAGCTCTTCGATGTGGTTTTCTTCTTCCATTGAGCGAAGCGAGTGCATTTATATATCCTATCATAACTCTATTGTTTTCTGTTTTATCTTTATGGAAATTTACAGGCAAGTAGCTTTGTTCAATTAGTTTTTAGTTTCAAAGTTTGAGCAAAGTTGGTCAAGGGAGTGTCAAGTAATCTCACCTATAAGAAAGGGCTCGACCTCCTGGCCGCCGGTACAGTTGTACCAGGGCGGTCTGCCCGCGGTGTAGATGGTCCGTCTGTCCGCATGCAGTATACTCTCGGCTGTGGTCTTCTTGTTCGACTGAGACATGGAGGTGGTGCGCACGCGCCGCGCTCGCGGTGACTTTACTATGTTTGAACCTAGAAAAGGTAAAAAAAGAATAAGTAACAGGTACTCGCGTACAGTTTTTTTTATCGTAATCGTCTCGCAAATTTATCTTCAAATAAGACGAAGATAAGGACAAAATTTTGATTTTAACGTGTTTTCGTTATAAATCGTAATCGGAAAAGATATATCAAACAAATAGTGTATAAACATATATGAAAACAATATTCTGTGAATGTTTTAAGGCTCTAGAAATGGTTGTTAACGTGAAAGCTAGAAAGTTGAAATTTCACAAGATACAGGATACAACAAACGTAATTTTTAAGCAATTTTTAACACGATCTTTATAAGAACTATTTCTAGAAAAAAAAAACATTCACAGAATATTTAATTAAAAGTTTAATTAAAGGTGTCAGACAGACAGACACATAGACAGACATTGGAGGCCTAATAAAGGTGTCCCGTTTTTAGCTTTTTGGTACGGGACCCTAAAACACGCTAAGAAGTTTGCATATTACTTACTTATAAAGACTACACATACAAATAAAGAAACTATTTGTAAGTGTAGTAGTATTAAATGAACAATAACAGTCAACAATCTAGATAATTACAATTGCTTGCTAGATGATGAGTCACATTTTGTAATTAACCAGCCACGTGCTTCTAGCTCCGTAACCAATGGAACGAGCGAGAAAATATAAAAGGCAATTTATAAAGTCACCTTGGCTTTTCATTTATAATGTTTGTTATGTATAAATATGTCCTAGCTAACTCTTATAGCTGTAAATATAGAAGAAGAATGTAAACTTCTAAGCATAATATACGAGTATGTTTGCTTTTATATTTAAACTAAATGCGCCCCGCAGTGTTACCCGCTTTAATCCGGGACAAAAATAAGTTAATCCGTGATAAGAAGTAACCATATATATACATATAGTCTATATATAGGTCTAACCTTTCTTCACACCAAATTTAATCAAAATCGGTTTAGCCGTTTGAGCGTGAAGACAGAAAGTTACAAACATACACACACAGAGACACTAACTTTTATTATATAACTCGCATTTATTATATTAGTAGGAAGAAGAAGAACAGCTTGCCTGGTGTTAAGCAATACTATGGTCAACGATGTAACACGCTTACCTAGAAAATGCCTATAAACTCTAGATTTGAAGTTTCCCAGGAACTTCTCAGGAAACAGAGACTAAGGGAGAGAATTCCAAAATTTTGCACTCCTCACAAAGAAAGTCAAAGCGAATCGCCTTATGCGATACTTTGAAACTTCAAATGTATACCTGTCTTTTCGCCGACTTTGAATAAAAAAAAAATATTTAAAGTCGGCGAAAGTCGGCAACCAGCCGTGTGTAAAATGTGTCCTAGTATTAAATATTAGGACACATTTTACACACGGCTGCATAGCCCCATACTAAACCATTTCTAGATTGTATTACGATTGGCTAACACAACTGATATTTCCTACTAAAAGAAGAAAATTAAGATTATTTTCTACTAAATTTCATCAAAAGCTCACTTGGAAGAGATATTACGCTATAAGCGATTAGTTTGCCTAATTGTCGCCGCTTTATAATAGCTTCTTCTTTTATTCTTATCTGTTTCCTGTATTTTGTCTTTAATAAAAACATTTCTACCTTTCTATTTCCATATTAATCACATTCAATAAGTTTATTTTCAGAATATAGGTGAGTTGATTTTAATAAAAAAGCTATATCCAACATAGACGAGTATGCAAATTGCTTAGTTATAAATAAATCACTTTACATTTTTTGAGTCATTAAAATGAAATTGGCATTATTTTAGTTTAGTTTAAAGTAATTGTATACATATTTGATGAAATATAATTTGTATTTACCAATATCATAGAAACAGCCGGTTCCAGTTTGAAGATCATGCAAAAATTAAATCACTAAAAGATCACGTATACTTTCCGTCTCAAGTTTTACGAATAAAACTTATGCATTAAAAGAGAACTTCACTACAATATAAACAACGTGAAAGAAAAACAGAATACTGTTTTAAAACTAAGACAATAAAACGATTAATAAAAATTGTTACTGTAATAAAGACACTGAAATCCAAATCACACTTCACTACAAACTTTTTCTCAAACCTTTTTTAAGTATTTTAAAAATAAATGATCACTAAAGTTAAATAACTTAAATTCACTGAAATCCAAAACGAACTCAACTAAACACTTTATTCACCGTTTATAATTGTTGTAAAAAAAAATTGATTTAAAAAAAAACTGAATATAACTACAGAGCTACAATAACCGACTCGATTGGTAGCTAACGTGTTCTGCCCGATACTAGATACAATAGGTTCCCGCTACGATACCGAAGTATAGAGGGAAACAGTAGCTTAACTCCAGCGGTCCGTAGGTCTGACGTGAACAACCGCGTCAATGGAAAAAAATACAGAATCGTAATTCTTGTGTAAAAATCTAGGTCAGTAATATAGAAGATACGTTTTTAAAATTAATATTATATTGGAGTGGACTGTCAAATTTAATCAACTCTTAAGGGCTTTGTTTTTAAGTACATAAATATAAATACAAAATCCTATAAAATTTTGCGTAAATGATAGGGCTACAGTTTTTTCAGTTTTATTGTCTTTAATTCAGTCTTAAGAATCGTTAGAGTTCCAAAACTCGATTACGTAATAGCAGCTCGATTTTATTTAATAAGTCGTTTGAAAATTTAAAAATGACTTATTGACTCAGGCGTTACTTTGCGGAAATCCATTGTAAATAGATGACAAAATTAAATATTTAGTGTACTTTCGCTGTGATCCGAAATCCAAATTAAGACAAGTAAAGGAAAAATCAACTAAGATCAATTAACCAAGCTTAATTAACTAAGACTAATTAACTAAGATCAATTAACTAAGACTAATTAAGATTAACGTTACCTATCACAATTCGGAAGTTCTTAACTCTACACGTGTTTCGCCTAATCACAAGGCATCATCAGGAGATGCTGACTCTTCGAACTCTCGACTTGTCGTTCGAAGAGTCTTAGTTAATTAAGCTTGGTTAATTGATCTTAGTTGATTTTTCCTTTACTTGTCTTAATTTGGATTTCGGATCACAGCGGAAGTACACTAAATATTTAATTTTGTCATCAATTTAAAAATGTTATGTTACTTAAAGTAATAAAGAAATTAAAATAAGTCTTTCTTTGCCGGAACTCAATTGTGTAGAATTGTAAGAGCTTATAATTTTAATATTTTAAATTATTGTTTTTTTTTTATGAATTACTTTCGTGAAAATTCTACTGTAACTCAGCAGGCGCTTCGTTCCAAATTTGTATGGCACGGCTGAATAAATTTGAGAGAAGCCATCAATAGCGCTTTATCACGTATGTTACTAATAGCCAATCATTTTGTGTATTCTATTCAAAATTTTTCCTTATGACTCCGGTGTTACTCGTGATGATCCGGAATAAATTCAATTTCTAAACTTTATTTACAAGTAACAAAGACTCATACATGTTAGAGAAAATAAACCTATATAATGTCAAAACAATACAATTATAAATGTAACAAAAAATATGTAGCTAACCCAAGGTTTAACCTATCTCCGTACCAAATTTAAATCAGTTTAGCTGTTAGGCCGTGAAAGATTAAAAAACACACAAACATTGAACTTCATAATATTAGTCGGATGAGATTTGTTCCAAGCTTGCATACTGTCTCTCGCGTTACGAATTATACCCGTAACGAAGCAAGGACAATTAATTTGTTTTCCGGTCAATGTCGCCTCAAATACAAGAATTAGCATCCGCGGAGCTACGTCACGGTCGGCTGACTTCCACTGCCGACAGTTCACAATTCATCTCATTATGATAACTTAAAACTATAACAGCGTTTACAAAGGCAAAATCTTGTATGTAGTTTAAAGTCAACTACAGACACACTCTTTAAATACACTAACATACACACACATGCAAATACACGCACATAAGATTTTCTGACAAACACACACACACATTCATACATTAAAACACATAACGTCATAGTATACACTAATAAATAAACACTAATAATCATACACATAAAGTAAATAATCACGTCCAATATGTCACTACATCTATAAATAATGTCCCCACCCCAAGCCCCTAAGAAAATAAACTAGCTCTCACAAACTCAGGGTATCCTAGCGTGAGAGCTAGGGACCTACACAAATACTTTATCTTCTTATATATAAAATTTCCGTGTCACAGTGTTTGTTACCGTACTCCTCCGAAACGGCTTGACCGATTTTATCCAAATTTTATATGCGTATTCAGTAGGTCTGAGAATCGGCTACTGTATATTTAGAAATAATTATTAAGGCAAAACAACGTTTGCCGGGTCAGCTAGTAATCAATAAAAGTTAATCTTATATATAAAATTTCCGTGTCACAGTGTTTGTTACCGTACTCCTCCGAAACGGCTTGACCGATTTTATCCAATAGGTCTGAGAATCGGCTACTGTATATTTAGAAATAATTATTAAGGCAAAACAACGTTTGCCGGGTCAGCTAGTAATCAATAAAAGTTAATCTTATATATAAAATTTCCGTGTCACAGTGTTTGTTACCGTACTCCTCCGAAACGGCTTGACCGATTTTATCCAAATTTTATATGCGTATTCAGTAGGTCTGAGAATCGGCTACTGTATATTTAGAAATAATTATTAAGGCAAAACAACGTTTGCCGGGTCAGCTAGTAATCAATAAAAGTTAATATTATATAATAGTTAAAAGTTAAGTTTTATCGTTGCAACATTTGAAAATTGTAAAATTTACTTACAGAGCTTACCTTATACGACATGACAATTTCATTAAATATATCGTAGAAGGAAAGATAGAAGCCAGGAGAGGAAGAGGAAGATCTAGAAGACATATTTAGACCAAATTAAGGAGAAGGCGAAAGTTATGTCGTATAGGGAGGTCAAGGATTTGGCCGAAGACAGAATTATCTGGAAAAAACTCCACAGACAAGAGCCCAGCTCTTAAATATTGAATTACAGAGCGTTAAAGAATTAACTATTTATTTATTTTACCAATTTTAGTACCCACCAGATTGATAAATAATTATGAAAGAAAAATCTTGTTCATAAAATGACATGTTGTTGTATTATTTGAACTGGTTTTTAGGGTTCCGTACCAAAAAGGTAAAAACGGGATCCTATTACTAAGCCTCCGTTATCTGTCTGTCTGTCTCCAGGCTGTATCTCAGAAATCGTAATAGCTAGAAAGCTGAAACTTTCACTAGATATGTATTTCTCGTGCCCCTATAACAACAAATACTAAAAATAAAAATAAATATTACGTAAAACTAAACTATAAAATTTAAATAAAATAAATATTTTAGGGGGCTCCCATATAACAAACGTAATTTTTAAGTAGTTTTTTACTCGATCTTTATAACGATATTCGGTAGACTCTCTATACATCACAGAATATTGAATAATGTAAAAAAAAACAAATAATTAAAAAAATATTATTTAATACGAGAGAGTTTGTGTTCTAATAGCCTACAGACTAGCTAGGCTAGCAGACAGTTATTCCAGACAACGCATGCTCAACTTTGGACCAGAGTGTCGTTCACTGGTGCAGTTACACTTTCTGCAGGCTAAATGCCTGTAAAATCCGTACGAAGCGTTTCGCTTCCACATTTATTGTGCGGACCATTAAACTGTGGAACTCTTTGCCGGAATCCCTGTTCCCTCTGAACTATAACCTCACTGTCTTCAAGGCGAGAGTGAATCGGTTTCTTCTACGCGCTCCACTCTAGATCGCAATATCACTTAACATCAGGTGAGTTTCGATCAAGCGCTAGCCTATCTATCATAAAAAAGGCTAAATGCCTGTAAAAAAAAGTGAGGCGATCGCTGTTTTAATACGGAATGTTTATGCTGCTTATTGCATGTTTGAGTAGATATTTGATGACACCTAGCCCCTGAATATAATTGACATGAGTAATGAAATGCCCCGTTACGGTTACTTCTCAAGTTCAAGGCTCATGTATGTCGTGGCCGCATCGTAGAATTGCCCATTTCATGAAATGATCGGCCATTTCATGAAATGTCAGTAGCATATCAGTAGCATATCATGAAATATGTCACTGTCCATTGGCCATATCATGATGTGCCCAGGCCAGATCAATGATAAGAAATCGTTTGACGATAGGGCCAGCTGGACGCACTGCTATTTCATGAAATAATCAATCTTAATCGATCATATCGTGAAATTCTTTCATTGACCACCGGTAGAGGCGCTGCAAGCGCTTTGTTTGTACCAAGATGGCGGCCCTTAGGACGCGCATGAGAGTAGTGTAACCACGAAGAAGAAGTCTATGGACTACTAGTGGTTATCAAATATGATATTATGGAAACTGTCGAAAAGGAATACCTCATATTCAAGAAATGACGATCCTACGATTCGTATAATTCCGATGGAGACCTATTTTGAAGTATTGAAGGAAGTTTACAAAAGTGTTGGACATAGTGGTCGACTCAATGACCTTTTTTTATATATGTACATAAAAAAACCTAAATTACCTAAAAACTAAAATAAACAAGTACGTAACACATTTATTCTGGGTTTTCATTAAATATTTTATGGTTACCCCATTTTCACGATATGGTTAAACGTGGGTGACCAAATCGTTAAACCTTTATCGTTTAATGATTTGGTCATCATTAGTTGGCCACTTCAAGAAACGTGAACACTTCACGAAATGATCAACCATTTCATGAAATGATCAATTCTACGATGCGGCCACGACATATAGATTATTTATATATTATGTATACTAGCTCACCCGACAAACGTTGTTTTGCCTTAAAAACTAGATTCTCAGACCTACTGAATACGCATATAGTTAAAATTTGGTAAAAATCGGTCATGCCGCTTCGGAGGAGTACGGTAACTAACATTGTGACATGGAAATTTTATATATTAGAAGATTAGATTATTCTTGTAACAAAACTCCCAGCTCGTATGTTTGTAAACAGAGCCATTTCGCGAGTGTACGGTTATTTTTAGATTATAATGACTTGTTTACCAGTTTTTTATCATAGAAGGTAAAACACAGCGTGCGTAGATTGCGACATGGAAATGTCAAGGTAAATACAGTGTAAATTCACTCGATTAGTAACGTGACTCGATTTAATAACAAACTTTCGAAAGCGTCTCTGTAACGCCATAAAATGCACAGTCCCTTCAGTGTCGTTATATAGTTTACACTGCATATATGGTTCAAAAATCCAGCCTCGACGCGAGAACCAACATACATACATACAGGCAAACGAAATAAAAATTGGTAAAGTCAGAAGAGACTTCGCTCGCTCGGTCCATAAGTGTACCAAATTTGAATTTAATCGGATAACGCCGTGCGGAAGTGATTTATTAACAAGTTTTTTGACGTGACAACGTCTTAAATTAGGTTGCGGCTGGGAGTCACTTATGAAAAAGTGTAACGCCCGGTAACGTTACGATGAGTCACCGAACGAGAGAGAGGCCCGCCGAATGCCTTGCGTCTCTCTCCCACTCAACTATGATCGGTCTGCCGCGCGCGCAGCACGCGGCCGACGCTGTCACAGACGTTGTCACGTAAAATCTTCGCCCGTAAAACCGACTTTACAGGCAACCATTTTTTTATTTTTTAGTGATTTAGCTTACAAGATTCTATTCAAACAAACATACATACAAACATTGCAAGTCAAATAAGTAGCGCCTGTAGCTCGGCTAGCTAAACTGATCTTACGCGAACGTAACGGTTGATGCGGACGGTGTTTGGATGGGTGACCATGCACAAGACTATCGTTTTCCAAGTTGCATTTTCATCTGGGCGCTACCGTGGGTCAGATGACACGTTGAATTATAGGTCCCGGGTGTTAGTCTTAGTACAAGCAGCCGTTAAGCCAAGTCAGATGTCTTCCGGCGGCATGAAAACTTTCGACACCGGAGCTTGGCCACTTAGCTCATACGAAGAAGAAGAAGACGTCAAATAAAAGCTTGTAGTTGCAGGAGAGGGGAAATGAACTTTCAAATGTCTTCTTTACTGTTGCGACTTAAACATCGCTCCACGCTATTTCCTAGCATTAGTCACGAGTCGCGACCTCAATACGTCGATACCACTTTATAAACAGACCGTGTTTTATGTTATCGCTGGACAAACTTAGACTTAGTGCACCTATATACCTATAAACTATTACTATAACTACTATCCATATCTGTATTTATATGGATAGTAAACAACGTGGTAGAGCGTAATGCATGGTAGTCGCCCGACTAGCTACCGCCCTCATTATTCCTTTATCTATGAACTCCCACCAAGCATAAGAATAAGAATATTTATTTAAAAAAAAAAAGATAGTTATGCGTACAAATTAAAATAGAGAAAAATACATACTAAAACTATAGGTACTTACAATTTACATTTTAGTACGCTTGTTTAGCCCTGAGCCCCGCAGGAAGGCTCGGGAGAGCCTGTGTTGCAGGGCGTCAGTCGTCTTCTTTACTAGCACTTCTTTTACTTTTCTAGCACCTAACTGTGTTTCGTCAGCCTAAAAGTACCATGACGCATTTGACCCTTGTCAGTCAAACAGTTCTTGACCTTGAGTGTAGAACCCCCTGTCAGGTAGAATATGACTCCCTATGAAAAAGTAAAGGACCCCTATCAGAAAGTATATAATCCGTGTCAGTCAGTATATAAACCCTTGCCAGCTAGTAGGTGACCTCCTATCAGGTAGTATATAAAAAAATATAACATAAAAATAACTTTATTTAAACTAGGATTTTACAATAGTAATAATGTCAATGTATAAGACCCGCCGTCAGCCAGTATATAACTCCTAGGCAGGTAGACCTTAACTTATAATTTGATAATATCTATACCATCTAGATAAAGAGGAAAAGTTTGATTTTTTTTGACGCAAATAGGCTCCGAAAAGACTGGACGGTTTTAAAAAAATCTTTCACCGTCGGGAAGCTACATTATACCTGAGTAACATAGGCTATATTTTGTTTTTCTTTGCAACTTCGATTATTTTATATATAGGTATACAGTGACAAAAAAATGTTAGAGAAAAAACTAAATATACAATGATAAGGGCAAAATATTGATTTTTCAGTTTTAAATAAATAAAAAAGGCGAAAAATATCGATACAGTAGCTTAAAGACAGTTTAAAATACCACTCTAAGAATATATTTGATTATTTTGGTACTTATTTATCATTTTTCAAATATATATTGACTATTTTTCAAAAACTAAAACTATCGAGCGACCGTACACAGCCGCGATGATCTTCTAGTTATCACTAAATCGTTTACCTTGGTAGTACCTATATGAGCTCACCTGTGGAGGGAGGTCTATAAGGCCTCACGTGAGGCACGGTGGTGGGTGAGGCGGGCGCGCGCGTGCTGCACTCCTCATCATCCAGGAACACCTGCTCGTTCAGCTCCAGCGCCAACTCCGTGTCGCTGGAACACCAAGAAGAATATTAGGAAATGTGACCATGATAACCATGCTGGTTTCGCCTACGGCAACTGATGGATGGTACGATAAGTCAGAGTCCTTCGGGCGGCTTGAAAAGTTTCGACGCCAGAGCTTAGCCACTATATGAGCTAAATACGAAGAAGAAGAATACTCTTACTCGTATATCCAATTCTAGCGGTATTTGTTCTCGAATAGTGACTACATGTGAGGATATTTATGTTGGTATACTAAGTTTCAAATATGTGGATATATTCATATATCCAGATCTAGATACATCCAGAGAAGATTTATGACGCTGTACGCTCTTAGAATAACTGAACACGCGATATATAGATAAGCTTTTGACCAGCAGGCCGCATAAACCACGAGTCAACGACATTGGCCGAAGGTAGAGCGAGGTTCGTCTGGAATCTGACTCTGAGCAGGCTACTGAAATGTGTTTCAGTACTGAAACGGTGTGCGTCAGGTGTATGGAGACAGATTTTCTACTGGAAAAGGTAGGTAAGGTAGGTAGGTAAGGAAGCAGACGAGTACTAGAAAATGCTCTACCATCATGCGCATATTCTAGCCCTCGATTAGGATCCACGGTTTCTGTATTTTTACATACCAGTAGTTCAACACCACTTTCCTTAAAGCCCCAAGGGTAGGAAGGAAACGTGTGCTACCGTGGTGCGATAACCAACTATTTAACCAATATCTCTAAGTCTACAATACACCATCTAGTTTAACTCATGCAAAAATGTTATGACAGTGAATATTTGACAAAATTATTCTATATATCGCACTATAATTCCCTTAACTAAAATTATTATAATTCCCTTAACTAAACAAAATTTGTTTGTTTTTTTGAGTGTTTTTGAGAACAATAGAGTAAAGTCCGTAGTATAGATGGAGTTACTTATCTCAAAATTAATCATTTTTGTTTAGTGACGTTAAGGAAATGAATGTGCGATATCTATAATTATTACAGATTTTAAAATTTCATATCCGAGTTGACCAGATATGAAAAATCCAGGGTCTACCAATATATGTGCCAAATTTTATGGAGCCTCTACAGCCGATTGAGTGAGAATGAGAAACAAACATTTTTTTTTTTATAATTTACAATTACAAAAGATCGCTCTTATAATTCTAGTAAAAAAAAAGTGGAATAAGATAAATGACACAAACTTAAAGTACCTATAGTTTGAAGTGATAGACATCATTACCCATTTTTAAGACTAAAACTAAATCCAGTTACGTCTAGTACAAAATAAGATAAAAGATGTGAGAGGTCATGGTCAACCAGCTGATCTGAACAGTTTGATATAAAATAATCCGGACAAGATAAACATAAAAAATATTAAACAACATAAATTCCGGCAGATATGAATTTTGGGGGAAACAGACAGACTATGTATAATGCTATTGATGTCAGAGGTTCACCGATAGGAATAAAGAGTTCAAAATAGCCATTTCTGGGTCAAAAATGATTTTTTTAGGATTTTTCCATATACCTATGGTGTGTAATGAAACGATTTAGTAGTGCCTATTTAAATACTTGGAAAACATATTGGTGGAGGTGGAAAATAAACTAAATGACTATTTTTTTTTAATAAGAATAAGAGCATTACCAGTCAGATTATAGTCTCTATTAAGAAGTCTTTGAACCATCCACTCCAGTATACAAAACTGTAATAATTGATGATACATTATGTTTTGTTTTTGTCTGCTTTTCAATCAGACGGCCCCTGGTTCGAATCCCGGCCCTACACCAATGACTTGTTTTTCAAGTTATGTGTGGATTTGCACTCGCTTTACGGTGAAGGAAAACATCTTGAGGAAACTGACACGTTGGGAGGACTGCAATATCCGAAGACGTGTGTCATTCACCAACCCGCACTTGGCCAGTGTGGTGGATTATGGCCTGTATCTCTCTCCTCGTGGGAGAAGGCCCCGAGTTCTAACAGTGGGAACGTATGGTGGGCTGCTTATGCTATGCTTATGTTTTTTAAGGAATCCCTATAAGGCTGTATTTTATAAGCCGTGATAGCTAGACAGTAGAAATTTTCACTGATGTTGTATTTTTGTTGCCACTATAGCAACCAATACTAAAAACAAATAAAAAATAATATTTAAAGGAAGGTAGCAGCCTGGAGATTAACGAGCTAACGGACTGAGAACGAAGTCTTAGTAATAGGAATCTGTAGATTCCCACTGGGTATGGAACCCGTATGAGCGATTTGGCACTTGTTTGTTTCCAAGTACATGTTGTTATAAACTAAATCCTTAATCTCACGTGCGGATAATTCCCAGACGCGATGGTTTACGTTTGACGTAAACTCGCGCATCTAAAGGTTGGGACAGAAATAAAACATGAATAGACGGTCGACGATCTGAGTAGACAGGGCAAAGCGAATATCACATTTTATTGTTGGTAATTAAAAAAAAATGGGTTGAAGGAATTCATAGTTTTAGAGTTTCGAAGCCAAAGAACAAAGAATACCAAAGGTATCCATTACTATGATTTTAATTTGACATTATTATTAAAAGTGCCCCTAGCGTAGGCAGTTTAAAAAACAGGCTAAAGAACTGGCTTATTGAGCAAACGTTCTACAGTTTAGAGAATTAAAAAAAAAATATCGACAACTGTACAAATCCTTAAAAAAATATTAAATTACATAAAATATCAAATTCATTTAATATTTTATGTAATTATGAGTTGTAAATTTTAAATTTATTAATAAGGAAATTTGACATTGACATTTAAATTTTTGACTTGTTTTTATTTTATGTTATTATTCCATTGTTTATTATAACAAACTGTTATGAAAATGGTACGGAACCCTTGGAGCGCGAGTCCGACTCAAACTTGACAGGTTTTGGTACTATAATGGCAATTTTATTAGTTTAATAGCAAAGTTTAGAATTGAGCCTAATTTAAGCAATCGGTTTAACGGGCTGGATTTCTTTATCATCAAAACTTTAATTTAAGTATTGTTGATTCAAAGAGGCCTTTGTCTAGCAGTCGAAAATAAATCTGAATAATTTGACATTGGAGACAACCACTCAGTCTGCCTGAAATAGACAAAATCTGTAGTACAAGTATGTATTTTTTTCTAAATGAGTGGATATAAACTTCTTGGAAGTGTAATTATTTTGTCAAGGGCAAAAACGACGCAATGTTTCACAAGATTTATAATTAGTTGTTGAGAAAAATTGTAAGTTGATAGAAAGAAATCTTTATTACGAAATGGATAATTTGAGAATATTTATTTGCTACTTGTGAATGAGAATGACCTTTCATAATATCTAGCGGGCAAATTTTGAACTCAGTTTTTTCGATATAAATCATAAAGGGTAAAAAACAACACTAAGAAAAAAATTGGTTTAGAATATAATTTTAGATTTTTTGAACCAGTTTTTTTCGAATTCATTAACCTTATACCCCATAAAAAAATTACCACAGATAGCTGTTTAAGATTTTTTTTTTATGAATAGATATAGAAATTGATTTTAAGATTGAATATTTTATAAATTGACTTGCCCAGTATGGCGCGATGCTGCAAGTTTAATAAATGATTTAATTTAAGAAACATCCTATACTGATGTTTCAATATTAACGCAATGGCGCCGAATTCCGACCACTGATTGATAGGGTAAAGGAATTCCTTTAAAAGATAGATTAAATACTCTAGAGGTCATAAGAAAATATGATTTTATGAAAGATTACGAACTATTATTTGAAAATATGAACGTAATTGTATTTTATAATAGCTTTTTAATACCTGAATTTGGATTTTAACTGTTATGACTGGAAATTAACTAAAAGCACCGTTTTCCGACCGACCGACTACAAATATCCCTGTATCCGACCGCTGAGTAGCTAGATTCCGACCAGCCAAATATTTCGTACTAAAATCAACTTTATGACATTAGAAATAGAGTGGAAATTTGTAAAAAAAAACAACCATGCTAAATAATATTTGAGCAAAAAGTAACTCTATATTAGACTCTAGTTGTTTTTAAATGTTGGGGAAAAAATTATATTATACAACTACTTATACATAAGTAAGTAGGTACTTAGGAAAGTCAAATCGCTGTATCTTCCCGTAGTTCTCCATAGGTACGCCATTCACGGACATTGTTACGCCAACAATTTTGTAAAGAATAAAATACTCCTACATCCAACGGATGTAGACGATGCGATGGGTAGCATTGGGGTAAAAGGCTGTCAGAATGATCCCATGTTCTTCACAGTATTCGCTTAGATTAGTATTAATATGCGAAGAAAGACCATCCAGAAAAAGAACCACTGGCATTTGGATTCTTTTTTCTTTTAACCATGGATGAAAGACATTTGTGATGTATTCATAAAATGGCTCACTCGTCATCCACTCAGAATCAGAGTCCCATTCCCCACCCTTTAGGTATGTTGGCTGTGATGTGCGATGGAACATAGCATTTATACGGAAACATAATCAATGGTGGAGGTATTGCCCCATCAGCAGCTATTGAACTCTCATCACAATTGAAGATACGTTTAGGGTCCAGGAAAATATTGCCGTATTTTTGAGAACCAGCTTCTAATATTTTCTTCCGAAACTTTACTATCGCTCTGCATGTTGTGAGTAATTGTGGGACTCTTTTCGAAAGGCTCTTTTACTGACAGATGAAAAGCAACCGAGTCGGACGGAAACAGGGTAAAGGGAAAAAAATAGCATCTAGATTCCGACCAAACCTATATTTTCGTAATAAAGCCCCGAAAACCGAAGTTGATATTGATTTTTAGTTAATTTCCATTTCACACACACTTATTAAGATATGACAATTTCGTCGTTATGCAATTTTGTGTCAAAAACGTAAAATAAATGGTTTCAAAACAAGACCGGTCTTTGTAAATGAATCGCAAATAAATCAATAAAGAGTGTTAGTTTAAACGTATATAACAAAGAAACCATTAAGGTTAGCATTGGTCGCATACAGGTGTAATATGTAAGGATAGCGTTTAGAATAAATAACTTAATACGAAACCTCCACAAAATAACATGCATAATAGAAAATTGCTTTCTTTTACAAAGTGCGAAATTCCTGTTACCGACCGATTCGGTCGGATTTCGGAATATTGTTGTTTTGTAATGCTCCTCATTCCGTCCACAATTTATTGCCCAAAAAACCTTATAAAAATACGCAATTTTTGCATGTATATTGTAATATTAATTAATTAATACACCAATAAAACGTTTAAAGTAAATAAACCACAGACTTATCAAAGTATTTAGCGTAAAAATCCAGATGTTTATTTTCACTGTTTTATGTTTTTTTCGCATTCAATCCAATGCAAACTTCACCCTTGCCTAGCTTTTGTTGAACTGACGAAATTTCGGTTAACATTTGAAACGCAAGTTTTGACAGATGATGAACAATAAGTAATTGGATCGATATCGTTCCATTTCACGAGTGTCGCGCGTATTTTATAAGTTTTAGCTAATAAAAATCAAAATGGTCGGATAGAGGAGCCTAGTCGGAAACCGGTGCCATTACGTTATACTTAAATATTATGTTTCAATGTAATACTTAAATAATTTGTAAAACAAACCAGGCTGATGCTAAACAATTTTGCTCATGCATGCATAAGTCAACACAATGGGAAGTTATGTGTTCAATGGATGTTTATTGGTGCAGCGATCAAAGGCAATTAAGAATGAGGTCATAATCCTATGTACCTAATTGTAGTGTATAGTTTATGTAGGTTTAGTCTGTGGATGAAGGGATGAGATTCAATGGATGATTGCCTAGAGCCTATTAGGACACATTTCACACATGGCTGGTAAGCCCCATACTGACCATTTCTTGTTCGTATTATGGTTTATATAGATGCATATTTAACACCCAGACCGACAGCCAACAAATTTAGTTCAGAATAAAGATGTTGGCCGTGCCGGGAAATAACCTTCTGATTGGCAGTCTGGCATGGTTACCATTATGCCAATGAGGTTGTCAATGAGGTGGCATACTTATGGTTAAGCGAGAGCTACTGTCGGTTGTACAGTGGTGGGACAGTCAAATACAGATCGCCAAGCGAGCAGCATTTCTCCACAGAAATATCCTAGTAGTATAGTGCAACACAGTGAATGTAGTAATATCTATATATGTGTAAAGTGTTGTAAGTGCACCCAAACACGGAAGCACTCTACAATTAATAAACCTATTTACTTTCCTACCGGCTATACTTTATGATTGAAATTAGATGTACTTGCCTTAAACAGAAATTAATAGTATTTTTTTCTAAAGGGAAACTTATTCTAATGTTGCTTTACATTCTATTGAATAACAAGACTTGTCATATCAAATTAATAAAGTTGACTATTGTGCTACTAGTGTTTTCTGATTTTTGTATTTCTGTGTACTATAATTTTATTGTCTTAACCAATATTATAAAATGGAAAAATTTGTTTGTTTGACACAAATAGGCTTTGTAACTAGTGCTCCAATTTGAAAAATTCTTATATCATTGAGAAGCTACATTATCCCCGCGTAACAAAGGCTATATTTTGTGTACAATAAAAAAAAACATGAAAGTATCGCATAATATGATGTGAAATTTCAAAACTTGAATTATTTTTAATTTTAACTTAAACATTTCTGCAAAAAAATGCAAATATAAAGTTTACATTTCAATGAAATACTATTATACCAAATGTACCTACTGTTTATATATTGTGTACAAATTAATCAAATAAATCATTAACAAATTAAATTATAAAGATCAATGGTAAAATTAGTCATAAAATGTTATCTTACAATGCCTTTACAAAGTTAGCTATCAGAGTCATACCCATGAGTAAACAAACCCACAAATCATCACATACTATGTTTACATCCTATATCATAAACTATCTCAATGCAAAAGTGATTACTATTGATATCAATATATTGTAGGTATAAATATACCAATAAGGTCATTGATCTCTTATGAACTAAGTAGTATATATGTTCATGGTACTATACTTTGTTTTGTAAACAAAGTATAGCATGTCATGAAATTTTTTTATTGAATAAATAATTAAAAATGCTATGATGTGTAACTATTGTTATAAATAATTAAATATGAACTAAGTATAAGCTTTTAGGTATTGAGTATTTGTTATTAAATATTTAAGCACAAAATAAGAATTGAAATAGAGTTTTGAGCATTCATGTTCCCATGTAAATAGCTTAATTTAATAAGTGTGTGAAATATAAAGAATTTATCTATCTATTTTCAATCTTTCAATTTAATTTTAGCTAAAGTTTATGAGTCTGATAGTCTCAACAGATTAGATATCATAATAAATAAGAAATGACTGGGTGTTGTTATTGAATGCTCTATTAATTTCATTATTAAAAACCTATTATCAATATATTTTTGGAGGCAGGTGATTGTCCTTGAACATTTTTAGATTGTTTGTTTTGGTGAGACAGAGACATTAACTTAAGCAATATATCACTAACACATTATCAGTTGATAACAATCTAGTACACAGGAAAGCTATTTGCCCTACCACCTTATCAATGGAGGTTGATTCCCTAACATTTGTGTTGTTTTGTTAATCATATCATTATTTTCTTTATGAGCTCTAATGATAATTATCAAACATACATTTTAAAATGATCTGAATTAGAAAACATGCACAGTGTGGTGTTTAGTGTTATAAACACATTTAAATAATTAAAACAAATATTCTAAGCAAACAATAACGGAAACGCGTGTTAGAACAGCACGGAAGCACCACTAAGCCGAATGCTAGTCACTGAGACAGCTATCCACAAACATACGATATCTTACGGGTTGGGAATGATCAAGGGCGAGGGCTCCATGTTTACAGCCCTGACCTCTCATGCACGCCGACTGTTTGAACACACGGCACTATCCCGAGCACGTGCGTCCACCTTTCAGCCTGAAGCGCGTTGCCAACGTACTAAATAAAAGTCTAAAAATAAACCCACAATGCGTACAGAGGTTATGATCCAGCCAATGTTATTTTCGCGAAACTTGCAGCAAAATTTTGTTTAGCACTAAAACACGACACGTGAAAACACCTCACAGAGCGCAGGATGACTGGTCAACATTAAAAACTCATCCTCCGCAACACACTTTTTTATAACGTGAGCCAGCTGGGCAAATAAACAATACGAGAGGTTATCGCACACGGTTTACCTATCTGAACTGGCGGAGCTGGGGTTTTCGAATTTGTTCAGCATCCCCGCCATGACTTGAGGTCGCGTGATGTGTTAATTATTTATAAAATCAATTTTCGTAAAGGCTAAAATAAACTTTGCGTTTTTGCATTTGCAAGCAATGCAAGCTAACTTGAATCCTGATGTTGATTTTACTTTGACAGTGAAATTGACTTTGATAGCTTAATTGAAATAGACAGTGACAGTAGTCTGAAACGACACAGATAATATTTAGAACACATTTTTAAAAGCTATGTTCAAGATATATATACCTTATTTGCAACAGTAATTAACTGGCAAAAATATATTTAATATTTCCCTAACTGGTGAATAAAGTAACTTTTAATTCTTTAATTGAGAGGTAGAAGCAATAAAAGTATAACTTACTAACGCCTACAAAATTACAATTGCAACTCGCACGAGGCAATTATTACTCTATAAGTTTCATGAGAACTAGGTGAATACTCGCATAATATATTTTCACATTCTTTCAACAATATTATATCAGTGGCTGTCTCATTTACGCAGCATTACTTATGCAGCGTTTTGATTCAGAAAATTAAATGTACTATATTCAGAGAATATAATCCACTAGAAGCGCACAAAGTAGATGCTATTAGCTTTGCGACTGCAGGCTACCACTCCATCATAGGATTACCGCAAATCCTGCACAAATTGAGGATTCACGAGCAGTCACATATGTAGGTACGCCTCGTAGTACATTTGGCAAAGGGGAGCCCCTTATAGAGTTCAATGTTTTTAATTTTCTTCTTAATATGGAAGTTCGTATAAATCTTCATGAAGACGAGTGCTCTCTTTGGACATTTAAACGTCCTTATATTACTACGATTCCGTAACATTATATTTACGATAAAAACAATTCATAATACTATTATTCAATACAATAGTTAGAAAAGATAAAATAGAGCTCTTCTATCTAATGGCAATATATTAAACAATTACTGAGTTGAGCGACGCGACAGTCTACAATTTTATTTATTCTTTCTTTATGTCAGTTTCTCTTAGAATATATAATAAATAAGATTGTAGACTACAGTCGCGTCGCTTAACACAGTAATTGTTTTATCTTACGCCAGTCATTGAGGCCATTATCAATGACAGTGGCAACAGCTACCATTGGCTAAAATGCGTGACTTGGGGTACAGTCGTAAGATAACCCTAATCCTGCTAATACAATAAATGCGAAAGTTTGTGTGTGAATGTTTGTTACTTCTTCACGCTCAAACGGTTGAACTGAATTTCATGAAATTCGGTGTGAAAATAGCTAAGACCCAGGATTAACATACTAGATTACATTATATACTACTTTTTATCACGGATTAACACAGGTAAGATAGCGAGTCGCAGCTAGTAATATTATAAATGCGAAAGTTTGTGTGCCTGTGTGTATGTTTGTTACTCCTTCACGCTCCGACCGATTTTAATGAGATTTACTATGGAGATAGGTTAGACCTTGGATTAATACATAAGCTTATTTTTGACCCGGATTTACTTCTTTATGTCCCGGATTAACGTGGCTAACACAGCGGGGCGAAACTTTGTTGTTATTTTCTAAAGTAGATTTAGATAATAAAATACCAGTCAGCCACTAAATCTGCTTAAAGTTAATCTCACAGTTACTTAAACATCGGAATCTGGTTTAATTAACCGGAGCTAGGCGACAGACTTGCGGCAATTAGCCCAAACTTACTCCGTCTTGGCCCCACTCAGCCCAACTTTCCCCATTTGCATGTTATGGCCAAAGTTCGCCCCAACACTTCCAAATTGAATTCTTTTTTAATTCCACCATGTCTGGGCGGGAAGAAAGTTTGGGATAACTTTTTAAATTGTTGAAATGAGATGGTTTTGAGTTTTTAAATCTTTAAACGGTGGGGAACGATGGAAAGAGTGTGGTAGGTAAATGTTGTACCTAAAAATAAAAAATAAAAATATTAGGACACATTTCACACACGGCTGGTTAACCCCATACTGAACCATTTCTAGTTCGTGTTATGGTAGCTAACACAACTGATATAGGTACTACATATAGTAGATACATACATATTTTATGTAGATACATATTCAACACCCAGACCCACCAGCCAACAAATTTAGTTAAGCTCAAAGATGTTGGCCGGGCCGGGAATCGAACCCGGAACCTTCTGATAGGGATTCCGGTATGGTAACTTTTACGCCAACGAGGTCGTCAACTTAGATACTTTAGGTACTTTGTTTTTATTTAGGTTTAATATTTCTGCCTAGGATTATTTCGATGCGAATCAGTTTCGCGTTTCAAGGGTTCCCTACCACTGTCAATATAAAAGGAAAAAATATGCTGTTCGGCGTATGGAAACACCCTTAGATATTTTTTTCATTTTAATGTTATTTTTTATAGCTAATACTTGATTAAATATTCTGAGAATATTTAAGTCTCTCTATCGATAAAATAACTGCAATAAAATAACGTTTGATGTATGGAAGCCCTCTTAATATTTTTATTTTTAGTATTTGTTATATTTTTGTATTTGTTATGGTATATGCTATAACGGCAATATTATATTATCAAATTTTTAGTTTTCCAGCTAACACGGTTTATAAGATACGACCCGGTTATAGACAGAGAAACAGCGGAGGCTTAGTAAGTAATAGGGTCCCGTTTTACCTTTTAGGTACAGAACCTAAAAAAGACGTAAAAAGTTCCACAAAGGAACAGACACCGCGAACAAATTAAACATTCCAAAAGACCCGGAAGGAGTGAGGAAGGGTGAAATTTGACGCAATCATATTACGCGGAATGGCGTGTTTTCACTGCCGGGCCAGACATAAAAAGTAAAATCATAATCCATAGAGGTAGACTTGCTTTACGCTACACTTGAGTTGCTTTCAATATGACGCTGCCGCCCGCGGTAGATTTTGTGAATTTCTGACGCCTTTAGTACACCTACGCATTCGTAAATAACTTATTGACTCAGGCGTCACTTTGCGGAAATCCATTGTAAATAGAAGACAAAATTAAATACTTTTAAAATTAATTTATTAATTAAATTTATTTATCCCAAAATTAATTTCTTAGCGGAAGTACACTAAATATTTAATTTTGTCTTCTATTTACCTACGCATTCGCATGCGGCTGCGAAACGAAGAAAAAACTGTAAAGTTGTATGGCAACGTTCGCATGTGTTATGTCTCCCTCTAATATATAGCTAGATGAAATAATTGCGTCCTTGTCGGTATTGTTTCGCAAGTAACTGTGGCAGTTACACAGACGCAGCTGCTTCGCTAGTAGAGTTTCACATCCGTAGACAGAGAATTTTTTCTTTTGTCTATGTTCACATCGCATAGCTTCACCACGCGTTCTGTCAGAGAGGACAGAATTTCGCAAAATGGAAGCCGAAATATGAAATGACAATGACATTTCCTTGCAAAAGAACTGCAGTGTACTATCGTTCCGCATATGTTTCGCTACCGCAATTATTTCGCAAAGACTCGCAGCCGCATGCGAGTGCGTAGGTGTACTAGTGGCGTGAATGTGGAAAATATTTTTAACTGTAATTACCGAAAGCTCAGTCTGGCGGCCTGCGTTCGTGTTACGTGCCGTATGGAGTTTGATTCACGATAATGAGCTCGAGGTTTCAGTGAAGAAAAACAGCATGGTGATAGGGCATTTTCTAGTGCTCGCCTGGCTAGCAACCACCTCACAATATGAAAAATCTGTCGCTAGTGAATAAATTATTACATTATTGTAATAATTAATAAATATTTGATTATTATAATAGATAGTTTCTGCTTTAATTTGTTTACCTAATAGCATTAATTGATGGCACCGCTATCACCGGTAATCTAGAAAATTGTAAGCCCTGTGAGTCAGGTTTATCCTAGTGCAGAGCTTACACTCACTCGCCAAAGCGGTTACCTACCGTTTTCATAAGTCTTTATTTTTGTTATATCTTTAGTGTAACCATATTTTTATTAGAAATAAATAATATTGTATTTTTTTTTTGTATTTGTACTAATATAATAAATGCGAAAGTTGTGTGTATTAATCGCAATGACAGACACGATGACACCTGTTACCAAACTGTGAATTTAAATAGTAAAAATAATGATAAATTAATAATGAATAATTATATTAACAATTGGAAAATCACAGTTTGGTAACAGGTGTCATTATGTGCCTCATTGCAATGAAATAAGAGCCACTTTATGGGCAAAATTAATATACTAAACATATATATTTTTTTCAATCGAACGTTAACCACATCTAAGAAGCCTACTTCTTGGATAAAGAATTCTACCCACCCGTTTACAACAATGATAATATCCAACTTATTTGCGCATAGCTTTTCCCCTTTTCCGAAACAATTAAGTGATTGAGTGAAACGAACTTAATTGTACAAGTGTACTATGATCACTTTTATATATTTTTTTCGTAGATTTTTGTCCACATTTTATTTTATTTAACGCATTTTACGTATTTTTTTACAATTGATTAAATATGTGTATAGTACGATAGATTAAAAACCAATTAAGCGAATATATAATATATTTAGTTTATTTAATTAGTCCAATAAATAAGTACTAATCTACCATATTGTTAGTTATCTTATAGTAATTAGATTATTTCTAACTATTCAAACTGTTTTAAGACATTTTACTCGTCAATAAATAGTGTAAACGTTTTGTGTTTGTGAAAAGAAGATTGCTTAATTAAATTAAGCGAATAGTGTAAGTAATGGTAATTGTATAAGTAATGTAATTGACTTTTTATTATACGTACACACATACATAAATTAAACTCTCTCCGCTCAATGTGCCTCGCACTTATTTTATCTCTAAATAAATAGCTTATTGACTCAGGCGTTACTTTGCGGAAATCCATTGTAAATAGATGACAAAATTAAATATTTAATCTTAAAATTATTTCTGTATTCTGAGTATTTAGTGTACTTCCGCTGTGATCCGAAATCCAAATTAAGACAAGTAAAGGAAACATTAACTAAGATTAATTTACTAAAATAAATTAACTAAGATTAATTAAGATTAACGTTACCTATCATAATTCGGAAATTCTTAACTCTACACGTGTTTCGCCTAACCACAAGACATCATCAAGAGATGCTGACTCTTCGAACGACAAGTCGAGAGAGAGAGAAGATCTCTAAAAAAATTAATCTTAATTAATTTTTTCTTTACTTGCCTTAATTTGGATTTCGGATCACAGCGGAAGTACACTAAATATTTAATTTTGTCATCTATCTCTAAATAAATAGAATCCGTCTGAGAGCTTATTTTTGTTTCTACAGGAAACCTTGATTTTTCCTTAATCCGTAAATTACTTATTCATTCGCATTCCGGAAATTATGACGAACTTTATTTCTCTCTATTTTTATATTTATTATTACTCGTATTTACTTTTTGAAATCGCATATTTGTTTTCAAAATCATTCTACCGTTATATCTTCCATGGTTAAAGAATAACTAATATGTAAGAAGTCAGACATCTGTCTCGCCACTGTCAGCGGCATTAGGACACATTTCACACAGGGCTGGTTAACCCCATACTGAACCATTTCTAGGATTAATGCAAACTAGGCATTAATTGCAAATGAACTTCGTCAACACCCCGTCCCTCGACCGCAGAGGCGAACAGCGCTTATACGTGACATTGCCTTACATCGTCCATCAAGGAGGATATTATCACTGGTTCACAGCCTTTATCCTTTTTAGGAGCCACCAAGTTAGATTGGAAGGGACGGATGGAGTGCGCACCACGAATGCTAAGCGAGGAGAGTTTGTGAAGCGTTCTTTTATTCGGTATTGGATGAGCTTTTTATTGGAGTTCGAATTTCCTTTACTGCGGAGGTGAACTGACGGGACGACGGCGGTTGTTCTCTATTCTGGAAAAGAGGTTTGATAGATGCGTGAGTCATTATTATTATCACATGAAGGTAATGATTAAGGAGGTGCTAAATAGGCAAAACTTTGTTACAATTAGTCAATGTTTTATTTTTCAAATGTATTAAATTTAATGAAAGAGGGGCTGCCATACTTGAAGATAGAAGTAAAAGTCATCACAATCTTATAGAAGGTATAAAATTAATTATTCCTTTATTAAATAATAAACTTCGTCTATTTAAACGTTCATAATTAATATTAGCTAAACAAAACATACCTGACGAACATAGACCATGCCCAATTATTAATAAATAAGAACCTAAAAATCCTCAATAATTTATACTCATAATACCACTAATCACATAACTTATATGAGCAACAGAATAATAAGCAATTAAAGACTTGACAAAAACATTTAAAAGTAATATAAAACAATTGTGGGACTGAGGTTTGATAGCCGCATGAGTCATTATTATTATAATATGAAGGTTATTAATAGGAGCTGCTAAAATAGCTAAAACATAAGTACTTTGCTACAACTAGTCAATGTTTTCTTTGTCAAATGTGAGACGCAGTTTATTAAAAACAAAGAATACATAAAATATTACTAACTAAAACTTAACCTAAACAAAATCGCGCTCAAAGAAGTCGGTTACAAACAAACATACAGGTGAAGCTAATAAAAAGCGTGTAAAAAGACCAGGGGTAGAGGAAAAGGTGTCTACAAAGTGTACAAGAAAGGAATCTACACATTACTTGAAAAACAAGTCATTGGTGTCTTAAGACATAGAGTCGTAATTCTTTCTCTTAAGAGATACAGGAAAAGGGCCGAGGCTGTACGGGCACAGAATTGACTCGAAGTACGCTAGCCTAATTAATTACATTATCATTCCACCAGGTCATGGTGAGCTTTAAACACCCTCTTCCATACATCACAGTGGCATGACATGAATAGAAGAGAGATTACGCTGCTGGAACACCAAGAAGACTTGCAACATTCGATCAAAAATGTACTAGATAATAATAAGGTGATGTCTCTAAAAACGGCAAGGAAAATAAGACCACAAGTACATAAGAATGTGGTCTTATTTTAGTTTGAGGAATTTAAGCGTTATTAGTATAGCAATACAGTTGAATTTTCTAACGCTCACTGCGTACGGTCATGAAATTTTTTGAGCACTAGCTGTTATCGCGGAGCAAGATAGCTTATGTTTGTAACATAGAACTAGTCGAAACTCAACCTTAAGATGCAGTGGTATGATTTGTTCAAAAAGGTTACAAGTATGGTAAGAAACGTTTTACTCAAGTATATAAAAGGAAGGAAACACTTATAATCGAGCATTGATTATGCAAATACACAGATTACAGTGATTTATTGGCGGCGAGGGTTCCGTAGCTATCGGGGGTCCGCGGCGAGATAACGGATCGGTAGGTGTTGGGAGGTAGGTCTGACAGGCAATTTCCCTTTATGTTGGATACTTGTTATCAGGGAGAGTTCTTGTTAAACATTGATTAGGAAGGTGTAACTTGTGTCGATAAAGATAACATTTGAAAGTTAGATAGATAGACAGATAGTTTTTTTTTATTGGACACAATATTAAAGGCGATGATTAGGACAAAATCTTGAATTTTACAAATATAAACTTTTTTCGACAATTTATTTATTGAATTTAATTAAAACGGTACATAGATCAATTACATTAATTGAATATAAATATTAATAGCATACATCTAATAACAATAGTTTCATACTTGTTGATAAATCATTAGTTTCATTAAATTAAGACAATAATAATTACCATTACATTAAATTATTTACACATATTTAAGTCAAACCTGAAATTTCAAAAACCATTAACGGTAAAAAATTAAAAAATAGCTTAAAGACCTACTAAAGAACAACTCTAAAAATATTTATACTTATTTTGGTACCAATCAGACTAAAAAATTAGGAAAAAAACTGATTTGAAATTTGAAAAAAATCAAGTAAGTAGATTATTTTATTTCGTATTGACATATTTGATTGGTACCAAAATAAGTATATTCTTAGACGTGTTCTTTAGACGAAGTTAAGCTATTTTTTCAATATTTTTTAAATTTGCATGGCGCTAACCTGCCATGTGGAAATGTAAAAAAAAACTCCTTATACATCCATAAATATTTTATACATATTGAGACCAACAGTCAAAAAAATTCCTTATCACAAAGATGATAGCCGTGCCGGGAATCGAATCCTCTGGTTGGCAGTCCGACATAATAACTAACGCCATCGGGGTCGTTGTAGATTTACATAGATACTCTAAGCAGAATCGTCTTCTTGATTGTGCAGACCAGTTCCAACTCTATTAGCATTCATGTAAACAGAGTCCGGGACGTGATGTGAAATCTTTTTAATTTCCTTGAGACTGGACTTTTATACTCAACTCGAGAAATGAGGTGGGTTAAGTTTTCTTCTTGATAATACAATTGGTTTTTTGTATGTAAGAAATACGATTGTTGTGTCTAGCATAGATACAACGACGAACATATACGATGTTTCTAACATTTTGTGACTTTCCTAAGTAAGTATATATTACAGTGTAAACTCCATATGACGTCACTCGTTTTAACGACAAACTCTCAAAAGCGTCGAAATCAATTGACTAAAAGTTGGTTTAGCTTGCATTCCATACAATACATCTCTCCATTTAACGACCACTCTCTATAACGCTATAACATGCACAGTCCCTTCAGTGTCGTTATATACTAGTAGTAGTACATAGTGAGGTTTGAGACTACACTCCACCTCCCCTCCTATATCACGTGTATTTTTTAGTAACTACAAAATTCCCTAATTATTTTTAAATATTTATAAAATACAGCTTTCGGTATAATCTAATTGTACAAGTTAGCTAGCAACTATAAGTTAGCGTGAGGCCAAAAAGTCGAATGCCGCTTTTCAGTTTAATATTCCTGAAAAAATAAATACACGTGATATACAGTAATACCTCGACTTACGCGATTTAATTTTCTCGTCTATTTTAACGTTTTTTGTTTGAAAGCCGCGCACTTCAGATTGTGTTTATACATTTTATTAATATAGTTTGTCATATTATCTAGAATTAAATAAAAATTTATTTCCTAAATTATTGTTTTATATTTCCTAAATTATAGTCTCCAGTCCCAACATACGTTGTATGACTTTATAGGTATGTATAATATGCAAAATTGTACCCCGACTTACGCGAATTCGACTTACGCGGATAGCGCTCGGTCCCACCTATCGCGTAAGTCCGGGGTATTATTACTGTATTATTATAACCACCCGTCTGTGATATTTCGTGATTTTATATTCCGTCATCTGCTGATTTGCAGTCATTGGAATTTATGTGTAATTTTTAATTTATTATTTTACCTGCTTGCTTACTTCAGGCAACACCGTCTGTCTGGCCTTTATTAAATTATTTACTGGCAATATTGATTTGATATTCTGCTAAAGGACGCTCCAGTGATTCTATCAGTTTGCAAAGAAAAATAAAAGTTTGAGGAATTTCATGAAAATATCTGATGGAGTGAAGGAATGAAAAAAGTCACTTGTGGTAAAATGTGGCTGAGTGGAGACGGTGATGTATAACTTATTATAAAGAGAACTTTATATACGCAAGATCTTAAAGGTTTTTCCCATATGTGATTTTGCCGCGCTGGTGTAGATTTTTCTCGGGATAAATTCATGTGAAATCAACAGTTAGTTTTAGAAATACTGCATTTTTAAATTGTATAACGGCTATTTTTCAGAAACTATCGAGCTGATTTTAAGCAATCGCGTGTTGAAGCTCTGACGATTTTAACACTGAATTAATAATAATAATAATATCATTAATTTATTCATGTTTTATAGGTAAACCATTTACCACAGTAAAATCTACGTAGGTAGATATACTGGTGATTTAGGTTTGTTAATAAAACATAGAAAATGACAATTAATTTGAAAAATACCTAATATAACTATTATTTATAAAGTTGTTATGATCTACCAGAATATAAGAATGATAATTATTTAAGTAACAGAAAAATAAATCAATTAATATATAAAATATCGTGTTAAGTGTTATTTAAAAATAATGATCTTATTGTTATACATTAACGACGCAATAAATATTTGACTTTGACTTTAACAATAGCTTCCGTTGAAATAAACTTTTCTCAGTAGGAAAGTTGTTTCGTCTATCCCGTTGGACAATAGTCAGTGATATTTCTCTCAAGTTTTCATTCCCATTGACCCTATGGTAGATTCATGGGGCATCATTAAGTTAGCCATTATTTTTATTAACGAGAAATTGCTTATTTGCCCATAAAAAGGTAATGAAAATACCAACTACAAAAAGATCCATGTGATTCTTTGAATACTTAAATAAATAAATACTCGTCAATGTTACGACACATATCACACACGGCTGGTAAGCTCCACACTAAACCATTTCTATATAGTTTGTATTATGGTTGCTAACACAACTGATATACTACATATACATACATAAATACTTAACATATCTTCCTCTTCTTCCTTACCTTGACCCACTTAGGTGGGGTTGGCACATCAAATCTTTTTCTTCCTCTCTCTTCTATCAGACGTCATCTCCACGCTACATCCTTTCTCTCTCACGTCTTCATTCACACACTCAATCCATGTCTTTTTCGGTCGGCCTCTTGCCCTTCTTCCTTGCACTACCATACTTTACATATGTATGTATTTTTTTTTTGTTTTGTTTGTTCCACCTTTTATCTATAACCCTATCTATCCCTTAACACTGAGTCAAGGATGTTGTTTTGGTTGAACAATTGCTTACGCATTTTCTCTATTTGTTTGGATCGGTCAATTATATACCTCATGCAAAATCACTATGATACATATGTATGTATGTATTTAAAACCCAGACCGACAGCCAACAAATTTAGTTTATCACAAAGATGTTGGCCGTGCCGTGAATCTTAACCAAGAGCCTCTGGTTGCCAGTCCCGCATGTTAACCATTACGTCAACGAAGTCGTCGAAGAAAGAAAGAAAGAAGATAATACTAAGTTTATAATGATAATAGTGTCACAGGGAACGGCCCGGGCGGGATCGGTGTCGTAGAAAAGCGAACTATTTGTCCTCCAGCGGATAGCCGAGTGTCGAAGTGTTTATGTGGAGTGTTTAGTTTCACCTTATTGCTCGCGACCCCTACTAAACCTGCCGTCTCGAGGCTAGAATGGAAAGGACGATATTTATTTATTTATTTATTTATTCACCTTACTTACGGCCGAGACCAATTACTAAGCAAGTTACATTAAATGACATTAAATTAAATTCCAATATAACAGTCAAAATAAATGTCAGATTACAATATAAGTCAAATACATTACATTAAATAAAAAATAGTCCAATTATAATAAGTATTACTAATTAAATTAATAAGGTCAAGAGATTAAAACATACATTATACAAATAAAAAAATACATTATACAAATAACAAATTAGATTTCCCCTAAGTCAAACAATAACTCCACTATTCCATCGTCTATTTCATAATTATCGTTACATAATCTCTTTTCACAAAATTCCAAACATTTTCTTTGAACATTTCTCCATTTATATGAATCAAGCTAAAATAGTAGATTACTGGAGTAAATTATTGCGTTATTACAACAACAATAATTGTAGGGGTACATTTTTTTGACGATCTCGTTGGCGTAAAGGTTACCATGCCGGACTGCCAATCAGAAGGTTCCGGGGTAGATTCCCGGTCAGGCCAACATCTTTGTGCTTAACTAAATTTGTTGCCTGTCGGTCTGGGTAATAAATATGTATCTATATAAAATATGTATGAACTATATGTAGTATACCTATCAGTTGTGTTAGCTACCATAACACAAACTAGAAATGCTTCAGTATGGGGTTAACCAGCCGTGTGTGAAATATGTCCTTTTTTATTTATTTATTAATTATTATGAAGCGATGACAGCTCAGTCGGGCGTGCGGCTGCCTCACGTTCCTTAGATCGTGGATTCGATCCCCGCCAATGAGCTCGAACTTTTGTTGAAGAAGAAACCATCGTGAGGAAACCGTAGCATGGTGGTAGGGTTTCTTGTCCTCTCCTACCACCCTCAATTTGAAAAATCTGACGCCAAGCACCTAGCAATGTGTTCCGGCAGCCTCCTTGAGAGCCAGTTATTCCAGACTAGGCATGCTCCATCTAAGAGTGTCCAAACACAAGTTTGGACAAACAATAGCTGTATAATCGAGAACAAGGAGTTGCGCTCGGAGACGGAATTGCAGACAGACGAATATCCGATCGAGGAACGGATACGAGCTAGCGCGGCCATTACACCAGCGCAACGAGTGGAGCGACATACGTTTAAATGTCAACGTCAAAGTATGTTTACAGTCAACCTGGGTAATTTAAGCTTCCAATAAAACATTGGCCCACTTAATCACTTTTCACTGTTTTATTTTTCTTTTAATTTTTAGGAAAGCATCGCAACCTTTATTTTTAAAAGAGTATATTAGAATCTGTTTTCGAACGAAATCCATCGAAATAGCTGTCACTGTCAAATCATATTTTTTTACTATATTGATGCAAACCTCTTTGGGAATAAAATGATATTAAAGGAGTAGAAAAACCTATCAAACTAGGGCAAAGTTACCCAGGTTGACTGTACCTTAGGCTTTACTAACCTAGAAGAGGAGTCTCGCAACCTAGCCGAGGTGGGCGGGGTGGTGGGTTAATGCGAGGAGCGGAACCTCATCCCGCCCTTTCCGGTGACGAGGCCATCGTGAGGTTTTAGTCGGTAGTGATGCCTTTCTCGCATCGAGCCCATCGAGTCCTATCTTCGGCCAAATCCTTGACCTCCCTATACGACATGACTTTCGCCATCTCCTTAATTTGGCCTAAAAATGATCGTCTAGGGTTCCTCTTCCTCTCCTGGCTTCTATCTTTCCTTCTACGATATTTTTAAACAAATTGTCATGTCGTATAAGGTATATATTATCATGTCCTACCATCTTTCGTAAGCCCTGTTAAATGTCAATAAATAAACTATTTTTGATTTAGATTTTTTGATTTTGTTTCTCTTTGCAACTCAGATTATTTTATAGCCCGCGCGAAGCCGGGACAATCTGCTAGTTATTGAATAAATGCATTATTTAGTCAACAATCGAAGAATCCATGGCCCTAAAGTGCTCGCGAAATTCATTGCAATCGAAAGAGAGAATCCTTCTTGATTCGTCCACGTCGCGTTTATTTCAGCGGAAATAAGAAGCCCGAGACTTACAGTTCGTTCTCGCTATTTGTAGCAAATCGACTCGGGATTTATCTGTTTATCCAAACTTTGTTTACGTTTCGTTTTTATTTTGTATTTTACGAAATAAGTTCAAAGAAAATTGACAATATTTCAATTATAAGGTCTAACGATTCTGGATAATAATATATTTATTTACAATATCTTTCATAAAAAGTAAGATTGGTTTACATTTCTTTATTACTTTCGGAACCAAATTTAAATACAGTAACAATATTGATTGCATTATATTTAAGAAAAAATATATTTTTTACACATTTTCATGCAAAAGTTGCCTCTTGGTCATAGGCCTCCCCAAGTTTTAAATTTGATACAGAATATTTATTAAGTAAAGAACTATCGAGTGAATTTCACGTAACTAATCGTGTTTTGGAACTAACAAATTTTAACACTGAACCAAAAATAATAAAATTGAAAGAAATGTGACTCTACCATATACGCGTGATATTCTTCTTTATCTTTACCTTTTTCCCACTAGGTGGGGTCGGCACAGACTGTTTTCGCTTCCACGCCACTCTATCAACCGTCATCTCCACATTCACTCCCTTCTCATTCATGTCCTCCTTCACACAATTCATCCACGTCATCTTCTTCACCATTTACGCGTGATATAATGTTTTTTTTTAATAATAATTATGCTATAATTGCTGTATTTTGTTTCCCATACTGCCTAAAGTGCTGAATGCTTAACGCGTGCAAAGTCAAAAACAAAAAGTTCCCGCCAATTTTCCAATAACAGTGTTACCAACTGCCAAAAAGCAAAAAGCGCTGTTGCTTTGATTTTTGATCTCCCATTTTCCCGCTTCCGGTGTCATGTGAGCTTCCAATAATTCGATTTTCCGCTCGTTACTTTTTTTTTAAGTTGCCGCGTGGCGTAGGCGCGGAGTTATTCAGCCAAGTGATCTTGTGAATTCACTCCACACTCACTATTATTCGAATCACTGAACCGCGATTTCACCATTCTTATGTAAAACGATTTTAGTTCGTTTAGTGATGTGCATAGTCCACCTATAGTTTTCTTTTCGTGAGGATAAGAGCACTAAGTGATAAGATTCATTGTGCGTACCGCCAAGGTGTGGAATTTTCGTCAAATTCCCTGTTCCGCGGTAAATATAATCTAGCGGTTTTAAAGGCAAGAGTGAACCGGTTCTTCTAGGCAAGCGCGCTTTACCTTAGATCGCAATATCGCTTACCATCAGGTGAATTGCGTTCAAGAGCAAGCCCATTAAGATAAAATAAAATTAGAACTCCATTTTGAGCTTTACGAGAAAACACTCAAATTTTTTATACTTTTTTGGCTCAAACTGTAGTATGAAGTTACTTTTATTTTTATTTGCTTTTTATTGTCGATTTTCTAGTCTTACAGGAATAACAAAATATGCTAACATTAAATTACATTAGATAATCAATATACACTTCAAAAAATGTAACCTTAGTTGTTTAGTAGTTAAGATAAAAAATCTATATTGTCAAAACGCTTTAAATTGTTATGCAGAAGGATATGCAAAAATTAAGACCTAACGGTTTAAGATTTTTTTTTAATTATTTTTGGTTTTGCACCATTAAAAAAAACCTTATTTACAACATGATATTGAAGTCCCATCCCTAGTGTTTCGCGGAGTGCGTATTCGCGGCACGCATTTCAATCCCGCTTCGATTTCCGAACGATCCGATTGATCAAGATGGCGGATTGGTGGGAAAGCTTACTTTTTATTTCTATTAGCTTTCCTAGAGTAGAAAATAAACTTACAAATAGATGAGAAAACTTCAAGTTTCTTTAATTTATTTTTTTACTAGCTGCTGTATTATATTATCCGCGGTAAACTGGGATAAAAAGTAGCTTAGGTGTTAATCCAAGATCTAACCTATACTAACATACCAATTTTCATCAAAATTACTCGGGCGTGAAGAACTAACAAACATTCACATAAAATGTAGCAACGAAGTCTACAATTGTGTTGTGTGTTTATGTGCGGGATGTATGTGTGTCTAGTGTGTAGGATTAGCATTTATAATATTAGTAGGATTTTTATTGATAATTCGAAAATAAATTTAACAAGTACATACGTATCAAAAAACTTACAGTGAATTATTATAGATAATGTAATTGGATGATGAATAAATTGATAATGATTGATGTTATATGAATTTGTTTTGTAAAATACGTAGATACTGCTGCGCTTTCGAGCGCTTTGCTCAAATATTTACCTATATATTTAAATCTCGGTACAAGAGCCTTAAAATATTAGGTATTGTTGAATGCAAAAATATGATTTAAATTGATAATGATTGATTTTATAAGAATTTATTTTGTGAAATACCTTCTGCTGCCCTTTCGAGCGCTTTGTTCAAATATGTTTGACGACCTCGTTGGCGTAATGGTTACCATGCCGGACTGCCAATCAGAAGGTTCCGGGTTCGATTCCCGGCACGGCCAACATCTTATTTGTTGCCTGTCGGTCTGGGTGTTAAATATGTATCTAAATAAAAAATATAATATGTACGTATAAGAAGTAAGTATATCAGTTGTGTTATAATACGAACTAGATATGGTTCAGAATGGGGTTAACCAGCCGTGTGTGAAATGTGGCCTAATATATTTATTTAATATATTTATGTATACTATATCAATAACTCGGTACAGGAGCGTTCTTATATTAATAATTTAGTCAAACGCCCCATCTGCTTTATCAGCGCAAGAACGTAATGTCACAATCTCAGAATACAGAAAGTACCAGAAGCCGCGTTCATCTGTATTTGCGAGCTACACGCTGTGTCCAAAAATCAAAACACTGCCCCCCGCCCGCGTCACTTCCCACCCGCGTAATGTTCTAGCTCAGGCATTATGTGCCCGTTTTTAGGGTAAAATTTGGGAGTCCAGGAGGTGAGATACTAATAGAATAAAAATTGTCCTAATCTTTATTATAATTATGTACCTACCTAATTGTCTCGAGAAATTGATAGATTTATTGAATTTAATAAAACGCTTTAGAAAAAAATAACGCTTTAGAAAAAAATATATTTAATTTCCTTTTTGCTTAGTAAGCTTTTTATAATATTGTCTCTTAGAATTTGAACTTAGTAACAAAAATTTAAATTTAGATAAATGATGAAATCTTATGTCTAGGTATTTTTCATAGATACTAACATACTATTTAATAGGACTATTTGGTTATGTACACACAGGCTGCTCTGATGTTTTATACTTTCTTTTTTCAAGTCGGTTATTTTATATTAAATTAATTATTAATATTCTACAATGAATAAAAGCCCTCAAGAGGTAATAAAAAGAAGGGTAAATCAAAACTCTTATACTGGCAACACTAACAAGATGGATGCCTCATTATCTATGACAATTGAAAACATAGAAATTTATTCAAAGTTGATACCTAAATACGATACTTACACGTGAAATGTGATCCCATCCTGTTTCTTTTATAGACCCGCTGCATTTTATAGGTAGGAACGACATAAGACGGCATAATTTAATTAAATTGGTACAGCGTCGTACGTCCCGACGGTCACAGGGTGACTGATCGGTCGCGCGTCAAACTACTCCATTTTGGAGTAGTTTTAGTAGCCTCAGTTTTAGGCGCGCTCACGGTTTCTGGTTCTTTCTGTATTCTGAGGTCACAATGCATATTTTACATGCAAAACTAATTTGCATGAAAATGGAAACAGAAACTAATTTGTGTCTGGCCTCTCGGGGCTAGGGAGTAGAAAAGCGCTTTTTTCGGCGCGACTTTTTTTTAGTTTGCTTCACGGCTTGTGGTCCCATTTCAATCTTATCTTTAGCAAAACAGTAATTTCAAACAACGGATTTTCGTTGCTTGGTAAAACTTTATTTTAGGTTGAAAAAAAAAACATTGTTTAATCAAATTCCATCAAATTTGGTTCAAAGTTACTTCGTACATAAACACATTTATTGGTAATTTTAATTAAAAAAGATTAATAATTAAATGTCACAAATAAATAAATGTCACATGTCACAATGAATTGACAGTAACATAATTAATATATTATGTAAGAATTCATATTGCGAATTATAAACCATGAAACAAAATTTAATGCCTACTTTTACTTATTATTATGTTTATATTTCAATCAACTCATATGAAACTTTAACAAGTCATTAAGGCTAAGCTGTCCTACCCCACGTACCATTTACATTTGCGAAAATCCATTCGAAGGTCCGCCAGATACTTAAATGTAAATGTAAATCAGACACTTGGACTAGCATTATTTCAAAATATGATAGTTATAGCTGACAATTTGATCAAAAAGGCAGTATTGGTTGTTCTACTCAGCCTAGTTTGGAGACCTTATTGGCGTAATGGTTATCATGCCAGACTGCTAACTAGAAGGTCCTGGGTTCGATTCCCACCACGGCCAACGATCTTTGTGATGAACTGAATTTGATGGCTATCGGCTTTGGTGTTAAAAATGTATCGATATATAGTATTTTTGTAAGTACATTAATGTAGTGTATCAGTTGTGTTAGCAACCATAATACAAACTAGAAATGGTGTAGTATGGGACTAGCCAGCCGTGTGAAAATTAAAAAAAAACTGCAAAATTATGGAAGTGGTAGATAAATAATTTTATTAGCTGACCCGGCAAACGTTGTTTTGCCTCACTTAGGAGTATGAAAAATAGATAGTAGCCGATTCTCAGACCTACTGAATACGCATATAAAATTTCGTAAAAAACGGTCAATCCGTTTCGGAGGAGTACGGTAAACTAACATTGTGACATGGAAATTTTATATATAAGAAGATAAATAAATAAATAAATATTAGGACACATTCACACATGGCCCCATACTGAACCATTTCTAGCTCGTATTATGGTTGCTAACACAACTGATATACTACATATACATACATACACATATATTACATATACATATATTAAATATAAATATATATTTAACACCCAGACCCACAGCCAACAAATACATACAAAGGCGCGCTAATTAATAAAGTACCTATACTACAATATTTTGCTGTTAAAAATGCATGAATCTGCTAAAGTAAATTACTCTGAGCAGAAACTACGATCCTGCATAATCCTGCGAGCGAACAAGAAAATGCAATTATTTTAGCCAACACAAACATTAGTAGGAACCGCCGACTCCGCTCGATGTGGGAATTAATCACCAGCCTCTACTACTGACACGTTCAAAGTAACATTGAAATAACATTGTTTTCTTACATAGCCTCCAAATCGCAAATTCAGTTAAAACTAACACTAAAATACTACACTAAACACAATTTTTTAATATCTTTTACTCCATACATTTGCATTCTGCTTACCAGCAGGACGCGTAACGATATGAATAAGAATAAGAATATATCTATTGTGTACAAGGACGATATCTTAAAATAGTGATTAGGTTACAACAGTCTTGTTCGTAAAGAACATACAAATAACAACTATCTATCTATAGGCTAGCGACTCCCTGGCCTAAGGTGGAGCATGCCTAGCCTGGATTAACTGGCTCTTTGGGATGCTGTTAGGTGCTTGGCGACAGATTTTCCAACTTCAGTGTGGTTGCTAGCTAGGCGAGAATTAAAAAATACCCCACCACCATGCTATGGTTTCCTCAAGACGGTTTCCTGCCGGTCATGGTGTTAAATATGTATCGATATAAAGTATTTATGTATGTGTATTCTATGTATTATGTAGTGAATCAGTTGTGTTAGCAACCATAATACTAGGTAGAAAAAGCTTAGTATGGGACTAACCAGCCGTGTGTGAAATGTGTCATATGAAAAAAACGGCTAACCCTGAAGCCATTGGATGATTTGAAATTTCCATTTAATTTTTAACCGGCTGTGGATGATGATGAATTAACACCAGTAAAAGAGTCTTCCTGAGTCTCTTTTTCCCGAGAAGTATAATTTGGGGGTCTTCAAATCTAGAGTAAATAGGCTCCGTCTAGGCAAGCGTGTTACATCTTAGACCGCAGTAAAGTTTAACATCAGGCAAGCTGCGGTCAAACGTAAGCCTATTCATTATATAAAAAAGAATGAATGAATAAATGACTGAATCATCTATTCTATTCTATATTCCTTGACGACCTCGTTGGCGTAATGGTTACCATGCCGGACTGCCAATCAGAAGGTTCCGGGTTCGATTCCTGGCCCAGCCAATATCTTTGTGCTTAACTAAATTTGTTGGCTGTGGGTCTAGGTGTTAAATATGTATCTATGTAAAATTGTATGTATGTAGTAAGTATATCAGTTGTGTTAGCTACCATAACACGAACGAGAAATGGTTTAGTATGGGGTTTACCAGCTGTGTGTGAAATGTGTCCTAATATTTATTTATTTGTTTTATTTATTCTATAAAAAGAAATTGTATGTAGTAGGTTAACATGATGTCTTCTAGAAAGTTCTTTCAGCTACCAGTAGTAGTGTCGAGGGTATGGTAGCGCACGTAGAAGCGACGTTAGCGGTACGTGAGACAAATTACTCGATACTGTCCGGCCAGCCCTTACATAGCCGGCCAGAGCGAAGGGTTTATAGAGAGCGGACAAAGTTGGGAACTAAATGTATGAGCATCTAGTATTTCAGCTTCCAGAAGGGTATAGTAATTTGTCTCACGTACCGCTAGCATCGCTTCCGCAAGGAAGTTTGTGGCAGATCTCGGATGGCGGTTACGAGATACCCCTATCTCGTATGAGATCCGCGGGCTGGAAAATACTTGCGACAAATTTCTCTCGCGATTCAGCGAGGAAATGCTGCCAGCCAGCTGCGAGGATACGTTTGAGGCTTTGACGTAGTCTTTAAGGCTTAATTTTATTATTTTTGACATTACATTAATATAATAAGTTTATGGTGGTAGGTTATCGTGCGCTCGGATAAGTTGTCGCACGTTATAGGACCGAAAGTTTATAACTGTTTGCCGCAGGATATTACGAATGAATCTAATGACAGCAACAATTTTCAAAAATAAGCTCAAGAACTGGCTCGTTCAGAGAACGTTTTATTTTGTAAACAGTTTTTTTAATATCGAAAGAAATTATTTATTTTAACAATGTGTGACATGTAATATAATAATTTTAATTGAATAATTATCAATAAATGGTTTATCTTGTTTATCTTATATGCTAGCCTTTCTACATAAAACTTATTTCTGTGTATATTTTCTCTGCACACCATACTTGTAGTTCGGGACGATCTGGGAATTGATAGAGGCAGGAAAGGAATTGGGTAGGTGACGTGACGTGGTGATTTGTGTTATCAACTTATCTGCGAATAAGAGGGTTTACGACAACTGGGTCGAACGAGGGCCATCTCGAGGGACTCGAGCGGTGCAAAGTACTATAGTGTAAAACAAATACCAGGCCACTCAGAACATTTTGCGAAAAATAGTTTTTATGAATGAGAAACTGGCCAGTATAAACCTATTTTAAAAATATGATTACTTATAAGTAAAAATAGGCACATTCCAATTTCAAATTTTCCCTCCACATTTTTTGCAAGCTAATTTAAATTATCGTGTATCTAACCTCGACGATCGCGTCAGATCACCTTAATTAGCCGAGCTACAGGCCCTTTACATCTGTAGGTCTGTACATATGTATGTAAATAAACTATGTAGGTATAAAATAAAATAAAAAATAAAATAGCCGTTTATTATACCCTATTAAATATTTACATTTTTTTATAAATTAATTTTATTAGGGCACCCAAAATTTGGAGTAGGCCTCCTCCATGCGCCTCCAGTGCCGTCTGTCTCGCGCCAGTCGCATCCAGGTAGGGCCAGCGAGCTCGGTGATGTCATCGCTCCAGCGGGCGCGCGGGCGGCCTCTCCCCCTGGACGCGTCGCGCGGGTACCATTGCAGCACTCGTTCGCTCCACCTGCCATCTGTAACACGAGCGAGATGACCCGCCCACTTCCATTTAAGCTTGCAGAGCATCGATACTGCGTCTATGACTTTGGTTTTCTTTCTTATTTCTGTATTAGGTACTCGATCCAGAAGTTTTAGACCCAGCATCGATCGCTCTGCAGCTCTTTGGAACGTTGCAATTTTTGCCACCAGTTTCTTGGTCAAAGCCCATGTCTGGCAGCCATACAGCAGCGATGGTATAATGGTGTTATCCATTAGTCGTTTTTTGAGATGTATTGGTAATCTACTTTTAAAAACATCTTTGTTAGCCCAGTACTTTTTCCATGCGATTGCTATTCTGCGGTCTATTTCCTTTGCGGTAGAGTCGTGCATCGTTATTAACTGACCGAGATAAACGTATTCGCTCACATACTCTATCGGAATCTCGTCTAGCTTAATAGGTATCTGTTGTCCGTTTGTCATGATTTTAGTCTTCGTGAGGTTCATGTAGAGTCCTATTTTTTGGCTTTCCGTGTTTAGAGTAGTGAGCATTTGTTGTAACTCTACATGTGATTCCGATAGAATAATGATGTCGTCTGCAAATCGGAGATGTGTCAGCCGTTCGCCGTTAATGTTCAGGCCGTAATTGGTCCAGTCTAGGTTTCGGAACATTGACTCTAGTATTGCCGTGAATAATTTTGGGGACACAGGATCGCCTTGCTTCACACCACGTTTAACGGCAAATGCAGGTCCCACTCTTTCTGTTTTTATTTTTGCCTGGCAGTTGTCGTAAATTGTTCTTAATATTTTTATGTATTTTTCGTGAATACCTTGATTTTCCAAGCTCTCCCAAAGGCATTTTTGGCTGATAGAGTCAAATGCTTTGGCATAATCTACGAACGCTACATATAGAGTCTTATTGTACTCATTTTGCTTTTCTATGCACTGCGTTAATGTAAATATGTGATCAATTGTAGAGAAACCTTTTCGGAAGCCGGCTTGTTCCCTAGGCTGCTGTTCGTCTAAGGCATTAGAAACTCTATTCAATATTATAGACGAGAATAATTTGTATAAAGTTGGCAGTAAACTTATGGGTCTGTAATTGTCTATGATATGGGGGTCGCCTTTTTTATATAGTAGAGTAATTATTGAGTAATTCCAGTCCTGAGGAATTATTTCGTGCTCTATAATTTTGTTAAACAATGTCGTTAGTTGCGGCGCCAAAGGCTCTACCATAGCAATGATTGTGTCCGTTGATATGCCGTCTTCTCCGGGTGATTTATTCTTTTTCAAACGTCCAATTCCTCGCTCTACTTCTTGTACTAGTAAGTCTGGCACGGGTTCTAGGGTTCTTGTTTGTGGTTCTCTGACAGTATCATTGCAAGAATATAGAGTGGAGTAGAAGTTAGTTGCGACCTGTAAAATATTGTTTCTGTTGGTTGTCTCTTGGCCTGAGTTGGAACTTATAGTTTGGATCCATTCTTTTTTATGGTCGTACAGTTTTCGGCTGTATTTTGTAGAGCTGCGACTTTCTAATTCTTTTTCTAAACTTTCTAATTTTAATTTATTTTTGTTGCCTATAATAGCTTTCTTAATTTTTTTGTGTAATTGTTTTAGTCTACTTTTTTGAGTCTTAGTCCGAAGATTTAATTGTTTTAACTTTTCTCTCTCTTCAATAAGGCTCTGAATTTTCTGATCTATTACTTGTAACTTGTCATGTTTTGTATGTTTGGGCAATTTAGATAGGCACTGTTTTATTGAGGAAAGTGTTTTTACGTACGCACTGTTGATACCTTCACTGTCGAAACTAGGCACATGTAGATTCATGAGGTTTTTTAAGCATTCAGCTTCCATTGGTGTATAGTTAGTAGTTTTTTGTCCATATCCTGTGCGGCTTTTCCTGTTTATGTTTATATTGTATGTCATGCGTAGCATTCTGTGATCTGTGGAATATTTAGTAGAGAGTACTTCTAAGTTATTAACTTTTTGTCGTTGCTTTACAAGTATATAGTCTACTTCGTTTAGAGTTTTCCCATCAGGTGATTTCCATGTCCATTTCATTTTTTCAGGTTTTTTGAAGAGCGTGTTTGCAATGGAAAATCTGTATTCAAAACAAAAGCTTAGTAGTAGCTCTCCTTTTTCATTTCTCTTTCCATAACCATATGGGCCACAGATATCTCTTTCTTCTTCAAGTGGAGCACCTATCATTGAGTTGAAATCGCCCATTATTACAGTATCCTTTGAAGTTCCTTCTAGTGCTTTAAGTATATCTTTATAGAAACTCTGTACAGAAATTTCTTTTATTTTGCTCTCGGTAGGCGCATACACTTGGATGATATTTATATGTATTTTTCCAATTTTCATGTCCAGTCTGGCTACTCTATCAGAGTATGGTATAAAGTCAGTGATGCAGTTTTTCAAATGAGAAGCAACCATGAATCCTACGCCATTTCTACCTTTTTTATCTCCTCGGTACATCAGAACGTATCTGCTCTTATCTATTATTGCCTGACCACAGATTTTTACCTCGGAAATGCCAATTATATCGTACTTAACATAACTGAGTGCATTTTCTAGCTCAATAATTCTATTTTCAGCTTTTAATGAGCGTATATTATACGTGCATAACTTTAAATTTTGTCTTCGTCTTGTAACTGTATCTGTAATATTCGGGTTACATGGAGGGTTATGGTCAAGTACTCCCGCGGCGACCACCCGTATTGGGAGTGAATTTTGTGTTGTAATTCCTTTGTTTTTGTAGGTAAGTAGAGAGTTTGTGTTCCGCTTGGTGGTTTTGTTATTTTTGGGTGCCGTAGCTAATTGCTAATCTTTACTGATTATGGGGTTATGTTTTTCTTGTTGCGGTGTTGTTATAACGTAGGACGTTATAGGCTGAGTAACACCATGACCAGGTTTTTTAGTTTTTACCTGTTTACTAGCTGACGGCACAGAGTTTGATGTTTTCGACTTCTTTGAAGTTTGTGAAAGATTATTTACAGGTTTTATATTGTGGTTTATCTTTTCTAAAGGACTTAATGAGAGTGCTCTTTTATTGGTTGGTTTATCTTTAATGATGAGGCGGTCGTATTTCAACATAGCTGAGACTCCGTTTTCTCTGTGCTCTATGAGTTGAGGGATTAGTGCTCGTCTCTTTTCAAGAACTTTTGGTGGGTAATCTTCTTTGATGTACGAGCCAGAGCCATCCAGCATAGACTTTCGTTGTAAAATATTAATTTTCTTACCAAAAGTTGCAAGTGTTAATCTTATAGGACGAGGCTTCGCACTTTTTTTCCCCATTCTCCCCACAAACTCGATGTCTCTACGCTCACATTCTATATCCATCTTGAAGTTAATAATATGAAGTATAAGATCTTCGAGCTCGTGATAACTTTTCTCTTCTTCTGCAATCCCGAAAAGGATTAGGTTCCGTTGCCGCAGTTGCCTTTCGAAATTATCTAATCTGGTTTCTTGTTTATTTTGCGTATCTATTATATCTTGTAATTTTGATTCGAAAACATTAAATTGGTCTTCTATTTTTTTAGTTATTATTTGAGTTATACTGTCCTCAATTTTTTTCAAGCTATTTTCGTTGTCCTCTTTGATTTGGGTACGTAAAACGTGCAACATTTCCTTCATTTGTTCCGCCATTATCGTTACAGCGCCCTCTTTCTGCTGGCGTTAGAACAATGAGACGCTTATTCGATACAATTGACAGGTGATATGTGCTGTGCGTGCTATTGATCTTCAACGTAGTACGGGCGTGCGTCGCTAGATGTCACTACTAGTCGAGCTTGAGGAGCAGTACTATGAACCGGTCACTAGCAACCCAGCGTTGTTTTAGTTCATAACTTTGATGATAGATGGCGCGTCAAGTACCGTGTGGCGATAATAAGAAGACGTGTAAGAAATATTTGCTGTGTCGGTAATAGTTCTTGTCAGTTATTTACTTCTCTAGTGATTCATCATAATGACGAACCAAATTCAAATTTCAACTGTAGCGTGTGAGGAATTTCATGAGTTTATGTTACACAATGTTAATTAGTTACACAATGTTAATTGTAGGTATACATATTAATAAAATCATTATCGCAATATATAAACTTCCAACACAATGGGTATGAAGTTTTATTGCGAAATAATAAACTTTTGCAATGACTTGCTTCACAAGCAGAGAAGTTAAGTTTTACAACAGCTAATACAATAGGTTGTTCAATTACTACTGTTATATGGGTTTGTATTAAATGTTTTAAATTATTCTTGCCCTAGAAGCCCGCCCTGGCTTTGCACGGTTGTAATTGCTTGTGTTACATCATTGGATTTTAGTAAGAATCTTTATATTAAAAAATATATATAGACTATGTTACTCGGGGACAAAGTAGTTCCCAATAGTGAAAGAATTTTTCAAATTGGTTCAGTAGTTTCGGAGCCTATTCGCTTCAAACAAACAAACGAACAATCAAACTTTACCTCTTTATTATATTATAGTATAGATAGTATAGATCACATTTGCAAAATCTAAAAATATGTTTGAAATACATACTTAGATGCACATTTTGTTTCAAAGTTGCATGCATTTCAATCTTTGTTTACCTATGTGTTATAGGTTTGCGTTTGACCACATCTAGGCAGATTCGCGAGTGTGCGACTGAATAACATGATGTGTTCCTCTTTGCCCCTTTTCAATATCGGATGAGCAGGGAAACGCCAGGTTTAATCTCAGCTTGGAGACAGATGTATGTAAACTTTCAGTCGTGTATCAAATGAAAGTATAATGTGAAGCCAAAATACGAGAGCATAAATAAAACATATTACTACTTAGTTGATTTTTATATTGTATTTTATTGTAAACTGACCTGTAATTTGACATATTATTAATAAAATGTTTATCTGTTTATCTGTTTATCTATAGATTTTACTATTGTCTCTCTTCCTGAGTCTCTTTTTCCTGAGAAGTACAATTTGGGGGGCTTTGAGTAAATAGTTTCCTTCTAGGCAAGCGTGATACATCTTAGACCACCGTCAAGCTTTACATTAGGCTAGCTGCGGTCAAACGTAAGCCTATTCATCAATAAAAAAATGTCAGTCTTGTGCATGGTCACCCTTCCAAACAACGTCCGCATCGACCGTTGCTTTGCTTCAATGATCGCGTCAGATCACTATGCTACAAATAAATTAAAAGCATTTTTACAAAATTACCAGTAGGCCTGTATATATGGCATGAATGAAGATAAATAGATAGATAAACTCTTTAATGGGCAAATTAAAGGTACAAGTCAAAATAAAAGTAACAGCACAAAAGTATGCCACAAACTTCCATGCAACCTTTGGATGGAAAAGAGTTGAAAAGGACGAGAAAAAGAGGGGTTGCACTATAAAGAATATTAGTACTTATAATTATGATAGAGGACTTCAATAAATGTAAGTTAATAACGTTATATTATATAACTATAATATATAAATACACTAGCTGACCCGGCAAACGTTGTTTTGCCTCACTTAGGGGTATGAAAAATAGATAGTGTAGCATATATGACACGTTCGTAGATTTACCATAGCAGCGCCATCTATTGAATACTTACTCAACCCAGTCGAAAGGTATCGACATCTGTTAGAATCATTTGGAGTTAACATATAATTGTGACTGTCAAATAATAACAGACAATAATTAGCAACAAATTAAAATTGCGACTATAATTTGAGATTTAAACTATCTATCTCTCAAGTTGGATCGAACTGCACATGGTGTGCGAATTTTATTATAATCGGTTAAGTGGTTTAGGAGTCCATTGAGGACAAACATTGTGACACGAGATATAATATATATATTAAGATGAATACACAATCATAATAAAAGAAGCTCAGTTAGAACCGTCTCCCAGTAATGAACAGGCTCGGCGGCAGTAAACAAAGCGATATGAAAACTAATGAAGACGCAGATGGAGTTTATCGTAGCGGTTACTGCGTCGCGAACTTGTTGTTTGTTCATTTCGCGCCGAGTCCATGATAGCGGAACAGATTGTTTTTTGGCAAGTTTCATGTTGGATTTGTTTATAGTTTATTTATTTGCTTGCAACACATGTAGTAACGTGCCCTGCTGAAATAGGCCGTAGCAAGAAGCACTGGCCAGCTTTGCTCAGAGTTATAATGCGCTTTGGGAGAATAATGGCATAAGTATTTTGGAAAATACCCTGCGTAAATGACAGGGCTACGGTTTTACTTTTAATTCAGTGCTAATAATAGTTACAGCTCCAAAGCACGGTTAATTGTTTTATTTTTATTTTTTCAAAAAAAGACGTTTTAGAATTAAAAATGTTATGCTTCTGAAAGTAATACACATATTGAAACATATCTTTCTTTTACTTTATAAGTAATGCTAATATACATATATGGCACGGCTGAAAGGCATAATAGCGCCTTAACATTATTAACCTAAACCAAGGAGGTTTCGTAAGGGAGGGGCCAACTGAAAAATATGGAAGTCTGCTTTTCTGTTGAAAGCGATGAAGCCAACCGTACGTCAAAGTTTCCACAATCTATATTTTCCACACTGAATAATCTTTAATTACGAAACTTTAACCCCGCCTTTTTCTGTTATCTTTGTGATGTACCTTTAGCTAAGTTTTCACCCAAGTAAATTGCCAGCTCCACAGTTTTATCTCGCCGTTAATCCCCCAAGAAAGTACTAAAAAAGGCCACTCTTTTGTTGGAATAAGTTCTTGTCCATAGAGTATTTATATCAATGCTACACAATACATTAGTGATGTATAGCGCAGTTATCCATCCAAAGTCATTAGCTCGATCAATCAACCGTCACATGTCCCGGACGTGTGTTTCTAGCTGATATTACTTCCACTCACCGTGTGTAGCGAGCCTAATGGGAATTATACTCTAAAGCAGCAGGGTAAGGACGGGTAGTAGATTATTTATCCACCGAGAGAGACATTTTTTTAGTTTATGTCACTTTTCTATACCAATATTATAAAGAGGAAAAGTTTGATTGTTTGTTAGTTTGTTTGACGCGAATAGGCTCTGAAAATACTGGACTGATATGAAAAATTCTTTCACCGTTGGGAAGCTACATTATCCCCGAGCAACAAATTGGATTATTTTATAGCCCGCGTGAAGCCGGGACTAGCTGCTAGTACTTTATATTTTGCTGCGTTTGAAGTTATATTTTTGTAAACTACTCCAAAATCTTTATTGTGATGTTTCTCATTTTATTATAGAAATGAAAATACTAAATAATTATGTATATTATTTTCTTTCCTCACCTCCAAATTATACTATATTCTGTCCCTCCTATATGTCAAATATGAATCGAAGAGTATTTACTGTCATTTTACTTGGACACAGCGGGGAATAGCGGCATGAAATGTCCACGAATAACGTCAAGAGGAAATGTTTCTAAGAGAAATTGTTCTTTGTTGTAATTGTAATAAGGTGGATTTCCGATGTGAGAGGTGGAAATAATGGTGGAAAGACTATAAGTCCCCGTCCCGTGCTCGCCCCGAAGGTTAGTGGAATGAAGAATGAATGAGAGCGGCCTAATTTCGTGCGGCCTAGGTTTTAACTAGGCTAAGTGGCAGAAGCTAGAATTATTATTTCAATTTTTGTTCTAGCACTAATACGTTTTAACTTGGAATTTGATGTTGTCTAGGCTTTAACCTACGGTCAAATCTATATCATTCATGTCAGGTATGCAAGATATAATTGTCAGTTCTAAAATTAAAAATAAAAATATATAATAATGTCTAATATACAATCATTAAATATCAAATAATATTTTAAAATTTCTTTATGTTAATCGTCTTTATGTCACATATTACTTATTTTATTACTAAAGAAATCCTTCACATTATAATAGCACTTTACACACTAATAAATCAAACAACTTTCTTTTGAAAATAAAAACGTTTTCAGACGACACAATGCTAATTGGCAAATGATAATAATTATGATATATCTTGGGCCCCATTGTCCAGAGTCATTAATATTCTTCTATAGGCAGAACCTAAAAGGCTGGTCCTAGGGGTAGGTATAAAATTACCGACCATTCTCAAGAGGATGGTCGACGACAAAAATAATATGGATACCCGAGCGCTGAGTTAAAATCCGTTACTCAATAACTACGACGACCTCGTTGGCGTAAACGTTACCATGCCGGACTGCTAATCAGAAGGTTCCGGGTTCGATTCCCGGCCCGGTCAACATCGTTGTGCTCAACTAAATTTGTTGGCTGTGGGTCTAGGTGTTAAATATGTATTTATATATAATGTGTATGTATGTATATGTAGTAAAGGTGCAGTATGGGGCTAATGTATGTAATGTATAAAAAAAACTTAGCTGTTATTTTTGTGCATAAAACACAGTCTGAAAAGATATGAAAAAAATCGAGCAACGCGTTAAAACTGCGGGTTACAGCTAATAATAAGCTTTTAATATTATTATCTACACATTCTTAACCACTTACACGTTTCTTCCTCTAACAGTTTTCCAATAATCTTCGAGTAGTTATTTTAATAACAAAGATAACATTCCATAAATATCGCAATTTTCCAATTTCCCCGGCTCGTTCCATCGCAACTATTTCCTCTAATAAGTTTATGAAAGACAAAGAATGTATCGGAAAGTCCTCGAGTCCACTACGCTCGAGCCTCTCGAGCTCGGCAGAGGGCGCTCCAGTGCCGCCCGGTGGGGCTTGATCTCTAGCGCTGGTGCTATTCTGGGAATTCAGATTTATTTTAAAATAGAGTTGGTTTTATTAGTGTATTTCTTTTTACTCTTTTTTATGTTATCTGTTTTTATCAACCCTGCGAGAAACATTCACCTTTAAAAAATATTTAGTTTGTAAGGGAATGTGAATTTAGTTTTCTATATCGAACATATGTATATTTCGACTACATTAAAATTAAAAATAACAAGGAAAAAATCACACAATAATTAAAAAAAAACCTAACAGATAGTGGATTAAATCTAAGTCAGTGTCCGCGGGTAAGGTGCCTCAAATGCTGGCGGCATTACCTCGCTGGATCGCCAAGCTAATACGTTGGCAGAGGTAAGCGCCAGCTTTTGGGTTTTCTATATTGTTTTTTTTCTACGATGTAAATAAATAATAGTTTGGAAACTTGAGAAGGTTTTATTGAAATTCACCTATATAGTCTTTTTCCCTTACAGCTAAGCATTTACCTGACAACACTTTGGTCGAAGATGGAGCATGCCGAGTCTGGAAATAAGGGTACAAGCTGCCGGAACCTACTGTTAGGTTCTTGGCTTGCAATGCAAATACTGGATAGTTGCCTCCCCTGCCTGTCTGTCTGTCTTTAACTTTGAAGATTTTAAAATTACATATCAAATATATGTCGCGGATTCAATTAGATTAGAATCAGCGTGGTCGTCGTCGTTGTCTGCCATTATGGGTTTTAATATTGTCAGTGCGCACAAATGGCGCAGGCGCTGTTTCGTGGCAGACTGAAGCACATTCAAGTCAAACCGCGAGTGAACGCACTACTGACAAATAGGAAACAACTTCATTCGTTCATTCACAATCGTTCCTTTGAAGGAACGATTGTGAATTTGTTATATATTGAACCATGAAGTTGTAGGTAAAGATAAAACACAGTGCTGCCATTCGATAGGATGGAACTACTAATCGAATAAATTAAAATAAAACATTTCTCTAACATATATATACATATTAATCAATATTTAAAGGATGTCCCCATACAACAAATGTGTTTCTTTTTGCTATTTTTTTAAGATATTTGTACGGAACTCTTTATGCTAGATCCCAATTCGCATTTGGCCAAATAGTTAAATTTTGTGTGAACTAGGTAAAATGTAAAACTTCCCGCGGGTCTACGGTTGCTGGTGGCTTTACAAAAGCGGCGACAACAAAGGCAGCTTAGAGTACTACATTCTTCTAGAATATACCTGCCTTACTAAGTTTAACCCTTTGGTTGAAACACATTTTTATGTGTTAGTCTAGATAGCTAGTATCTACTTCTGGAACTTACCTTCGAAAATTAACGATCACTCTCTTTAACACTATATAAAAAAAAAAATACATACAGTCGAATATATAACCTCCTCCTTTTTTGAAGTCGGTTAAAAAATCACAATTCCTTCAGTGTCGTTATACAGATTTTAGTTAGTTTTTTTTTAAATAAAGATACCTATATACGTATATCCTACTAATATTATAAATGCGAAAGTTTGTGTGTAAGTGTGTGTGTTTGTTGCTTCTTCACGCTCAAACGGATGAACCGATTTTGATGAAATTTAGTGTGAAGATAGATACTAAGACCTAAGCTGCCTAGCCTATGCTACCTAAGATTAACACATAGGCTACTTTTTATCCGGAAAACAATTGTGGTATCCCGTGGGATACGCAAATAAATTCAAAGTCTATGTTACTCCTTCACACTCCAACGGCTGGACCGATTTTGATGAGGTTTACTATATGAATATAGGTTATAAAATGCACCGTTCCTTCAGTGTCGTTATATAGAGTTTACACTGTATATATATTTGGCAATGTATTCCCATTCCGTTACTTTCGATATTGGTCTCCGAGTAAACACTCGACTGCTCGGTTTATCCCTCTTCCCTCTTGTTTATTGTATTTGCTTCTACCACCTAATACGTTGGGAGGAGCGGCTGGCGGCTGTATACTGTCTACTGGTTTTACTTTCATTTAATGCTGTTTTTGTTCACAGTCATGTGGGTTTAGAAGGTTATGATATTTATTGTCTGGGTTTGGTTGCTTTTTATTATTATCTTGACAAAGATAAATAAATATTAGGCCACATTTCACACAGGGCTGGTTAACCCCATACTGAACCATTTCTAGTTTGTGTTATGGTAGCTAACACAACTGCCTACTACATATGTATACTGTATTCACATACATATATATTTTATATAATGATATACATACATATTGTATGAAGATATATATTTAACGCCCAGACCCCCGACCAACAAATTTAGTTCAGTACAAAGATGCGCCGGGAATCGAACCCGGAACCTTCTGATTGGCAATCCGGTATGGTAACCTTTACTTCAATGAGGTCGTCGAGCCGGCAGGTTTATTTGATCACAAATTTCCACGTAGTTTCGGGGTTTTTAGATAACTTCAACTATTTATGACATTTTGCGTTGTATTATGACGCAATATTGGGACGATACAGGGGCCTTCTCTCACAAGGAGAGAGATATAGGCTGGCCAAGTTTAGTGGTTGGCGCATGACACTCGTCTTCGGAGGTCTTTGTGGTTCTCAAACATGCCGGTTTCCTCGCGATGTTTTCCTTCACCGTAAATCGAGTGCAAATCCGCACATAACTTGAAAAACAAGTCATTGGTGTAGGGGTGGGATCAAACCGGGGGCCGTCAGATTGTAAAGCAGAAGTTTTTTCCACCGAGCTACACTCGCTTTTAAAGATAGCAGAAATGATTCTATTTTTCAGATAAAATACAAATTAGTTAAATATCAATTACATGTCAAAAATTATAAAATCCAATTAAATATTAGACTTTTGGATTAGAAACCAATTTGTCAACATAGTCGCAGATCAACTTAATAGCAGTAGTAACATCAACCATTAAACATATTAATATAATTTTATACGGCACCTTACAAATACAAATGTAGTACATTATTCAGCCACGCCGTGTCTCGGTAATTACGTACTTGGCCGTAATGGCTACTCGTAAATTATAATTATCTTTTGTAATTACCTCAGGTAATTGGTAATTACACGGCCTCTTTCTTTTGCTTGTAGAGGCTGTATTTTGGTGAGGCTCGCGGTTTGAGGGTGGAGGTATTTATCAAGAACTAAGCCAAGTATAAACTAAATATTTGAAAATACCATTTGTAATTTAGCATAATATATAAATAAATAAATATTAGGACACATTCACACACGGCTGGTTAGCCCCATACTGAACCATTTCTAGCTCGTATTATGGTTGCTAACACAACTGATATACTACATATACATACACACATATTATATATAAATACATATTTAACACCCAGACCCACAGCCAACAAATTTAGTTAACCACAAAGATGTTGACCGGGCCGGGAATCGAACCCGGAACCTTCTGATTAGCAGACCGGCATGGTAACCTTTACGCTAACGAGGTCGTCAAAATATATAAATGTATTTCAGTAATCAAGTACCTACACACTTATTTTTATAAATCTGCCTAACCAATCGAAGGGAAGGGAAGGTATCAAATTAAAATGTTCATTTGATACCCGTAGGCTGGTTGCATTAAAAAGGCATCCTTCTTAAATCTTTTTTCCTACTTTCAAACAAGAAAAAACTAAATCAAAATTGGTTTGTCCGTTCGAGAACTGGAACAAAAAGACATACACACACACATAGAGACTTGGCAAACTTATATCAGGGTAAAAAAATATTTCTTCTTTTATATTTGTTCGATATACGAACACTCAAAATAATTACCTCAGGTAATTGGTAATTACACGGCATTTTTCTTTTGCTTGTAGAGGCTGCATTTTGGTGAGGCTCGCGGTTTGAGGGCAGAGTTAGCAGTTTACACGGCCATTAATAATCATAATGAGCGTTATAGAATCGTGGTAACATCGCTTTGTTCCAGTAATTAGGGTTCCGTAGCCAAAAAGGTATCAACAGAAGCCTATGTAATGAAAGTCATAGAATCGTAGTAACACCACTTTCTTCTAGTATTTAGGGTTACGTAGCCAAGGTGATAACAACAGAACCCTATGTAATGAACGTCATAGAATTACTATTCTAGCATAACACCACTTTTTCCAGTATTTAGGGTTACGTAGCCAAGGGGGTATCAACGGAACCCTATTGGTAAGACTTCGCTGTCCATCCGTTTGTTCGTCTGTCACTAGGCTGTATCGTATAAACCGTAATAGTTATAAAACTTTTATTTGATTAAGCAAGTTATGTACTAATATAATAAACATTCTTACAAAAGAGTTGAAATTTTTACAGATGATGTATTTATGTTGCCGATATACATAACAAAAAATATTAAAATTAAAATAAAACAAGTCCAATAAAATATTTCTTACTATTATGTATGTGCAAATAAAGCTAATGTATTTTATAATAATACAGTCGAATATTGTATAAATATGTGTGATTATAAATAAAGTTATTTTAATTCCATCCGTGTTTTTCAAACGTGTACCGTCCCACAGACAGGCTGCGATCCATTGGATTCCGCTCAGCGATCAGCTTTTCATTTCCATTGAAAGATGGACGAAAACACGTCGTCGAGTTTGTGCGAAATGGAAACGAGATATGTCTTAGAGCGACGCTATATATTTGCCGGTTACATATTTAATCAGAAAAAAAAAATAAGAAGAAACATTTTGCCAATTTAAATTGTATAAAAATAACATGTCAACATACTTATTAAAAAAATAATCTAATAACCCGGCCCTGCTCGCTCCTGGTGAAAAGGTACCCATCATGCTCGCTGCATTACCGCGCTGAATAGAAATGGCCAACCTCTGTCACCGGTGATGTCAGGAATCAGAATACTATAGAGAGGATTGCTGATTCCCATACTAAAAAGTGTGGTAAGCAGCATAGCTGCCGCCAAATTCTGCATGCAACTCGCTGCAGTCGCATAGTGATAAAACGATAGTAGATTGTGTGACCTGAATATAGCTGATTCAAGACAATAAAAATAGATGGCGCTACGTGTATCGCATGATACAAAATGAATGATTCATACGTTACAGTCAATTAATAATCTATGATGGCCTTCATCACAAAATATTGAGTGAGAGGTTTTGTACTTACACTTTACAAGTAAGTGTAAATTATTGGATATGTCAGCCATTTTTAGCGTCTGTTTAACTTATTTTTGCCACTGTCAGTGACTTCCATTGTAGATTTGTGAGCTGAACGTAACGATAGATTCGTCTATAGTAAAGTACAGCAGTGTTTTATTTAAAGTTTTTTTTTTAAATTTTATTGATATACTATTTCAGAAAAAAGATTGAAATACTATGAACAAACTCTTACATAAATAGAACAGTACAAGAAAAATTTAAACACCGCACAATTTAAATAAGGTGATAATATGAATTATAATTATATGGGCACGTTTAGGCGGGTGGCTTATTAATTTTGTCTTTGTTTTGTTTTTCAACAAAATTTTCGTTTTTCCTATCCTTTGTAAATAATTTTCACTTTATTATTCTTAAGTTATGTTTAAATTAATTATTATCATCACTAGTAGTTTTGTTTTGTAGTTTTATAATAAAATTGTTATATAATGTTTCGCAATTATAATTAATAATAATTACCAGCAGTGTTTGAATTGCCTACTCATTGCTTTTAGAAAACTTATCGCATCGTATCGCTTCGCCTTACCAGTAAGGTCGGTTATAATAAATTATCACCATTCCACACTTTTCTTGAAAGCTTTCCTGAGAGCCGGTAGCAAAACACTTCTCTGCAGGTGATAAATAAAATACGTGAAAATGTTTTTCAACATTTCCTTAGGCTGGTTGTTTTTGAGTGCTTAGATATACTAGATTTGAAAGCAATTTTACTGCTTCTATTTACATAGCTAGCTTTAGTTGAAGAAAGAGGGAGAAGAAAAGAAATGTATTGTGCACAAAAAAAAAGCAATAGTAATTTCCTTCACTGTAAAGCGAGTACAAATACACATATTAACTTGAAAAACAAGTCATTGGTGTAGGTCCGGTATTCGAACCAGGGGCGTCCGATTGAAAAGCAGACGTTTATACCACCGAGCCACATATCGGGGTAAAAAAAATATTTCTTTTTTAAATATTTGTTCGATATACGAACACTCAAAGGAGCTGTGGCCTGTTTATGAATATAAAATAGTAAGACATTTCATACACGGCTGGTTATCCCCATACTAAACCATTCCTAGTTCCCATTCCTTAGCTATATAAATAGAACTCCCGGAAACAACGTATTATTACAGACAATACATTTTAAAGGAAAAACTTGAGAGGTGTCAAGGGACACACGTATGGAACGAAGTTTCTTTCGATTAATTAGTGAAGCAATTGTTAATTATTTTTTTTAAGTTATAATATTATTAATATTTTTATTATTAACAAATATAATGTAATATAAACTTAATCAGAAGGCTCAATCGCAACTCCACCTGAAACGAATGACGCTGTTGTTAATTAGTGAATTGATAGACGTATTTGACTTCAGAACAAATTTTGGAGATGCGACGTTGCCATACCGTGCGCAAAAACTGTCGTGACAACTTTTCATACGATTTTTTTCCGTCTAGCCCCGTTTCACAACGCGCGATAAGGAACTTCGTTCCAATAAAAAGCTATCATCATCATCATCATCATCCACATCCCTTATTATCCCACTGCTGGGTATAGGCCTCCCTCTGCATGTGCCAGCTGCGATCTTGTGCAGTCCTCGTCTAGGTAGGACCTGCGACTTCAGTGATGTCGTCGACCCACCACGAAAAAGCTATAAAGCAATATAAATAGAAAGCAATTGAAACTCCTAAGTCTGGCGATCCATTAGTTTATTGCATTTCCCTACATTATCAGTTTGTATCTCCGAAGATTCGGGTAATCCCAGTTCGATCGCTTCAGATTTATTGCACACAATTACACAAATGAACAGCGTTAAGGGCTGGTTCTTGTTAAAAAGACGTTGCAAACATGCTGGAAAGATAAATAATAAATAAATATTAGGACACATTTCACACACGGCTTGTTATCCCCATATTAAACTATTTCTAGTTTGTATTATGGTTGCTAACACAACTGAAATACTACATATACATACATGAATAGTTTATATCGATAAATATTTAACATCTACACCGATAGCCAACAAATTTAGCCCATCACTAAGATGTTGGCTGTGCCAGGAATCGAACCCGGGAACCTCTGGTTGGCAGGTCCAGCATGGTAACCATTACGCCAACGAGGTTGTCAACTTAGAAACTGGTGGGCACTGTGTTTATATGGCACTGGTAGATCGTCCCGACTTCGCATGGGCTATAAAATATTATATAATATTAAGTTAACAAAATGTAGCTTATACTACATGAATACTTAAATATAATACATAAATACTTAAACTATTTTAATGTAACCATGACAACCATGTCACAACTCTGGTTGTCAAACTGTCAATTTCTATCACAATTGACTGTATTTAAATTAGGCTGAATTTTGTGAGTCTTTGTGGCAGCGTTTTTAAATAATATAATTAAAAAATAATATTTAAGGAGGGCTCCCATACAACAATGGTACGGAACACTTCATGCGTGAGTCCAATTCGCACTTGGCTAACTATTTATAATATTGGTAAACAAAAAAGGAAGAAAGTCTGAAATGCTTGCCACCCCTAACAGCCAAGTGGGAATCGTTTAGCGCAAGCGACTAATCCTCGTTAATGACGTATTAAAGCTATCTTCGTTTGCTTTTTTCACCGTATTACGGACATTAGGACGCTTCTAGAACTTTCGCGAGCTTTCTCTTTGCTAATTATACTGGCTGTATAATCCCTGACTGGGACTATGTTTAGGATGTATTTAGAAGTAGGTAGATATATTGTTTTAATGGTAGTTTAAACCCTATAATACTAGTTTTTAGGTTATAAGTTTGTCTTGTGTGTGTGAGTGTTTTTGTGGTACCAATTTCGATTCAATTTCAAAGTGTCATCTTAAGCTATGTACATATTAAAACATATCTTTTTTGTATTGCATGGAAGAGATCGTTTAAGCGATAAGGCCATAAATTGTGTCACACTTTTTTTGTTTTTACTTTATCTTTAGTTTAAATAAATTTGTGTCCAATAAAGAATTATCAATCCATATATCTATTATGGTTGCTAACATAACTGATATACTACATATACATACACAAACACTTTATATAGATACATATTTAACACCCACACCGACAGCCAACAAATTTAGTTCATCATAAAGTTTTTGGCCGTGTCAGGAATAGAACCTAGGACTTTGTTAGGTTTGGCAGTCTGGCATCGTAACGATTACGCCAACGAGGTCGTCAAATGCTACGAATTGTAATTTTAGTAACATTTCGACTCCCCAGCAATTTCACGAAATATTGTATTATGACGGCAATGAAATTACCATAAAGAAAGGTAACCTTTTATTTTTTATTCCGTTACGAATCTGCGCAAATTGAATTAGGGATCTACCCTTTGCCGATAGCGCTTATAGGTTTATATCTCACGATTCGTAAGTATGATTTAAATGTAGAAATATTATGAATCAAGTTAACTAAATCTTTTTACTGGATTCGGAAAGTTACTAAAATTAGAAGTATTTTTTTTGGACAAAATCATGTATTTTCACTAACTTAACATAGTTTTAAGTGAAAACACATATTTTACCATAGCATAGTTCCATGAAAGGTGCAGTAAAAATTAAAGTTTTCCTAATTATGGGTCAATACTACATACAATCCATACTGATAGCAAATTTTGAAAAAGTACATAGGCAACATATTTTTGGAAAAACATATTTTCTGACAACAAATTATTTTTTAGCATTTAGGTACTGGCGATTCAGCGGCACACACGACTAAACTAAATTAAAAGAAGCCCGTCTCTTTTCATCTTAGGTGGCCAGAAAGAGACGGTACGTTCTGAACCACACACAAAACAACTAAAATCACGTCAAATATGAAAAATGTAAGCGATTTTAGAGCGCACCCAATTGTATCAGCTCTAAATCTGACGTGTTTGACGTGAATTTAGATGTTTTGTCTATGGTTTAGATAGTACCATCTCTTTTGATCATTTATGACGAAAGACAGAGCTATTTTTTTACTTTAATTCCTCAAACTTAACTTTAGTTCTTCAATCCTGGCGATGATCGCCGACAGGCTGGACTGTCCCTACATGCGGCATTGCTGCAACAGGCATGTTCCAGCAGTGCCGTTTGTAAGGGGCTATTGAAGTATTTGCATTTGTTTACTTTTATTTTAATTTATAATTACATTGTGTGTGTGTGAGTGTTTTTAAATTACTATTTTGTGCCATTGTTTTCTAAAAATTAATCGATAAATGTTAAATGTATTTTATAATTAATATGGGTCCTGGTAACCTGAATTAAATAAAGTTATTATTAGTCGTGTGTGCCGCTGAATCGCCACCAAATGACTATACAAAGCCTCAAAATTGAAGTCCCGCCCAGATGTGCTAAGCTTGCCGCATTGCCGTGTCATGAGAATCCGATCCACGGCAGAGCCCAGATGAAAATGCCACTTTTTGTAATATCCAGGGTACTCGTGGTATAAGTACGTGAAAATCCAACACTTCCTTTTATAGTTTGTCCGGGACCATCGTAAAACATAACGCGTAGACCCATCACTCCATCTGCCGGGGCTACTACGAGCTAAAGTATTCCTGTTGGGGGTATGTACGCAATAGTATACTTATTAAAAAGTATATTACAAAAAAAATAATGAAATACTGTACATAACCTTAAAGGTAAAAAGAAAAGAACAAGAATAATCATAACGCTACAATTGAAACTAAAGTAAGCTCACCAGATATTTTACTTGCATACTTGGGGTTGAATCTTTGGGACTATGGGGCCCCAACGCACGTAAGTTCTTTTTTGGTCTTTCCAAACAGCTGGTGGACAGAACAAATGACCCAAGAGCTGGCGCTTACCCCGGCCAACGTATAAGCTTGGCGATCCAGCGAGGTAATGCCGCCAGCATTTTAGGCACCTTACCCACGGGCACTGACTTAGGTTTAATTCACTATTTGTATAAGGTTTTTTTTTTAATTTTAATTATTGTGTAGTTTTTATTTCATGTAAATAAACTTTAATAATATTATATGCATACTTACGTATTAAAAACATCTGCATAAGTGGGCTACGAATATTTTTCTTCAATTTTATTTTTATCTTTAAGTCAGTGTTAACAATCGTTAGAGTTTTAATAACACGTTTACGTAAAATTTGCAGGTTTTTTATATAGTTTTCTATAACGTAAAATTACGAGTAGCTATTTTTTTTTAAATAGTTTTTTATAAGTTTAAAAACGTTGAGCTACTTAACATTATAAGAAATTAAAAAGGATATAAAAACAGAAAATAAAAAAGTAATAATTTGTAGGTAATGATATTATTTAGCATCGTTAGAGCTTAAAATTTCAATATTGTTAACTCCTGGTCAATTTCGGTATTTTAGTCAGTTACCATTTTTAGTAACTACCTTCTTCTTCTTCCTTGCCTTATCCCACTAGGTGGGGTCGGCAGAACAAATTTTCCTCTTCCACTCTCCTCTATCAGCCGTCGACTCTACACTCAATCCTTTCTCTCTCATGTCCTCATTCACATATTCCATCCATGTCTTCTTCGGTCGGCCTCTTGCCCTTCTTCCTTGCACTGCTATTTCCATACATCTCCTACTAACATGCGTCTCCTCTCTACGCATCACATGCCCATACCACGCTAACCTCCCACTCTTTAATTTCTCACTCACTGGTGCTACTTTAAATAAAATAAATAAATATTAGGACAAATGGCAGAATTTAAGAAATGGCAGAGTTCGCAACTGGACGAGGATAAGAACATATATAATGAAGCAAAAAAAGTGGCAAAGCAATGTGTAGCCCAAGAAAAAGCAAACAGCAATAAAATGTTTTACGATAATTTAGAAAGCGCAAAAACTGCTGATGACGTATTAAAAATTGCAATATATAGACATAGAAAGAAAGAAAGAAAGAAAGAAAATAAATTTATTGTGCACAAATAAAAAAAAACATACAATAAATGATGCGAGTATAATTATAACTAATAGTATGTGCACAAAAGGAGCAAATTCAGCATAATGCTGAGAGCACTAAGTACTCCAGCGCTGATTTTCAATTTGCTCCTTAACACAATTGTAGACATAATTTAAGTAGTACGGATACATACAGTATTTAAGGGTAAGCAAAATTGATATCAATATCTTTAAGAATGTATTAAACTATTTACACATACAAATTAACAATAAACTAAACAAAACTAAAATATATAAATTTTTGTATACATAAAGTAGGCTTTTATAGACAACTAGCTGGCCCGGCAAACGTTATTTTGCTTTAAAAAAATAGATGTAGCCGATTCTCAGACCTACTAAATACGCATATAACATTTTGATAAAAAACGGTCAAGCCGTTTCGGAGGAGTACGGTAACTAACATTGTGACATGGAAATTTTATATTATATACGATTAAGTTACACATAGTGACAAATAAAATTAATTTAATTAAATACTAAATGAAAACATTAAATTATACAATTTTATTAACTTTTAAAATAAATAAAAATAATAATACATAGCTGATAAATATATACACAAATATGTAATTACATTTATTAAACAAATATGTAATTACATTTAATATGTTATTACATTTTAAAATTTAAAAGCTTTTCTGAACAGTTCCTAAATACAATAAATACAATATACAACGTAATATTAGACGAGTTACAATTTAGGATATTTAACAATTAATAAAGAGAAGTGCAAGTAGTTTCGCACAAAAGCAATAAATTCAGGTAACTGTAAGTAATCACTTGGTACTAAATACCGTATTTATATCGTCATAATATTTTATGCGATACACTTCTCCACCGTCATTCTTTTTTAGTAGTATTTTGCCATTTTTAGTCCAAATATACTTCCAGCCCAATTTCTTTTTTTCTTGTTTGACTTTGTAGAATAGTTGTTTGTTGTGTCTCGTTAATCTCTCATTAAAGTAAATGCGTTGATTCGTGTCGGCCGGGAAGTTTAGGTCGTTGGCGGCAAGCGGGTGCGCCCGCGCAGCCGCCAGCAGGCGGTCGCGTGGCTCGCGGTGAGCGAAGCGCACCACCACGGGCCGCGGCTCGCTGCGAGACGCCTTCTCCACGCCGGTGCCACATCCTTCGACAGTTTTTATTTCTCGATTTCCCTGTCCAGTGCGATAAGCTTCCACTATGTCACCTATCTCAACTGGTGTTTTTAAGTTACGCGCCGCATGCAATACTATTTGGCGAAGGTCTTCGCGGGCAACCTCAGGAATACCTCTTACTTCGATGTCATTTAGGAGCATCTGCTGGTCTCTGTCATTAATTTCATTTCCGAATTGTTCGAGCTTCGCCTGGATCGCCTCGTTGCTCATATTATTGCATGCGGCGTTTTCTAATAAACTTAGCCTGTTTTCTAATTCGCTTGCTAGATCACCCAAGAAAGTGACATTGTACTCGCACGTTTCGAGTTCCGATTTCATAGTTCTTTGGTCTGCCCGAAGCTTATCAAACTCGGCGCGAAATTCCGCCAGTTCAGCACCAAAATTTTGCATGCATGTACGGAAAGACCTCATCTCATCAACTAGCTTGAGTACTGATGAGTCTGACAAAACTGGAGCTGGTGACAGTAACGAAGAACCACAAGGAATGCCAGGAATTACTTCAGGATCGGAACGTGTCGGGGATTCATCGTTTTTCTCGAGTGTTTTTGCTGCGCACTGCTTGCATCTCCATTGGCTTGTCGCGATGCCCTTGACCTTGACGCATTGTTTATGAAATAAACATTTGCATTCGTTGCAAGTTACAACTCCCGATGATGAGGTGAATTTGCCGCAAACACTGCATTTAGACATATTTATATTTCAATATTTACACAACACTGTCGTTAAAAGTAAATTTGGACGTAATAATTGTTCCGTGGCTGGGCAACTCACAAAACGGATGTTGAAAATACAACTAATTAGGCAATATTCGTGTTGAAAACACTTCCACTTAATAATCACAACTTTCTTAACACATGGAATGAAACTGTTTAGCCGATAATATGAATTAGAAAAAGATATTGAATTAAAATACGGAGCAACAACATGCACGCCGCACTACCCACGTTTTTTTTTTAGACATAGATCAACAATGGACATTAAGGTCAATAAATACATAAAGGATAAAAATCAACATTTATTAACAGACAATAAACAGATTCGAGATAGGTGGTTCGAATATTATGAGAAACTTCTTAATGAAGAATTTCCAAACGAAGACCCTGATCCATGTGAACCTACTCTTGGACCAATCGCTGAAGTAGATGTAACTGAGGTTAAACACGCGTTGTCTAAAATGAAGAACCGGAAGGCATCTGGACCAGATGAGATTCCAGCTGACCTTTGGAAATCTCTAGGACCGATAGCGATCGAATGGTTAACAAAGCTGTTTAATATAATCCTCTTTACAAAATGCATACCAGAGACATGGCGACAAAGCTACTTACTTCCATTCTATAAGAATAAAGGCGACGTGGCCCAATGCGAAAACTACAGAGGTATTAAATTAACATCACACACTCTTAAAATATGGGAAAGGATCATCAATAAACGTCTCACTGCTGTTTCCAAAATTGCTCCTAATCAATTTGGCTTCACTGCTTCTAAATCAACTACCGATGCCATACAAGCGCTAAGGATTATGATGGAAAAGTATAGAATAAATAAGACTGATCTACATTTGGCATTTATCGATCTTGAAAAAGCTTTCGATCGCGTACCCCGGAAGCTAGTGTGGAGGGCCCTTCGTGAGCAGAATATACCAGAATATTACATAGAAATTGTGCAAGACATGTACAACAATGTCAGTACGAGGGTCCGAAGCCTAGCAGGCGTTAGCGAAGCTTTCGAAGTCAAAGTAGGTGTCCATCAAGGATCCGTACTCAGCCCTCTCTTATTTAACCTTGTCATGGATTATCTTACCAGAAACATACAATCTCCACTGCCATGGACTATGCTCTATGCAGACGACGTAGTACTAGCCGCCGATACCGCATATCATCTGCAGGAACTCCTACATGCGTGGACGGAAGCCTTAGAAAAATACGGATTGAGAGTTAGCAGAAGTAAAACAGAGTACATGAAATGTCCTTTCAGCGGAAACATTGCACATGAAACTATCTACATTGGGTCGACCCCCATTCCTTCTGTAGATAAATTTAAGTATCTCGGTTCCATGCTTACACCTGACGCTAATATCGATGCCGATGTTACCCACAGGATTAGCGTCGCATGGCAGAAATGGCGATCTCTCACTGGCGTATTATGCGATCCACGCATGCCAATAAAAACTAAAGGCAAAGTGTATAAAACGGCAGTCCGACCAGCAATGCTCTATGGCACCGAATACTGGACTACAAAGAAAGCGCATGAGCAAAAAGTCCATACCAACGAAATGAAAATGCTGCGGTGGGCGGGAGGTGTAACCAGGCTTGACAGAGTCCGTAATGAACACATACGAGGTAGCTTTAAGGTTGCACCCATTGCTGAAAAAATAGCAGAAAATCGCCTTCGTTGGTATGGGCACATTAAGCGCAGAGACGAAAACCACGTCGTCAATATAGCGATGAACCTCCCAGAAGAAAGACGAGGAAGAGGCCGCCCGCCACTGACCTGGTGGTCACAAATCCAAAGAGACCTTGAGAAAGCCCAAATAACTGAAGAGACAACCCGAGACCACTTGGCTTGGCGCAAGAAAGTGAGGAGACCCGACCCCAAATAATGGGAACAGGGAAGACAAAGAAGAAATAAATATTAGGACACATTCACACACGGCTGGTTAGCCCCATACTGAACCATTTCTAGCTCGTATTATGGTTGCTAACACAACTGATATACTACATATACATACATACATATTATATAAATACATATTTAACACCCAGACCCACAGCCAACAAATTTAGTTAAGCACAAAGATGTTGACCGGGCCGGGAATCGAACCCGGGACCTTCTGATTAGCAGACCGGCATGGTAACCTTTACGCTAACGAGGTCGTCACTTTCAAACTTCATCTAATGTACTCATTCTTGCTTTTAAAAATTTTAGCTTAAGCAGCCTCGTATACGTTCCCACTGCTGAGACGCAACGAGGTCATCATCTTAATATATATAAATCTCGTGTCACAATGTTTGTCCTCAATGGACTCCTGAAAATGAAAATGAAAAAATATTTATTGACAAAAACTTATTATAACCTAAAGTATATCTAGTGGTTGCTTCACTAGGCGGTTGGCCTGAATCGAAGCAACCTTCTCCAGTTACCCTAAAAACTTATCCTCTAAGCAAGACAACACAAATTATTACACTAACTTAACTATATATCTAATGTCTTACATTTATTTTACAATTTTTAACATATCTTCTGTTGAGTCATATGATAACGATTGTAACCAGTTTCGTATTATAAATGTAGCTTGAGGTAATCTCATATTCCTTAAGTCACAAAATTGTATAACTTTGCTGTATATATACTTATTAATAAAGTCTCCAAAACGCTGGGCAAAACTCGTGTTCACAGAAGGTGAAAGCACCCTGTAAGTCCGGCGGCTAGCAATTCGTTGGTAGTCTGGTGAAGCTAGCAGAGATCTATGCGCCCTGAGAGCAGTCTTAAGAATAAATAAGTGACGCACCGTTAGTACGCCAGCTTCTCTGTATAAGTTTTCAGTTGGGTACCTGAATGGCTTCTTGAGCATCACCTTTAAGACCGCTCTTTGTGCTCTCTCTGCTTGTAACAGATTAGATTTAGCTGCGCTGCCCCAGCATGTGATGCAGTATACTATTAGGGACTGGCATAGTGCATAATATACCCCGGTTAAAGTATCTTTGCAAGCAGCTTCGCGTAAGTTCCGCATTATATTTATGATTTTACGTATTCGACCTGATAAAGAGTGTATGTGCAATTTGAAATTAAAATTTTCATCTAGTTGTACCCCGAGATATTTTATTGCAGATGTACGAGCTATGGTCTCACATGAGCAAAGAGCTACGGTATTCTGTTTACATGAATGGATTTTAATAGATGTTGGCAATTTAGGTTCAGATGCTGCAGTTTTATGGAAACAAACGTACATAGTTTTTTTAGTATTTAACGTTAAAAGGTTTTGTTGTAGCCAGTTAGAGATTAGAGTCATACCTTGCTCAGCTACTGATATCACGCTATCCCAGTTACGGCCATGGAAAATAAGGGCCAAATCCTAAACCACTAAACCGATTATAATAAAATTCGCACACCATGTGCAGTTCGATCCAACTAGAGAGATATGATAAGTAGTTTAAATCTGAAAATATAGTTGCAATTTTAATTTATTGCTAATTATTGTCTGTTATTATTTGACAGTCACAATTATCTGTTAATTCCAAATGATTCTAACAGATGTCGATACCTTTCGACTGGGTTGAGTAAGTAATCAATAGATGGCGCTGCTATGGTAAATCTACGAACGTGTCATATAAGCTACACTACCTATTTTTCATACCCCTAAGTGAGGCAAAACAACGTTTGCCGGGTCAGCTAGTATATAATATAGAACAAAATTGACGTACGTATATATTTTTTTATTCTTAACCACTAGTAGCCTAGCCATATATGGACTTATAGCTTTTCTTATAGTTTCTTATCCACAACCGCAGTACTTCCAGCCAGTTTACAGCCTATTCTGGGGTAAAAGCCGCGATAAAACGAAACTAGCGGATTTAGAAGTGACAAATTTTTCCTTAACACGTAATACTAGTTGCGCCCCGCGGCGGTCTCCGCCTTAATCCGCCAAGCTTGGCTAACTAAGGTGACCTGACGCGATCATCGAGGTTAAGCGACGGTCGATGCGGACAGTCTTTGGATGGGTGAACAATAGTGACCAACAATCAAGACTGAACAAGACAAAAAAAAACATGCTCAAACTAAACTGTCCTAAAAAGTGGCATTTTGTATCCAGGTGCTACCGTGGGTCCGGTGACACGTAAATTGTAGGTCCCGGCTATACCCATAGTGATCATGCACAAGTCTTTTAAAAAGTATCACTTTCATATAGGTGCTATCGTGGGTCGGATGATACGTAAAAATGTAGGCTTCGGCTGTTAGTCTTAGTACAAGCAGTAGTTGAGCCATATCAGAGACCTTCAGCGGCTTGAAAATTCTCGACACCAGAACTTAGTCACTAGCTTCACTGTGTTAGTGGTCTAAATTATATCAGATTATTTATTTATTTGATTTATAGGCGAGCAGCATTATGCTGATGTGCCTATATCACACTGAGTTGAAATTATTTTTTTAACACTTCACATAATGTCTATTATAATAATAATCATTTATTTTGAACCAATAGGATATATATACAAAGCAGATTAAATTATTCTATAATATTTACAAAGTATCCTTATATTTATGTCCTACAAGAAAATGAGCGTGCTCCGCAGAACTAAGCGAACTTGTATCTCTCTCTATTGGTCGATGTCAATGTTTAAAGTTCACAAGTGCACTGATCACAGGCTAGCAAGAGATAGACTAGATATAGTTAGATAGCGTATTTATATTATTTCACTATACAGCTATATACTTTAAAAAAACAACCTCTACCTACCTCGTACGTGCCCCACAGAAGATGACGGCGCCAAACACCATGACTCGACAAACATATTCCACCGCCACACCACTTTATATTTACATCTAAAATCAAACTACGATATTCAATTTTGTTCTTTATTTCTTTATGATAAAGTCTATGAAAAATTTTCGGATTTTCGGATAATTTGGTGAGTAAAAGTGGAGAATGTTGTGCGATCCGCCGACGATCGGAGTCTTTGCATAATCACGATGATACGACGACACTTCCAGAGTCGTTTTGATGAAAGCTTCCTCGAGAGCTTTAAGGATCCAAATCTAGAAATAGAGTTGCTATATTTCTAGGTTTGTTGTTGTTGACTAGGAAATTAAAATAAACAAATAATTCCCGATATAACCTAATACGCTAAACTGTATCATAAGCGGACTACCACATGTTCACAATGCTGGGACTCGGAGCCTTCTCTCACGAGGAAAGAGAATTGTATGCCATAATCCACCACGCTAAAGCCAAGTGCTTGTTGGAAACACGTAGACGTATCGGTTTTCTCACGATGTTTTCCTTCACCGTACAAAGAGTATAATATAATATCTACGATTAACTTAAAAAAAAACATTGGTGTAGGGCGGGATTCGAACCACAGGCCGTAAGCTTGAAAAACAAATGTTTTGCCTCCAAGCCACACCTGCTTTTGAATAAAACTGTAAACATTAACATTGGACTGTGGATATTATGTACTTTTTAAAATATAATTTCGACTCAATGTAATTTAGGCACATCAGCATAATGCTACTCGCCTCCTATGCTATACAGCGGGGGAACGCTGCAAGTCCAATGGGTACATTTGGGCTTGGACGTAATCTTATTACATTTCATGATGTTTTTTTATGTTAACATTTTTTTATATTGTCTTTAATGTGTATTTTAACTGAATAAATGGTTAATATAACTGTTTATTATAACTCCATTTTAATTAATAACACATACATAAACATGTCTTTGATGAGCAAATTAATTAAAAGCCCTCATAAAAGCCCTTAGGGTCCTGACGCACCATCTGTCTTATCCGGGTCCGTCCAACATTTGCGTAAGTAACATACGGGAATATTTCAATTGTAATTTTGTAGAACGGAAGTATTCCGGTCAATTTAGACATTCGAAGTTACATAAATTCCCACTAAGCTGAAAATCGGTAAGATTGTTTAAAAATATCATAAAAAACGAAATTTGAAAGTTCCATATCTTTCCCCTAAATATTCTAGGTCAGAATTAATAATAATTTAATTTTCGTCTTTTCTAAGCTTTGTAAATATTCTTAAGTCCTGTAAAATATATTTATTTAATAAGTTGTTGATTAAAGTTACAATGTACCTACATTGAATTATGTAATAAATATAGGTCAAAGGTAAAAAAAAAATAGTTTTCCGCGATTTTTAGCAAAACGGCAAGTTTTGTCAAAAAATATTTCAGAAAAATATTGTAAATCATAAAATTATCTACAAAAAAATGTTGATACTTTTTTTTTCGACGAGCCACCGTTTTTGAGATAATTATAACGAGTCAAAAAGTTGCACACTAGGACTAGTAGCAAATTAAGTATAAATTAATAAGTGAAATAATGGCCAAGAGCGCATTGAAACTAGGCACAAAGGGTTCCGTACCATTTAGAAGTGAAGATTGACATAGGTACGTACGCCTTACAAGTGCGTCGCCTCGAATTTGAGTTTTCGATAAGGAAACCAAAGCTTAGACCGTAAGAAATGTAATGTCTTAGCGTAACCTAATTGTCACCAACCAGTTATATATTTTATTATACTTCTATTTGTTTGCTATGTTGTGTAGACATAATTAGGAAAATGATCAAGTTTTGAACCTTGTAAATTATTTTAATTTTGTCATTATTTTGATTGTTTTCTGTTTTCTATACCATCCTACTAATATAATAATTGCGAAAATTTGTGTGTGTGTGTGTGTGAATATGTTTGTTACTTCTTCACGCTCAAATGGCTAAGCAGAATTCGATGAAATTTAGTATGGCGAGTTTGACTTTGGACTTACACATAAGCTACTTTTATCCGACCTCGTTGGCGCAACGGTTACCATGCCGGACTGCTAACCAGAAGGTTCCGGGTTCGATTCCCGGCCAGGCCGACATCTTTGTCCTTAACTAAATTTGTTGGTTGTGGGTCTGGGTGTTAAATATGTATCTATTTAAAATATATATGTACCTAGTAGGTATATCAGTTGTGTTAGCTACCATAACACGAACTAAAAATGTTTCAGTATGGGGTTAACCATGTGTGAAATGAGTCCTAACATTTAGTCCTAATAAAATATTTATCTCGACATGACACGCCACCCCACTTAAAGTAAGAAGACTGTTATTATTAGAAATAATTAAAGAATATTTATTGATGAAGAGTACATATATATGTTTAGGTTTATCAGTAGAGCGTTAAATACTGTACATAACTCATTGTCACAGTTTCCTTTCTATCAATTTCACATCTCGTAAACCAAAGTACACTTGCGTGAAATTAATACTCATTCCGAACATAACAAATCAGTTGTTCTTGTTATAATAATGAAGTTAGAACACGGCTACAAGCTCCAGGTGCCAACATAAAACATTATTATTTATGTTCAGATACATAATGTTTTATGTTGAACCTGAGAAACAATGGACGACTTAGTTTGACGCGCGATTAGTTTCTACTTCTACTGCCTAGTTGTTATTGGTTGCATAAATATGTTGAATTAAACAATTTCATGCTCTAGAAGCTTTTAGGAGACCTATAGGAAAGGCGCACAGATATATTATGTGTAGTTTATTTTGTGATTAATTAAGATATTACAATTTTAGTGAGACAGAAAGATGCCGCTTGAATTGGACTGTATGATAATGCAAAAAAGTTATTTAATTTTCCAACTACGGCGACGATTTATGTGATTGAATGTATAACAATAGATAGAATAGAAGAGAATATTTTTTTATGTCAAGCGCTGACCTGTTCTTTTTTTTTACACTTAAAAAAATGATTGAATACATATATCTTTATTATAAAACCAAAAAATTAACATATTTAAAATTAAAAACTAATAAGTAAATTACAATGGCACCTATGGCGATTTCTACCAGGCAACCGGGAATGGATAAATAAATATACAAAAGAAAGCGATATAAATGATAACGATAACGAAATAGGTATAAATTATAAGATCAAATTAAGCTTAAAATAATAAAATAAATTACCCATTTGACAACCACGTTGGCGTAATGGTTACCATGCCGGACTGCCAATCAGAAGGTTCCGGGTTCGATTCCTGGCCCAGCCAACATCTTTGTCTGGGTGTTAAATATGTATCTATGTAAAATTGTACGTATGTACGAGTATGATATGTAGTATACCAGGTGTGTTAGCTACCGTAACACGAACTAGAAATGGTTAAGTATGGGGTTAACCAGCCGTGTGTAAAATGTGTAAAAAAAAAGATTGCTTAAACAATAGGTATATATAAATAAATTAGCAAATAGATCTAACTTAAGCACTTCCGAATCTTTAATTCATATTTCAAACAAAAAATAACATTTATTTATTTATACATTAGAATTACACGAAGGGAGGCCTATGCTCAGCAGTGGGCGATAGAGGGCTAAAAATGATGACATTAGAAATATCATTTAGATACTCGTAATGTGCAAATTGTATTTTTTTTTCTTAATCTTATGACATTTTACATAAATGTCAGTCAACGATATATCTACAATCATCACGTCAGTTTTCTTAATACAATTATATTAATAAGGCAAACCAACGTTGTCCGGGTCAGTTAGGGGTAACATAAATCTGCAGAATAAATCCTAAGCTTTATCGTCTAAGAACTTGTCAAGGCTAATAACATATGGGAAATATGTTTGAGAATAATTGCTTGTTTTCCACCTCATAAGGACATGAAGGCAATTTGATTTGTAACTTACTTACTACTGTTTCTTATTTAAACAGCTGCCTGAAAATTACGGTCGTATGCCAAACCTAGTTTGAAATTACGGAACTAAAATTGAAAGCTCTACCATGTCGTTTGTGTTTACATTTATAGATTCGACAAGCAACAATTATACATTGCAAAAAATAAGAAAAAAAACACGTTTATTGTATTTTATTAAGTAGTTTTTTTTCTCGGTCTTTATAACGATATTTGGTGGATACATTCAAGAATATTGAATTATATTAAAAAATAAATTATATAATAATAAAAAAATATATATTGAAGGGGGCTCCCATACAACAATGGTACGGAACCCTTCATGCACGAGTCAAACTCGCACTTGGCCAATTATTTATTTTTAGTATTTGTTGTTATAGCGGCACGGGTAATACATAACTAGTGAACATTTCAGACTTCTCTCTATAATGAGTTCTGTGATACAGCCTGGTGACATATAGACAGACAGACAGACATCGGAGGCTTAGTGTTTGTCTTAACAAGTGAATCAATTAACTGTAAAACCACATCAAATTTAGAAAATAAGTACGTGTTTGATTGTATTCGCTATTGATGCAATAAAATAAAAATATAAAAAAATTAGTAATAAGGTCCCGTTTTTACCTTTTAGGTATAAGGAACCCTAAAATAAAAAATACAGGCAGGCAAAAGCTAAATGGGGTTATTCCGATAATCCCAATTGAAAGTCCCCAGTAATGGGGATTTTTGGACATTTTGACGTTTTTTCCCCAGAAATCCCCATTTGTATCTTGAAATACTCGCAAGGGGGGGTTTCTGAACAAAAAAGCTAAATATCCAGAAATCCCAATTGGGTTCAAAATTAAAGATGAATCTGGCTAATTTTATTGATGACCAGTTGAATAAGCTAAGGTTTCGCTTGCTCAGTCAACAAATTTGTGCTAATAAATTAGTTTAGTGATAATTTGTATTTGTTTGGTTTTTGTTTTGTTATTTATGTACTCGTATCTATATGTGTGCTTAGGTAATCTGGGGTGGGCAATTTGGTTACAGCTTTAATGCTCTCTCTATGTATATAATAAATAAATAAAATAAAATAAATACATTTTCAGACCTATTGTTAAGTTTGATGTGACCCTATGCGGTATAACGGTAACATGTAGGCAGTTGCTCCAAATTACATCAACAGACAAAGCCTCGTTGGCATATCCAAATACGTGAAAAATTAAGCTTTCTTCCGAACTCAAACAAATAGATCGAAGTATATCGCCTACGCTATAACGGTATGTCATAGATTACCCGCACATTATACTTATAGATATCTTAATTTCCAATGCGTAATAGAGATACATAAAAAATACAACAAACAAATAAGAACAGAAGAAAAAAAACAAATAAGAAGAAAAAAAAACACCTATGTTTAAAATGTTTAACCAAATTTTCAGATGATTAGTGATTTTTACATTGTATTTTTATCATAAACTCTACCTATTAGTAGTCTAAAGCTATGGCTTTGAATTCAAAATTTTTCCAGCACATTTCAGTATTTATCTGTTTGATTTTTCCTTCTTCTTTTTCTTCGTATGAGCTAAGTGGCCAAGCTCTGGTGTCGAGAGTTTTCAAACCGCCCCAAGGGTTCTTGATTTGACTTAACAATTGCTTGTACTAAGACTAACAGCCGCAACTTACAATTTAACGTGTCATCCGGTTTACGGTAGAGCTCAGATGAAAACGCCACTTTAAAACCGACAGTCGACACCCATCCAAACATCGTCCGCATCGACCTTTGGTTAGCTTCGATGATCGCATCAGATCTCTTTAGCTAGCCGAGCTACGGTTACATTATTTTATTATTTATTAGCAACCCACCATACGTTCTCTCTAGTAAATATAGTCTACAATCCACCACAATCGCCAAGTGCGATTTTGCGGAAAACGCATGTCTTCTAAATTTTATATCTTCGGATCTTGTGGGTTAAATTGATTATACTAACTTTATCTCATAATTTTTCTTTGAATTAGCATTATTATCGCACATGGCGTTCACTTGGATCCCAAGCTATATTGTTATTTAGTTATTTTATGACAGAATTTCCAACTGATTTTCAGGCTGTTTTGCTATTACTGAATTCCCAAAAAATAAGTGTATTTTAACGCAGTATCTTCAAAGGTGTAATCTACGGCGCAGTGTAAAGGAGAGTGTACATTCGGCACAATGCCGTGATTAAAATGTGCGTAGTGTGTGTCGACACAATGCGAGTTATTACTGCGCTATTGTTGCTGTATCGAGGGGCTGGGTAAGGCGCGCTACACACTTGCGACTCTCAGTATCTCAAGACAAATAGCTTTTTTTTTAATTTGGTTTATGTTTGAACTATTTCGTTATTACTGTTAACCTTTTCGTTTGAACATAAAATCTTAAGAGACGTAGACGATTGGCACTCTAGTTGCAGGTGATCATAGATTATCGTGGTAATGTAGCCATGTCATAAGCATCTATATATAATGAACTATTAGTCGTAAAACTAAAATGGAGCTGAGCACTTGGCCAGGCGACGTGATGACAGGTGGAGCAAGTTTGTAACCGAGTGGTGACCGAGGCTAGGAAAGAAAAGCGTTGGTCATCCAGCGGCAAGATGGGTCGACGACATTACAGTTTTTTTTTTTTACTTTTTTGCTTGCGCTTGACCACAACTCACCTGATGTTAAGTGATATTGCGGTCTAAGACGAACCGAGCTTTCCTTGAAGGGACCGATTCACTCTCGCCTTGAAGACAGTAAGGTTTTAGTTCAGTGGAAACAGGGATTCCGGAAAGGAGTTCCACAGTTTGGCCGTCCGTACTATAAACGTAGAAGCGAATCGCTTAGTATGCATTTTCGGCATTTCCACTGTATATTGTAGTATATCGTATCTGTAGTTATAGCAGGTCCAACCTGGACTAGGACCGACTGGGACCGAGACAGATGACATGACAGGAGACAGGCCGATGCCCAGCAGTGGGATACAATCAGCTGTGGATGATAATGATGATGAATGCAGTGGGGTCATTGCCCTCGGTACTAATTAGGGAGTCGTATGGAGAGTATTGGTCGCACCTATCTTTTCATAATGGTTGCAATGCACGCTACTAGTTACCCTATGTTAATTTATTACTCTATTTCATTACTACTAGAGTAATATGAGAAATGATTTATTTTTGTACATTCATACAGAGTTACTTTAGTTTATGAGGTTGGTATAACTCAAGTTAACAAAAATAATTGGCCAAGTGCGATTGAAGTGTTTTTTTTTATCTATTTATGAATACCGGTTACAAGCGTTTAACATTTTCATAGAATATTTAGTGGCATATTATGTGTAATAAATAATAAAAATAATTATTTGTAATAAGTAATAAATATTAAAATAATTATTATAAATTAATATATTGTTTTTTTTTAAATATAATGGCACGGATCGAAAAAGAGAAAAGTTCATGTCACTTGCGATAGTTATGAGTGTGAGTAAAAGGAAGCGAACTTTCTAATGTTTTCTTTATTGAAGCGACTTTTAAGTACCACATAATATTGTACCTAAGCTGGTTATTGGTACGAGTAAATTGTATTGAGTAAAGTACAAATCATCTTAAACCCCTAATCAAATACTATTGTGATTTAAATAATTGTTTACTCGTGCATGGTGGTAGAGTATTTTGTAGTGTTCACCTGACTAGCAACCACTCTCAAGTTCGGTCTTTCATCAAGTACCTAAAGTGTAGTAGCCTGTAGCTCGGCTAGCTAAGGTGATCTGACGCGATGTTCGAAACTAAGCAACGCTCGATGCGGACGGTGTTTGGATGGTTGACGCACAAGACTGTCGTTTTATAAGTGGCGTTTTCATCTGGGCGCTACCGCGGGTCGGATGACACGTTAAATTGTAGGCCGATAGTCTTAGAAGCCTTCGGGCGGTTAGACAAACTTGGACTCAACATTGCAGCTTGCTCATTTAGCTCATACGTAAAAGAAGATCTAATAACGTGTTCCTGTAGTCCTTGAGCAATTCGAGACTAGGCATTCTCCACCTCGTGGACGGGGTGGTAAGTTAATGTGAGGAGCGGAACCTCATCCCGCCCTTACCGGTGAGGAGGTCATCATGAGGTTTTAGTCGGTAGTGATGTCCTTTTGGTTATTCGCTATTTGCTCTCAAATTCTTGATTAATACGAAAATTCATCAAAACTCGATTAAAAATAATTATTATGAGTAAAATATTTACAAATGCTTACGAGTATATTTTTGAGAGTAAGTCGCAAGTGTGTACCGATCCTTACGGGATCAAAGCACAACCCGGCATTGTGTGTGCAATCTGAGGCGACTGGAGCGCTCCGGTTCGCTCGGAGCTTACTTCTCGATACTGGACCCTCCCTGTACAGGGTTATCTAGTATACCGACTGAGGTATCCCAGTTCCCACTGACAATCAAAAAAATATAAATTGGCTCTCGTTTGACCACAGCTTGCCTGATGTTAAGCTTTGCTGTGGTCTTAAATGTAACATGCCTAGTAAGAACCTATTATTATTTTGACACTTGACCAGCTTACTTTCATTAGAAGCGCCTGCAGCTCGGCTAACTAAGGTGATCTGATGCAATCATCGAAGTTATGCAAAGGTCGAAACGGACAGTCTTTAAATTAGGTGACCACGTCGTTTAAAAAGTGGCATTTTCATCAGGGCGCTATCGTGGGTCGGATTTAGGGTTTCATTGTAGGTTCCGGCTTTTAATCTTAGTACAAGATGTCGTTAAGCCAAGTCCAGAGTTTTCGAGAGGCCTTCGGGCGCTTGAAAACTCTCGGCACCAGAGTATGGCCACTTAGCTCATACGAAGAAGAAAAATAATAATTTATATGACACAATCCTTATGTTTTAGCGTATTTGTTAGTGCCCAAGTCACATAGTATTTGAAAAGGATAATACGAACTCTTTTTGTTGATATGTTTTTCTATATTTAGGGACTAAATTTAAGGTTACCATTTTTTTTTTAATTTTTATACATTATCATTAAACTTGTTTCTTGCTAATCAGTCAAAAGCATTATATATATTTATTGATAAAAGATTTTACAATAAAAACTAAATAAAATATTATTTGAAATCAAACGTTTAAAACTCGCGTTTACTCACGGTAGCTCTGTATAGGACAAAAGCTAGTGCATTGGCTTTGGTTATTATTTGATTGTAGCTCTCAACAATAGGTTTCAATGCTACTAAAGCTTTGAAGACAGCTTACATTGTTAACTTGCGCTAAAACTTTGTAAGTCACCTGCTCTGGTCAAAGCTGCATGAAGAATAACAAGTCTCAGGCGCTATGGGGGCTAGGTAGTATATGTATTATGAAAAATCCTATAAAATCCTGCGTAATTGACGGTTTCTTCAGTTTTAAAAGTTCCTTCACTTTTATTATCTTTGATACTGTGTCAAGAATCATTGGAGCTCCAAAATAAGATAAGATAAAATTCGCTCAATATTTATTAACTAGCATCCCGTCCCAACTTCGCACGGTCTCTAAAATAATCTAAGTTGCAAAGAGAAACAAAATATAGGCTATGTTACTCGGGGATAATGTAGCTTCCCAACAGTGGAAGAATTTTTCAAATCGGTCGAGTAGTTTCGGAGCCTATTCGCGTCAAACAAACAATCAAACTTTTCTCTCTTAATAATATTGGTAAAAAAAACAATTAGTAAAAGAAAGAAGGTTAATTTTTTATTAAATGTTGTGAAATAGCCTAAGATCCCGCTGCAGGATTGGTGTGCTCATCGACTATTTGTTTAAAACCAAATTTTTATGTTTATTTATAGTTAAGAGAATATATATTTACTAGGGTGCCTATCAAAATTTGGCCGCTATTATTTTTTTTTAATTATTTTTAATTTTTTTTTTGGTAAACAATTTCGTTCATTTATTTTTTAAATAAAATAACGTCTACATCACGGCAATTAATATGAAGATTCTAAAAAATCACGGTTGCCGTTGCTCACCTGGCCGCACTTCTTTGCAGCCAGGTGTAAACAGGTATGATTTCGATAAATTTATACGTTCATAACCTATTTTTATGAATTATATGTCAAATTAAAGCTATTTTTTTTCTATTAATTATCATATAAAGTTGCTTAATTAAATCTGGCCGCAAATAAGGGTCGCTGGCTGTTAAAGATAATAAATATTTAAGGTAGAGTGAAAGAGAGTTAGCGCGTAACATCATTTGTCAGACGAGGACAGCGATTGCCGACTGTGCGACGCTTTTTGCGACGAAATTGTTTACCAAAAAAAAAATTAAAAATAATTAAAAAAAAATAATAGCGGCCATATTTTGATAGGCACCCTAGTAAATATATATACTCTTAACTATAAATAAACATAAAAATTTGGTTTTAAACAAATAGTCGATGAGCACACCAATCCTGCAGCGGGATCTCGTACTAAAAGTAATAATGAAATTTAAAACAATTATTACTTTTTTTGGTACTGATTTTTTCTAGAGAAGTTAGAGCCGATATTTTTTAAATTGTTCGATTGTTGATTTTCTATAAATTTATTTCGCAAAATACCTACTACCGCGATTAATGCACTATACTCAAATATGTAGGGAGTAGCTTACCTGAACTCGGTGCTATATTGCCTTCAATATTTTCTTTATTCACGCGAGTTATACAATGGTACAGATATGTCGAAACTTGGATAATACTTACACTTCGTAACAACAAAGCCAATATCTTTGTTATTGAAGTAAGCACCTGAAATATTTCGTTCCGATCCCTCAAAGCTAATATTTTGAAACAAAAGTGCAATAAAATATCATGTTGGAAGATATAATAACACAATGATAATATTATTTTTGATGGCGATGTAAGCACATATTATAATATCATATTAGCACTGTTCACCTCTGCGGTCGCGGGGCGCAGTGCTAGCGAAGGACAGAGCTATAATGTTTCCGTGCGGTAGAGCAGGACGTACTAAAGAGTTCAACTGTCGGTATTTAATTTTCGCGTTTTTGACATAATTTCTGTATTAACTTATTAATAACTTGCGGCTCTCGCATCGGCTTTTTCAGCCATGAGCGCAGATGCAATAACCATTTAGACGCTACATGAAATCATTTCTCGTAGATGCAATGGGCCAATGATGATGACCTGATTAAGTAATATACAGATTACTGATTAAGTAGTACGAAATTATAGCTCAGTCAAATTTATTTTGATGTAAAATGCGAAACTTTTGCCCGCCCCTGCACCCGACGCGCAAGCTATCTTGTTTTGCCGAAGGCTCGCACGACGTTTGCAGGCACGCAGAGTTATAATAAATTACTTACCCTCAGATCTAAAAAATGTAAGCCCGTTCACCGCATTCAAAAGTCGACTTTACCAGCACATAATAACGGATAGCTCACTTTTATGAATGCGTTGGACGGCAAACTTTTTATGTAAATATAAATTGCTTAGTAATTTTATAGTGGCGACGAATGTTACAAATAATATTTATGTAAATATGTTCTCATGTAAGTGATAATTTAATATCTTTTGTGAAAATAAATATCTTTAAACCTTAAACCTTAAAATAAGCGCGTGCATCTGCACGGGCAATAGTAGTGATGAATCACTTGCTAGTTTCGGAAGAAGGGTAAAGCTATGCGCTGTCAAAAGAGATATTATCTTCGTTGGAAGCCGTGGAACGAATGACGTCGTCCCAAGGGAAATCAGGGGGTGTCTGCACGTCGTTACAGACATTACAGATAGTAATGCTGTTTTGGCTTCACGAGTTCTTTTATTAGTTTTTTTCGGGCGTGGAAATGTTAAGTTAGAGACTGTTACCGCTGTATTGGATACTGTCAACCTGATTTAAATGCTATGCAACCTGCCTCTCGGGTAAGTCACTTGAACTCAACGTAACTTGGTAATTAAGTAGAGTAAGTAAAAAAAAACAATTTTCAATAAGGGATTTGATTCAAATAATTCCTGATTAACCCTAATAGTACAATTTGACTTTCATAAATATTTGTTTTAAAAAAATCCTTTCTTATTTTTGAAAAGATTGGTTCGATGACATACTCGTTATTTTAATTAAACATCAAAATAATTACAAAATCTGTCTTTACTATAATAACAAAGCCTGTTTTTACTACAATCTTAATGTATATTCGTATTTTACGAAATATGTTTAATTTGTATAGAAAGGAAAGACATGCTGTGCCACAATATTCAAGGTGTGCGTGTACTTGTTTTTTTTCAGTAGGAAACGGTCAAAGAAAAATAAGAAAAATATGTCTTATTTATTTACTTGAGTTCAGAGAGGAAACACGAGTTTTATAATAACCAATAAAAACAACTGACAAACAATTTGCGTCAATACAAACTTTGAAAGCTTTCCTAAGCTTTTACATTAGACGTCAGAGCTTTTAAATAATATTTAAATCTGTTTTTCATTGCCTCTATTTATCTTTTAAGAAGTGCCTTATTTTAAAGTAGCTGTTCATAATGAATTTTTAATAATATTTTCTTCTAAAATAAGGTTATGTCTTATAATTTTTATATCTCTTTTTATAAATGAAAATTGACATTTGATTAATATCACATACTATTGTAAAGTTATTATATAACTAGAATTAGAATTGAAAATTGACATTTGATTCATATCATATACTTTTGTAATGATATATTATTTGACTTGTAACTTTGGTGTTATCAATAAATGATTTGTATTTGTTAAATATGTAACGAAAAATTAGAAAAAAAATTAAATACCGAATTTATCACATTTTCTTTATATGTAGGTTTATCGATGACTCACGTAAAATTACTTTCACACAATTTTGCGTAAACGTATATTTTTAACCGACTTCAAAAAAGGTAGAGGTTATATATTCGACTGTATGTATTTTTTCTATATTAAATAGTTTTAAAATAATTCTAATAACATTCTTTAAGTAATTAGTAGTAGTAAAATTAGCCTATTTGTAAATAATTCGATTACAACAATAATACCTAGTTTTTAAAAAACATTTTATTTTTTCTTTGGATTGTCGAGAAATGCGTGAACAAGTAACGTACCGATATTACAACCTTTAATTTGTCTTCGTTAAATTAGTAGGAAGTAGGGTTTTTCCTTTTTTTATGCCTGTACATTCTCAAACAATGATTGTCATATAATTATATTGTTGGCTTAAAGAGTTGTTTTAGTCGCAAATTACTGAGTTTTTTATTATTATTATTATGATCGGCAAATGATTCTCCTTTTTTATGGTCAACACAAAACAAAGATCATCTTAACGTGTCTAACCAAGGAACTAAAATAATTGACGACCTCGTTAGCGTATAGATTACCATGCCGGACTGCTAATCAGAAGGTTCCGGGTTCGATTCCCGGCCCGGTCAACATCTTTGTGCTTAACTAAATTTGTTGGCTGTGGGTCTGAGTGTTAAATATGTATGTATATATAATATGTATGTATGTATATGTAGTATATCAGTTGTGTTAGCAACCATAATACGAACTAGAAAAGGTTCAGTATGGGGCTAACCAGCCGTGTGTGAAATGTGTCCTAATATTAAAAAAAAATTACTCTCAATGTGAAAATACGTATGCACTCGTGATTTTTTTACAATATTAGTGGAATTTACACGAGAAAAATCTTCAGGTAAAAGGTAAATAAAATGCAATTTCTGTATATTAATGTACTTTTATTTTTAAATAAATATAACCAATAACATTTATTACATCACAGGAGTAGGGTATCATAAAACACAAATCATTCATGTCTGCCGCAAATACACTACTGTACTCATATATTGACAATAACCATATACAACCATTTCATTTAGTTATTACATTTGTAAAGTACTGCATTAAAATACGGAGCTTTACATAATGGTATAGTAAAATATACAACAAGGTTTTCTTCAGCCGTCATCGCGAGCGTACGTTTAGTTTTGTTCCTGCCCTTGAGAATGGCACACTGATTGTGCTGAAACATGTCCCGCTAATACCGACAAAATAAATGTAAGTGATAGTCGGTTATACAAACATTATTCAAATATGCCTTACGGAAGTTTTAATTTAAGTAATCCAGAGCTTACTAGAAGATCAAAATACTTCAAACAAGAATTATATTGGTGTTTTTTTTTTTTGTTGTAAATGTTGTTTATGGTTATCTCAATAGACAGTGTAAATGCCATCAATTGGCATAGCTTAGTTATAAATTAATTATTATTAGTAATTTAAATTAAATTAAAACTAAACAGTACAGTCGAGAAGAGAATTGTTAATTTAATCTCTAATATTATTGAAAAAGCTATGTATGTAGGCCTTGTTTCTTGTGCGTTTTCAAATAAATGTATATTTTAAAACATGTTGGTTTCATTGGCATCTACTTAAATTGACTTAGTTCTTTATAAAGTTCTAGCATTCATTCGATAATGGTGCCATTGTATTTTTCTGAACATCATGTTAAATTTATGAGTTCATATCATCGCTTATGTTTTCAAATCAATTTTTTGTAATAATTCATGTATTTTGATGAGATATAAATAAACGATATATTATATAAAGTAAAGCAAAAATTTAAATTGCGGCCGCGAGCTAGCTGGTTTCGAGTAATTGCCTTGAGTTATTGACAGATTAAAACAAACTCGTGATGAGTTAGGTTCAATATGCCAATATTTACATAAGGCCTCTCTTCAAGCGAGAGTGCTTTTCTGAAATTGATTTATCGCCATATCATCGTCATACTGTATAAATAAATAATTATTTGTATAAATAATTATTTTGATTCTAATAAATGACACAATAATCATTTAAACATAAATAAATGTGATGTTCTATCTCGTTTTATTTTTAGCTTTTGTCAAAATATTTTACATACACCTCGACAAGAGAGCTTCCTCACACTTCATTATTAAAAACTTATTCTTGGTGTTAAAATATGTACTTACGATTATACATTTTCGAGTAAAAATTACGAAATCTAAAGATATGCATAACTAGAAACAGGTAAATAGATAAATCTACAACTAAATACACTTTTTACAAATCGTAGAACGTCCAAGCAAAATTACTAAGTCGTTTTAAATAGGTATTTTATAATCTATGTTTATTCATATTTTCTTACATTTTGAAAGTACAATCGCACAAAACACATTATTTATAAAAATATCCACAAAATGAATGATAAATTTAAACGTTACACAGTTTTGGTTAGTCACCGTGACTTTTGAGCTTAAAATATGATTAATAATAATATAAAAGTCATCTTTATCGAACGATTTAATGTCTTTGTCATCTGAAATGACTGTGCAATAAATATAAAGATTATTTATTTGTTTAAAATTGGCTTAAATCGAGATGACTGGTGGAGTACCGTTGGCTTGGCGCCATTTTTGTTCGAGTCCCTATTGGAAAGACGTTGGCTTAAGAATATCCAACATCCATTTTGAAAACATTTCCATTTCCAACCATGTTGCTATAAGACGCAAGGTTTCTTTGATTTTGAGGGATATATAACTAAAGTTCAAGCTTTGCTTACTATGACGAGGTACAAAGTTGTTCCATGTTAATACAGTTGTCTGAACCCGGTTGATTTATTCCATTGTGTGCTTAAGGCAAGATCCACTTAAGGATTGCACTAAGGGCAATTTTGTATCATTTTCTGTTACCACAAAGGTAACGTAATTTCGAGCTTGCGCCATTGTTTCAGTCGAACAAAGGCTATGTTTATATTCTGCTAGAAAAATATATTTTATTTTAGTTTTAGTCATCATTGTTGATAAAATAATTATTTGGTTAACCTTCTAAATAAAATATTCTAGACTAATATTTGTTTAAATAAAACATTAAAAAAAATATTTAATAGGCCACATTCTTTTTGTCGTTGCAATGTGTTTCTAAAAAGAGCGGTAAATTTCAGGTAATATTTTAGGGAAGCATTCTTTTGATTATCTTGTCTCTCCGATGGCCTGTGGAACACAAGCATGCACTTACCCCACAAGGGAGATAACATAAATATCTCTGACAGCTCAATTGTGAACGATTACAATGATGCGTGCGCGCCGCCTTGTCGAATACCTTCGATATCTTACGATAAACGTTTTGTTTGCTTTTACAATTTTAAACTTTCTGCAATAGATCACTGGAACAGGAAACGCTGTCTTTAAAACTTAGTTGAAGACTCCTTTTAAATAAAAATGATATATCATTACGTTTTTGTAATATATTTGACATGTTTTCTGTACTTGAAACATTAAAAAAACTTTTGTTTACGATTGTACTTTTAAAACGAAAGAACCTTAATACTAATCTCTTAGTAAAGCTAGTAATACTGTACATACCTCAGTTAGGCGACGCATCGTGTTCTAGACAACCAGAAGACAATACACAGAGACGAAAACATAAATATTAAGTACTCTGTACAAAAGAACAATATTACTTTGGCAAGATAAAAAAGTAATTTACAGTGTTGAGAAACAAGAAGAGTTAAGAACACATAATCTTATGGTGACACTTCACATCGATGTTTGAATTCATGTACTGAAACTAATACAATTTTGGGTTTATTTAATTTTCTTATTTGCTTCTTTGACGAATACGTCGCAAGCCATATGTTTAGGTGTTTGTGTGTGAATGACCGCATTTATCTCCTTACCGTCTCTGACCGTATTGTTCGCAGATTCATTAATTATTTTGCAATAGAAACACTGAATAGCAAAAACAATATGCGTTGTGAAGTGCCAGCTTTAGATTGTAGAACATTCTACGAGCTAGTATATAAATTAAACGTTAACCCTTATCTAAGATTACTTTATAAATGAGGTACGTTAAACCATTGTGACTATTTGGAGATGAGTCATTATCGAGAACATGACCTAAATACTACTTGTACACTCGCCGACACAAGTCCTAACATCTGTCAAAACAATCTGACAGATGGTACCACTCGATGTTGCCATTGTGAAAATAAAAACAATATTAACATGCGCATCTATAAAATAACAATTATACATAAAATGCAAGAATTGGAACGATACATTATTAGTAAGATTATTCAATTAAACTATTAATATAAAATAAATAAAAAACTTAGAGCTTTATACAATTTGTAACGAAATCCTAGGGAGTGAAAGGTTTAATTGTGGAGATCCCCAAACTTACATTGTCCTTAAAGAAGCGAGTTCACAATAATTGAAAATGTGATGTAGATAAACTTTAGCGAAGAAAACTTAAGACATGTCAGGAGTAACATGGGGCTTTCTCTCGCATTTTTGGCATATAAAACGATGCATACAATATATCGTCAAAAATACTACAATATCATAGTACAATATTTATTAATGTTATTCCTAACGGACTAGGCAAACGATTTGCTTTGACAGAAACAAATATTTCGCAATTTATGTTTAAAAATGTAGAAATTCATACTCGGTATATAAAAAAAATAAAGTAAAAGCTTTATATTAGGCCATTTGCCGTAACAAATACGAGAACGATGTATTGGATTGTGCGGTTAATATTCATTTCTGTCAACGTTTATTATTTTATTGTATGAAGTTTGTGGACAGCACGCGAATGGCAGTAACAGTAAAATCAACTACAATATCAATTCACGTTTGCACGGAACCAACGACGGAATTACTTACAATCGAACAACAATAATGAGCGCTCAATACAGCTGAACTTTTTAACTTGTTCTAGCCAGTTGTTCTTTTTTCAAGATGTGCGATCAGAGTTTGACAGTGACAGTTAATTCAAGATGGCGCTCGTTAGTGACAGTTGATGGCTCGTCTCTGGAGGCGGCGGATGCGTCGGTGCCAGTCGTCGCGCCACTCTAGAAGCAAGGTTCTGTCGCCCACTGTGAGTCCGGGCAATCCGGACGAAATGCCTTCTTTTTCCACTCCTAGGATTAGGTATGACCTGAAAATAAGTAATTGTTATATTCATCATTACCATACTCATATGAATGATATGTTAGATCAACAACAATTTGGTTTAGATCGGTGTCTCATATTGTCTTCTTTCATTGTTTTGCTAGACTGATTAAAACCATATATCATAGCACGCAGGCACTATCTGAAGTCACGAGGTAAGTGAAGTTGGAGGTGGAGTAAGTTGTGCGTGACGACAATAGTGAATAATTGAGGGTAAAGGTGTTCTTAGCTCATCGAAGGACTCGAGGATCTTACATAGATGTTGAGATCAAATACCTACACCTGTAGTTCATCTATTCATTTTTAATCTTTGAGTTTGTGCAATTTATTTCATTATATTATGTCTGTTGTGTAAGTATGTTTTCCTGTGAATAAATGATATGTTACTTATACTGAGCAAATAAGACTAGATGTTGAGATTAAACTAGATGTTGATATTAAACTAGATGATGAGATTGAACTAGATGTTGAGATTAAACTAGACGATGAGATTAAACCAGATGATGAGATTAAACTAGATGTTGAGATAAAACTAGATGTTGAGATTAAACTAGATGTTGAGATTAAACTAGATGTTGAGATTAAACTAGATGATGAGATAAAACTAGATGATGAGATTAAACTAGATGTTGAGAATAAACTAGATGCTGAGATTAAACTAGATGTTAAGATTGAACTAGATGTTGAGGTTAAACTAGATGTTGAGATTAAACTAGATGCTGAGATTAAGCTAGATGATAAGATTAAACTAGATTTTGAGATTAAACTAGATGTTGAGATTAAACTAGATGTTGAGATTAAACTAGATGTTAAGATTGAACTAGATGTTGAGATAAAACTAGACGATGAGATTAAGGCAGAGGATGAATAAGTGCACTGACTTGTTAATCTTGATCTTGGGACACTTGCAGGCGAGGTCCGCGGCGCGCACGTAGAGGCTGGCGGCGCCGCGGCGCAGGCGCGAGCGCGGCGCGCGCTTGTACACCGCCTGCACGCTCAGCGCCAGGCGCGTCCACTCGCCCGCGTGCCCGCCCGCCCCGCCCGCGGCCTCGCGACCCACCACCCGACCCATTATGACTGCAACATATTAATTATATCATCATCATCATCATCTTCCTTGAGAGTGTTTCAAACTTCTGTGTGGATAAGCAACCTGCTAGTCAAATGCATAGCTGGTAGGCATAACAAAAGCTTACTTTGTAGACTGCACAAGATCGACGCATGGTGGCACATGCAGAGGGAGGCCTATACCCAGCAGTAGGATAAAAAGTCAGAAACAATCAGGCCAAAGGTGGAGTCTAGAATAACTCTCAAGAAAGCTGCCGAAACACACTGTTAGGCGCTTGGCGACAGATATGTTATCTTATATCTTAGCTATATCTTATGATCAATTTATAATGTCACTAGAATGAATGACAACCCTATTAAGTCGTAATATGATTGATTTGATATGTTTTCTATATGCAAACAAAAGTACACTTTATGTACCACCACACACAATCTATTATTCGATACTAAAATGCCATATAAGTATATGGCATTTTAATTCATCAAACAAATAATTATATATCGTCAAAATAGTTTTTTTTTGTTAATTTCCGAAATACATGCATACTTTAAACAAAAAGTACGATTCATAAGCACCGTTCAGAGTTGTTATATAGAGTTGTCACTGTTTTATGCTACAATTAAATTCTAGAAGTAAAATTTTCAACTTGTTATCCACTTCCCATACTAAATATATAGAAAAATGTAAGAAAATAAAACTAAATTTAAAATAATGTTTCCGAAAATAAGAGTACATACCGTAGTCTCGGCTGCAAAACTTGTTGAGGTTTAGCGTGCGAGCGCCGATGCGACACCGGCCGCACTGATCCGTCGCTACACATACAAAAACATACTTTATTATCTAATACCAGAGGGTTTCTTATTGTTTAGCAATGCTATAATGCATTCTGCAACAAGCGTTACATGTCCAATACAAATCAATTATTAATATTATATTTTAATTTAATTTTCTATGACAAAAAAGTTTTCAATTATTTGATTTTTTTTTAATGTGTGGTTTAGAGTGTTGAAAATGGCAGATGTTAAAAGCAAAAAGAATCAAACATAAATCGTGCAATACGGTGACAGTTATAACGATAACTTTACCTTCTGTTTGCCACTGACAATTAAAACAAAAATGAGTCATTTAATGAATGAATTAGAAAGAAGCCTGAAAATAATTTCACTTGACAGAAATTAACATTAAAGATGTTGCTTTCAGGCGTACACTCGTTTCACATGTATCAAACAAAATGTTTATTTTTAATATTTTGAGTGGAAACCTTAAAGCATATTACTAACACCACCTCTTTTAGACACGAAAATTATAAGTTAAAAATAATAACTTCAAACACTTTTCTTAGCGACTGTACAAATGTATATTAAAAAAAGTGGTGTTAGCATTGAAACTTTGAGTAAAAATAATCAGAAACTAAATTTAAGTGCAAATTATTAAACTAAATAAGAGTGACTGCATTTTTTTGCAGATATCTGATAAGGACAACCATTTGTTTTCCTTATCAAAATAAGTTTAACGGCTAGATAAGTTATTAAATAAGGTTAATTGTTATAATGTGAAATAAGTTTCTATTAAAGGATTTATATTAAATTAATTAATAAATTAAAAATGCAATCTCTCCTTAGAGAATCACGCACTTCATCAGATTAAAGTAGGTCATATTTTTTTAAACAACAACCAGACGAAATACCGCCATACAATAATGTACAACCAAAACTTCAAGTTTTAGTTATAAAGGAATAGAATTCTGTCAATGTGCATGTCTTCTTAAACGACATCTAGGTTTGAACATGAGAACCAACTCGTTTACTAAATTATTTCTATGCAAAATTTAACTTTTACTTTACGTGATTATTATATAAAGTATATTTATTTAAACGCGAAAATAACTTTTCTAAGTAACAAATATAGATTGTACCATTGACGTACGATTAGCTCCATCGGCTTCTAAAGATCAGTAGTGGGTCACTACTAACATTTGATATAGTCGTAGTCTGATTGCCGAGTGAGAAACTTGTCAAACACGCCGTATCGATAACTCAGCTGCGTCGTAACGCGTTAATTGGCTGCCGCAAGCACCCACGTGACTTAGACAGCCAATCGTATCAAGCAATATCTAAACGTATACATAGTGATTGTATGAAATAAGTATCAGATTCCAAACATTTAATATATGTCAGAAAAGTTGAATAAAATAAAATAAACAATTTATAATTTAATCTAACAAAATAGTAAGTTATAGATAGAAGATAATAAGATTAAAAACGAATGAAAGAAAAGAAAACCACTCATAAAAATAATTTAATAGGCCACTCCGGACAGAACCTGACGTAAAGGTACCCATAACGCTCGTGGCATTGTCGCGTTGTATAGCTATGAATAGCCTTTGCGCTAGGTACGATCCGGAGCGGTATTCGCCTGATTTTTCTTTTATTTATGTCATTTTGTAATTTAAAATTGACATTCTGATTATTTTTAATATTTGATTTGCGCATGGTTGTGGCAAACAAACCTTTAATACCTAAAAAGCAAAAACTCAGCAAAGCGCCGGTAGCCTCGCGCTACCAGCAGCTAGTATTCTGTTTTGACTGGCGGTGGCGTCACGCGCGCATAAATAGCCTATTTTTCGTAACTTTTATCGGCCATTCTGTGTATTTTTTACATCTTACGGCTTCCAATTTACTTAAATTCTTCCTTTATTTTATAAAACTACGACTACATTTTGAGGTATTTACCGTGTAATGTTTTGTTTTCGCTTTAAATATCATTTTTGACTTTTATCAAGAATTTTATCTAATTATTTTCTTTTTGTATTGACACCATTTTTTTTTTAATTTTTGACGTATAATTGAATTATTATCAATAAATGGTTTATCTTGTTTATCTTCACGGCGCCGCTGAGTTGTCGATACGGTGTGTGTTAACGCTGCGAACTAGTCTGATGGGGCGCGTGTTCCCGGTACAGCGTGAGGATGGATGAGAGTGCGTGAGGTACACTTACTACTTACCGCGCGCCGGCTCGCCCTCGCCCGCCTCCATGGCTTGCACCGCGGTCACCACACGCGGGATGCCTGCACACACATAATGTAATATATAATGTTTTTATAACCGGCTATCACGGGTAGGCCTGCACTGAATTCTCTACAGTGCAGACCCACCCGTCACCGCGGACGAACGTTGGCTGTGTTCCTGCCCTTGAGAATGGCACACTGATTGTGCTGAAACATGTCGGGCTAATACCGACAAAATAAACGTAAGTGATAGCCGGTTATACAAACACTATGACGACCTCGTTGGCGTAAAGGTTACCATGCCGATCTGCTAATCAGAAGGTTCCGGGTTCGATTCCCGGCACGGCCAACATCTTTGTGCTTAACTAAATTTGTTGGCTGTGGGTCTGGGTGTTTAATATGTATCTTTATAAAGTATGTATGTATATGTAGTATATCAGTTGTGTTAGCTACCATAACACAAGCTAGAAATGGTTCAGTATGGGGTTAGCCAACCGTGTGTGAAATGTGTCCTAATATTTTTTATCATTCATTAATTTATTTCAAACTAGTTGTTGCCCGCGGCTCCGTTCGCGTTTTGGATCTCGCGTAGCATGAAGTCGTTAAGTTTCACTAATTATAAAACAATGCTCAAAGATTTCTTTTTACTAGACTAGTTTTATTTTCAGCTTATTGTATCCCTCCGCAGGACAAGGGCTCTCTTTCCCCTTTCTACAGCCTTGTCTTCAACTGTGGTGGTTCAGTTTATACTCGTACCATGCAGGCTCGTCTGGATCGACCCAGAAATACAGGTGAAGGTACAAATACAGTTTGATAGATTACATTGAAAAAAAAAAATAATAAACCCGCGCAGTTTAAACTGTACTGGTCGATCGTCAAGTTTTTTTATCGTGTGTGTAGCAGTAATTAGCTTATTGACTCAGGCGTTACTTTGCGGAAATCCATTGTAAATAGATAACAAAATTAAATATTTGGTGTACTTCCGCTGTGATCCGAAATCCAAATTAAGACAAGTAAAGGAAAAATTAACTAAGATTAATTAAGATTAACGTCGAGAGTACCTCGACTTGTCGTTCGAAGAGTCAGCATCTCCTGATGATGCCTTGTGGTTAGGCGAAACACGTGTAGAGTTAAGAATTTCCGAATTGTGTTAGGTAACGTTAATCTTAATTAATCTTAGTTAATTTTTCCTTTACTTGTCTTAATTTGGATTTCAGATCACAGCGGAAGTACACTAAATATTTAATTTTGTCATCTATTTAGCAGTAATTAGGTGAATACTAACGTATGCAAGGCGCGATGTGGCTCCTGGACTGCTGATACCCCTTAGCGCAGCGGTTGCAGGTGGTCCCCGTCACGCCGTCCTTGCAGGGGCACTGCCCGCTCGTCTGGTTGCACGTCTTCCCACTCGCTCCCACCGGGTGGCAGTCGCAGGCTGGAAAGAGAGGGAAGATTAGATGTTTCCTGTTTGGTTGCCAAGTTTCGTAAGAACCAAGTGGCTCTGTTGAAGAGAATTTCCAAGTCGTCTAAGACTTGGCATGATGACCAGGACGTACAATTCAATATGTCATCCAAGTTCTGGTAGCACCCCAGTTGCAAATGGCGCTTTTTCTAGGCTATTGCTCCTTTATTTCAACGGGGTAATGCCGCTAGCATTTTGGAAATTCTGCCATGCAGTGATAGCTTGGACGGTGAGCTTAGCTTAGTTTTGAATAAAATAAATTGTAGAATGATAAAAAAATTCTTGTTATTTTTAATTTTAATTTCGAGTGTGCACATAGTATTTAAATTTTATTTCTTAGAGATTGTACGTAAATACAAAGATCGTTAATTATATATTAACAAAATATATATTTTTTTATATTAAGGAATATAAAAAACATGTTATATGATACATATATTTATACAGATTACACTAACTTGTACTAAACTTTAAAAATAGACTGAAAAAACTGCAATACGTTAGCTTATTAAATATTTTTTTATTCTATGACACTGAAGTCACGATAAAACCTTTTCATTAGTTTTTTTTTTTTTTTTTTTACATTAAATGGGTTGCGCTTGATCACAATTCACCTGATGGCAAGCGACATTATGATCTAAGGTGGAACGCGCTTACCCAGAAAAAACCGGTTCACTCTTGCTTTGAAAACCGCCAGATTGTAGCTCTCAGGGAACAGAGAACTAGGCAATGAGTTCCACACCTTCGCAGTTCGCACTATGAAGGTGGAGGCAAACCGCTTAGTACGCGCCTTTGGAACCTCCACGGAACCATTAGTTTTTGTATTTTCTCTTTACTGTCACGAAATAGAAAAGGAAAAATAAATAAACTCTGCAAATAACAATAGGAACTCCAAGTAACAAACTATGAAGAAACTTACCGAGTTCCAACAATAGTAAGAGGGTTACTATAAGCTTTTCCAATCATCATGGTTTTAATATTAGACATGATAGTGGATACATATGTAAGTCATGCTGTTGCCTTCAGTTCCACGAGGCGGGTTCGATCCCCGCCAGCGAGATTGAGCTTTATAATATACAGCTAAGAAATCATATTATAATAAGAATAGAAGTTATAGTATAGCGATAAAACATTTTCTAGGCCTCGCCTGGTCACTTAACAAGTGTCCCTGTAGCCCTTTTGAGGGTCAGTTATCATAAACTAGACATGCTCTACCTACGACCATTTTCTTTTCTAAACGTAAACAAATGACAATAATTGGCAGAACTAATGAGATGATTGACTTTATATACTTTGTCTATGGATAGAACATTACCAGAACGGAAAAAAACACTTTTGCGCAATTGACAAATCTTACTAGACATGCTTAATAATAAATAAATAGGTAAACATTTTTATTTGTACAATATTATGGCATGGTAACCATTACGCCAAAGAGATCGTCAAACAAAAAATACATTAATAATGGCAACATAATTACATACCTATCTAATGTATCTATTTGTATGGTATATGGTTTTCATTTGGCTACTAAAAAATTTTTCAACTTTAATCTAACTTTATAGTGACACATAGTAACCCCTTCTCCCTAACTCCCAACTACGTTTTATGTCGAGTTACGAACTACTGTCAATATCTAAGTTTTGCTGTAGTTGGAGTAACTTGTTCCATTTTGTTTCTTTGACATAACGTACTAAATTATTTTTCCCCTGTAACATATGAAATACTAACTGCGCCCTGCAGTGTTATCCGCGTGAATCTGGGTTATCTTAATATAATATATAAATCTCGTGTCACAATGTTTGTCCTCAATGGACTCCTAATCCGAAAACCACTTAACCGATTATAATAAAATTCGCACACCATGTGCAGTTCGATCCAACTTGAGAGATAGGATAGTTAAAAATCTCAAATTATAGTCGCAATTTTAATTTATTGCTAATTATTGTCTGTTATTATTTGACAGTCACAATTATCTGTTAACTCCAAATGATTATAACAGATGTCAATACCTTTCGACTGGGTTAAGTAAGTAATCAATAGATGGCGCTGCTATGGTAAATCTACGAACGAGTCATACAAGCTACACTATCTATTTTTCATACCCCTAAGTGAGGCAAAACAAAGTTTGTCGGGTCAGCTAGTTTATAATATATTTTTATAAATAAATTTAAAAAGCTAGCTATTGTAATCCAAGGAACATTCTTACACTACCTCCATAATAAATCTCATCTAAATAAGTCATCAAACATAAAGAAAACGCTGATACGAATATTTTGAATAATTTAAACTGTCCCCCTTCCCCTTCTTAATGATTTTATGCCACACACAATATACTTATTTACCCTTTACGACGTGCTACAATATAATAAAATCCTACTAATATTATAAATGCAAATGCTTGTTGGTGGATCCTGTATGCTTCTTTACGCTCAAACGGTTGAACAGAATTTCATGAAATTTGGTGTGAAGATAGCTTAGACGCTGGATTAACACAAAGGTTACTTTAGGAGTAAAACCACGAGGCAGAGCTAGTAAATAAACTATAAACCAAACTGCCCGTTCTAAACTGCCTCCCTCTACCAAAGCTACGGCAGTGTAACAAAAAAAAAATGACTATTCGCATCAGACCCAACACATCATATTGTATTTTTCTTTTTCAATCACCCCACGGGAAATAGGCCGGCTTCAGCCTTCATTGTAAATGTTTAGACCCCGAAAGGTCATAAAGTTGCTAGGTTTTGCGACTGGCAACCCCGCGGGCTCATAAAACTGCTACTTTTCAGGGCATCGACTTTTCCCGCCGAATTTCCCGAGAAACCGCTTTTTACTGGCCAAGATCGGTGACTCAATTATACGAATGCTCGAGAATGTTTCGGTCTGACCCTTGGGATGTTACCACAGGTTAGGCAGTATGGTTTTAATATCACTTTTTGGTTTTGGCAATGTTTCGGTGTTTCGTTCTGTCTGCAAAAAAAAATATATGAAGAAATTTGGACCTATATTCATAAAATATTATTTATTTTAAATTAAAGATTACATTTTTATATTTTACTAGCCCCGCGGTGTCACACGCGTGAATACGTGACAACAATAAGTTAATCCGGAGCAAAAAGTAGCCTATGTGTTAATCCAAGGTCTAACCTATCATCATAGTAAATCTGATCAAAGTCGGTCTAGCCGTTGGAGCGTGAAGGAGTAGTGAAGTTTTATATCCACGAGTATCACATTTGTTATGGAATAAACCAATGTTTATATCATCATAGAATAAAAACTATCCTACAAAGTCCAAATTTCATTAAAAGCGGTTCAGCTGTTTGACCGTAAAAAAAGTAACAAACTTTCGTTTTTATAATATTAATAGGAATTCTTAAGCGTACTTATTAAACATACAAACATAATATTCATACAACAAAACTAACTTCGTAGTTTGTTACGAATTTTTCATTCATAGTTATTAATATTATAAAGGCGACAGCTAATGAGATTGAAACCTACACACAAATATTATAAGAGCGAAATTTAGTAAGTGTGTAACCTCTAAGACTACAGATTTGATTAAATTTGGTGTGGAGACACCTAAGCTTCTAGGTAATCAAGCAGGCTTTATGTTAATCCGGATCGACGCGAGTAACATTGCGGGGCACAACTAGTTAAGTTAAAAAGAAAACCATGATGATTTAGCACTTCTCTCGTGGTTCATCTCGTGGTAGCCCCCCGTGAGTCTCTAGAGTATTGCGGATCGGGGTTCAGCTTATGATGGGGAAATGACCACTGACTTGGGACCTCTGGAACCTCCGTAGGGTTACATATTTGTTTGCTTGACCCTTGATCGTGTTTGGTAAATAAAATACTGTTACGCGTTCTCTTGATATTTTTGGGGAGGAAAGCTAGTTATTTGTAGAGATGTGGGGACGTGGGGTGTTTTTATTCCTCTTATATTTATATTATTTATTTAGTTTTTTTCTATGACAATATTATAAAGAGAAAAAGTTAGATTCTTTTGTTTTTTTTGGCGCAAATAGGCTCCGAAACTACTGGACCGATTTGAATTCTTTCACCGTTGGGAAGCTATATGTATCAAGAACGGTAACTGCTAGGCACATTAAATTTTCACATAATATATAAATATTTATAAGCTATTGAATTAAATTATAATATTCAAATAAAATAAATATTTGAGGAGAGCTCCCATATAACAAACGTAATTTTTGTAAAAATATTTGGTAGACTCTCTATACATTCACAGAATATTGAATTATGTATATAAATTAAGAAATAAAAAAATTAAGGGGGGCATACAACAATGGTACGGAACCCTGCATGTGGGAGCCCAACTCGTGCTTGGCCAATTATTTACTTGTATCACAAAAACCAAAAAGTTTGAACAGTGGAATAAAAAAAACCACTTACTTTCCTAAACAAAAACAACTTCTCCCAACCCAACCTTATCACAAAACAAACAACAATACCCAACTGAGCAAAACAATGCTGTAACGCGACACCCGAAAACATCTTGAGTCAATCAGAGTCAGCAAAACCGTGTCAACTTTACCCCTACCTCCTATTGGTCCTCAGGGACGACCCGCGAACAAAAGGACAACATTTTATGTGAAAACTATTCGGTTACTGCTATAGAAGGGATAACGGCTAACCCTTATCCTTTCTATAACAATAACCTCTGGAGTCCACTCTGACTCCGAAACGAATACTAGTAAAAGAATAGAATAGAATAAAATAAAATAGAATGTCTTTATTGTCATATTGTTAAATATTTATTACATTATATAAACATAATCATAACTATCATCAATATGGACTCGTCAGTATTTCATTGAATAATAATTAATAAACTAAATTAAAAGAATAGCAGCTGTATAGAGGCTTTGTCGAAAAGTAAATAATTATGAATAAAGAAAAAGTAAAATTATAAAATAATATCCTTATTAAATTTTTTAACGGAACGGAAATGAAAAAGGAAGTGTTGAGATACGAAGATCGAGTTGTAATTGGTTATAATGCAATGTATTGACCACAACATTCTCTGTACAGTTTTTCAGAAAATTTCCTAGATCAAAAACTAGGAGATCCATTTTTCGGTTGAGGTGCCCAAGGCACGCACAAAGCGTTTTGTCTCCACCTTTGTTGTCCGAACCGCCAAACTTTCGAATTCCTTGCCGAATTCCCTGTTCCCCAATGACTACAATCTAGCGATTTTCAAGGCGAGAGTGACCGGTTTCCTTCTAGGTAAGTGCAATCCACTGTAGACCTCAGTATCACATAGCTTCAGGTGAATGGTGGTAAGCGCTAACCTATTCAGAGTAAAAAAAAAACAATCGAAAACTTATACTAATAGGAGTAGTTTTGTAAATCGATAATAAAGATAGATAGATAATAAAAAGAGAGACTAGAAACGTCTAAGCTCAACTGAGAATATTGGAATAAAATATTAAATGGCCTTACGAATTTATTTATTAGAGACAGACCCATATTTATAATAACATTTCGCATCGTACAAAAATCAAATTAATAGATATGAATAAAATAAAATAATTAAATAAAAGTAGTAATACAACCGCACACTGGTGCGTCAAAAGTCAAAAGCTTTCTCTAAATCGTATATGCTCTATGGTTACAGGCAAAGGGGAACGTCCGTAAACCGATTATCCATTTACATCCTATTTTTATGTGATTCCCTGAAGATTTTCAATGTTTTGTTGAAATAAGATTTCGCGAAATCACGGGGCGATGTCACAGAGGTCGTGGGTGTAAAATTATACCTTTGGGAAACGAAAGTGTTCTGGCAAATTTAGAGAAAATTAAATACATATTTTGGTGAAGCTATATTACATAAATAACGAATGTGGCTCGGTGGGCAAACGTCTGCTTTTCCATTAGACGACTTGTTTATCAAATTATGTGTGGATTTGCAATCACTTTACGATGAAAGAAAACATCGTGAAGAAACCGACATAAGGACCACAATGTCAGAAGACGTGAGTTATCCGCCAACCCACACTTGGCCAGCATCTCAGGCTCATCCGTAGAACTCGAAATTCCCACAAAACAGTAGTACATTATTTTATTAGGTCATTACAACTTTAATGGAAAATTTAGATTATTATAGAAAACGGATTAGCATATTTTTCTTTTCTTTTGAGGATAGAGTCATAATATAAAATACATTTAAGTATTTGATAATATAGGTTACTTGTGGCGCTAAACTCTATTTAAGTACCATTTACGAGGCTGACCACTTATTATGTATTTTAATTTTTACACGCTATTTTAGCATTTTTATTCTGTTGTTTCGCATTGAGGACAAAAATGCAAGTCACATCATCATCAGTAATACGATATAATGGATACATATCATATACTTTTGTAATGATACCATATTATTTGACTTGTAACTTTGGGGTTATCAATAAATGACTTGTATTTGAGTTAGTAATGACTTTAAATTTTAATTTCTTACTTCCTTTCGAATTGTATTGCTATTTGTATCCAGACCAGAATCGGGCGCGACTTTAATATCCTTTATTTCAAAGGCTTTATTTACAAAAGGAGAATTCTATTCAAACAAAGATACCCCGAGCTTACCTTTGTTTATTTGTGAGCCAGGTGTTAAACTTTTATCGGCCATTCTGTGTATTTTTAACATTTTACGGCTTACAGTTTACTCAAATCCTTCCTTTATTTAATAAAACAACGACATTTTGAGATATTTACCGTGTAATGTTTTTATAGTGTCGAACCTAGACATTTTACGGGAACATTTATTATGGAACTTTATAGTTTTAAAACGTCTGTTAAGGAAGATAATCACTTTCACCTTTAAAACGGCATAAAATTACTGTTTATGGGTTTTTTCTCACCGTAAAAGCAGTAAACTTGGTTGTTTATTAATATTTGCGAGACTCGAGTTACGTGATACTTCCGCCATGACTGATATTAATAACTTGTAAAGGATCTTGAAGTTTTTAATTAATAATGAGATACGATACGAAGCAGCTGTAATACGGTGGTAATATTTTTGAATTTAGGGCCTGAGTAGTAATAAAAATATAAACAATATTTATTGACGTAAAGGTAAACAATAATAATAACGAAGCCTCTGGTCTCATAAATTATAATAAAATATCCTTCCCAACACATAGACGAAAGTACCTTTAATTAGGTGATTCAATAGTATGATTTTTAACATTCTAGAATGGTTGTATCATTCAGAGTTTTTTGGCAGCATTTAGGAAGTATTAAAAGCAATAAGCAAAAGCAGCCCACTATACGCTCCCACAGCTCAGACATTCTAAGTGAGGTCCTTGTTCGCTGTATGAGAGATAATTAAAAGCAATAATTGCATAAAATAGACAATAAATATGACAAAGAAATAAAATATATGATACGTCATTTGTTTGTCAGTAATGGCAGTGCCTGCCGGTAGTGTAAGTAGTGCCGGCACTTGAGGCAGTAAATATAGTCTATAATGAATCTTAACACAAAGGAACAAGACTCACGTTTGCACGCCTTCTTATGCGTGATGTGTTTGGTGGGGTCGTGGTAGTAGCCCTACCAGCAGTAGTGGCAGTGCCTGCCAGCAATGCAGTGCCGGCAATTAAGGCAGTAAATATAAACAATAATAAACCTTAACACAAAGGAACAAGACTCACGTTTGCACGCCTTCTTATGCGTGGTGTGTTTGGTGGGGTCGCGGTAGTAGCCCTACCAGCAGTAGGGGCAGTGCCTGCCAGCAATGCAGTTCCGGCACTTAAGGCAGTAGTAAATATAAACAAAAATAAACCTTAACACAAAGGAGCAAGACTCACGTTTGCACGCCTTCTTATGCGTGATGTGTTTGGTGGGGTCGCGGTAGTATCCCTCGCGGCAGTAGTGGCAGTGCCTGCCGGCAGTGTAGTGCCGGCACTTGAGGCAGTAAATATAAACAATAATAAACCTTAACACATAGGAACAAGACTCACGTTTGCACGCCTTCTTATGCGTGATGTGCTTGGTGGGGTCACGGTAGTAGCCCTCGCGGCAGTAGTGGCAGTGCCTGCCGGCAGTGTAGTGCCGGCACTTGAGGCAGTAAATATAAACAATAATAAACCTTAACACATAGGAACAAGACTCACGTTTGCACGCCTTCTTATGCGTGATGTGCTTGGTGGGGTCACGGTAGTAGCCCTCGCGGCAGTAGTGGCAGTGCCTGCCGGCAGTGTAGTGCCGGCACTTGAGGCAGTAAACATAGTCTATAATGAATCTTAACACAAAGGAGCAAGACTCACGTTTGCACGTCTTCTTATGCGTGATGTGTTTGATGGGGTCGCGGTAGTAGTCCTACCACTACCAGCAGTAGTGGCAGTGCCTGCCGGCAATGCAGTGCCGGCAATTAAGGCAGTAAATATAAACAATAATAAACCTTAACACAAAGGAACAAGACTCACGTTTGCACGCCTTCTATTGCGTGATGTGTTTGGTGGGGTCGCGTGCCTGCCGGCAGTGTAGTGCCGACACTTGAGGCAGTAAATATAAACAATAATAAACCTTGACACAAAGGAACAAGACTCACGTTTGCACGCCTTCTTATGCGTGATGTGTTTGGTGGGGTCGCGGTAGTAGCCCTCGCGGCAGTAGTGGCAGTGCCTGCCGGCAGTGTAGTGCCGGCACTTGAGGCAGACCCCGCCGCTCACTCGGCCGGACAGCTTGTACAGTTCCATGTTGAAGCGGCAGCGGCGAGCGTGGCCGTTGCAGTTGCATTCTGGAACAAGAGAAGATAAGAGTTGGTGCATCTCCGATACTCCACTGACGAGAGTTTTGGTTTTAAATTTGATGTCGAGATGTCAAATGAAACAATTCAAAAAAGTTACGAGGGAACTAAAATTATAGAGAAGTTAAAGATGACGGACCACGGCCTATGCCATCAACTTCTCGGACTTATTTGTTAGCTTTTTGCTTCCACATTTAATATGCTGATCCCTGATTGTACAGATGGCCTAACTGTGGAACTCTTTGACGAAATCCCTGCTCCCATTAAATTACAAACTTACTCATACTGTTTTAATGGTAAGCGCGCAAATCCTACAACGCCTTCTTAACATCAGGTAAGTTACGGTCAAGCGCATGGATAAAGGAACAATATAAGGTACATCAAGGGAAAGTTTATCATTCTATCATAAAAAAACAACATACTTACAAAGAAACTGCAAAGACTTTTTTTTATCCATTACAGCTAGATATTTGACCAGCATGACGCGTAACCATACGAGTTAGCCACACCCTGAACTAAGGTGGCGTTTGCCAAATCTGTAATAACTGGCAAAAAAAGGATGCCGATACAGTGTTAGAAGCTTGGCGACAGATTTTTTCAACTTGAGGGTGGTTGCTAGCCAGGCAAAGTCAAAGTCAAATAATTTATTGCAGTTTCAGAGTGTTCATGTTGTACAATTAGTTTAAATGTCCTAACTGAAACCTACTACTAGGGCGTGCAAAATATATAAATAAATCTGTCTGTTTTCTTAACATTATATACTCGTACGTTATACTTTATGATACATTAGATTAATTAAATTAATTAAAAAAGTTAATTACATCAAAAAAACAATAACATGTCAGGTAAATTTAAAGGTATAAAATTCTCTTAATGTAAACATGGTGGTCAAACATTAGAAAATGCTTGACCACCATGTAGTACAAATATTTCCGTATGTTCTTTGTAAAATAGAACTAACCTGCTGATTTTACATCTGTAGTAATGTTACCTGTGTGTTTTCAAACAATTTCCATTACATTACAACTGAGCACCAAGTTTCTACTTGTTGTTACTTCCCATGAGTCAACAAACAAACGAAATTGTCGAGCAATTGAATACGCGAGCAATTTTCCTAAAAGCGAAAATATTGTCGACTCCCGTGTCTCGGAAACTTTTCTACAAACTGATGTAGCGTTTGTCATACAAGGTGAGTGTATTGTAATTACATATTTCCATATTTTAAGTGTCTTTTTTCTGAACAGTTGTTTTAAATATACCTATCTTTGTTTTTAATAAATAATAATAAATAAATATTAGGACATATTTCACAAGAGCCTGATTAGCCCCATGCTAAACCATCTATAGTGGGTATTAAGGTTGCTAGCACAAGTGATAACATAATATACTTATATACATAAATACTTTATATCGATACATATTTAACACCCAAACCGACAGCCAACAAATAGCGCTTTATGGCTATGAATTAAAGTAACTTTAACTTCAGAAACATTGACAATAAGTTCTAAGTCTAAATGTCATAAAATTGGCTAAATTTGACTAGTGCAGACAACACAGCGGGCACATCTAGTGTTTGGCAGCTTCTTCTTCTGTCTTCTTTGTCTTTACCTTTTCCCACTAGGTGGGGTCGGCACAGCCTGTTTTTCGCTTCCACGCCACTCTATCAGCCGTCATCTCCACATTCACTCCCTTCTCATTCATATCCTCCTTCACACAATTCATCCACATCTTCTTAGGTCGACCTTTATTTCTTACAATCATATCCATACTTCTCCTAGTCCATCCAGTGAACTAGAATACATAGAATAGTAAAATGGCCGGTAAAATGGTTCCACCGTCCACGCGTAAAATATCGCGGTGGGCGGGGCAAAACAGCTACCGGCGCGCCCGCGTGGCGTCGACTTACCAATCGCGTGCGCGCTTTGTGTGTGTGTTTCGTTGGGATAGCAGTATAAATGTGTGCGTAGATGGATCCAAATTTTAAGCGGCAATTGTATGGGGTTACTCTTCCGTTTATTCTAGTTCGCTGCAAGCATCCCAGTCCCATGTTCGGCAGCTTCTATCGGTTTAAAATGAAACGGATTGCTAAACTTCCAGTTAAACTAATGCTTCCCGCACATTAACCCTAGACCTCAGGGTCATTTTAGAGCCATGTACATTAGGACCAGTGACTTATCGCTCCATTACTCGAAACGTTGGCCATTTGTAATGCTCCAAGTCCCTTCGGTAAGTAATGAACGTGTATTTACATTCAATTTACTGGAATTTCTCGTAGGACTGTTCCTGAAAGTTCGCATTAATATCGAGCTTGTGGATTTATCGAATTTGCTATGACTGATTTTACGTGGAAAATCAATAATACTAATGCACATAGATGTTAAAATAATTAGTACTTTGCCAAGAAATCTTTATTTGTAATTATACAGAAATATGTTAAGCAGAAAAACTAATTAACATAATGTAAATCAAATTATAGTTTTTATGAAGTTTAAATTCCGTTGTTAGTAGTGATAGATGGAAAACGACCTTGACGACCTCGTTGGCGTAAAGGTTACCATGCTGGTCTGCTAATCAGAAGGTTTCGGGTTCGATTCCCGGCCCGGTCAACATCTTTGTGCTTAACTAAATTTGTTGGCTGTGGGTCTGGGTGTTAAATATGTATGTATTTATATATAATAAGTATGTATGTATCGCTAGGTGGCGCTAGCTCACTCTAGATCGTTTAAATAAGTCTCCGTATTAAAAAATTCTAAACAAAAGTTTGAAGAGTTATTAGACAGTTCAGTTGTGTAAAATCGGTGTTTCAGGGTTTTATATTTCAGATGAAATATCAACCATGACTTGGAACGATATAAAAACTGACTTCGGAATAAAAATCTGTTTCAACTAACCTTTATTGAAGAAGCCTTATTTTTGGACAGGAAATACTCGGATTACAACTGTGAGTCACAATTTTAGACTGATCACTAAATAGAATATCAAAAATCTCAAATACATATTATTTTCCACGACTCTCTGCGATATATATGCAAAAACTGTTAATGGCTATTTTATCGTTACCAACATACGTCAATTTCAAATAACGTTAATTGATAACAGCTGTGTAAAAAGCTGATTGCTTTGACAGTTCCTGCTGATTACAGAAAATTTCAAATGTGATTGGTTACACTATAACATTGATTGTAAAGATTTGTCAACCAACAACCAATAGCGTCCTTGTATACCATCCTGAACTTCGCGAATACTAACTACGAATTGACAGTACAGACAACTACATTAAACACCAACAGATGGCGCTAGTAGTATGATAATTTCGTAGTTACTCTGCGATACAGAACGTAACCTATAAAAGTGTCACCACTCACCGCCAGAGGGCACATGCAGTTACATTAATTCTTTATTCTTAAAAACAACAGAAGATACAGAAATGTCGGGAGAATTAGTAGAAATGTTTAATAAGTTGCGCATACAAATGAAAGAGGATGCCCTTACGCTCCGAACACAAATAAAAGAGGATACCAATCAAAGTTTGAAGCAAGTCGAGGAAAATTTAGCCAAGAAAATAGATGAAAAATTTGATAACGTAGAATTGAGATTAGATAGAGTCGAAACTGTCCAGGCAGAACAAGAAAAAAGGTTAGACGAATTTGATAAGAGATTACGTCAACGAAATCTTATATTTTTTGGAATTTCCGAAGAAGAAGAAAATTATTCGGGTCTAGAGGATATTATGTACCATATCATAAATTATAAAATGGAAGTAGAATGCCAAAAAAGTGAGATAGAATATGTGGGAAGGATGGGGAAAAAAAGTACAAAACCAAGACCGGTTAGAATAACGCTGACAACGTTCGGAAAGAAAATCACCATTCTCCAACAAAAGTCTTCTTTAGAGGGTAGCGGCTCCTATATAAAAGAGGACTTTCCTCAGAAAGTACTTGAAAAAAGAAAGGCTCTGATACCTCAGCTTATAGAACATAGACAGAATGGACACCATGCTGTACTTAAATATGACCAGCTCATAGTGAAGGAAAGACCCGGCAAGAGAGCTCTTTCGACGAGTCCATCAGAAAAAACGGATGATAAAAGTTCAAAAAAGCCTAACAATAAGACACAAGCAATGACAAGAACCATAAAAAACACCACTCCAATAGCCTCTACAAGTATCACAAAACCTAATAATAAATTAAAAACTCAAGGCTCGAGCTCTTCTATAACCCAATACATTAGGAAGGCTGTCGCGGCGGAAAAGCAAGTTTGTACGATAAATCAGAGCGCATAGCAATTAGCATTGGCCTCCAAAAATAGCAAAGCCACCAAGTGCGTTACCCCTTTAATTCAAAATAAGACTAATAATAATAATAAAACTCTCCCAAGCCGGGTGGTCGCCGTGGGAGATATTGACCAAAACCCTTCAACTCAAAATATCAAATACAAAAAATCAATCAAAATGGAAAGCTTTAAAAATACACTATTTATTATGACATACAATGTGAGATCCTTAGCGGAAAAAACCAGGATAATACAACTTGAGCACAGTATAAAAGATATAAGATGGGATGTTATAGGATTATCAGAGACAAAAAAAGCAGGACAAACAATTGAGGAATATGAGAACTATATACTTTGCAATAGTGGAAAAATAGGTGGGAGAAACGGTGTTGGCTTTATGATAAAAAAATATCTGAAACCGAACATCGAAAGATTTAAAGCCTATTCAGATAGAGTCGCTACTTTAGACTTGAACCTCAACGGAATTAATCTTACAATCCTACAAGCCTACGCCCCTACGGAGAAAACAACCAATGAACAGGAATCTGACAACTTTTACATGAATATCCGACAAGCACTTTCTACTGCAAAGAAATATAAGCTAATTATAGGAGACTTTAATGCACAAATAGGAATCCCGCGTGCTGATGAAAATGCAGTGCTTGGAAAGTTCGGATATAAAAGTAAGAGAAGCCTGAGAGGACAAAAATTGATCGATTTCTGTTATGAATATAAACTAGTTATCTCAAATACTCACTTCCTAAAAAAGAATAAAAATAAATGGACATGGAAATCTCCAGATGGAAAAACAATGAACGAAATAGATTATATTATTACAAACAATTATAGAGTCGTGAAAAATGTAGAAGTACTAAACATAAAGTTTTCTTCTGATCATAGACCTGTAAGATGCGAGGTGATACTAAACGGAGTAGTATCTAAACGTAGTAGAAGAAACATTGGTCGGGCTCCTACAAAACTCTTATCGCCGATAGAGCAGGAGTCCTTAAAAAATATGCTCACTCTGGAAAAATTTTCTGTCAATGACAACATAGAAGATTCATATAGAGATTTAGTGAAGACCATACAGAAGTGCATTACGCAGTTACCTCCAAGACATAAAAATAAACCTACAGACGATATAATTACAGAAGATATAAAGAAATTAATTGAAGAAAGAGAACGCCTTAAAAAAGTTACCAAGCGGACTTTCACACAAAGAAAACCTCTTAGAAAGCTATACCAAAAAATCAACAAGAAAATCAAAATTAATCATAAAAAATGTAGAGCTAAATCTATTTTAACAGAGCTTGAGAGTACGGGTTCTTCAAAAAGAGCATTGAAAAAACTAGACTACTGCAAAAAATGGATAACGGAATTAAAAACCCCAAATAACAATACGAAAATCGTGTCACGGAAAGATTTATTGATAGTTGCTACTGATTTTTACAGAAATTTATATAAATCGGATGACCAGCACCAGATTACTGATAAATATGACAAACAACAATATGACAACATAGGGTGTGTACTGCAAGACAAAAATTATTTGCCAATTTTACAATCGGAAATTAGAAATACTATCTCTAAAATGAAGTCCAATAAAAGCCCGGGTGAAGATGGTATTACCAGTGACGTCATAAAAGCCTTTGACGACTCAATTTATCCTATATTAACAACCCTATTCAACAAAATTATAGAGTATGAATATATACCTACTTCCTGGAAAACCTGCACTGTGTCGTTACTATATAAAAAAGGAAACCCAAATGATGTGAGCAATTACAGACCCATAAGCCTCTTATCAACATTGTATAAAATATTTACCTCAGTTTTACTACGGAGAATCAGCAGGAACATAGAAGACAACCAACCGAGAGAGCAAGCAGGTTTTCGAAGGGGCTACTCTACTATAGATCATATATTCACTTTGACACAAATTATAGAGAAGTACCAGGAATTCGGCAAGACATTTTATCTAGCATTCGTTGATTACAGTAAGGCTTTTGACTGTATTAAGCACGGACAGATTTGGAAGACTCTACACGATCTAGGAGTCGAAAGCAAATATATAAATCTGCTAAAAAGCATCTATAACAATTGTAATGCTAGAATAAAACTGGAAACTGTCGGCAAACCGTTTAATATAGAGAAAGGCGTTAGACAAGGCGACTCTATATCTCCCCAGCTGTTTATAGCTTTACTAGAGCAAATTTTTCGGAAAATAAACTGGGACAACAGAGGAATTAACATAAACGGAGAATATCTCAGTCATCTGCGCTTTGCCGACGATATAGTTATACTGTCGGAAAATCATACAGATCTTCTAGAAATGCTTTCCGATCTAGATAGAGAAAGTAGAGTATGCGGCCTTCACATGAATATAGAGAAGACCAAAGCCATGACTAATGATGACAAAATACCAATAATTGTGGATGACCAAAATATTGACTACGTAGAAAATTATATATATCTAGGACAAAACATACAATTGCTAAACAGAACAGAAAAAGAAGTGGAAAGGCGAATAACACTCAGTTGGAAGAAGTACTGGAATAATAAAGAAATATTCAAAGGTGATTTTCCCATGCACCTAAAGAAAAAAGTCTTTGAAACGACCATTTTACCCACTCTAGTGTACGGTTGTCAGACATGGGCCCCAAATAAACAAGTTCTAAAGAAAATACGAACATTCCAAAGAGCAGCAGAAAGAAGCATGTTAGGTCTCAAATTACGTGACCGTATTAATAGCAAAGTTATACGGAGAAGAACAAAAATAATAGACGCTCTACATATGGCTGCAAAATCAAAATGGAAATGGGCGGGGCACACGGCGAGACTAGGTGACAACAGATGGAGCGAGAGAGTCCTACACTGGGATCCTAGAGAAGGGAAAAGGGAGCGGGGAAGACCTATTAGAAGGTGGAGAGACGACATAGAGTCTGTCGCAGGCAAACTATGGACGAGAACCGCGCAATCAAGAAGCACGTGGCATGAGTTGGAGGAGGCCTTCGTCCAACGCTGGACGATCCCTGACGATGAATAAAATAAAAATGTTTTAAATTTAGACATGTAAATACACTAAATGTTTGTGATATATTTGAAATAATGATAATTAATTTGACATAATGACATATATACTCAAAATTTGACATTCTAATAAATACTTTTTGACATTTATATTAAACTATATTTTGTAAATAATCTAAAAGAATACCAATTTTTATCACTAACTTTTAAAATAGAATAAGATTGTTTGTAAATGCATGTTTTTAAGTTGGGAAATAAAGGCTATTTTTATTTTTATTTTATTTATTTTTATTTTATGTATGTATGTATATATGTATATGTAGAATATCAGTTGTGTTAGCAACCATAATACGAGCTAGAAATGGTTCAGTATGGGGCTAACCAGCCGTGAGTGAAAGTGTCATACAAAAAAAAAAAAAACAAAACCCAATTAGAACTATTTTTTTGAATAACTTCACATTTCAGATTATATTATTTTATAATATTTGCTTCTATGTTTTATTTTTTTTTATTGCTACATAATAATTTACAAGTAGTATATTTAGCGTCCCACAATACATTTCCACTGCTGGGACTTGGGACCTTGTCTAATGTCAAAGCATTGCTTTATCTACATTAATTATCTCATAAAATGAATCCCAAAAGCTGCTAAATAAAAGTCTAACTAACAACTTAAATTATAACGTAATTTTATTTCATAGATATTTAAGTGTCAATAAATAGTTTGTAAACACGGCTGGTTAACCCCATACTGAACCATTTCTAGTTTGAAATAGAAGGATGGATAGATAAACACATAACAGCTGGCGACTAAACTGAACTAGCGACCTTACCACTCTTTCAGGCAAAAGCGATCTCTTTCAGGCAACGGAAAGTAATATCGGGCTTAATGTCGAAAGTAATGAATGAAAATGAAATATTCCAAATATTTCTTTCAGGCAACCAATTTAAAAAAAGTACACAAAGAAACACAAGACGAGGTGTATTAGTAAGTGTAAATAAATACATATCAATACAACATTATATACACACATAAAATATTATATGTACATGCATAAATATCTTTTGTCATTAGCTTTTATGTGTTTGTTTTAACTAAACACTCCGATATAAATATGTCACGATATTTTCCAACGCGGACGTATTGTTTTCTTTAGACTTCTGTTAAGTCGTCCACAGCTATAACTCAGCCACAAAGTATAAGTTTGGGCCACTCCCGCGCATCCTTCGGGTTACGACATTGTTATGTAGCTTCATGCAGTACATTGTCTTCTGCAGTTGACAAGATTCAATACAATACAATACAAGAATCCTTTATTGTACACCAAAAACAAACAAAAACAATAAGTGAAAAAAAAAACACAGTTCCAGCAATTTTGTTGCACAATAGGCGGCCTTATCAAGATTCGAGATAATAAGTCAATTATTAGTATAAATGTAAAAACGTCGGTGTTTTTAATGCTCCTACTTAAAAGGTAATAACGGGGCTCTATTACTAAGCCTCCATTGTCTGTCTCCAGGCTGTATCTCAGAAACCGTAATAGGTAGAAAGCTTTCACAAGATATGTATTTCCCGTGCCACTTTAACAACAAATACTAAAAAGAATAAAATGGAAATATTAAGAGGGCCCATACAAAAAAGTGATTTTTCGTATTTTTAGCAATACTCGAATAATAATAACATTAAAAAGCAGACGCTCAACATTTTTACATAATATATAAAATTTTAATAAGCCTTATGACATCGCGTCATACTGGGCAAGTCAAATCACATAAAATTCATCAATTCACTAAAAATTTAGTCAATTGTCATAAATTATAAGTATTGTATGTCTTTAATAAAAATAAGGACATAAACACATTAGAGAAAATGAATGTACACGAAGATACAATTTACAGGCTCTGTAAGGATCTTGAGTACGGTGGCGATGTCTCTTGCGACAGTGTTATCATAAACCTGTCGTCAGCGATGATCTGTGCGCTTCACATCAGCTATTACACCAAACAGATGGCCTGCTAGCGCAGCACAGTACCTTCCCTTCGTAAATATGTCAAGAACTGAATAGGAAGTGGTGACAAGCTTGTGCTTTCTGTGCTATTTACTAATGGTACTTATAATACGTTTTACTCGTAAATGCCATTCGAACTGGGCAGTTTCGTCTCTATCAGATTTGATACAATTTGCAAAGAAAGACGCTAAAATAATTATTATTATTAAAAGCCTGTTTGATCCCACTGTTGGGCAAAGGCCTCCCTACCCTCTTTAATAATATATTAAAATAGAATATTTTAATATATTAAAAATAGAATATTTTAATATATTATAATTCCTTGAGTTATAACCTAACAGAAAAGTAGTTATACATTCCGAAATGAAAAATATTAAGCCTTAAAGTTACGATCATCATTGTTTATAGTCAGTCAGCCAAGAATAAATAGGCACTGTTCTGATTCCTATTTTTTATATCGCTTGCGATTTGTATATTATACGTTACGATACTATTTCCGATATTAGAATTAATGAAGTATTTAAATAACGCACACTCACCCAGATATATAGTCTCTACAGTAACGTAAAGAATGTAAATTTAATTTATTGTACCTTTTTGTTGTTCCATAAACTGTAGATGAGTTAAAGGAGGTTCATGGGAGCCCAAGATACTTGCCTAGCCGAGTTTGGGACCCATTGCTAAATCATGTAACCTAATGGTTATGGCAATAAATGATTTATTTATTTATAAAAGTATTCTCTATAATAGTATCGTGACAAATTAATATGAAACAGATCATATTATATATTTATTATTTAATTTAATTTTAATTAATAATTTCAGTGTACATTTTTGCTAATTCTATAAATAAACTAAACCAATATTGTATCTTTTCATGTCATCCACGCGTAATGGCGTAATGGTTACCATGCCAGACTGTCAACCAGAGGGTTTGATTCCCGACATGGGCAAAATTTTTGTGGTGAATTAACATTATGGTTGTCGGTCTGGGTGTCAAACATGTATCTATATAAAGTATGTATATGTAGTATATCAGTTGTGTTAGCAACCATAATACCAACTAGAAATGGCCGTGTGTTAAATGTGTCCTGATGTAGTATAAATCTAGTAAACTCTTTTCATGTCATCATTCACACACTTCCTCCATGTCTTCTTTGGTCTGCCTCTTGCCCTTCTTCCTTGCACTACCATTTATAATATCTCCTATTAACATGCATCTTCTCTCTACGCATCACATGCCCATACCACGCTAACCTCCCACTCTTTAATTTCTCACTCACTGGTGCTACTTTCAAACTTCCTCTAACGTATTCATTCCTTATTCATAAAAATAAATCAATCATTTAGAAGACACAGCAGTTGCTCAAACGTAAATTAATCTTTGTGTCACACTTATTACTAATGATAGGATGACATATTGACAAGCAACGCTTATGGAAGATAGAAGGCAGATGACAGTCTTCAACAATGTAGGATCATTTATCTATTGAGTGGTGAATGTTGAGGGATATGTATAATATTGTTTCAGTTTGTGTTGAGCCGATTGCGAATGAGTGTTATGTTTTTGAGAGTAAGTAATCGTATGTACAAAGATACCGATACAAAGTTTAAGTTAAAAGTAGAGTTAATATGTATCTTCAAGAGAAGCGTGCCACACCGTAGACTGCAGCGCAGCTTAACATCAGGCTAGCTGTATTCAAACCAAATCTACCAAGGGTAAAAAAAAATTACATACAAATTATAATAATTATTTTTAAATATATGTTTGAACATATATTGTATGACTCTATAGTTGAAGGCAATGACATGGGCAAAATCTTGAATTGATTACAGTTATAATTAAATAAATACATAAATATTAGGACACATTTCACACACGGCTAGTTAACCCGGCTAGTTAAATGATCGGCCATTTCATGAAATGGTAGCATTTCATGAAATATGTCACTGTCCATTGGCCATATCATGATGTGCCGTGGCCAGATCAATAATAAAAAACTCAATTTATTATTATTATTATCTCTAAAACTAGGGATCTGATTGCAATGGATATAGCTAGGTAAATATGAGCTTGCCACACTACATTTCACTCTCTTGATTCGATTATCACTTCACGCGGAATCGAATCGTAATCGAGTTAGCGCTGTTCCGCCCGACTTTACTTAGCATCTGCCTACGCGATTGTGAAAATTTACTAAAAACTTACATTTTACTATTCTACCGCATATGGCGGTATTAGAACTTTCTAGATAGTAAAAGAACTTTCTAGATAGAAAACAAAATCTTCTATTTCTTCTTCTTCGTATGAGCTAAGTGGCCAAGCTCTGATGTTGAAAGTTTTCAAACCGACCGAAAGCCTCTGACTTGACTTAACGACTGCTTGTACTAAAACTTACAGCCGGACCCCCAGATGAAAATGCTACTTTTCAAAAAACAGTCTTGTCCACATCGACCGTTGCTTAACCTCGATGATCGCGTCAGATCACCTTAGTTAGCCGAGCTACAGGCGCTATAATCAATCAACACTAACGACTGTTTTTTTTAAATAACTAATTATCTAATATATAAAATTACCATGTCACAATGTTAGTTACCGTACTCCTCCGAAACGGCTTGACCGATTTTTACCGAATTTTATATGCGTATTCATTAGGTCTGAGAATCGGCTACTATCTATTTTCCATACCCCTAAGTGATAAGGCAAAACAACGTTTGCCGGGTCAGCCTAATTATTATGTCATTAAATAATGTTGTACATAAACTTTAGCTGTTAAACATTATCCAAGTAAACTTTCGTCTCCAGTAAATTCACTTCCTTATTCTTGTTAAAGAAGGTAGGCTCGTTACAAACTCCATATTAAAATCCCGGTAACAATTCCCGGTTCAGTCCGTGTGTACTCGGCCTAACGAAGCGGCTCGTGACTCGATTTCCTAACTGTGTGTACAGACCTAATGTTATTACGATTTGATTTTCGAACAGAAAAAATGATATTTGGTTTAATGCGTAATATTTATTATATGCATGCATAATCTTCTTATATATAAAATTTCCGTGTCACAGTGTTTGTTACCGTACTCCTCCAAAACGGCTTGACTGATCTTTATCAAATTTTATATGCGTATTCAGTAGGTCTGAGAATCGACTACTGTATATTTAGAAATAATTATTAAGACCCATACAAATACGTACACGTGTTTTTTTAGTTTTTTTTCCTATATATCAATAACGGTAGCATGTAGACACCTAAAATTTTCGCGGAATGTATAAATGTACATTACCTTTCAAATACAATTTAAATAAAATAAATATTTAAGGGAGACCCCCGTACAACAACGGTACGGAACCCTTCATGCGCGAGTCCAACTCGCACTTGGACAATTTTTATTTTAATTCCTTTCTTTTCCTTAGTTTCTAAGTTTTTAAATATTATAATCACGTATCCATTTATTCCTCTAACTTTCAATTATTTTAAAATAAATCATATGAAATAAAAATAAAAACAAAACACCTAAATTATAATTACATTAATTCTTTATGACTATAAATCTACGTCGTTCAAAGTACGTAAATTAAATATAATACCGAGAGCAAACAGTAAGTATTATTTATTTAACTAAAAGATATTGCTTTTTAGTCAACAGAAGGGAGACATTTTAAGGGTAGCTTATGAAAATAAACACAGGGGCGGCCCAACCACTTGCCCTCGAGCGCTTGAGAGGTACGTATCTAAGCGTAACCTAATCAAAGGAAATGTCGAGATTAAGAATGGCAAAAATAATTAAAGTTGAAAACTGTTAGAATAAAAATACAAAAGTAAAAAGTTGAGAAGTGTTGAAAATTAAATGATGTTAGTAAATTGTTATCTAGGGACTAAACAAGTTACTTTCATCCCTAGTTAACAATTCATTTTGTATTTTTATTGTAACAGTTATAAAAGTTTTAATGTACAATAATAACGTCGATTATATAAGACGATCACAATAAATTATGAATGCAAAATGAACGATTTAAAAAATGATAGCCAGAAAATTAACGCTTTTTAATAATTTACTGAATCACTTTACATTTAATCAGTGACCTCTATAACTTCCGACTATAAAGTTTAAAACATAATCACATTTATAAACTTCTTAGAGAAATAGTTTTTTAAACCAATAATTTAAAAAAGCATCTTATAGTTCTTAAAATAAGGTTTAAATTGAATAGTTTATCGTGAAAATCTGATTTTATTTGATAAGGCGTTAATTTGATAAAGCGATTGGATTTTAATTACTATTAAGTAGGGTTTCTGAACAATTAAGAGCGAGTTTTATATCTCGATAAATTGCTACGTTAATTATGTTTTCACCCACACAAACGGTCGGATAGGAAAAAAACGCTAGTTGCTGTGAAATTTAATGAAAAGTGACGTAATGGAAAAAGTTTATGAAATATTAATTTGAGATAAGAATGTATGAAGTTTAGATAGTTCCTTTTTTAGTTTGTTTACCTAATAGCATTAAGCGAGGGCACCGCTATCCCCCGTGGTAATCTAGATCATAGTAAGCCCTTTCAAAAATACTCTTAAGACCGTAATCAAGAGGTAATGGACCGCTAAGTTATATACAACACCATGTAAATAAAAAATATGTATAAACAAGCTATGCCACGTATCTTAGCGGTTGGTTATTTTTTTATTTATATATATGTTAGAGGAATGTTTTATTTTAATTTATTCGATTAGTAGTTCCATCCTATCGAATGGCAGCACTGTGAACGCAAGAGTTTGTTATCTGTGCTGATTGAAGGAACGAATGTGAATGTACGAATGAAGTTGTTCCTATTTGTCAGTAGTGCGTTCACTCGCGGTTTGACTTGAATGTGCTTCAGTCTGCCACGATACAGCGCCTGCGCCACTTGTGCGCACTGACAAACAATTCAATTATAATGGCGGACGACGACGACGACCACGCTGATTATAATCTAATATAATCCGCGACAGCAGCGGTGGGATCGATACAACGCGTCTCCAGCGTACTCTACCGACCTACGGCTACCACCTGCGAGGCATATTTCAACGATCCAACGTCTGATCCGGCACAAGAAAATTTTCGATCTAATCGAGAATCTGATTGATTCGAAATCAATCGCGAAGAACAAACCACGCACCACGGTAACGAAAATAACATGCCTCCTATGGAAAGCAACCTACCCAATCTTCCTACGGCTGTGGGGGCATCGTTTTTTCGTGGCATGTTGGAAAGTTTTCGTGTTAATGAAACCAGAAGTACGACACCGAAGGTGGTTATGAACAAAATGAAACCTTTTGATCCTGATAATTATGAATTCACGGTATCTCAGTTGTGTGAAGAAATTGATCACGATAAAACGCAAAACGAGTGGACCGACTATGAAACGCGGAACGCCGCGCTTACGCATCTACACAGGCGTGCTCGCAAATGAACATCGAAGTCTTATCCTCTGTGTGTGGGAACTATGTGTGTAACTATGTGTGTAACTCTGTGTGTACGAAGCTAAGGAAAGACTCTCGCGTTAGTTTGCTGCTAGGAAGAGATTCTACAATCTGTTCCGGGATACGGTGCAGTACACGAGTGACAAGGCGGTGACTTACGTGGAGTATTCCACGAACAAACTGGTGATGATCGACCGGCTGGAATCGGGCTAGAGTGTGGCGAATAAGATAGAGGTTGTCATCTCAGGTATCGTCGATGACCAGGTACGTTTCGATTTGTTATAAGAAAAGATACGCCTACGGATTTTATGGCTTTGGACAGACACCTTGGTACTTTATGTAACGTAAAAATCTTAAACTGTGCAAGCACTTTGCATTAAGTGAACAGAAAAGGCGTAGAGTAGATTCTACCGATCGTAGTAACATTTTGTGTCATAATTGTGGTAAAGTCTGACATTACATGCGTAATTGTAAATCTAAGGCCCAGGCGCATACCTCTGCTAGCGAAGATGCTTCCTGGTCAGTGACTATAGCGAAAAATGTTCAATGTAGCTATTATTATAAAATAGGCCATACAGAGCAAGTCTGTTTCACCAAACCATGAGACGTTTAAAACAAACAAGCGACAAAGTCTGTTAATGGTGACAATTCGCACTAAACTAAAATTGCTCGCACTTAATTTTGTGGTTTGGTGCAAAACTAGTCAAAGGCTATTTATTCGGTGTTTTCTTCGAACTAAATTTGAATTGATTTTGGTCGTGAGATATATTGAGCCAAATTAAGTGGAGCCTACGCCGTCTAGTGCTGAGTAGCAATGTTAGATCAAGGTGTCGCCAATAGATGGCGCAAAATATTATTCTTTTTGTCTTATTTTATCTATGACCTCTCCTAACTAATTGCCGTGTTGATAAAGGGGTAACAGTTGTGTTTTTATTTTTCGATGTTTGGTTTTATGACGTGCATTTGAAATAGTGTCGTTATCCCCCAAAGGGAAACAAACGAGCGAAACGAATATTTAGGTTTCAGACTTGGCTTGAACTCACTTGTGTGTGAGATGGCGTCTATGTGTGTTTTATGTGTGTACACAGAATGCGCAATTTATGCGTAGTATAATGCAAAATAGGGCTATTATTGTAACTTTGGGTGAAATATTTTGGCAACACTAATTATTTCGAACAATCCATCAAAATTCAATGGTTTTATTTTGCTTTGATAAAACTTTTATTTGAAAAATGAAAAAAAAAGCGGAGAAATTATAAAAAGCGAGCTTTACATGTTTTGGGATACCTTCTTGAGATGTGCTTCCTACATTGGGAACTTCCGTTAACTGTTGAGCTCCTGACTTTGGAACTTGAAACAGCTTTTTGAACTTTTGCTCTTTTATCTGAAATGGATCTGGTGCCTTCCTGGTGTTTCTTAAACGGAGTCTCTTTGATGATGTCTAAAATAAAAAAAAAAAAAAAAAAAAAAAAAAAGGATTCGGATTTTACCGCTGCATTGGGGGCTGAACCACGCATGCAGGCCCAAACTTGTTTTGTGGAGAAGAAACGGAATTTTGATTCTTCACATACCCTTCCAATGAATCGACGGCTGCTACAACAAATTATTTCATATTTCTTGATTATTTACGAAAATCGATGATATAATCCATTACAAAATCATGTAAACTTCTTGAACTAATTTTAATCGCGATGTTTTGGTGACGACTAATTTGACAGTTGGATTTTGGACAGAAAACACTCTAAAATGTGGGCCGCTGAATGCGCTTTAACCGGATTGAATAAATAAAATCGATTTAGTTGACTCGACTTAAAAATTAGTTTTATCGTGTATCCACCCGAATACTAAAGCCTAGTTTGACAGGACTAAACTTATTTTAGTGAAAACTAAACTAAAATGTGTGTCGCCGAGCCACCACCAATGTGTGCTCACAATGCGAAGCCCCGCTTATTTAAATAAACTTTGACGAGTTTAAGTTACAAGCTCTTTTGCCAGCGGCACTGATTGTTCTTTAATTTTCAAGCATGTTGCTGATGAGATTAATAGCGCAGCACTCTGAGTTTACGTGTCTTGTGGGTATCGGCTCGGCCCCCGCTTATTTTTTCGCGGCCAATACGAGTCAAAGACTTGCACATAAAAACCACCTTAGTTATAGTAGATTCTCACGTTTTGCTTTATGACGCCCTCATAGGACGTGACGTTTAAAAGTTTATGCTTTATTAAGTACCGTAAGTTTTGCTACGAGTATATCGTAGCAAAACTCTATACTGAGCTGACAGGCCGTAATGACGTTACTCGATTGCGGTCCATTATTGAAAGCTACGGAGATAAATTTGCTAAAGGAAATTCTTAATCGGTGTTCAAGACTGACGAAGTGGAAATAAAACTTAAAAGTTCTAACAAAATCTAATACGGTTTTAACCGTATAATACGGTTAGTGACAATTATCCTTTGCGGTTGATATCAGAACAGTTAGATACGCTAGGACAGCCCACTGTTTTTACTACACTAGATATGGCGTCCGGGTTTTATTTATTCCTTATATCTGAGAAATCAGAATCGATAAAAAGAATCTGCATTTTCTACACCGGATGGTGCATATGGTTCGTAAAAATGCCATTTGGGCTTTGTGGTGAGGCTGCAGCGGTTTATCTAAGGGCCAATAAGCAGGTTGAAAGGTTTATATCAGTTCTCACGAATTGTTTAACGTTCGCAGAAAACTACGAGCGTAAATCGTGTAAGTCTGTCCTGGGTGGGAACTAATTGGCTGTTAATTGTACAGTATCGCAAAGAACTGGAAAGTGTCCGTCATAGCAGTTAATGGGTTGTAATAAAAGCCCACCCCGTATGTTTTCACGAGTACGAGAAACTTGATCTCCTTGATGTTAGAGCGCAGGCTAAGGTCAGGATGGACGAGCGAGCTCGACATGACAAAATTCGATATGACTAGGGCAAGGCAAAAATGCGTCCGTTCGTTGTCGGTGATATTGTATTGGTTGAAAAGAACCCGAGAGTAAACACTAAATCAGGCGAAAAGTTCTCGAATCCGTGTAAGATTGTCGAGGTTTGTGACAATGAAAGGTATAATGTGGGGTCTATATCCGGAGGACGTGTTCAGTATGTTCGTCACGAAAAATTACGTAGATACCTTTCAGGTTTACTAGATTTATCTTCTGAATTAGACAAAAGTCCTGGTGACGGAACTGAAGATGCAGAGTTCTGCCATCAGACCTTGCCTTGAATTGTAATTAGCGTCTTTAATTAACGCGCTTCGTGTAACACTATTGTAGTACACCAGAAGCTACACGCTTCGTATACCACTGTTGTAGTAGACTGTAATCTATGCGCTTCGTGTAACGCTATTATAGTGCATTGGAGGCTAAGTGCTTCATACATTTCAGTTGTAGTGCGTTAGAAGTTTCGCGCTTCATGTGGCTCCGTTGCCGTAAATTGGAACTCCGTGTTTCGTATAATTCGTATTGTTATGTTTCTAACGTAACGCCATGCGCTTCGCGTACATTTGTCGTTGAAAGCTGTCACGCTTTACGAGTTTTTACGATTGCTGTAAGCTATTACGCTTAGCTGGAGTTTCGGATTGAAAGCTTTGTCGCTTTGTCCGCAAGTGTCGTTGAAAGCTACCACGTTTTACGAGTTTGAACGATTGCTGTAAGCTGTTACGCTTAGCTGGAGTTTTGGATTGAAAGCTTTGTTCGCTTTGTCCGCAAGTGTCGTTGAAAGCTACCACGCTTTACGAGTTTGAACGGTTGCTGTAAGCTGTTACGCTTAGCTGGAGTTTCGGATGGAAAGCTTTGTTGCTTTGTCCAAAAGTACGGATTGAAAGCTTTGTCGCTTTCTGTAAAAAGTACGGATTGAAAGCTTTGTCACTTTGTCCAAAAGTACGGATTGAAAGCTTTGTCGCGTTGTCCAAGGGTATCGTTGAAAACTACCACGCTTTATGAGTTTATACGGTTGCTCGTACTGAATTCTTGTTGCCGAAAGTTCACGATGCATTGCGCCAAGTTGAGTGGAAGACTCGTGTGTTACGTTGAAAGCTCTACGCTTTGCGTTTGTCATTTAAATAACAAAACCTCTTTGAAATTAGTTGCGGCTGAAAGCTTCGGACGGAGTTAACGCTTTGCCGGTGTTGTTGATTGCTTCCTGTTAAGTTGCTTATAATTGTAAAACAACGCGAGAACGCGTTGAGTGGCAGAATGGCCGTGTTAGAGGAATGTTTTATTTTAATTTATTCGATTAGTAGTTCCATCCTATCGAATGGCAGCACTGTGAACGCAAGAGTTTGTTATCTGTGCTGATTGAAGGAACGAATGTGAATGTACGAATGAAGTTGTTCCTATTTGTCAGTAGTGCGTTCACTCGCGGTTTGACTTGAATGTGCTTCAGTCTGCCACGATACAGCGCCTGCGCCACTTGTGCGCACTGACAAACAATTCAATTATAATGGCGGACGACGACGACGACCACGCTGATTATAATCTAATATAATCCGCGACATATATCCATAGCTTAAGTTATCAATGTAATTGAATTTATAGTATTCAGGTGTAGTTAGGGTGTAGCTATAAAAATAATGCAGTTACTTAATTTATCTTATGGTTATTGTCATCTAAACACGTTGTTTCCGGCGTGTCAAATCTCACACACAAACGGAAAGGCCGGTCTTCACTTGCTTTCAGCAGTTCATGCAATATGTATTGGCTGGATAATCAGCTACCGACTCGTTGGCAATCGATGCATTCCTTACAACTTCAGGTTCAAGCATGTTGAAGAGCGGAGAGAGTTATAAAATCAAATCATTTATTTGGACGTTTAGTATTTATATAAACTTTAGCAATGATAAAAATAAATTTAAACATAACTTAAGAATAATAAAGGGAAAATTATTTACAAAGCATGGTAAAAACGAAAACATTGTAAACTTAAAAAAAAAATAGCAAAACAAAAATTGAAAAGACAAAATTAAGCCACCCGCCCAAACATGCCCATCAAGCTTGCCGCATTGTATCTTTTACTACTAGTTTTGTTTTGTTGTATAATAAAATTGTAATATAATGATTTGTATCAAAAATGTTTCTTATGTACCTATAGTTTTTTTACATTTTTGGTTAACAGACTCGCTTGTTGTTTTTTTGCAGATTTTGAGTTGGTCTAGGTTTGTTACATACATGTCTTTGTCTTTGTTTATACTGTGTGTTTGTGGTTACCACGGCGACCTAATGGTCAAGCTATTCAAAATTTACTACTTTTCAAGAGGGGCAAATCAATTACGCGTTCCACCTTAGATCACAATATCGCTTACCATCAGGTGAATTCTGATCAAGCGCAAACCCATCATAGTATAAAAAAAAAAAAAATTACACACTAAATAACTATTTTTTAACTACACTAAATGAATTAAATAAATACATTCAAAGATCGTTACATATAGTACATTATTACCCTAGGGATGAAAGTAACTTATTTACAGCGTCCGGAACAAAGAGAGGGCGCCAATAGCTCCAGATACTAAATAAGTCTTTAACCCGAGGTAAACACTGTGGTTTTCATTACAAATACAAGGAAAATATTTAAAAAATAGCAAAGAAAATTATTTTCTTACTTTGTCAGCGCGCTAATTCATAAATCGTCATACGATTTTAGGTATCTTTGTTTTGATTTGGGTGGTAAAAGGTTTTCCAAAAAATAAATGAAGATCAGATTGCCGCTTTCTCGCCATTTTGTTTGTTTTTTTTTTCTGTGGCCAGCCAAATATTCAGCCATAATTTTTTATTTTCATCATTGCAAAAATGCCAAATATTTTGCCCAAATCTAAGTTATTTTAAAGAAATTGTTGAATGGTCCTAGCCTTATTTTACTGTACTATTTTTTTAATAATTTGACAACTGTCAGTTGAAAGCAATTGTCCCTAGGGATGCGATGTATATGTACTTTACTTTCATCCCGCTCCTCAGGCAACTTCAGACCTACTTTCAGAGTATGAGTTAAAAATCAATTACAAAAAAATAAATTTGGAATAGAATATTAAAGGGTTAAGTCGTGAAGTTTTTTACCAAGTCTTGGGCTGATCCTTTGACCACAGGTTGTACAATTGCTGCATGGTTTATTCATGCAGACGGCGCGCTCGCCAGCCGAGACACGCGTGTTTCTATTCTACTCTTTTACTTTACTGCGGTACTTTATATTTTATTTATAGTTTTGCAACTGGTAGGTGATGTATTTTATTTATTTATAATCGAATCTTTTTAGATGAGTTATTCGGATTAGAGATGTTGATAAGAGGGAGTTGCGATTTACAAAATGTATTAGATTGAGGTAGGGATAACATTGTTGCAAATAAAGTAGATTGTGATGCCGACTGAAGAAAAAAAAACTTAAGCATGGCAGATGTTTAAGACTAATATATATAACTAGCTGACCCGGCAAACGTTGTTTTGTCTCACTTAGGGGATTTAAAAATAGATAGTAGCCGATTTTCAGTCCTACTGAATACGCATATAAAATTAGGTAAAAATCGGTCAAGCCGTGTCGGAGGAGTACGCTAACTAGCATTGTGATATGAAAATTTTATATATAAGATTATTATAATTACATTATTTTGTGAGACACATTGTTTATTAGCAATATAATATATCAATACAATGTTAAATAGCATGCACACCTATAAATTATGTTCCCGAAATAAATACCTCTTTCATTTTTCATTTGTCTAAAAATATATTCTCTAATTTGTTTTAGAATTCTTTTTTAAAGACATTGCAATTTCAAGAGAAGAAAATCAAAAGTAGCTCATCTATGTGGACAGTTTTTGCAAACGTTGAGCTTAGTTCAAAATTTATTCATTATTATTATTACAGGCAAACCCACCCACCAAAGCTTACACTTGGTGGGGGTACTCAAATGAGTCCAAGGTATCTCCAATATCTTAATCTGACGCGCTCGAGATACTACAAAAATCCCCTCTTCGGCTCCCCTACTACTATGCAAATACAAATCTTTTATTGATTAAAAGTTACAAATTAAAATGTCAGTGGCTCTTGGCTATGACAATTCTCGAGTTTGGTATATTAGTCTTAGCTGATACGAAGAAGAACATGAAAGATTGTATACAGTCTAATACTATTGAATTCTCAAAGACGTCCACGTAAATGTTCACGCACCGTGTCGACGAGTAATCAAGCAAATAGTGCGTGAGAGTGCAATAGTATTGAGTCGATGCGCTGGCGGTGCGCCAACTCGCGTGATGTATGGGACAACTGTACTGAAGCTTCCCTACTGCTTTGTACTAGCAGTTAGGACAATCACAATATTATTAAGAGCCTTTTGCTCTGAAAAAAGTATCTCAAGATCTAAGTTCGACTTCTATTGCCAACATTCAAAATATACCATCTGGCGCAACGGGGGTGGAACAGGTATGCTAGCGAACCAAGGCCGTACTCCGTTACTTCAAGGAGCTTGTTCCCCCTTTAGGGGATATATAATATTCCCTTGCCAGGGTACCCAAGCCAACCAAGCTCCTTGAAGTAACGGAGTACGGCCTTGGGTATATATTTATCCCCTCTTAGGGGATATTTAATAAAGGGCAGTTGCTGTTAGCGGGTTGTCAGTACAGGTCTCATCACCCCCACTTTAAATTAGAATTAGAACCTTTAGGATCCATAGCTGGGCAAAGTTTTCCTAGCATCTTTTCATTTGCAGCTATCTAACGTTATTATGGACTAATTATTCAGGTGTTTGTAGCTAACCTCTATCGCTTTCTTGGTGTCCAAAGATCCGTATCGTTATTTCCAAAGTCATAATATGTTCGATGAACATTAGTTCGAAACAAGCTAAAAGTCCAGAGATTGAGACATGAAAAATACAACAGGCCATTTTTGACATTTGACATGTCCGAGGCTAAGTTAAAAATGATTTTTTTAAATACGCAAGGCATGTGATCACGCAAGTTAGTGACACTCTGGAATACGATGGAGTATGTCTAGTCTTAAATAACTGGTTCTCAATGAGGTTGTGGATTTTACATTGATTTTCTGATTGAAGCCCATAAAACTCAACAGTTTTATGGGCAATACATAAGAAGCTTGTAGCTTAAATGAAAAAGTTTTTCCAAATGATGTTACTGCTAGTGAAGCAGCATCGGTGGTTAGTCACGGGCTAGATTAGCGGATTTATCGAGCTCGGGTCGCGGCCACATGTGCCCTGATTTATACGATTCCTGCACACTACTACGTGAACACAGACTGTCTCAATGAGATAAACACTAGGTACAATATTAACAACAATAATATGACAGTAAAACGACAACCTTATTCAATATTTACAAATGTACGTTCTAGTTTAATTTGATCCCTATGTCCCACACTAGGGGACTGTGTTGTGGGACATAGTACCTTCACCGCCAAATAATACAAAAGTTTGCATGGACATAACAGTGAGTGGAGACAGAGGACGATGGTGATGATATGGTTGGAAAATGAAATGGAAATTAATGGGCCATTTTGTGTTGGCAGCCATTTTGGATTGTTTTTCATCAAATATAGCAGAGCTTTTAAAAAAACCAGTCCCGATCAATACTAGTAGCCAATGATGTTATATGGTATGCTATACATAGCCTATATGTATGTATGTATGATGTTATTATATATATATATATATATATATATATAGCTCAATGCTAGTAGCTTCACACAATTTGTCATAACAATAATTTCGTCCGTCACTTCAGCCGAAGTGGAACCTATTCGTTTGTCATCCGGCCATCAATCATACGGGCGTTGATTGACAAACGATACCGACCTTCAGCCATAGATTATATAATACTAGCTGACCCGGCAAACGTTGTTTTGCCTCACTCAGGGGTATGAAAAATAGATAGTGTAGCTTTTATGACACGTTCGTAGATTTACCATAGCAGCGCCATCTATTGATTACTTACTCAACCCAGTCGAAAGGTATCGACATCTGTTAGAATCATTTGGAGTTAACAGATAATTGTGACTGTCAAATAATAACAGACAATAATTAGCAATAAATTAAAATTGCGACTATAATTTGAGATTTAAACTATCTTTCAAGTTGGATCGAACTGCACATGGTGTGCGAATTTTATTATAATCGGTTAAGTGGTTTAGGAGTCCATTGAGGACAAACAATGTGACACGAGATTTATGTATATTAAGACTAGCAGATGGTCCCAGCTTCGCACGGACTATAAAATAATATAAGCTGGAAAGAGAAACAAAATATAGCCTATGTTACACAGGGATAATGTAGCTTCCCAACGGTGAAAGAATTTTTCATATCGGTATAGTAGTTTCGGAGCCTATTTGCGTCAAAAAAACAAACAAACAAAAATCAAACATAAACTGTAATAAACTTCAAAACCAAAAAGTCTGCTTCCACAAACCCCGCTGGTTATTGAATATTGTTTTACACTATATACACCTACGCATTTACCTAGCAGGGCGCGTAACGAGTTAGCGATTTGTTTTTTCTTTTTTTAACGTGAGGAAAGGGGAGGTGGGTGGGGTATGTCGGGCTCGATGCCAGAAGGGCATCACTACCGACTAAAACCTCACGATGGCCTCCTCACCGGAGAAGGTGGGGTGAGGTTCCGCTCCTCGCATTAACCCACCACCCCGCCCACCTTGGCTAGCCTGAGAGACTCCTCCTCAGGGGATGACTCCCCTTGCAGTGCACGTGGTGCACTGCAACCAAGGCGGAGCATGCCTAGTCTGGAATTACTGGCATTTCAAAGACGTTGCTGGAACACATTGCTAGGTGCTTGACATGGATCCCCCCCGTGGGGCCCCGCATTGTCGAGGCGGGGGGGCTCAGTAACCGTGGCCTGGTCACCCACGGTGAAGCGAAGAGGGTCCCTGAGGCGGGCCACTCCCTAGACTTGTAATCCCTGTACGCAAGTTCTAGATGGAGTGGCACCAGTAGGTTGCGGGACCTCGCTCCGGGGGTTTTCGGGGAGGTTTCGCAACTGAGGCGGGCTTGCGGTGTGGATAGGGAGGCACCGCAGCTGAAAGTGTGGGGCCGCGGCAGGAGAGAAGTGTCGGTATTACGATGCGCCGCTCTTCCTACCTGCCGCGGCCTCGACGGGGTCGCCACCGTTGATGGCGGACGCGGTGGGGCCGCAGGGAGAAGGGAGTGGTAACCGGAGACTACCACTATCCCTATTCTCTGCGGCCGTAGTGGCATGTGACGGGGCCACAGACCCGACCCGTCACGGGGGACTTAGGACGTCGGACCGGGGTTCTCCGGCGTCCATTGCACTCACGGTCCCCGAGGTGGTTGCAGTGCACCAGGTGCACTGCAAGGGGAGTCATCCCCAGAGGCGGAGTCTCGCAGGCTAGCCGAGGTGGGCGGGGTGGTGCGTTAATGCGAGAAGCGGAACCTCATCCCGCCCTTTCCGGTGAGAAGGCCATCGTGAGGTTTTAGTCGGTAGTGATGCCCTTCTGGCATCGAGCCCGACATACCCCACCCACCTCCCCGGGTGTGGTGGGCATGCGTAAATGCATTTCCTCACGTAAAAAAAAAAAAAAAAGGTGCTTGACATGGATCAAAGAAGAAGTTTAAAAAAAAACAGATTTTCAACTTCGGGGTGGTAACTTGGCATCGAGCTCTGAACAAAAGTACCAGGATCACATAACATGAGAAGAGTACGTATAGTGAGTGTAGGATAAAGGGTGTAGCACACTGGCGGAGGAACTAATTGCCGCCGCGTCGAGAGCAGCCGGTAACTTGTAGGTTGCGAGCCTGTGTCACATTCATTGACGTGGATAGGTTTTTTATTACACGCTTTATATTAGCTTCACCTGTATGTTTGTTTGTAGGTTTGTTTGTAACCGACTTCTTTGAGCGCGATTTTGACCCACTTTAAACGGCCAGATTTCGTTGAAACTTTGTAGATTTATTGAGGACCGATGACAGTACACTAATTTGATAAAATTATTACATATTTTTGTATTTTTGTTTGTGTGTTTGTTTGTAACCGACTTCTTTGGGCGCGACTTTGACCCACTTAAAACGGCCATATAAGCGTGTTTTTTAGTTTTTTAAACTACTATTATTCTTATTTTAATGTTAATTCTCACTTTCATTGCAGCTTACCTGATGTTAAGCTATACGTTACCTAAACAGAGTTTCATAGATTTTTTTCTGTTGACTAGTATGATTATTTTTTTTTTTAATTAGAAAATCTTAGGATCAATTAATCTGTTAAATACTTTTATTATGGTTGTTACACGATAATAATATATTTTATTTGCAATTTTCATTACTATTTGTGCACAAACAAGTTTGCTTAAAATTTAATTACGATGAAATTAGTAGTCTATTAATTTAGTTTAGGTAATTTTTACTTGGATTTAATTAAGTTTGGTTGGTTTATTTATTAATTACTAGTTCAATTGTTGAATAAACCAGTCGACTAATACTTAGTTTACTTATAATTAGTTGCACTTTAAAGCTACATACATTGGTAACCTTCCTGTAATTTCGTATGTGTCGTCATCGTTCGGCTCCAGCGGAAGACCAGCGCTGATTGCTTGCAGTCAGCACACGCTGAGCTGGGGCCGGTTTTGTGCCACATGTTGTTTTTATGTTTCTTGTGTATTATTTTTTGTCGTTTATTATTTCGTGTCACAAAATAAATTATTCTTTCTTTCTTACATATACATACATAACATTAAATTCGTAGTTATTTTCCTCACTGTCTCCTCGTCAACTTCCCCTAGAACCCGTAGTTATTAAGATGCATGCACACAGTCGGGATTAATCAAATTAATAAAGTCGTTATCTGGAGTATAGCGGAGTGCGCCAATTTGGAGCCCTTTAAACACATTACAGTCTGTCGACTGGAGGAACTTTTGCTTTATTTGCCAGATATAGACATGGATAAAGATGTACATATAGGTAGTTTGAGATGTACCTATTGATAGTAAGAGATGTACCTATAGTTAGATGTAGATGAACCGATAGATATACATAATGCAGGTGTACCTTTAGAAAGATAGATACAGACCTATGAATAGATAAAGATGCAGCTATAGATAGATAGAGATGTGCCTACAGACAGAAATACAGATAACTAGAGATGTAGCTACGGATAGGTGGAGACGCTAGATAGATTTCTGCCTATCGATATATGTATAGAGATATATGTACCTATAGATAGGTAGACCTATAGATTTAGATAATATGCTTTGAATCAATTACTATCACGTGAAGTGTTGGAGTAATCGTATAATATATTTCAACTCCAAACTACATATTTTGGTCCTCTACTTCATATGAGGTAAGTGGTCAGGCTACGGTGACGACTGTTTTAAGTCTCTCGAAGGTCTTTAACTTGGGTTTAACAATACGTCCCGGCACATATGGTCTAACGTGTCATCCAATTCACGGTAGCACCAAGATGTTAACAGCACATTTTAAATGAAAGTCTTTTGTTTAGTTCCTCAAACGATCGTTGCTTTTTAAATCATTACACCTAGACATTTGACCAGCAGGGTGTGTAACCACTCGAATTACCGACACTCTCGCCTAAGGTGGAGCATGTCTAGTCTGGAATAACTTTGATGATCGCGTACGATCACTTGATTTGCGAAGCTTTGGAATCTCTTTTCCTGAGTCTTTTTTTCCCGAGAAGTACAATTTGGGGGTCTTCAAATCTAGAGTAAATAGGTTCCTTCTAGGTAAGCGTGATATATCTTAGACCACAGTCAAGCTTAACATCAGGCAAGCTGCGGCCAAAAGTAAGGCTATTCATCATAAAAAAAACTGCCGAGCTACAGGCATCTTTAATTTAAACATTGTATCTGTTCTCTACAGCCTCTTTAACGCATGTATAAAGGGTAAAGGTGCGTACAATTAATTAAATAGGCCGGAAGTTAATTCTGTTTCAGAGTTAAAATTAAATGGTTGTTAATTTAACCGTATGAGAGTTAAGAATTAACTCCACGTTTGCTTTTGGGTGTTTGTTTTTAATCTGATACTCAAACTTTGTCATTGAGAAGTATTAATATGCTTAAATCGAATGATTATTAAACATTGTAAACTGTTCACTTAAGGCATCTTAATATTTCCGAGAAAACGGTCACATTTATTTATTATTAAAAGCTAGAATGAGTCCATATATAAAAAAAATATATTAATTGTGATTTTTTGGGTTTCGTACCTAAAAGGTAAAAACGGGACCCTAGTACTAAGCCTGCATTGTCTGTCTCCAGGTTGTATCTCAGAAACCGTAATAGCTAGAAAACTGAAACTTCCACAAAATATGTATTTCCCGTGCCGCTATAACAAAAAGTACTAAAAATAAAAAAATATTAAGATAGATATACCACAGGGTCAACCATACAATAAACGAGTTATTTTGTATTATTTTGCTATATATGAAAAACGGTAGCTAGAAGACGCTTGAAATTTACACATAATATATAGATAAATGTATATATAAGCTTATAAATTATGTACATTTTTTTAAATATAATTCACATTTATGCGATGGGGTCCCATACAAAAATAGTACGGAAAACTTCATGCGCGAGCCCAACTCGCGCTTAGCCATTTTTCTTTTAAAAGACACGCTACGCTCACACTCGGTAAATAAATAAACAAACAGACACACATTGAGTTGCAGACGGCATCTGTTCATTATCCGGCAGATCGGAAGAGGAGAGGCAGTGGGGGCGACCCTCGGAAATTAATTAAAAGTAACTGATTGGCCACTTTCTACATCTGCAGCCACGTGCGAGCGTGCGTGATGGCCCTAGGGTTGTCACTTACAATAACAGTAGACGTAAAATACCAGATACTCGTTAATCAATCCTAATAAAGATAAAGAGACTTGTCGTAAGCTTCTCCCAGTCTTAACCATCGTTTTCTAAAAGATTTGCTTATAATAATATCATTACGTATGTTTTAATAACCTATCAACCTAATTATCCTTCATTCATACTCATAAAAAAGCGAGTGTGGCTCGGTGGTAATAACGTCTGCTTTTCAATCCGACGGCCCCTGGTTCGATCCCGGTCCCTACACCAATGACTTGTTTTTCAAGTTATGTAAATTTTGTACTCGCTTTACGGTGAAGGAAAACATCGTGAGGAAAAACAGCACGTTTGAGGACCACAATATCCGAAGGCGTGTGTCATCCGTCAACCCGCACTTGGCCAGCGTGGTGGATTATGGCATATAACTCTCTCCTCGTGAGAGAAAGCCCCGAGTCCCAGCAGTGGGAACGTATAGTAGGCTGCTTATGATATGCTTATGCATACTCATAAATTAAACAATTTTCCCCGACCTTTTCTCCTATGTGCCAACCCTACACCCGATAGTACGTGCACAGTTACTTCCGAATCTACTTTGGTAGCACAATAGCACGGACGCACGTGTCTGCACATACGTGGCCCGAGGGAACAGAAACAACGGACGGTTTACGAACTGTCTGGAATTACCCTTGCCCAGTGTCATGAGATTTAAGATGGATATAATTAAGATTTAAGATATTATTACTAGCTGACCAGGTAAACATTGTTTTGCCGTACAGTTAAGAACACTATAATTGATCAGTTATCGAGCGGGATGAAAAATAATTAAATTACTAAAATGGCCATAAAAAAATAGGGGTCAGTGATAAAAAGTAAACATTTAGGGTTGTTTCTATTTTTAATGCCAAATTATAAAAATAAAAACAAAAAAGTTCGTCAAAACAATTGGAAAAGGATTTTTAGGGTGTACAACCACACATAAGGGTATAGAAAATAGATAGTAGCCAATTCTCAGACCCACTGAATATGCATATAAAATTTTGTGAAAATCGGTCAAGCCGTTCCGGAGGAGTACGGTAACTAACATTGTGACTTGGAAATTTTATATATTAGAAGAATTAGAAAGATAGATAGAAAAAGATTTGATTACTTATTATCTAGCGTTTTTAAGGCGAAAGTGAACCAGTTCCTTCTAGGTAAGCGAGCTTCACCGTAGATCTCAATGTCACTTAGCATCATGTGAATTGTGGTCAAGCGCTGACCTATTTAAAGTAAAAAAAAAGATTATGGATGGACCTTTGCTTAACCTCGATGATCTTTAGATCACCTTAGTAAGCCGAGCTACTAGGCGCTACTAATATTAGTTCTACCTAATAAACCTGCTTTTGATTACAAGTCTTGCTTCTACCGATAAATTTATATCAGAAATATAGATTTTTATTATGATTGCACAAAAAAGCTTTACCTATACGAGCCGAAAGCTGAATGTTTCGAGTCCGAGCGAGCTTTCGGGATCATTTCGATTGATTGCTCAAAGCTCGGGCGAGCTTTGAGGTTTGTTTGCGTTTGTCGTTATCAAACAGAACGTTACGCGGGAAGAATTTATGGATTCGTGTTGTGATAACATATACATATAGCCGGTTAACATGTCAATGTTTTTGTCATGAGATTAGTATTTGATTGGCTTTAGTGACAGCGTATAAGGTTTTTAGGTTCCGTACTTAAAGGTAAAAACGGGACCCTATTACTAATACTAAGCCACTGCTGTTTGGCTGTTTCTCAGACACCTTGATAGCTGAAATTTTCACGTACCATAATTTTCCCGTACCGCTATAATAAGACATACTGAAAATCAAAAAATCAAAAAAATATTAAGGGAGTCCCCATACAATAAACGTAATTTTTAAATTTATAAGGCTTTTTTTCTCGATCTTTTTAACGACACTCGTTAGACCCTCTAAACATATACAGAATATAAAATTATTTATTAACTTTAATATAAAGTTATAAAATTAAATGGGAGCCCCCAATGGGGCCCCCATGGGAGCCCCTTTGCGGGCCCCCTTTTTTAATGGAAGCCCTCCCAAAAAAAAACGTTATTCGGTATCATATTTAATCCCGGATTAGCGTAGGTAACACAACACGAGGCGCAGCTAGAAAGATATAAAAAAATCTTCTACGTGTGTGTTCTTTTCCCAACATTCCCTAACGAATCCATGCATTTATCAATCAATTTGAAGTTTTTCAAGTAGCCCTTAGCTCTTTATTATCGAACAAATCACAATTTGGCGCACAATGGTTCGTATAATAGAGTCGTACGAGCTGGACGTTTTAACAAATGTCTGGTCGTTAGGGGGTCAGCGGCCACGAGAGAAAGTGGCGGAATTATGGCTTGCCTCGTAACATGAAGCTTGGGGTACACTGGATGTTAGGAATTTGATTTCTTGAAGAAAAAGAATGACAATCAAGCTTTTTGCAGGATAATTGCTAAGTATATTATGTAACATACTCGTACGTCAATAAATACGTATTTATTGATTCTATGGTCGTAAACTAAAATGTACAACCAACAGTGATTAAGCTTATAAACTAAAACACATCTTAATTTCACGACTTACAGCTACTCGTAAGTTTCAATTTAATCAAAACGCGTATTTGCCGTGTATTTGCGTAATATATACTTTTATTTCGTATATATTATTATTATTAGTATATTATTTATACCTTTACACCGATATAACATAAAACAAACATAATCATAAACATCTTTATTTACCAAAGTTGTACATTTTTTGTATATTAACACAAACTATGACTAAATAAGTATTAGGCTTAAAAGTATAAAATATGTGTTTTAATGTACACTTGGTTGATCCCTGAATCCCACACGAGGCAAATCCTGTGTTGTGGGATTCATTGCCAGGAAACAATTGAATATAGTATATGTAAAACCTTTTTAAACGTTATATGTCGAAACACTCCCATTTTCCTTACGTCGTCCCATAAAAAATGAGTAAATTTAAATAATAGGCAACCCAAGAGATGGGAGGACGAGTTAAAACTAACAGCAGGCCCTTTTTGGAGAAGGGTAGCCAGAGACAGAACTCAATGGAAATTGTTGGAGGAGGACTTTGCCAAAAGGCACACTGAACTTAGAGATATCCTGTAAACAGTAGAAACATATTTTTCACAACGATTTAAGTTCAGGATAAAGGGCTTATTGATTGATTGATTGATTGAAATAATATGCATAGTCCTTACTATAATATCCGTGACAATAAACAAAGAACAAGTAATTGCGAGCTTGTCATGCAAAACATGAAACTCTCAGAATTGAACTGGAATGTCAAGTGAAGTAAAAACGGGACAAGGTATTTGCATTATAATAAGATGAGCGACGCTCGGAAAGTTCCAGCAATTTATGTCGGGAAATAGAATAGAGGACTTGTCTTTCGATCTATTTACAGTGCATGCAATATTTAAATTCAATAAGTTCAAAAGTGTAAAAAAAAAAAATTTGCTGACCCGGCAAACGTTGTTTTGCCTTAAATTACTAAAATGGTCATAAAAAATAGGAGTTGATGATAAGAAAGTAAAAATTTAGGATTGTATGTATTTTTAATGCCATAATTATAAAAAAATAAATAATAAAATTTCTTTAAAAAATTAAAAAATATATATTTATGGGTAAACAACCCTTTTTAGGGGTATGTAAAATAGATAGTAGCCGATTCTCAGACCTACTGAATACGCATATAAATATTTGGTAAAAATCGGTCTAACCGTTTCGGAAGAGTACGGTAACAAACACTGTGACATGGAAATTTTATAAATTAAAAAATTGTAAAAGCCATTTATTCCAGTCTAAGCATGCTCTTCCTTAGGCCAGAGTGACTCTGACAAGCGTGGATTCAAGCCCTGCTGGTCATAGTCAAAATTAATTTAATGGTTTATAATATAATTCGAACATCATGTGCAGTTCGATCCAACTTGAGAGATAGGATAATAATTTAAATCTCAAATTATAGTCGCAATTTTAATTTATTGATAATTATTGTCTGTTATTATTTGACAGTCACAATTATCACAACAGATGTCGATTCCTTTCGACTGGGTTGAGTAAGTAATCAATAGATGGCGCTGTACCCCTAAGTGAGGCAAAACAACGTGTGCCGGGTCAGCTAGTTATAAAATATATATCTCCGCAAGTGTGAAATTAGCTTTATATATTATGGTTCGGTTCTCATACACAAGATGTGCCACAACCATATCAATATACACATTATAACAATGTATGTATGTATGTATGTATATTTTGTAACAGATACTTTAATGCATTTCTTTCATATCAAGATTAATTGTCACGATACGAGTGTGGGTTATTAAAATATTACTGCCTTTATTAAGTCTAAACCAAGCTGACGCGATCAACAAGCCAAGCGGTCTGCCTTCTTCTATTATTTTTATTACTGACAATTATTATTGTCTCAAAATGCAAAAAATATATATAAAGAGGAAAAGTATCAGTATAGTAGAAAAAATTTCTTGTAAAAAAGCTAGACTAAGCTTCTTCGTATGAGCTAAGTGGCCAAGCTCTGGTGTCTAGTTCTCAAACCATCCGAAGGCCTCCAACTTGGCTTGACGACTGCGAGTAATAAGACATACAGCCGGGACCTACAATTTAACGTTTCATACGACCCACGGTGGCGCTCAGATGAAAATGCCAGTTGAAAAACGACAGTTTTGTGCGTGGTCCAAGCACCGCCCACATCGACCGTTGCTTCTAGCTTCGATGATTGCGTCAGATTACCTTAGCTAATTGTAGCTCAATTAGCTTGCTCAAGCGCTACAAAAAAATCTTGTAAAAAAGCCAGCAGGCCTTTACCGCGTCTCTGAGTTGTCGATACAATGCGTTTGACAAGCTCCACACACAAGAGTCTCTTTGCTACCGCGCTCGCGGCCGCATGCAGTACGCGTCAGTGTGGTCTAGACTTTGACATCGGAACTCTTTTGTTTCCTGCGCTTTTTTGTTTCATATTACACTTGATGATATTACAGATATCAGAGAGAAAGTAGTGTTTTTGATTTCTTGTTCCTCTCTCATCACATATCTAACATAAGAACTATGTAATAAGTAATAACATAGCTCTTATTAATGATCGAAAATATTAAAAAAAAAATATTTTTTTAGTAAATTATGTTTGCTGGTATTAAAAAAACAGAAAACATGATCTGCAAAATTCAAATTAATTTATCATAATGTGTCATCCAAACAACCCGCACTTGGCCAGCGTGGTGGATTATGGACTATCTCTCTCCTTGTGAGAGAAGGCCCCGAGTCCCAGCAGTGGGAACGTATAGTGGGCTGCTTATGCTATACACATTAATTTCCCAACAAAACATCTGTAACTACAAATCCCAAGCATTTTTTTTTAAATATTAGGACACATTTCACACACGGCTGGTTAACCCCATACTGAACCATTCCTAGTTTGTGTTTTGTTAGCTAACACAACTGCTATAATACATATACATACATACTTTATATAGATACATATTTAACACCCAGACCCACAGCCAACAAATATAGTTAAGGACAAAGATGTTGGCCGTGCCGTGAATCGAAACCTTTTGATTGGCAGTCCGGCATGGTAACCTTTACGCCAACGAGGTCGTCAAGTATATTGTCCCATATCAGTGCAAAGACCATACACGGTCGCAAAACGTTACGGCTCGTCGTTACAACCGTTACAACGGTCGTTATGATAACGTTATTTTAACGGCGCTATATGGAGTGGCTTGTAGGAATTGCGAGCGATATCTCCGCTATTAGCGGAGAGTTTGTAAACATGTAATGTTACATTTTATGACCATCAAATCTCGGTTTAAGCATCTTTTGTGGTGATTTCTATGGTTATACGTTACATTGATAAAATCTAAGATATTATGAAAATCTAAGATAGAAGAATAATGTTAGATATTTTGACGACCTCGTTGAAGTAATGGTTACCATGCTGGACTGCCAAGCAGAGGGTCCCGGTTTAAATTCCTGGCACGGCGAACATCTTTGTGATGAATTTAATTTGTTGGCCGACGGTCTAGATGTTAATTCTTTTTTTTACCCTTGATAGGTATGCGTTTGACTACAGCTAGCCTGGTGTTAAGCAGCTGTAGTTTACGGTGTGGTACGCTTACCTAGAAGATACATACCTATTAATTCTACTAATATATATTGATTTAAAGTATGTATGTAGTATATCAGTTTTGTTAGCAACCATAATTCAAGCTAGAAATGGTTTAGTACGGAGCTAACCAGCTGTGTGTGAAATGTGTCCTAAATATATTTTTTTATTTATATATTCGAGTAAATAAATAGATTTAAGAGTCGAAAAACATTTGAAAAAATTTCAAATTTTTTGTACCAACACTCCTTTGCTTTTATCTAGAAGAAAATCTTATAAAAGTTGCATGATTACCAATCAACCCAATTTTTCATTTAGCAATCGCATTCAATGCATAGAAATCAATGTATTTCTTAAACAAACCCTAAACTTTAATTCAAAACTATTCCAATCAAAGTTATGAAAGAAACCTTAACACAATGAAGAGATGGGACGCTCTGATCTTGTACCATTTGTACCAATATCTTTTATAGTAGAGGAGCCGACGAGAGTTGTAGTTTTTTGGGTTTCTGTTGTAGTTTCTTGATAATAACCAAGACTTGCATTTAGCCAATTATTTTAGATGGTAGTAGAGAATTTTCTAGTGCACACTTTGCTCGAAATATAACAGCCACATTATCTAGGTTTATTTATATTCAAAAGGGGTAATTTAAGCATATTGGAAAACTATAATTCACCAATCAATAAAAACAGAAATAAAAATATTTACTATCAACTCATTAAATTAAAAAAAAATCCTATGGTAGGTATGGGACAAATTAAGTCCCATACAGTTTCTTGTCATCTTATAATACGAGTAAGTTCTCTATCCCACTAATATTATAAAGACGTAAGTTAGTGTTTATGTGTGTTCATTGCTTTTTCACGCTCAAACAGATGGACTGATTTTGAGGAAATTTACGTAGGTATGGTACGTAGCTAATTAATATAGGCTACTTATTATTCCGGATAACACCGTGGAGCTAACTATTACTCCAATAAGTCTCAAAAGCGCTCCAGTAACTTCATTATTATTATTATTATTTTTGAAGCAAGAAGCAATGACAGTTCAGTTGGGCGTGCAGCCGCCTCAAGTCTCGAAGATCGTGGGTTCGATCCCCACCAATAAGCTCAGGCTTCCGGTGAAAGAAAACATCGAGAGGAAACCAAAGCATGGTGGTAAGGCATTTTCTATTGCTCGCCTGGCTAACAACTACCCTCAAGTTGAAAAAAATATGTCACCAAGCACCTAACAGTGTGTCTGTCTCCTTGAGAGCCAGTTATTACAGACTAGGCATGCTCCACCTAAGACCAGAGTGTCGCTAACTAGTGTGGTTACGCACCTAGCTGGTCAAATACCTAGCTGTAAGAAGTATAAAAACTACTACTATTTTTCTGTGACTTGTGTTGTTTTGTGTAATTTGTAAAGTAAATTGTAAGTAGTATATAAGTATTCTAGATATATGTTCCTTTGTATATATGTTTCTAGTAATTGCACGCCGAAAGGCTTTGGGGCGCATTCATATTGTTTACTATCTTATCTTATTGCCCGTATTCTGTAATAATAAAAAAATCAAAAAATATATTTTAGCAACTTGAGCTTCCTTACTATAAGTATCGATCATACTCATACATTTGGCTACAATACAATTGTACTTTTAGTTACAATTGTTACCAAATTTAGTTAAAATTAGTTCCCGGACCGCCATTAACCGGGTTCACACATTGTGACGAGATGTTATCGCTGTTTTAGTGTTATTATTCCCTTTGTTTTGGTATCTAGGAGATTAGCTTTGTTAGGTGATGTTAAAATAAATGTTATAGTCTTAGATATGATACAATGGGCTTTGGTTTAGCTACGTGTGAAAAGGAACGTTTAATCTGATGATAATGTTGAAAATAGGTTATTTTGTTTTTTTTTATCCTTGATAGGTTAGCGTTTGGCTACAGCTAGCCCGATGTTAAGCTGCACTGCAGTCTACGGTGTGGCACGCTTACCTAGAAGATACCTATTAACTCTACTTTTGAAGGCCCCCGGATGATACCTCTCAGGAAACAGAGATTCAGGTAGTGAGTTCCAAAGCTTCACAGTCCTAACAATAAAAGTCGACGCAAAGCGTTTTGTACGAAAGTTCGGAACTTCAACTCTGTATCGGTGTCTCTTCACTGTCTCTCTGCTCGTTCTGTAATAGAACGGATATATGCAGTCTAGATTTGTGTTTACAAAAATATTTATAATGGGCTCCTATACAGTAATGACTAAAGTAAATCTAATTACGAGACATTTCATGCCATTTAATAAATAGATAATGATACGGAACCCTTCTTTCACGAGCCCGTCTCGAACTTGGCTTGATTCAGTATATACCTGTAAACAATGAAAATAATAATTAATGTAATGCATCAGCTATTATTTATGTCGAAATTCATATATTGCAGTAATGCGAAAGTAACATACATATTTAAAAAAAAACTTTAGCAATGCCAATATTTTAATGAGGAAAAGTTAGATTTTTTATTTGTTTGTTTGACGCAAATAGGCTCCGACACTACTGGACCGATTTGAAAAATTTTTTCACCGTTGGGAAGCTACATAATCCCTCAGTAACATAGGCTATATTTTGATTAAAACATAGATAGTAATATAGGCTATATTTTGATTATCTTTGCAACATTGATTATTTTATAGCCCGTGCGGAACCGGGACGATCTGCTAATAACAATAAATAATACACCTAGGTATATACTAACAATACCATAAATATAATTGAGTAATTAAACTACTAATAAAAACTATATTGTATTGTAACATTTGTAGGTTTTTTCGAGAAACCTAATTATATTCCGCTTGAAAAAACAAAACGACGCCATAAAATAACTCATTCACTGTTTCATCTTCCCAAATTACCTCAATTATGTACTGAGTAAAATCGTAGCATGTAAAGATAATATCCCATTTGATGGCGCATAGGTTTACCGCTCTTTCGAAACAAGTAAGTGATTCATCACTTACTCTTTCCGCGTAAAACTATTTATAACGCTTTGGTGTAATAACTGTTCGGACTATTTTCTATACTTACATATAAAGAGGAAAAGTTTGATTGTTTATTTGTTTAACGCGAATAGGCACCGAAACTACTGGACCGATTTGAAAAATCGTTGGGATGCTACATTATCCTTGAGTAACGTAGGCTATATTTTGTTTCTTCTGGCTGTTTAGATTATTTTATAGCCCGTGCGAAGCCGGGACGATCTGCTAGTAATAAATAATTTAATAAATATGAGGCCTCGCTTACATCGGCCATCAAGTAAGATATCATCATTGGTAAGACGCCTCATTTTCAACTGAATCCCGCGTGTTTTCAAGGAAAAGCCACAAGCGAGCGTTTACGATCCGCGCGCGCCCGCCGCCCAGATTACTGCACTCAGATATTTCAGGAGACCACACGCAAGGTTTTATTCGTTAAATGCATGTTAACTATCTTCATTAGCCGGGTCCACACAGAGCGAGCAGCCTCGCGCGGCAAATGCCTCGCGAGGCTGCTCGCTCTGTGTGGACGCGCCTATTATCTTGGCCAGGCGACGTGATGACAGGTGGAGCGGGTTGTACCCGAGTGGTGGCCGAGGCTAGGGAAGAGGAGCGTCGGTCGTCCATCGTCAAGATGGGTCGACGACATTACAGCTGTCGCGGGTCCAAATTGGCACAGGACCGAGACATATGGCATGACAGGAGGGAGACCTATGCTCAGCAGTGGGATAGAAACGGAAAGACTAAGTTTAGCTGTTCAACGGGGTAATGCTGCTAGCATATTGGGAACTCTGCCACGAAGTGACAGCGGTGAGCAACTCTAAGAACAATTATGAGCTTACTATAATTTAAACTCAGAATACAGATCTTTCTGTATTCTGAGAATTTAAATTGTTGTTTTATTGAGTGTTTTGATTTTTTGTTCTTTTCTTTTTATGTTTGAGTTTTAATCTTTTTTCTGTAATTTATTTTATAATATTGTGCCTGTTGTGTAAATATGTTTTCCTGGTTGGGACTCGGGGTTTTCTCGCTAGGAGAGAGATATGGGCCTCCATCCACCTGGCCAAGTACTGGTAGGCGGATGACACACGTCTTTGAAATCAAACGCTGACCTATTTAAATTAAAAAAACAGCGTATTTTCAAAAGGCTTACTAGTCAGCTCAAGTCGCATAGTATTTGAAATAGATTCTTTATGTTTTTAAATGAATTTGAGAAACTGTCCCTATAGTATAAATAGTGAATCATAGCAGGCGTATTCATTAACAATTAATAAGTTTCTAATCAAGCCGATTTCAAATATCAATATTCAATACTCATAATCCGTTAATTAAATATCAACATTGATTTTGATTTCCGACTAGTGTCGCAAGTATAACATGCATTCCAGCCACTCGCACGGAAGCGATCAGTCAAGTGGAGAGGCGAGTGGGCGGGCGAGTAGCTGGAGCGGGTTACTGGCGCTTTGCAGCGGTGCTTTGTAAAGCTAATTTGGATTTCGTTTATTTGGTTTCTTTTTTTTGTAGCGAGGTAAATTAGTTTGGTTGGAATTGCGAACGTTTTTGGGTGAGGAAAGTTAGCTATTACAGTTAGGTATCAAGGTACAGTAGAAACTCGATAATCCGGCTCTCAGTTATACGGATTAGCGATTAGCCAGACAACAGACCAATAATAATTGTCTAGTCGTATTTTTACAAGTATAAACGTGTCAGACGGATTTGGCATTACCCCGCCCGCGCCGGCTTTTCATCGGAAAATTTGAAAAAAAAAACACACAATTCTATTCATACTTTCGATTATCCGAATTTCTGATTATCCGAATTCCTAAACAAAAACGATTATTCCGGTTAATCGAGTTTCTTTAATGTAGCTTGTGTACTAGTTACATTACTGTTATTCCGGTTATTCCGAAAAATTCAGGTAAGAAACATAATGAAACTTAATCATAATCATCTTTATTGGTAAAAAATATTTAACAGGTCAATTCGCATTCATAAATAATACATTACAAATTTAAAAATCAAAAATTCTAAGGCTTACAGTGTAAAACAAAAAGTACATTTTTTTTATGATGGATAGGCAAGCGCTTGATCGAATCTCACCTGATATTAAGTGATGTTGCGATCTAGGGTGGAGCGCGCTTGCCTAGAAGAAACCGATTCACTCTCGCCTTGAAGACAGTAAGGTTAGGTTAGGTTAGTTTATTTATAGTTCAGAGGGAACAGGGACTCCGGCAATGAGTTCCACAGTTTAATGGTCCGCATAATAAATGTGGAAGCGAAACGCTTCGTGCGGATTTTTGGAACTTCAAGTGTATAGCGGTGCCTCCTAGCCGTCTCCCTGCTCGAAATATATTCATATCAATACTTGATACTACCTCTATATGGATACGCTCTGAAAAACCAGACTTCATTCCACCCTTAATGCAGTTCCACCGTATTAACAATGACAAAGAGATTCCCGTTTCACCCGCAAGCCAAGCGCGCGATCCCCGCTCTACCCCGCGGGTCAACCGACCGATTCACATTTCACCCCGCAGGGCTAACCCCATAAAGGTTACCGCACATTGGTCGGAAGCGAATACAGAAATACAGAGCTTTATCCTACTAATATAATAAATGCGAAAGTATGTGTGTATGCTTGTCACCTCTTCACGCTCAAACGGCTGAATTCGATGAAATTTGTTATTTTTTTTATAACTTATAGGTTTGAGTTTGACCACAGCTTACCTGGTGTTAAACAATACTATGGCCTACGATGTTACACGCTTACCTAGAAAATACCTATTAACTCTAGATTTGATGACCCCCAGGTGGTACTTCTCAGGAAACAGAGACTCAGGAAGAGAATTCCAAAGTTTTGCAGTCCTCACAAGAAAGGTAGAAGCGAATCGGCTTGTGCGAAACTTAGGGATTTCAACTGTATACCTATGTTTCTGGTACGAAGATAGGTAAGACCCTGGATTAATACATAGGATACTTTTTATCCCGGATTAAGGCGGGTAACACCGTGGGGTGTATCTAGTTGGCTATGAATTACATTCGATAAAGGTAAGTCAATTATTCAAATCAATCAACGCACCAAATTAGACGAATTTTAGAATTTTTATTTGAATTTTGATGACAGCTCCCACACATGCACTAGTCTAATCAACCGGATCAACCGTCCGCTTTCTGAAGAAGATGTTATACCATATACCGGATTTGGCCGAGCCATACAAATTTGAGCGAAACGCCTGCGCGCGGAAGTAGGTATTGCACGCAATAAATTGATATACAATTTAGCCAACCCACGAAAAACGACAATTGTTTTCGGGTTAAAAATTATACGAAAAACAACAATTGTTTTCGGGTTAAAAATTATCCTATGTATTAATTCCAGATCTAAACTATCTTCACACCAAATGTCACGAATATAGGTTCAGCCGTATGAGCGTGAAGAAGTAACAAACATACACACTTACACACAAACTTTCGCATTTATAATATTAGTAGGATATATTTTTATTGGAAATAAATATGTTTGTATTCTATTGTATTTTGTTCTTCGCGTTTGGCTCCGACTAATATGCGATGACCTTAAGGGGGTGCGATTCGACCAAATAAATTACTGAGCCCTTGCGTGGTGAGTGAGCTGTCATGATATGAGAAGTGACAGATGGTGAAATGTCATGAAATGCGGTGTGACATAGTACGTACGGATTCGATATATGAATTAAAATTACACAGCCCTACAATAAATACTTTTCGTTACCCTGGATATCATGGTAAATTTTTTACGTTTTAAAGTGCCCAGATTATTGCATATTTTATACTTAAACAATTATCGGCTTGATAAAAATACAATTTGATTTCCAACCATTTTTTGAAAAAATAACTCGTAGTAACTCGAAAAAATAATGCATATTATACTAAATGAAAAAATAATAATAATGAAAATGAAAAATATTTATATACTTACTTATTTGCCTAGATTACATATTTTCTTTGCTAGATTACATATTCTCTTGTGACTACTTAACTAGGCAAGGCCTGAATCTAAGTAGTCCATAGTTATATCATAGATAGTTTCGTAAATTGTTTGCATAAATAGTCTCGAAACCATCGTAGATCAGTGATTGAGCACTTTCATGAATATTTTCGTAATTTAGCACTAGCGTAAACTAGGCACTTGAAAATATTCACGAAAGTGTTCAATACTCGTATTTTCGTAATTTTTGCATATTTTAGACTTGAATCGGCTTATGGTTAGAACATTAAATTGTATTTTTACAATTTAATGTTCCAACCATTTTTTGAAAAAATATTTTAGAGCATATTTTACAAACTCATTGATAGTTTCGTGAATTGTGTGCTTAGACTCGAAATCATTATCAATAAGGCAATAAACCCACTATTGACCAGTGTTATGGAACACAGGAGACTGCACCTTGACTATACTATACCTGCCTTACGAGAATATACTAATATTTTTAGCACTTAGATTAATACTAGCTGACCCGGCAAACGTTGTTTTGACGACGTTTGCCGGGTCAGAACGACCCGAAAAACACTATAATTGATCAGTTATCGAAAAAATTTGAGCGGGATAAAAATTTATTTAATTACTAAAATGGCCATAAAAATAGGGGTTGGTGATAAAAAATAAAGTATTTCTCTACTTCTTCGTATGAGCTAAGTGACCAGGCAATGATGTCGAGAGCTTCAACGATTCGTGACTTGGTCTTACGACTGTTTATAATAAGACTTACAGCTGGGACCTACAATGTATCACGTCCCCCGACCCACGGAGATGTCATATGTACAGTATTTCAGTGAATATATATATATATAGCGTCGCCGTCATTAGTAAAGTCTGTAATTCGCGGAACAACATCGAATAATTCGCGTCCGGAATGCGTAATCGGTGCAGTGAGGTGCGAACTGGAGGGAAGCTAGGGCTGACACATTACTATTTAAAAAAATCTAAAACATATATTTTAGAAAAAAAAACATGTAGCCCCAGTGAGTGAGAAATTAAAGAGTGGAAAGTGTGGTATGGGCATGTGATGCGTAGAGAGGAGACGCATGTTACTAGGAGATGTATGGAAATGGTAATACAAGGAAGAAGGGCAAGAGGCAGACCGAAGAAAGCATGGATGGAGTGTGTGAATGAGGACATGCGAGAGAAAGGAGTGAGTGTAGAGACGACGGCTGATAGAGGAGAGTGGAAGAAGAAAATTTGCTGTGCCGACCCCATCTAGTGGGATAAGGCAAAGAAGAAGAAGAAGAAGACTGTTGAAAAGAACGCATTTGGCCACCAGCGCCAAGGTAATAGGAATTCATTAACGATAATGAATTAAGATATTAAGATTAGTCGGGCGTGCGGCCGCCTTATGTTCAGAAGGTCATAGGCTCGATCCCCGCCAACGAGCTTGCATTGAGCGTCCGGTGAAGGAAAACACCCTTTCAATTAGTTTTGGAGTATTTTCTCGTGCTCGCCTAGCTAGCAGCCAACATCAATTTGCAAAATTTGTCGCTAATCACTTAACAGTGAGTTCTGGCAGCCACCATGAGAGCCATTCCAGACTGGGTATGCTCCTTCTTAGATAAGAGTATGGGTAACGCGCGCTACTGGTGAAAAGTAAAAAAAGCAGATAGTACCAGCTTGATCTGCCATCGAAACGTAGATTACATAAATTATCATCATACCAATTATTAAGATATAAGAAATTTTGAATCGAAACGATTCCTACTCACTAAGCAGCCCATCTAGTATGTATGTAATCATTGCTTTTTGGTGGTTAGGAGCGTGCTATTAGCAAATACAGCCACTTTGCATAGGTGTTAGGCTATTGAACAATAAAAGTGATGTTATAAATGTAAGCTATTCTAAAACTTACTTACATAACTATAATCTCAATACACATTTAAAAATTGTTTTCGAAGAATAGTCCATGTAATAGTTTTAACTTTCTTTCCGGATACAAGTTCTGTATAAGTAAACTTACTTAAGAATAATATTATTTTAGTTTACTGTACTGCTAGGACAAATGTACACTAGTATAGTGCGGGTACGTGTTTATTGTACTGTAATCTTCATATTAATAAAGATATTTTGAAATTGAAAAAATTGAAATCATTTATTATGTATGCGTATAATTAACTTTTTTATTTATTTATTTCTTACAAACTAAAAAATAAACGTAATCTAGTCTAGATGAGCTGATTTAAACACATTGAACCTTCAACTTGAGTTTAGTTTAACAAAATCTTTTCTAAAGCGGGAGGTGGCAGCCCTATCGTAAAGTATCGTTAGGGCTGCGCCCCGCGGAGCGATCGCAGCCTTGCGGTGGAGGGTTTTAGTCTCAGTTCGATTGCTGACGTCACAATCGCATTCACCATGTTTTGCTTTTAGCGTTTTGAATAAAATGCGACATCTATGGGTTTCGTTAGTCTGTGGACGAGTGACAATGGGTGTCGGGGCTTTTACCCTTTGTAGCGTTTTTTTTATAGTTTTGTAGATGTTAAGTGCAGAATAAAGTATAGTTCAGGACAAGGTAAGTTCTATGTCGTAGTTGAAACTTATCGAGAAAAGCTTGACATTTAATATAGTAAAGAGCTTTAATGTGCGTACTTCATTTTTCGAGTTCTTAACTGGATCAGGTCTCAAGCTTAAGGTTGACCCAGATGATACATGCAGAGGGAGGCTTTTATACCCAGCAGTGTGATAAGTGAAATGTTATGATTATATATGTGTATAATAAGAGAATTGAATAGAGTATAATATTTACAGTACAACTACAAATTAAATTAAATGCTTAAAAGAAGATGCAATAGCGACTATAACACCTATGGTAATTTCTACCAGGCAACTGGAAATTATAAGAAAATAAATAAACAAAAGAATTACATTTGTATCCTATTTTAAATGTTGCCTTAATTAGAAGAGTTCTAAAACAATACAATTTAAATTAAGCGTCCCATTCCTGTTTGATAAAACAAAATCAAAGCACAACACAGCTCTGGCTTTAAATAATTTAATTTGGGCATCACATTTCTACCCTCAGTATAATACCCCAGTTCAAAGGGTTAAATTGAATTTAGTGTTAACAGTCGACAACCGGATGCGTTACTGGGTAAAATTAATTATTAATTATGTCTTCGTCGGGGGCGTGAAATGAAGATTAGGGGGTGTTGAGGGGCGTCGGGGCGTTACGGTGGATTCCGATAATATGGTCGGCCGGTGCCGGAGCAAGTTTCTGTTAGCTTTATTTATATGATACTTGAAGCTTATTCTATTGTTTAGCAACTTAGCAAAGTGTTTAATTGTAAAGGGTAAGGGTTTTCATGAATTATATAACCTAAGTGATGGTATTCAAAACAAGCAGTGATTCTTCTACATTAAACTTTTTTTATATAAAAACTTTCATACTTAAATAACATATTCCAGAATAAGGCAATTTTTTACCTATACGTTTAATACTTGCGTCTATCTCTTCTATACAAATTCCTAGCAAAAAGTCCATTGACTTATCTTTATCGGTCCTTCGCGGCTTTACAACACTTATCATTCCTTAGAATTTACAAAATATACATATGCAAATAAGGAAAATCTTCAGTGAATTTTATCACAGACAGCGGATATAATAATATGACACTGTTAAAACGTGTATATACAACAACTATATTTTAATTCATATCATTTGATAGTAGTGCAAAAGTGAAAAAAACTATGCAAGACCCCTAATCACAAATTAAAATATTTTCTAAAGGACATTTAAACATATGTATGTGGCATAACTTGGTTACTGGTAGATAATTAGGTAAAAAATCTTATCATAAAAGCATATATAGTAATAATGCATCACCATCATGGGCCTTTATACATCTTCAACAGATGATATAAGCAGCGTCCGTCGGTGAGCACCTTCGCTGGTGGCTGAACAACCCTATCCGGGAGCCGCAGCCGCGACCGCACCGGTTGCATAAAAATGTAGGCGAGTTAGCGGCATCTATGCTATTTTTGTGTCTATGTGCTCGCTTCTGAGGCAAAGCCCGCAGCCAAGCTTTATCGTGGACCCCTATGCAGTCGGCGGTGACTTTTCTCAACTTTTAATAATGCATATACATACGCATTTTTACTAAGATTTTTTTAGCACTTGAAAATGCTCTACCATTGCTTTGGTATTCTCACGATGTTTTCCTTCATCGAAAGCTCTAGAGCTCATTGGCGGTGATCGAATCCAAAAGTCCATTAAACGCGAACCTAACTGGCCATCTACAAAACTTACATCCGCACACGTCTTACCTACGCTGCGCCTGCATGGTACTCCCTCTGCGCGCGCTATCGTCGGAAGACACTGCAGACCGTCCAAAATGTCAGTCTGAGGATGATCTCGGGAGCCGGCCGGTACGTACGCAATGACGTCATCGCCCGGGACACAAAAACCGAAACGGTGAGGGAGTTCGTGGTTCGTTTGTCGCGAGTCATGTTTGACCGCGCTGACAACGGACCGCACCCTCACCTCAGGAACATTGCGCCGCTGCACACGCGCCCGCCTGACGTACGTACATGGCGATCGCTCCCTCGAGATCTCCTTCAGCTGACCGACTCTGAAGGCGAAGAGGACAGCGGCAGAGACCAATGAGGCCCACCACACACACACAAGCCATGATGGCAACCGGACTTGACACTGACACCCCTGGTTGAGTCCCAGAGAAGGCCGCCGAGTGTTCCCGCTCGCCCGCTCTGGTGAGACTCCCGGGGTGCAGCACTTTCCCCAGGGTCAATGTGCCCTGGAGCCCAGCCTCCGTAAAGAGGAACCTCCTCGAGACGGATTCCCTACCTCCCGAGCAAACGAGGCGAGAAAGAATCAAAACAAAACAACAAGTCCATTAAACGCCCTACTAAACCAGCATCGCTTGTAATCAAATGGTTTTATGTCAGTTCAGTAGCCCTGTATGATGAAATTCATTTACAGTAAAAAGGAAAGGACAGTTTCAATGCAATCAAACTTTTACATATGCACTTTTACGAGTATATATGTTCTTGAGAAAACTGTGATTAATGTGGTTAAGTCAAATTAATAACAAGTTTCTTTTGCGTACAGAAAATAAATTCTTTACCAATAAATCAAGCTCATTAATAACATTTTAATCTGACACCGTTTAAGCGTAAAAATAACCAATACAAGTACGATTCAAGTGACAATTAATCGCCGCAGATGGCAGCACCATCGCTGAAATCATAAACGCATTTATTGCGAGAGACGATGCGTATGCGCATTGAATCCTTTATTCGCTTTATCAAGATTACTGTCATCGTGAGTAATCCGGGAAGATACCGCGGTGACAGTGATCAATCGATTTTACAACTCAAATCGATATTGTGCGAATCGATTCGGCAAATGTCTCGATTTATTCGAGTGGAAATCCGCAATTTTACGCTGCGTTGGAGTTTTTTGTGGTTTTTTGTTGCTTCTTCTTGGACGACAACGGCGCTGTGTAGAATGGATTTGCTTAGATGCGGATTAATGTGTTTATTTTTTTTGGGCCACACACATTCAGGTATCATGTTTAGCGCATTAGTGTTGCATTAGGCCTCAAAAAGGAAGACTCTGGGAGAGTATAAAGATTTAGATTACAGTGTCCGCTCTATATGTTATGTAATATTTTAATATCTTTGTTTGTTTGTTATTTTGTTATTTTTACTCAGTATCATAGGTCGCGTAACCACACGAGTTAGCGACTGTATGCCCAATGCCTAGTCAGGAATAACTGGCTTTGAAGAAGGCTACCGGCACACCGTCAAAAGCTTTGAAAAAGAATTTTCAACTTTACGGTGGTTGATATCCAGTCTAGGCCTAGAAAATGCTCTACCACCATGCTATGGTTTTCTCATAAAGTTTTGCTTGACCGAAAGCTTGAGTTCATTGGCGGGGATCGAACCCACGTTCACCGGGACATAAGGCGGCCGTACGCCCCACTGAGCTGTCGTCGCTTAGAAATAAGTTGTATTTTTAGGGTTCCGTACCTAAAAGGTAAAAACGGGACCCTATTACTAAGCCTCCGCTGTCTGTCTGTCTGTCTCCAAGCTGTATCTAAAAAACTGTAATAGCTAGAAAGCTGAAACTTTCACAAAATATGTATTTCCCGTGCCGCTATAACAACAAATGCTAAAAATAAAAATTTACTGGGGTCACCATACAAAAAACATGTTTTTTTTGCTATATATCACATAAATGTAAACTGGCTATCAAATTAAATTATAAAATAAATATGTAAGGGGGGGTCCCACGCAACATTGAACATTGGTACGGGACCCTTCATGTGCAAGCCCAACTCCGCACTTGGCCAATTATCTTTTTACTATATAACGTACTTTTTTTCATCTAAGAAGCTTACAGCATCTTCGGCAATGAAGTTATTTCCCCAAAAGTCCCTATTTAAAGATTCAATTCGCAACCGAATTTCATTTAAGTACTTTATTAAATTACGGAAACCCCCTCAAGGCGAAAGATTACCCAAAAAGTTGAAGGAGAACTTTCGTCAAGTATTTTTCTTGGCAAATGAATGTCAAACAAAATTACATTAAGGGTTTTACCGTCTTGGCCGTTCAGCGGTTATAGCGAGCAAATACGTCATTGTTCATTTCTTTGTAATTTTGATCATAATACATTGCAATAAAAAGTATAATTTTCTTAACTTAGCTACGTATCTTCGACAACCTCGTTGGCGCAATGGTTACCATGTCGGCCTGCCATTCAGAAGGTTCTGGGTTCGATTTCCGGCCCAGCCAACATCTTTGTGCTTAACTGAATTTGTTGGCTGTGGGTCTTTGTGTTAAATATGTATTAATAAAATATGTATGTATGTATATATAGTATATCAGTTGTGTTAGCAACCATAATACGAACTGGAAATGGTTCAGTATGGGGTTTAACCAGCCGTGTGTGGAATGTGTCCTTAGGGGTGCTAATAAAACGTGGGATCTACGTAGCAACGTGAAGAAGATGCAACTGAAAACGCCGGTACATAGACTTGTGAAATTGGAGAGGTCCGTTTACGTGTTGGGGCCCGCGATCTACAACCGCGTACCTGCGACTGTCCGGGATGCACCTTCCACCGCCAGCTTTAAGACTAGACTCAGGGTTTGGCTATTAGATAAAACTTTGTACAATATAAATGATTATCTAAATTTGAAAATTGACATTTAAATTGACAATTTGACATTTGATTCATATCATATACTTTTGTATTGATATTATATTAGATACTAGAATTAGTAGTGAAAATTGACATTATGATTAATATCATATACTATTGTAATGATATTATAGTACTAGAATATAATTGAAAATTGACATGGATACATATCATATACTTTTGTAATGATATCATATTATTTGACTTGTAACTTTGGTGTTATCAATAAATGATTTGTATTTGTATTTGTATTTGTACTTATATTTATTTATTATTTATTCTATATCTACTATCGCTCTTCATTTCTGATGGCCTGGTAGAGATCACCATAGGTGATAAGGCTGCTTGTACTCTGTTTAAATATGGTATTTACTTAATATAAGCTGTTTTTATGTGGTTGTACAATAAAGTAATATTCTATTCTATTCTTGTTTTTCAAGTTATGTGTGGATTTGCACTCGGTTTTCGGTGAAGGCAAACATCGTGAGGAAACCGGTTGTTTGAGGACCACAATATCCGAAGACGTGTGTCATCCGCTAACCCTCACTTGTTCAGCGTGGTGGATTATAGCCTATATCTCTGTCCTCGTGAAGGAAGGCCCCGAGTCTCAGCAGTGGGAACGTATAGTGGGCTGCTTATGCTTATGTCATTTGTTAACCGTAAAGAAAAAAAATGAGCAAAAAAATATATAGTAGTGAATCCGAGTACCTATACAAAGTGACTTTGAAAAATATCGTAGATAACTGTATCGTACCGAAAAAATATCGTAGTAACGCCTGAGTCAATAGACTCGGGCGTTACTTTGCGGAAATTCATTGTAAATAGAAGACAAAATTAAATATTTAGTGTACTTCCGCTGTGATCCGTAATCCAAATTAAGACAAGTAAAGGAAAAATTAACTAAGATTAATTAAGATTAACGTTACCTATCACAATTCGGAATTTCTTAACTTGAGTTAAGTATTTCCGAATTTCCGAATTTTGGACTTAATTTGGATTTCGGATCACAGCGGAAGTACACTAAATATTTAATTTTGTCGTCTATTTAAATATCGTAGAGAATCCGAGTACCTATACAACGTGGTTTTGAAAAATGATAAAGCAGTATCACTTCCCCCAAGCGTGGTAAACAAGCTAGCGAGCTTTCAGCCCACCGCCTGCCGCCCGCGGCAGACATGCGTTCTGTTTTAAACATAAAATATTTTTAATGTAGCTCCGTCCCGCCCCGGGAACTTTACCCCAAAAAAACACTGAAAAAACAACTCTCACTCCCTCGCTATAGAGATTAAACTTGCTTGATAAAACACCCTTGTCAGTATTTTATAAACAAAATATTGTTAACAAAAAACTTTCGATTTCCAACCCTATCTTTGTAAGGCAAAGTTGCATTTGCAAAGGAATCGCGATTTTATAAAATATATTGTAGTTAGCGAAAACTACTTTTTAAAAATTGGCCAAGTGCGAGTTGGGCTTGCGCATGAAGGGTTCTGTACCATTGTTGTATGGAAACCTCCCTTAAATATATAATTTTTAATTATTTTTTTTATTTAATATTAAGTTATTCAATATTATGTGAATGTATAGAGTGTATACCAAATATCGTTATAAAGATCGAGTAAAAAACTACTCTTAAAATTACGTTTGTTATATGGGGAGGGTCCCTTAATATTTTAATTTTATTGTATTTGTTGTTATAGCGGCACGGGAAACTAAGGCGCCAAACAAAAAACGTAACTCTCAAATAGTTTTTTACTCGATCTTTATAACGATATTCGGTAGACCCTCAAGATACATTCAAGAATATTGAATTATATATTAAATTAAATATAATTTGTAAAATTATTGAAAAATCAAGGAGGGGCTCCCATACAACAAGGATACGGAAACTTTGATGTGCGGGCCCAACTCGCACTAGACTAATTTTTACCTTTTTCATACGGAACCCAAAAAAAACTTTCGATTACCTTATCTTTTTTATTTAATGTGTCCAATAAAGAATGTTCTATCTATCTATCTATCTTATCTTTGAAAGGCGAAGTTGCATTTGCAAAGCGATCGTGTTTTCATAAAATATATTGTACTTAGCGAAAACTACTCTTTGAAGGAGGCATACGCTTCAGAGTTTAAAATAAAGTAAAAAGGTAGCAAACGTGACCATGTCAAATTAGAGCCTCGTTGAAACGTCTGGGAAAAATATTGTTGAACGCACTACAAGTTAAATTACTGCCCGGAATAATGCCTTGTTTCGTTATTATCTTATTCAGAATACAAATGTAAGCAAAAATAATTTTCACAGCTTGTTAACAAGTCGAACAAAGAATAAAATATGTTTTTCAGAAAGTCATGACACTACTTTTATTTTACTTAAAAAGAACTACTTATATTCAAATTTCAAATTCATATTATCATTTATTTCAGACAAGGTCCATACAGAAAATAATAATAACATTTCATAATCAAAACATTCACAGACAAACAAACACAAATTTTGGTCATCCGATACAAATATTAAATGTCATAAAATAAAATAATAGTAATACCTAATGTAATGTAATAGATGCCGTCACTTTCAAGAACTTGTCGAACTTAGAAACATTCTGATCGGTCGATAAAAGTAAATCTATTATTTTATTAAATAAATCGAATACGGATTACAAACGTCCAATATAAATGTATAATATACTAAAATTAATACTAATCAAATAACCCGCCCCTGCTCGCCCCCGGTGCAAAGGTGCCCATCACGCTCGCTGCATTACCGCGCTGAATAGCTATGGCCAACCTCTGTACCAAGAACCACCCGGAGCGGGAGTCACCGGTGATGTTATTTATCCTAAGCTAATTAGCAAATATATATTACATGTAAGTTTTCACCGGACCTATAAAAAATTGGCCAATATAAGTTTAACATATCGTAAAAACCGCATTTAAATTCACTGAGGTAATACTATATACTACTTCGCTAGTCATATAGCTCAATGTTAAAATCCGATAATTTGGGTGTAAACAGCAACGTTATTTTTTACAAGAAATATTTATCTATGCTACATCTCCGTGTGAATTTGTCACTGTTAAACCTATATTCATGTCAATTGAAAATTATGTTGTTCGAAGCGTTCTACATTCTAGTACGCATAAACTCAACACTGAATACAACATGAAAATCAGACTAGCAGTGTTGGATATAAAATATAACATTGCATTGTACAAACACACACACACATACATACATATCCTCTCACCGTAAACGCATACCCGTCTCAGTTCTATGGCAGTTAAAAAAACGTATCAGAATCGTACTGCTATGAATTTAATTTAAATAAAGAACGCTTTATGAACATGACAAAAAGTCTGCAATAAAAACTCTTTGCCTTATCAAAAAAGTTTCCATAACCTCAAAATATCACAATTCATTTTTGTTCTGACGTTTTGACGGGTGTTCCGTATATAAAATCTCGTGCACAAAGTAATGTAGCCATAAGTTAGCTTAATACTGCCATTTACTTTCCGCTGCCTGTCTGTCTTGTGAAGATAACCATCGGTACTCGAAATCCTCAAATTCGATGCGACGCCATTTTGTAACTGCTTGTTTTGGCGCCAAAATTAACAAAGGTAATCATATATAACCTCATTTGTATAAAAAAAAAGTTATATATCTTTGTTAAAGTCATTGTCTGTTTATAGCAGTAACATAATAATTATACTCTATGGAAAGAAACATTATACTACAAAATTTGTAGTATTATTTGTGTGCCTCGCTTTTGGCGTTCTAGAAAATTGACAGCGTTCTTATGAAAAAGTATACCACATTTCGGCACAGTTTTCTTTGGTGAAAACGTAGCTAATGACATCTCTTTTTATTTCCTTTCTCTATGGTTTACAGTAACAGGAAATTTTAAATTATTTAGGTACGTAAACAACAGCTAAATGCAAATTATTGTTTTACTCCCTAGAATTACTTAAATATAAACACACACACGTTTGGGTAACCCCATACTGAATCATTTCTCGTTTGTATTATGGTTGCTAACACAACTGATATACTACATATACATACAGACATATTTTATATAGATACATATTTAACACCCAGACCGACAACCAACAAATTTATTTCAGCACAAAGATGTTGGCCGTGCCGGGAATCGAACCCGGAACCTTCTGATTGGCAGACCGGCATGGTAACCATTACGCCAACGATATATTTGCTTAGTTTAAATTTCTCCAGAAATCACTTGAATTAACAGCCAGTTATTGAGTGAAAAAATTGATTATGTTTTAAATCCAGAAATAACAGTTCGAAAATAGCTTTGGTCATCAGCAACGAATACAGTGCATAAAGATTTAAAAATAATTCAATATTGAGCTAATTTACACTTACATTATGGAGAAAGAAGGTGTGGGTGGACTTCACAGCTATTTACGACTTTCTTATTTAGAAAAAAGAAACAAAATAATCATATCTTTTTAATTAAATGGCTACATTTTATAATAATTATATTTTGTGCAAATATGAAACAAGAAAGAGTAGTAACTGGCGTTATACGAGTACCTATTTGTTTTTTTATTCAAATAAATTGATTGAAACGAAGTTTGACGACCTCGTTGTCGTAATGGTTACGATGCCGGACTGCCAATCAGATGGTTTCGGGTTCGATTCCCGGCGCGGCCAACATCTTTCTGCTGAACTAAATTTGTTGGCTGTCTGTCTGGGTGTTAAATATGTATCTATACAAAAAATAGGTTTGCATGTATATGTAGTATATCAGTTGTGTTAGCTACCATAATACGAACTAGAAATGGTTCAGTATAGGGTTAACCAGCCGTGTGTGAAACATGTAAAAAAAAGTACAATTTTAAATTTTCTTCACTTGAACCAACCACTTTTAAGATAATTATTGTTATACCATCTTCAAAACCAAAGTCTGTAGTTACCTACTAGGTAAAGATGTTTAGCTACATCATACACATAGTAGTTTATTAATACCAGGTTATAGGTAGGTTATAGGTTATTCTTATAGGTTCCTTCTAGGCAAGCGTGATACATCTAAGACCATAGTAAAGCTTAACATCAGGCAAGCTGCGGTCAAACGTAACGTTATAAAAATAGGTAACCTAGGGCAAGCATGAACCTAACCGGCATAAAAAATCCTATTGTAGTTATTATAATTCATTTAATTCAGAAAATCCATACAATGATCAAAATATCAAATCCATTATAAACATCTCAAAAATAAAATTTCAATTACAAATCAATTAAAAAAACATTCAATTTTGGTTTGGTATTTTCAAAAATATGTCAGTAAATAGTGGGACAAAAATACTGAATTTGGACTAGTACATATTATTATTTATAGGTTATATATCAAAACATGAATATTATATACATCTTGCAAAATACAGATATTTCAAGCAGGCGATGAAAAAAATATCTGCACATTATTCTTAAAAGATTTCCTAAAAATACGCATAATACACATACGTCCTTGTCCGAGGAAAGATAAACTATACAGTTACAAATTATTACAGCGCGTTTTAAGCTCTGACTAATAAGGCTCCAATAAATAAAAACTCTGCAAATGAGCTCGTTAATCGACGCGGGCGCAGCGAGTCGTAATTTCATCTGTCATATCTGAAGTAGCGCTCGCATCGCCGATTCTTAATTTGAATATTCCTTTTTTTAAATAAGTAGTGATAAATGGTGCAAAAAAAAAAGAATTTATCATTCTTTTTCCTCTTCGTATGAGCTAAGTGGCCAAGCTCTGGTGTCGAGTTTTACAAGCCGCCCGAAGGCATCTGACTTGTCTTAACGACTGCTTGTACTTAGACTAACAATTAGCCGGGACCTACAATTTAACGTGACATCCGACCCACGGTAGCGCCCAGATGAAAATGCCACTTGAAAAACGGCTGTCTTGTGCATGGTCACCCATCGAAACACTGTCCGTATCAAACGTTGCTTAGCTTCGATGGTCGCGTCCTGCGCTGTCCTAACTAGAATAAATATAATAGTAACTTGATCGATAAAATGGTTCCACCGTCCACGCGTAAAATACCGCGGTGGGCGGGGCAAACAGCTACCCGCGCGGCTAATATCGGTGGCATGACCTTGGTGCGATCAATCGCGTGCGAGCTTTGTGTGTGTGTTTCGTTGGGATAGCAGTATAATTTTGTGCGTAAATGGATTTAAATTCTAAGCGGAAATTGTATGAAGTTACTCTTCCGTTTATTCTAGTTCGCTGGTCGCGTCAGATGACTTTAGCTGGCCGAGCTACAGGCGCTAAGGTAAAAGCTAGTGCAAAACTTGAAGTAGCTTATATCGCTTTTCGAAAGGTCGTAAACATCGGCCAGCACTGCACCGTAGCCAATAGAATCAAGTTAGGATGAATAGCTAGCTGCTTCACTTCCTTTATTCTCTCTGGTCGACGCCTGTCTGAATCGACCGAGGAAAATCGCCTGAGAAAAACGTCGTTCTTCAGTGACAAAGCTATTCATAAGTCGTCAACAAAAAATAGCCAGTCCGATGACCATAAATAATTGATTTGAACTAGAAAAGTTTCGGAAAAAATTTCGAACGTCATCATTATTTTTATAGACAAATTGTAACCCATTATTTTGTCTACCTACTGAAATGTGCTCATTTTTCAAATTAAAAATGGAAGATGTGAATAGAAAATCGAAAAATAAAACAGATACGAAAGTGGTGATAAGTTATAGGAATTTGTAAGGTGAATTTCTCAATGTGAAACAAAATTTCGCAATTTCAAAACATTTTTTTTCGTAAGACCTAAGTGGCTAGGCTGTAGTGTCAATAGTGTTCAAGCCATCCGAGGGCCTCTGAAAAAGCCTAACTATGACTTACAGATAGGACCTACAATTTAACATGCTGTCTAACCACAGTAGCTCACAGACGTAAAAACCGCGTTCAAAATGACAGTCTGTGTGGTCACCCATCCAAAGGCTGTTCGCTCCGCAGATTGCTTAAATTAAAATTATTTATACATATTCAAACTTAAGTTACCAATACACATTAAATAAATAAATTTAAATATATTAGGGCACATTTCACACACGGCTGGTTAACCACATACTGAACCATTTCTAGTTCGTATTATGGTAGCTAACACAACTGATATACTACATTGTCTATAATAAAATCAAAAGAAACAAAACGATTTTTTTGTTATTAAATTAAATCGAAATATTGCAAGTTTGTTAATATATTTTTTCGCCCTAATCCCAATTAACTTCAGTATTTGGGTTGGGTAAAGAGCTTAACTTCGGTGATCACGTCAGACCACCTCAGCTAGTTGAGCTACAGGCGCTACAATTTCTCAACCAAAACAAAACGAGTTACAAAACTGCTTCCGCCAATTTCCACTCTCATCGGCAGCCTGTCTTATAATGTATGCCGGTTCATCCATCAGACAAGTCTTCAAGCCGCGCAGTCCATACATCACGCACCCACGGGACTAGCCAGTTTGGACTTGAAATATGCCACTATTACCATACTTTAGCTATATTTTAGGAGAAACTAACGAAGCTTGGCTGGCGTCTGCCGCAAAATATGTAAGAATAGGGATAAGGAGTTTGTTTTCAGTAGTTGTTCTGTTATATTTTGTTTTTTTACCTATCAGTAGTAGCGTCTGTTGCTCGGCTGACTAAGCAGCTCTGATACGATCATTCAAGTTAAGCAACAGTCGATTTAAATGGGAAGCCATACACAAGACAGTCGTTTTAAAAGTGGTATTTTCATCTGGTTACTACCGTGGGTAGAATGACTCGTTAAATTGTAGGTCCCAGCTTTTAGTATGAGTACAAGCAGCCATTAAGCCAAGTCAGAGGTCTTCAGGCGGCATGAAAACTCACAAAACCAGAGCTTGACCACTTAGCTCATACGAAGCTGAATAAGAATATTAAAAGGTTTATTTCATAACAATTGAGTAACCATCATTTACATATTATATTAAAACTAATTATATAAATAAAAACACACACACACACAAAAACCTAACAAATAGTAGATTAAATCTTAGTAAGTGTCCGTAGGTGAGGTGCTTAAAATGCTGGCGGCATTACCTCGCTGGATCGCCAAGCTTATACGTTAGGCGAGGTAAGCGCCAGCGCCATTGATTAATTATTATAAAACATTTTATTTTAATTTCATCAAGAACGGGAAAAGTCTCTTTTATTTCATTTCCTCAAACAAGATAAAAAGGAAAAAGCTGTCGACGTCGTGCGTTACGTGGAAATTAATGAAGCGCAAATCGCATTTGGTGAATCACTTTTTGTATCGGAAAATGTTCAAAGAGAAATGAAATCACTCTCTCAGCTCATCATATTTATGAGTTTACTGCTGTATGAATGGGATAGGATATTTTTACATTGGACCAAATTTACAATAGTCCGAAATAATAAAAAAACTTGAGAGATGTCAAGAGAGACCCGGATGGAACGAAGTTCCTTTCGATTAATTAGTGAAGGTATTGTAATTTTTTTTTTTTATAATAATATTTTTTTAATTTTATTACTAACCAATATATTGTAATATGAACTTAAACAGTAGGCTCAATCGCAACTCCGAACGACCGACACCTGAAACGAATGGCGCTGTTGTCAATTAGTGAATACTTTCATTGATAGCCGTATTTGCCTTCCGAACAAATTTTGGAGATGCGACGTTGCCATATCGTCCGCAAAAAGTGTCGTGACAACTTCTCGTATGATTTTTTTCTGCCTAGCCCTCTTTCACAACGCTCGATAAGGAACTTCCCTAACCAACGCTTAAATTCCATAAACTCAAATAAGACCACACTCTTACTTTTGGTCTTATTTTCCTTGCCGTTTTTTAGAGTGATCACCTTATATCTAGTTCATTTTTGATCGAAGAGAGACCTACTAGTCTCATTATCATTAAGCGATGGCACCGCTATCACCCGTGGTAATCTAGACAATTGTAAGCCCTGCGAGACAGGTTTAAACTAGTGCAGAGCTTACACTCACTCGCCAAAGCAGTTAACTACCATTTCCGTAAGTTTTTATTTTTGTTTCATCTTTTCTGTAACCATATTTTTATTGGAAATAAATAATTTAGTATTTTGTATTTGTATTATGCTTAACGTTTATTGGCTCTAGAACAGAAGTTTCCATTGACAAAACGAAAGCAGACCGCGTCTTGTTTCTTATATAATATTTTTTGTAAGCCTGTCCGCTTGAATGGACCGAGTAAATCTCATGGACCCACGCTACGCTCTGCGGAGTCCGGCCGGTCGCCCGGTCACGTATCTAAAACTCCGAAAGGAACAAACGAACGTGACTTTTCTTCCTTTCATCGTGAGACCCACAAACTAGCTATTAGGTAAATAGAACTATAAATATAGTTACACGAAACAAAACGGTCACACTTACTTAAAAACGTTGTCAAAACAGTCTGTGCGCGGATCTCGTCGGTGACAGTCCGTGTGCAGCTCGTCCCCGATGATGACGCTCTTAATGCGTTGAAACCCGTTGGACGTATATCCAACGTTTTTAAGTAAGTGTGACCGTTTTGTTTCGTGTAAATATATAATATGCCTTACGATAACAGTTTACAAAGTACAATAGAACTATAAATAGACGTGTCCGATGTTTATGTACAATTGACGAAAAAAGCGAGTGTTGCTCGGTGGTATTAACGTCTGCTTTTCAATCAGACGGTCCCTGGTTCGATCCCGGCCCTACACCAACGACTAGTTTTTCAAGTTATATGTGTATTTGCACTCGTTTTACGGTGAAGGAAAACATCGTGAGGAAACCGACACGTTTGAAGACTACAATATTCACGAATGAACGAAAACGTGTGTCATTCACCAACCCGCACTTGGCCAGCGTGGTGGATTATATTATTGCCTATATCACTCTCCTAGAGAGAGAAGGCCCCAAGTCCCAGAAGTGGGAACGTATAGTGGGCTGCTTATGCTTTATGCTATGATGTCTATGTACAAGGTTACTGGTAAGGTAAAACTTTATAGTTGGCGTAATGGTTACCATGCCGAACTGTCAACCAGAGGGTCCCGGGTTTGATTCCCCGCGCGACCGACATCTTTGTGATGAACTAAATTTGTTAGCTGTAGCTCTGGGTGTTAAATATGGGATATGTATCGAAAAAGGTATTTATGTATGAATACTAGTATGTAGATGTTGGCAACCATAATACAAAGTAGAAACGTTTTGGCATGAGGCTAACCAGCCGTGTGTGAAATGTGTCTTAATACAGTGTAAACTCCATGTAACGTCACTCGATTTAACGACAAACTCTCCTAAGCGTCGAAATCAATTGGCTTTAGTTGGTTTAGATTGTATTCCATACAATGATACATTCTCTCATTTAACAATCACTCTCTATAACGCCATAAAATGCACAGTCCTTCAGTGTCGTTATATAGAGTTTACACTGTAATATTAACCCACAGTAGTGCTCAAATAAAAATGCCACTTTTTAAAAGACAATTTTGCATATGATCACCCATCCAAAGACAATCCACACCAACCGTTGGTTAACTTTGATGATCGCGTCAAATCGCCTTAGTTAGCCGAGCTTCATACGTCATAACTCATAATAGTATTAATTTTAACTAGATAACTGAACAAAACGGTCCCATTGAGCAATGACGACCTCGTTGGCGTAAAGGTTACCATGCCGGTCTGCTAATCCGAAGGTCCCGGGTTCGATTCCCGGCCCGGTCAACATCTTTGTGCATAACTAAATTTGTTGGCTGTGTCTCTGGGTGTTAAATATGTATTTATATAATATGTATGTATATGTAGTATATCAGTTGTGTTAGCAACCATAATACGAGCTAGAAATGGTTCAGTATGGGACTAACCAGCCGTGTGTGAATGTGTCCTAATATTTATTTATTTATTTATTTAATGATTCGAGTAGCAGGTGTCATGTAATGAATTCCGCGCCACTTTGTGCATCGATTACGGTGTGGTTGCGTTTGATAAATGAATCAGGTGCAATGCGCGGTGGCGGCCGCGGGCAACCATTAGTCTAGCGGCGCGCTTTAGCTGCGGTCGTTGTGTGTAGGTGTCGTTTATAGGTAGGTTTTTCTTCTTCGAATAAGCTAAATGGCCAAACTTTGGTGTCGAGAGTTTTTAAGCAACCCGAAGGCCTCTGACTTGGCTTAACGACTGCTTGTACTAAGGCTAACAGCCGGGGTCTACAATTTAACGTGCCACCCGACCTAAAGTGGCGCTCAGATGAAAAGGCCACTTGAAAAACAACAGTATTGTGCATGGTCACCCATCACCCATCCAAACACTGTCCGCATCGACCTTTGCTTAGCTTCGATGATCGTGTCAGATCACCTCACCTAAAACGATCTGACGCGATCATCAAAACAAAGCAACGGTCGATGCGGACGGTGTTTGGATGGGTGACCATGCACAACAGTGTTGTTGTTTCAAAGTGGCATTTTCATCTGGGTGCTGCCGTGGGTCGGATGACACGTTAAATTGTAGGTCCCAGCTGTTAGTCTTTAACCAAGTCAGTGTCAAGTAGTCGTTAAGGCAAGTCAGAGGCATTCGGGCGGCTCAAAAACTCTCGACACCAGAGCTTGGTCACTAAGCTCATACGAAGAAGAAGAAGGGTCTTAAACTTGTGGTTACGCATTCCAGTGGCCAAAAGACAAGCGAAAAAAACGAGTAATCAATAGCCGTCATAATAATTTTAATAACACCAAGCATCGTTTCTCAAAAAACAAATTATTTTAATCGCCACCATCGATCGTAGTGGTCATTACCATTAGCGATGTGTTATTTGTTTTGTCGCCGATTTGTATGCAAATGTAAACGTAAACATTATTGTAAACTGTCGTAACCAGCTGTCGAATAGTTTACGGCTTAAATAATTGTTGTAGGCATAGTGTGGGCAATTTAATTAGAGAGTTATGTTTGGTCTCTAATGTATTCCAGTAAGCTTTTAGAGAAATGTTAATATTTAGTCAACGCTTTTGATGGAGTTTGCGCATTTTTTCATTAGAGTTGACTAATATGCCAGTTAAGGCACCAGCTTTTATGTACTTTATGTGTTTTCTGAAATTTGTTCTATTTTTTTTGTGAGTGTTTTAATAAAGTGTTTATCTATCTATCTATCTATTAATAATATTACAAACGTGTTTTTTTCGTTTGTTTTTTTGCTTTTTAATGTATTTTTTTTAAACATATAAATGCATATTAGCTATCAAATAAAATTATAAAATGTAAATAAAATACATATTTTAGGGAGTCTCCCATACCACTATGGTACGGAACCCTTCATACGCGAGTCCAACTTGCACTTGGCCAATTATTATTTATCAGATCTTATAAGTGAATATTTTATGGCCTCTACTGATTTCCTTACTTTAAATACATAATATATAAATTAAACATTAATTTAAGTTTCCTTCGACCAATATACGGGTTTTTAGCTATATAATGATTAAAATAAACCCCTACAAGTCAACTTCGATTCAAAGCCAATTTTTTCAATCATAAATCTCGAATACTTCAAAATATTGAAAAGCATACGAATATCTGCAAACACAAAATGGAGCATAAACCAATTTGGAAGGAAACCATTAACAAGCACAAAAAACATGAATCCAAATATTCGGAATAACAAGAAAATGTATAGAAATATTAGGGTAAGAAGGGAAGTTTTAACAAACCACCGCGGAGTTAACTTGGGTCATAACAAGCAGACTTTTCTCGAGTAACTTGCTTCAGACATTTTGCGAAGAAATGCGAGGGACGCGACGCGCCTGATTTGGCAGAGATTTTTTCTTACGAGACCTGAATATTGTAAGCCTATATCTATTTAATTACATTATTATATATATTCAAGGAAGTAACTTATCATGTTTAGTTCATTAGTCAGTAGTAATATTATATAGACAATGTATTGATACCTATTGTAAGCCTATAAATATTTGATTACATATTTATATATTTTCGAGCCAGTAATTAATCATCAATAGTTGGTAGAAATATTAAATAAACGATGTATTGGATTCATAGTAATAAATATAGAAGCAGGCATATTGTTTGTAAAGAGTGCGGTGATTGACTTCAGACTCGTGGGTAGTCGAGCGGTATCCGACAGAAGGACAAGCAGTGTAAAAATTATCAAGAATAAAATAAGTTATTGGAGCTCAACTGTTTTTATTTCTTACTTCTGAGGCTATCCCTACAGTCTCAGAAGCGGGATCGGCGAAAAGAAAACATTTTTTTCGATCTACGCCTACAAAAGGAGAAAAGAAAAACGTAAGTAATATTGTTGCGTCATGTCAACAAATGTTATTACAAATAGCGAAATATTCATTTTATTGTGATTGCATGCTAGAACTGTGGAATTTCTTTCGTATTTTTTATAACTTTCCATATATCGAAATTAGTAAATTATTTTTTTTCTTTGTTTAAAGTTTTTCATGTACCTACCCACTTAATTAAATTAAAATCAAGCATGTAACGTTCCGCGGTTCAAGCATGTATCGCCATTGAGCGGTAAAGAGGAAACGAAATGACAGTTCATACAGATTGTTTTTCTCTTCATTACCGTATGATCGTCAATAAAATGCATTGTCTAAAATTAATCTGACAAATCATAATATATATTTTTTTTATCAAAAACAAATGATAAATAATAAGTGAGTAAACCAGTAAGTGAGTAATGCCTGACGAGTTCTTCTTACATTTGTTTTTGTTTTGTGTGTTGTCTCTCGTTGATCTGCGAAAGTAGTAAGGTCAATTATTTAAATAATAAAAAAGAGAAAGACAAATATATTATTTTATTATTATATAAGTAATGATGAAATAAAAGTGCCGTTACTTATTACACACTGCTATCACTGCTAATAAGCGCTTAATATGAACGTTTTGAATGTTGTGACGAACTTGAGTAAGTAATTTTGGTACAAACAGAAACATGCTCAATATTAAAGTCGGCATAAGTGTTGCGCAACTTATAAAACATTAACTTCTCAAAAAAAAAAGAGGATTTTGAAGATTAAAATTGTATGGCGCATTTGCGGCTTACTAAGCGGTCGCCTGTCAGTTTCAGGTCTCAATATGAGCCGGCCGAAAGGTGGAGAACCAAATGATGCGGTGGTTGACCCAGGAGGATCCAGGTTTGAGGATCAGGGTCGAGACTTTCGGCAACGTGAGGCGAGTAATGGGCCGTGGCCAGGGCGATCCAGGTTCGAGGGTCAGGCGAGAACACGTGTCCATTACTCGGAGCAACCAGGGGCATCGCGGGTGCGCGATGCTGAGGTTAATTTATATGGTGGACCCGATGAAGAGCATCAGGGTCGAAGAGTACTTAGAGCACACGCTAGTGGGGAGAGATCACTCCGGACGCCAGCGAGAGAGAGGCGCAGCCGGTCACGTTCACGTTCGCGCTCGCGGTACGAGTCCGAGAGGGGCTCGTGCCAGCTCAGGACCACACCGAGAGCCAGGCGGGATGGAAGGGAGCGAAGTCGCAGCCAGTCAAGATATTACGGTGATGTACATCCGCCTAGTTCTAAGCGGTATAAGCCTAATGATTGTAATGATAACGTATTAGATAAGGTTTTGTCTATTTTGCAATCGGTCAAGAGTTCAGATAGACCCAAGCTAACTTTTAACAGTAACATCGTACCCGAGTTTGATCCCATGTCAAAAGAACAAACTGTTTTGACGTGGTTGACAAAAGTGGAAGAGTGTGCTGAAATTTACCAATGGGAAGACAGAGAGATTATTCACTACGCTCTACCCAAGTTGACCGGCATAGCCAAATCTTGGTATCAGGGCTTACCGTCTATGTTGTACACTTGGGTAGAGTGGAAGAGAAAACTGATAGAGTCATTTCCGGTTCGCGAAGACTATGCTGAACTCTTGACTGAAATGCTAGCCAAAAGGGTCAAGTATGGCGAATCATTAGAGCACTATTATTATGCTAAAATCAACATGTTGAATCGTTGTCGAATATATGGGCGACAGGCTGTAGACTGTCTACTATACGGTGTCGAAGACAGGGCGATTAAAGTAGGTGCGCAAGCGGCTCAGTTTTCTGAACCCGAACAGGTGTTGAAATATTTAAGGACTGTCAAAGTCGGGCAAAGTCGCGAAAACAATGACAATTTGAAATCTCGAAACTATCGCACTACCGCAAAATTCAGTAACTTTAAAATGACGTGTTATAACTGCGACCAAGTTGGTCATTCGAGTTTCAAATGCGAGAAGCCCCCAGCTAATTGCACCACGTGTAATAAGTCAGGTCATTTGTCGAATCATTGCTTCAGGAACAAAGTTGCTATTAAAGACCGCGATACAAACACGAGTAAGGACAAAAATAAAAATGAAAAACAAGTTGCTTAATTATTTACTACTAAAGACTTAACAGCTAAATACATTATCGATATCAAAGTTAACGGACATACCACCGACTGCCACTTAGATTTAGGTAGCCAGTGTTCACTTATAAAACTTGAGAAAGTCAGAGAACTCAATTTAGATGTTGCGACGCCAGATGATTTGCCAGTTCTTAGGGGTATAGGCGCAAATATTGTTTCTCCGGTAGGTATGACGACGGCGTCTGTGGAAGTCCAAGGAATTAAAGAGGTTATAAACCTATACGTAGTTGACGACTACGTTATTAATCAGTCAGTTTTATTAGGCCATTCTTTTACTGAGCGACCCGATATCATTATTACAAAAACCCCAACTGCTGTGATATTTCAAAGAATTTGCGGCGACAAATTACACCTCGTGTCTGATAAAAAGGTACCTATGGTAGATATACCTCCAAACTCGTTGCACGGCATCTCAGTAGCTTCCAGCTTAATTATAAACGTACGGGTCAATGTTAACGGTTCATTACGAGGAAATGATGGGAAAGAACACTATCTTCTTCCAGGAGAATATGAAATGAAGGCCGGCACCGGCGTGTTATTGGTTTATAATTTCTACACCCAACACAATCACATTTGAAAAAGGCACGTTATTGACAAGAGTTCACCACAATGATACAGAGAGGGCTAAATATGGAGTGAACTCGTGTAATTACTCATATTGCGAAACTCAAAGCAACGACAATCTAAACTGTAGCGACAAATTAAGCGACAAAGAACTATTAAAACTGCAACAGCTGACTGAAAAATACGGCAATTGTTTTTCGAGTGGATTACATAATTTGGGTTTTACAGACTTAACAGAGATGGTGATTGAGCTTGAGGACAATGAGCTGGTAGTCTATCGTTCTTACCGCATGTCGTACGCGGATCGTGCTTTAGTAAGGAATATGGTACAGGAAATGTCTGATCATAGTATAGTCAGGGAGTCGACGTCTGCGTATGCGAGTCCTATTGTCTGGATGCAGAAGAAAACCGACTATGATTTGACTACAGAGCTTTAGTCGCAAAACGAACGTAGAGGAACAAAAAACTCCATTCTTATGATCTCGAGACGTTGGCAGTAGTGGCATCACTTAACCGATTCAGAGTTTACCTTATGGGTATCGAGTTCAAAATATTTACGGACTGCAACGCGTTGCGGTCAACGCTAGTCAAACGCGATCTGATCCCTCGAGTCGCACGGTGGTGGGTACAGTTGCAAGAATTCAATTGTACTATCGAGTACAGACCAGGATCGCGGATGACTCATGTGGACGCGCTAAGCCGCAACCCAGTTGATGCGTGTGAAGCCGAGAAGTGTTTCGATGTCTTTGCTACCGAAAGTTGTGAGCCAGACCGGATTGCCACTGTTCAGTCAGCCGACGAAGAGATTAAAAGAATTAAGGAAATTCCAGCTGATCATGAATCGGTATACGTTATTGATGTTCATAAAAATTATAAACTCAAAAACAACCGAGTTTACAGAATTGGAGGCAAGGAAATCAAGTGGGTCGTGCCAAAGGATGTACGTTGGCAGGTTTTAAAGATGAACTATGACGATGTCGGACATTGTGGTTACGAAAAAACCTTACAACGAATCCGTAAAAGCTAATGGTTTTCCAAGATGCGGAATTTCTTAAAAAAAAAATACGTTACGCCGTGTTTAGAATGTGCACATCACAAAGCACCTGGCGGGAAGCGCGAGGGTGGATTGCACCCCATCGACAAACCAAGTGTGCCATTTCATACACGCCACGCAGATCACCTGGGCCCATTTAGAGAGAAAAAAACTGCAACTGCTATGTACTGGTCCTCGTAGACGGCTTTACGAAGTTTGTTAATGTGAAACCCAAGGTACTAGCACGGTACTAGCAGCTTCTACGCACGGTAAAGACGAAAAGTGTTGGGACGAACAAGTCCCAGATATCCAGCTAGGCTTCAACACTGCAACACACAAGATAACCCAGAACCATCTGAACTTCTCTTTGGGTTCAATATCAAGGGCAAAAGTGAAGGTATCCTAAGTGATGTCTTAGAGGACACTGTTCGTGTAACACCTATAGACAAACTGGTAGACATCAGGGATGAGGCTGCTGAAAGAATTAAGGAACAACAAACCAAGGACAGAGACAGATTTAATAGCCACAGGAAAACAGCCAAATGTTATTCAGAAGGAGACTTAGTGCGCGTAGAAAGACAAATACCACACGATGGACAGTCACAAAAACTAGTCGATAAGTATCAGGGCCCGTACCGTGTCGCTAAAGCACTCCCTAACGACCGTTACGTTATAGAAGACACCCCACTTACTCGTAAAAATAATCGCCGATATGAAGCCGTAGTAGCAGTAGACAAGATACAGCCGTGGTTAAATTTCACTAGAGATTTTGTAAGTAGTGAGGAAGGTGATAGTTCTGATAATGACCAAAAAGATTGATTTATGTTATGTAAATTAACAACTATGTACAAATTGCTATTGCAAACCTGCGGAGTTCATTCAAATTATAAACTTTTATATATGTATATCATGTTGATTATCAATAATCTAGTGTTTCATCAGGAATCACATCTGTAAAATAGCATCTTTGCTACAACATATTTTTAATCGTTATGTCAATTCAAACTTAATTAGAAAAATGTTCCATGCAAATGATTATAATAAGATCAAATTAAAATGTATTATGTGATGAGGAATCACATTTGTAGATTAGCACCTTTGCTACAACATATTTAATGTATTATGTGATGAGGAATCACATTTGTAGATTAGCACCTTTGCTACAACATATTTATAATCATATTTTCAATCGTTATGTCATTCAAATTGAATTAGAAAAATATTCTATGCAAATGATTATAATAAGATCAAATTAAAATGTATTATGTGTTAATTAAGAATATTAGAATAAGCATTTTTTTTTCTCTTAATACTTATTTCTTTAATAGGAAAATCATAGTAATTAAGTAGATTAAATTTAGACTTAATAAGTACGTCTGTCTACAATACTAGAGAACATGAATTTACAATGCTGCATTATTTCTGGAAGTTCTTAATTGTCTAATGTGATTATCTTTAAATTTCTTTCACGTTTACGCGAGAGGACCCGCCTCAAACAGGAAGGCCGAGCTGTAAGCCTATATCTATTTAATTACATTATTATATATATTCAAGGAAGTAACTTATCATGTCGACGGTTAAAAGGCAAACTGCGTTAAGCGACAATTTTTGAACTTTACAGGAGAGCCATTCAAAGTTTTTTATTTCGGAAAAAAAATCATAATCAAGAAATTTCTGGGTGGATTAAAGAATGATGAAAAACGTATTTTTTATTTAGTCAAACGCTACTACTGCAAAAGTTTCGTGGTCTAACAAGTATTATTTTGAAAAATAAGTGTCGCTTAATCCCAAATGCATTATTTAGGGATAAGGATAACTGACTGAACCGCCACAGGATTTAAAATAAGTTCGAAGCAAAAAATGTTTAAGTGCAGGTGACCTCATATTTAGATCTAAGTAAAATGCTTTAAGCTCAACATAATTACAAAAATAGAACGAGTCAAATTGGCAAGAGTGTATCAAAGAGTTAAAAACAATAAAGGAAAAGTGACTCACGCGACAATGGACATACTAGCCAGATTGACTTAAGTTCGCTAAAATGCAATAATATTTGTAAGCTTGTCAGATAAACCTCATTCTTAATGACAATCGATAAGAAAAATAAACCTGTGATGGAATTGAATAAATGACTGATCGCATTAAAACAGCGTTTATGAGTGTTATAATTTTAACGGAACGTTTTAATTAATCACTTTATATAAAAAAATATATTTTTTAATCTTAACATCTATATCATCAATTAACCTGGTATGATATTTTGTTTTAAATTTTAGTTACAAATTCAGCATACAATGGTGTCAAAAAAGTTATAAATCTTGATCTACCTCATCTTCTATGTCGGTATCAATTAGTTTATCTTTTCCGATTCGGTGAGGCAGATTGGTGTATTCCAACTGGAATATTTTTAGAATTACACCATTATCATACAGTTTTTTCAATTCGTTGTATTTATCTATACTGCCAATAACTACCACGTTATTGGCAGCATAGATTTATATTTTCCATTTATTGGTTTCGGTCTAACTATAGGGATTGTCTCGGCTCTTGCATCTTCTTTCATACTGTTTTTGATTGTCATTATGCCCGGAGATTTTTAAATGTCGCTACCCGTATTTGCTAATTTTTCCTGTGAGGTTTCCTTTGAAAAACTTGTCTGACATCTCTTCATAATTTTTGAAATCAAAGTGAGTCAGCGTCTCTACTTGGTATGGATGGATCTTTTCTGGCCAGCTGAAAATCTGTAGCCCATTGCGAGGGTGCCCATATAGCCCGTGGGGCCCCGCATTGTCGAGGCGGGGGGGCTCAGTAACCGTGGCCTGGTCACCCACGGTGAAGCGAAGAGGGTCCCTGAGGCGGGCCACTCCCTAGACTTGTACTCCCCCATGCAAGTTCTAGATGGAGTGGCACCAGTAGGTTGCGGAACCTCGTTTCGGGGAGGTTTCGCAACTGAGGCGGGCTGCGGTGTGGTTTTGGAGACACCCACCGCAGCCGAAGGTGTGGGGCCACGGCAGGAGAGAAGTGTCGGTATGACAATGCGCCACTCTTCCTACCTGCCGCGGCCTCGACGGGGTCGACACCGGTTGATGGCGGACGCGGTGGGTCCGCAGGGAGAAGGGAGTGGTACCACAAACTACCACTCTCCCTATTCTCTGCGGCCGTAGTGGCATGTGACGGGGCCACAGACCTGACCCGTCACGGGGGACTTAGGACGTCGGACTGGGGTTGTCCGGCGTCCATTGCACTCACGGTCCCCGAGGTGGTTGCGGTGCACCACGTGCACTGCAAGGGGAGTCATCCCCTGAGGAGGAGTCTCGCAGGCTAGCCGAGGTGGGCGGGGTAGTGCGTTAATGCGAGGAGCGGAACCTCACCCCGCTTTCCGGTGAGGAGGCCATCGTGAGGCTTTAGTGGGCAGTGATGCCCTTCTGGCATCGAGCCCGACACACCCCACCCACCTCCCCAGGTGTGGTGGGCATGCGTAAAAGCATTTCTTCACGTTAAAAAAAAAAAAATTGCTCATATAATGTTATTTCGTATTGAATTTCTGATCGTAGCATGCATGCTACCTACCGTCATTTCAGTATGCCCTGGGAGCAAATAGTTCATCTGTATCGGTCTCTAAATGCACTGATTGCAAGAGTGCATTATGAAGAGCTGCAAGCTTAATTTTGATTTTGTTTTGACCCGGACACGAATCTGTGTATAAAATCGGGGATTTAATCGTACCACGTGAATCTACACCAGCAATATACTTTTGTAAAATCGTGGTTACTTCATCGCCACCTCTTTTTCCTCCAGCTTCCCCCCATGCAAAACTAAATCCGTTTCTTGTTATGCTTGCATAAAAACATAAATTATAAACAGCATATTTTCTTGAGTAGAATAGCAGCATACTGTTTCCGTGTGGTGTGTTTAATACTTACTTCGAAGCAAACTTGTACACACAACCGTTCTCATCGATGTATTACTGCTGACTGAAGCGCCCGTGCAGATGGCGTTTCTCGCTACACGCTGGAGGTTAGTACATGTGCGCGAGAAAATTTCTTTGAATGAACCGACACTATTTACGCTGCCAAAGTAGATTTCGAGATGATTATCCTCCAAGGCTCCGTTTTTCGACATGTTGAAAAATGTTTTAAGTTCTAAAATGTATTTAATGTTTTGTTTGAAACGACCAATATTGAAAAATATTATGACTACATAACAGGCTCATATGACTCTTGACATCGATATCACATCACGGCAAACCAGCTTAAGTCCCAAATAGCCCTAAAGCATACTCTGAATGAAACAGTTTAAGCGACACGATGCTTTCATTTGAATGAAAAGAAAAATGTTTCAAGCGACATCACTGTTTATTTTAATTCGAGGTCAATTATCTTACCCGACTTCATGTTTTCAAACAGTGTGCTTAAGTGCCAATGTATTTGAAATTAAGAACAATTTAAAACAGCTGAAATACATTTGTGTCGAAAATGATCAAATTCCATGTCGCTTTAAACCATGCAAGCCAAAAATAGGCCAATTTTTGCAATGGTCTCAAGCGACAAAAAAGTGCTCAGAATTGAACAAAACTGGGTTCAGATGACGCAGAAAAAATCGCTGATTCCAAATATGTATATAACTCAAAACTCAAATATTTGTCGCTTAACGCAGTTTGCCTTTTAACCGTCGATGTTTAGTTCATTAGTCAGTAGTAATATTATATAGACAATGTATTGATACCTATTGTAAGCCTATAAATATTTGATTACATATTTATATATTTTCGAGCCAGTAATTAATCATCAATAGTTGGTAGAAATATTAAATAAACGATGTATTGGATTCATAGTAATAAATATAGAAGCAGGCATATTGTTTGTAAAGAGTGCGGTGATTGACTTCAGACTCGTGGGTAGTCGAGCGGTATCCGACAGAAGGACAAGCAGTGTAAAAATTATCAAGAATAAAATAAGTTATTGGAGCTCAACTGTTTTTATTTCTTACTTCTGAGGCTATCCCTACAATATGAATAAGTAAATATGATTTTCTTGTTAGCTGGAAATGTTTTTATTTTTAACGCTTTGCAGACGAGTCTGGCTCATATTTTGTGCACTCATATTTTAGGCTTACAGTACCTTTACTACGGAAAGAAAGCGTAGTAAAGTAAGTAGCGCTAACTTAGGTGATCTGACCCGATCGTAGAGGTCGATCTTGCCAGTCTTCGGGAGGGTAACCGAGCACAAGACTTTCAAAAATGGTATTTCCATCTGAGCGCTGCTGTCGGTCGGATGACACGTTAAACCCCCCGGCTAGTTTTAATACAAGCAGTTGTTAAGTCAAGTCAGCCTTTGAGTAGATTGCAAAACACTGGAAACCAGAACGAGCAGAGAATCTGTGAAGAAACACCAAAAACAGAGTTAAAGCTCCAAACTCACGTACAAAACGCTTTGCGTCAACCTTCATTGTGAGGACAGCGAAGCTTGAACTCTCTACCTGAGTCTCTGTTTCCTGAGAGGTATCATCCGTGGGTCTTCAAAGGTAGAGTTAATAGGTATCTTCTAGATAAGCGCGCTATACCGTAAACTGCTTAACATCAGGCAAGCTGTTGTCAAACGCAAACCTATCACAGGTAAAAATATTTATATTTTCGTATTTTAATTTTGGTTTTAATTTTATTAGTTCCTCTACCTCATATTTACTCTTATTGCTTTCTAATTTATATGAACACCTTATTATCTCAACATGTATACTCAACATGTACCTGCTACAAACAGTAGGTATGTAGGTACGTATATAAACCCATGTCGAATGCCGTCTCGCCCTAGGGCAGAGTACTGATAGGCGGAAAAATATTCACAAGGGAATCATTTTGCATTTTGAATTATTGTGTAAAAGCGTAATTTTCATAATCGAGCCGATTTTATTTACGTGCCTTTAAATTTCCATTATTTTATTTATTCCAATGGGAATGACTTCAATTTGCATTAATTGCTTACATTCAAGAGATCAGAGATAATTTCCTCGTCTACGAAAGAAAGTTATTAAATAAGGTCTTCTATTGAGAAATTATTAACAATTCACTGTTCCAAATCAACCTATCACAGTATAGATAAAGGCATACTCCATCTTTTCATTATTAAGTGCTTCACAACACCGGATTTGTCCTACAGTGAAGCACAGGGCACACCTTGTTGTTGTACAATAGTATTTTACTTAATTTTGTAAAAAAAAAATCTACTACATTATCTATTGTACACCACTTTATTAGGACAAATAAATGTTTTATTTATTATTTATTTATTTATCTCTACCTTATCATATGATACTTAGCGCGGGGCGCAGTGGATATGGCAAAACTAAGCTATATTTTTGTATTTAATTAGTCATAGTACGTTTCACCCCTGTATTTGTACAGAATTTATGCGACCTCATGATTCGAATGGTGACACGCCCAGCTGGTCAAATTCTTAGCAGTTGAGAGTAAAAACTCTTTTCTTTTTTTGTGTACCAGTTACATGCGTTTGACTCGTTACAATACAAAGGTGCAAAGCCCTAGCACAGCTCATCTTCATCCGTCCAATCAAACCTACTCACAGCCTACGTATAATCTATCTGTAGAATAGAATATTACTTCACCAGTGCGCGGGTCGGCGAGCGGCCAGGCGTGCCTCAGGGCAGCGTTCTAGGCCCTGCATGTAATGTGCTGTCTGCGCGGGCAATCATATCGTCTCGCGCAATCACTGCTCTGTTTGCCGTGCTGCTTCGGGTGTCTGAATTATCTGGTAGGCTTTTACCACTGTACTCGAACCTTGGGATAATACAGACAAGATTTCTGACTACATTTTGTAAAGAGATGTCTACTATGATGGTTGCAAAAGGAATAAGGACATTGTGTTGAATGTTTCAATAATTTTACTCCTAAGTAGGGACGCGACGCAAATAGTTAGTTACCTTTCAAAGTGTAACTGACAAATAAGCTAAACGAGTACAAATATAAACAGTCTGCGAGACGAGCAAAGCACACAGCTGCGTCGCATTACGTACTCGTACAAATGAAGAGCTCGAAAATGATGTTGAAATAACGAGCAGCGTCTAGTTTCCTACACTCCATTCTGTAGATCCCCATTCATTACGACCCCTCGTACGGGATCTAAACACGATGAACTTGCGATCCCGGGCTCTTCACATCAGACGGCTGATATCTTAAGCCCTGTAAAGTCTACAACGACTGAGAAAATTACAGTATTCAATACTGTTTACGGAGATACAAAGCTCGGATTTGAAGAAAATAATAGTGGAAGCGAATCAGCCGCGGGCTGTGATAGGCTTAGAAATATATATATATAGGTAGAAGTGAACAAAGTCTATCTGTAGATAGTAGATACTTTTTTAGTTTCACAAATAAGCGTGCATGAATTTAAGTGGCCAATAGTAACGTAGCATCTGTAGCTCGGCTAGCTAAGGTGATCTGACGCGATCATCAAAGCTAAGGAACGGTCGATGCGGACGGTGTTTGGATGGGTGATCATGCACAAGACTGTCATTTCTCAAGTGGCATTTTCATCTGGGCGTTACCGTGGGTCGAATGAGACGTTAAATTGTAGGGGCCGGCTGTTGATCTTAGTATTCTTAGTACAAGCAGTCGTTAAGCCAAGCCCAGAGGTCTTCGAGCGGCTTGAAAACTCTCGACACCAGAGCTTGGCCACTTAGCTCATACGAAGAAGAAGTGGCCAATACACGGTTATCATTTACGGTTAAAATAACAAGCAAACTCTTTCTGTAGCTTCATTAAAATTTATTTTAAACATACGAGAAGATTTATTCAAACCCGCGGATTTTTCCCTTTCGCCAAATCGATGTTTCAAAAGACATTCTCGAGAAAGGTCTGAGTCTCTCGAAGATTTGTATCAAAGGCAGCGTAATTCGTCAGAAAATACTTTTTACGATACACGCCTTTCAACGCTTCCAGCTAAACGATAAAAACTTTTGTGAATTTAGAATTCGATATAAGCACCGTAAAAAGTAACACGAAACTTTTAACTTGATACGATACGGTCGTGTTTGGGATTTATTCGAAGGGTGTTTTACGGGAAGAAGCAATATATTTGCCAAGCTGAAAAATTACAAAGTCACACCATTTATCTTAATACTAGCTGACCCGGCAAACGTTGTTTTGCCTTAATAATTATTTCTAAATATACAGTAGCCGATTCTCAGACCTACTGAATACGCATATAAAATTTGGAAGAAATCGGTCAAGCCGTTTCGGAGGAGTACGGTAACAAACACTGTGACACGGAAATTTTATATATAAGATATTTACTAACCAAACCACTACTTTTTTGCAGAATCTAATGTAGCCAACCCTGTCAAAGTTACAATCTATGTATATTATGCGCTTGAAAAAATATTTGATTACTGAACATCAAAGTTAATTAGTTAATTAGTATTATATACACTTAATAAAATTTATTAAAAAAGCTATTTTTCAATCTTAAAACTAGATTTCTTATGAGAAGACTTTCACATTAACGGATCTTTAAATAAAGTTATAAAAGGAGATATAAAAGTCAAAATTGGCGAAACACGGTTTTTCTATTTCAATCACGCCAATTTAGCCATAGTCTATGGCTGTGCCAAATTAGATATCGGTTTTATTCACAGTTAGTAGTAACAATTTATTTGTACTTTTTTAACAGAAAAAGGATATGACTAGTTTTACCTAACTCCCACAAACACAGGGTATCCTACTGTGGGAGCTAGGGCACCCAAGTGCTAAAACCGCATTCCATATTGTATTTAATAATAATTTCTAGTTTATGACATCTAGTTATAATTATGTTAAATAGCATTTAAGCACAATAGAATGCATTAATAAATATATTTATATATTATACTAGTCAGTAAAACACATGATTTATGGGCCATAGACAAGTACAAATAAACTGTCATTACTAACTCAATTAAACAGATATCTAATATTCTCATTAGCAATATAATATTACCAATGATAATATATTATACATAACTGATATTTTCATTCCAATATAAAAAAAACAATGCTACAAAAATAAAGAAAATAGAATAATAAATAAGTAGTATTCTTCGAGAAAGATCTGTAAGAACAATCAAACGACTTAGCAACTAGCTTCATAGAATATATCAACAGGCTCGTTCGCTATTGTTCCAACTTAGATATCATGCAAGAAGAATTATAGTCGAAGCTAGATAAGAATACTCCGAAACAAACTAAAACTATACCTAGTACTCCGGTATTAAGGCTCATTTTTACTTGATCACAGATTTGTAGAAAATTCTTTATTTTCTTATTTATTTCTTAGACTTTAATTGCACCTTTTTGCAATTCATAACTGTCATAATATAGAAAACGTATCAAAATAAGTCAAAAGTCGATGGCAGTAGTTTAATGTCGAAAGGTCAATTAATAATCAAATAGTCGTCGTCTACATTAAAAATATTCTTTACCATGTTCATTTACAGAATTTACTTCATCATAATTATAATTTAATTGACTTGTGTATATGATGATATATAACTGAGGCATATTTATTAATTAATTCGCCGAAATTAACCAATTTAAATAAGTAACTTAATTTATGAATATCTTCTCTTCTTCACCGGTCACTCGGTTAACAATGGTCTTCCACTTTTTCCTGTCCTCGGCGGTCTTAAAAGCGTCGGCAATGGCACAGAATAATAACTTGTATGGCAATAGGTAGGCCAGTGAGCGTCTTTATGAATATAGTTATTATTTATTAATTTACTAGCTGACCCGGCAAACGTTGTTTTGCCTTAATAATTATTTCTAAATATACAGTAGCCGATTCTCAGACCTACTGAATACGCATATAAAATTTGGAAAAAATCGGTCAAGCCGTTTCGGAGGAGTACGGTAACAAACACTGTGACACGGAAATTTTATATATAAGATGAATATAGTTATCTCAAATAGTGCACGCAAATACGATTGTAAATTTAAAGTTAACTTTAATTATTTCTAACCGACTTCATAACAACGATATTCTCAATTTGTCTATATATTCTTTGTATTTGATTAAGTCATAATTCCATCATAGGCTTAGAAAAGTACACCCGTTTGAAGCTTTGCATTCCGACCGAGATAAGTCAAGTACATGGAAGTAACCTAAAACATTTTTGTAAAGTATCATACGTGTCTAATTAAACTTCATCATACTTAAACTGATTTTAAATTTAGAACAACATATTATTATGTACTTTCCCGGATGATCCCTTAACAGAAAAAAAACGAATTAGTTAGTACCGATTTAATTTGGCAACCTGCGGATGAAAATACTTCAGTACTGTAACGAACTTTGTGTTTACGTATATTCTGGGATACACGTGTTTTGCCTTTGACTTTGATCTATATGGAAGTCAGTTTTCCAGTTTGAAATTGTTCCATTTTTTATTTAAATTTACATAAAACACATACTGTTTCTACCAGTTTCTACATACATATTTATCTGTTTGCTTAATCGTATCATCTTGTATTCCATTTCGGCAAAATGATCCTTTGTTGTACAGATTTGTTGGCACTGCGAGCTTTTATAGCTAGCATTTATGTAAATAGCCGAATTGGCGTTGTTTGTGTCTATAATTGGCCATCCTACATGGCAACCTTGGACCCACACGGTTGCAGGCGTAATTGCAACATTGGATGTTATTTGCTTATTTGTTCATGCACGGAATAATTGTATATCTAATAACGATTATTGTTTTCCAATTGTAATGGGAATGTAGCTACTATTCTCCATTGCTGGCTTCACTTGAATGTTAATTATATGTCTACATAGGTAAAGAAGTGGAAGTTGGGATGAAAAACAAATGTGTCAGCAAGATTTAAGCCTATATTTAAGCTTTAATTGATTGACGACCTCGTTGGCGTAATGTTTACCATGCCGGACTGCCAATCAGAAGTTTCGGGTTCGATTCCCGGTACGGCCAAAATCTTTGTTGGATATCGGTCTGGGTGTTAAATATGTATCGATATAAAAGAAAAGTATTTATGTATGTATATGTAGCATATCAGTTGTGTTAGCAACCATCATACAAGTAGAAATGGTTTAGTATGGGGCTAACCAGCCGTGTGTGAAAACTAAAAAGTGTCCTATTATTAATATTTTATATATATTAATTAAGAAGAATCAGTACATGTTAAATAGCCAATCACAGTGGTCGCCAATAATAATCTCCTGCCCTATCCTTTAAACATTAATAAACCTTTTTTTTCTGATCCGCGGATCAAGCAAACACTTATATTTTTGGTCAAAAGCTTTTGGAATCAAAACTTTGTGCCAAATAAGTGAAAACAAATGACTTTTCAACAGAGTTTAAAAAATAACACTGACTCGTAAAAAACTTTAAAGAAAATAGGCGAAAGACATTAAGAAAAATCATTGTCCGGAAGTCTGATCGCATGCATCACCACATTCGATAACAATCGAGCCAATAAACAAGCGGACATAATCGAGTCGATACCTCGCCGCGAGAGGATCGAATAAAAATACATTTAGAGTTGAGACAATCGAGTCCGAATCGGCCATTGTGTACAACGCGGGGCTACCATGAGCTTGTAAAGGTGCACTCTGGAATGTATAGCACAGGTCTAACATCAAAATAAACAGCATGGAAAGCTTGAGTTAAAAATTGTTATAGATTTCCTTTAACACATTGCATCTAGGCATTTGACCTAGGGCGCATAAATTCATGGATTAAAAACACTCTAAGGCTAAGATTCTAAGCTAAGGAGGAGCATGCCTTGTCTGGAAATATTGGCTCTCAAGCACACTGTCAGAAAAAGGAGTTTGGCGACAGATTTCTTTAACTTGAGGGTGGTTGCAAGCCTGTTCTAGAAAATGCTCTACAACCATCCTTTGGTTTCTCACGACATTTTCCTTCACCAAAAGGTCGAGCTCATTGGCGGAATCGAACCGACGACCATAGAAAAGTAAGGCAGCCGCCGGGTGTGCGGCTGTCTACGTGAAATGCAAAAGCAGCGCTTCAATAACTAATAAAGTAGATGAGATAATGTAAGAAATAATTAATTAATTAACGTTTATAATTTGTCACATTTTATTTGTATTTTTTATGCAATATGTTTCCATTATATTAAGCCTAAATTATTTTTTATAGTATCTCCTTAAAGCTTTTTGCTTAAGAGTGTACCTGAATGGCATCGGCGGATAGTTGGAAACTTTCATCTTGTATGCATGTTGTATAAAGTAGGGCAAATGTATTCAAATGCAAATGTTTTTCTTAGAAGACATACATATGTACATAATTGTATAGCCTTAATAGCTTACTCGATTTTGTTGAATAACCAATCATTATTATGTTTTTGAAAGTAAGATAATCTTAAATACTTGATGTTTTCAATATTGCTGATTTTTTGTTATAACCAATTTTTTTCAAGTAATAAGTAAATTTCAAAGAAGCATTTTTTTTATTCTTTATTATATTTTGCTACTTTCTTTCGGAAAATATTTTTTATCTTTGCAGTCTTAATTTGCGATTAGGCAAAAAAAATTAGCAAATCGAGTTTTCCCTGAATTTTGTTAGCTACAAAACTCACGGAACCCGAGACCTTTCCAACGAATGCTGTACCGTGGAAATCGGTTCGTGCGTTCTGGAGTTATAGCGTCAGGAAGAAAAACCCGACTTATTTTTATATATTCGAATAATTTAGGAATAAGGATCAGGTTTCAGTTCGCAGTCTCTCCATTACCTCGTCTCTTATCAACACGCAATCACACATACTTTGTTTCGTACACTTACACATTCAATTAATGGCCCTTCTGTATCAACTGATTCAAGTGTAGATACTTGATAAAAAGTATGCATTAAAAATTATATTTGACAAGAAATGATAAAAAATAAATGGCTCCATTGAAATTTTTCTCTTCATTAATAATTATAACTGCATCTTAAACTTTTTTATTATTATTTTACTTAAGTAGCCTAAGTGATGAAAAGAGTTTTTTTTCGTTTCTCATTATTTTCCGTGTTCAAGCTCTAGAGTCGAGAGTTTTCAAGCAGTCCGAAGGCCTCTCTGACTTTGCTTAATGAATGTTTGTACTAAGACTAACAATTTAACGGATTCTAAAAATTTCTTTAGATTTTAATTTAGCCGTGACTTACAATTTGTGTGTGTGTGTCGTGACTTACCTACGATACTGCCCAGATAAAAATACCGCTTTATAAATTTTGTCCATAATCACCCATCCAAAATCGTTGCTAATGTTCCATTAAAAGTAATCTGCTGCCTACAATTATTAATACAATGTATGCCATTACAGACAAGAAAAAAAATGCTCGATGTGCCATTTATATGCACTTGAGTGTAATTAATTCCAGTCCGCGAGAGAAATAACGTGTTGACAATTTGGATATTCGTTCCAACTGATATCGTATAATTAATTGCCGCCAATTAAGTACATCGGTTACTCGGTTGATACGAACTGGCCAATTTATTGGAAGCAAAACTTCATGAAGCGACATAACAGAAACAATTGTATTAATATATCAAGTTTTTCATACATGTATGTGCTATTACAAAAAAAAAAAACTAGATTTTAAGCAACCGTCTACGCGGACAGTCTTTGGATGGGTGACCATTCGCACGACTGTCTTTCAAAAATTGCCTTTTTTTATCAGGGCGCAAACCAGATTCGGATGACACGTTAAATTAATATTAAAAGTAGGTCCTAGCTGTTAGTCTCAGTACAAGCAGTCGTCTTTCGGGCGGGTTGAAACCTCTAGACACTAGAGTTCGGCCGATTAGCTCATACGAAGAAGAAGAAGAACTCTCCCAATGAATTAATTTTCAAATACATAAAATATATAGTTACAAATTAACTAACTTATTTACCAAGTCTCTAGTTGTTATCCGATTTAATAAATCACCAAGTAATCTACCAGTAGCAATAAAATCATATAAATAGTAATAGTAGTTAAAAAGAAAACAAAAAAACACGCTTATCTGGCCGTTTTAAATGGGTCAAAATCGCGCCCAAAGAAGTCGGTTACAAACAAACATACAAACAAAAATACAAAAAAATGTAATAATTTTATCAAATTAGTGTATTGTCATCGGTCCTCAATAAATCTACAAAGTTTCAACGAAATCTGGCCGTTTAAAGTGAGTCAAAATCGCGCCCAAAGAAGTCGGTTACAAACAAACAAACATAAAAACATACAGGTGAAGCTAATATAAAGCGTGTAAAAATGGGCCTAAATTCATACATAAAAACTTAATCTCAGGAGATGTCAAATAGCAAAAAAAGCGATCGTTGGTTACAATCACCTAAATTTAGAAACTCAATATATTTTTGGAAATAGCCATCTTATTTCCATCATTGTGTACCTCTGTCCAAAACACCAGCAATATCGAATGTATTGTTATTTTAGTGGCATCCAAGTCCCCAAGCTTGGAATGCAGACATCCCGAACAATGCAAAAAGGCCCGTTAGCAGATAGCGAATGTTTATTTTTCTTTTACTGATCGAAATTATTAATGACTCAATCTCGCCGATTTATAACTTGGAAACGAAATAAAGATAAACTTAAGTGTTTCAAAAAACGCATAAGAAGATACGTCTTGCTTGTTGTAGGTCAATGTCGTATGAGATTACGTTTTGATGTTAAAATTTTGGTCTCGGAGTTTTTTGTTATTATTTTTATTTTACACGCATTTATTTATTTATTCTTCTGGCTTTTCAGTTTTTACATTAAATTATATAAAAAAATACAAAATACAAAAAAAACCTAAAGGATAGCATGACATTGGCAGCGAGGCAAGGCCCAAGCTACCGGCGGTAGGAGCTACAGGGACAGGAACCTTTTTTTTACGCTTAATAGGCTGACCTGCGCTGACCACAACTCACCTGATGTTAAGTGTCATATTGCAGTCTAAGATGAAGCGCGCTTGCCTAGAAGAAACCGCTTTACTCTCGCCTTGAAGACAGATAAATTGAACCTCCGGATAAATTTATTTTATTGTTATTGTTTCATGATATAGTTGTTAACTAACGTCTTAACAGGTTAGTTAAAAACTAGATATTTGGTTAATAACTAGGTTGCTTAGAAACTCGGTTCATATGTACTTTATATATGGGTGATTCAACACAAAGATTGGGTAACTCGATGTCACCGATCGATAAATATTAAATAATATTATTTTTATAGACTTTTTACTTTATTTGAAATTAATGAAATATATATTAATTAGTACCTACTCAATTTTAGATATTTACTTTTAATAGCAATGTTATGAAATATAAAAATATGCTCATAACGTCAGTAATTTGGCGTGTCACAAACCCAAAATCACTAAATCAAACTAGAGTACATAAAAATGTACCTACCATTCCTTTACGAAAACTTTATATATGGTGTCCTCTTTAATTCTCATTAATGAAGGTCGTGAGTACATACACAAGACATATCTTCGGTTTGGTTAATACGATAATTAGGAGTACCTAAAACTAAAAATTAATGTACGAAAGAATCTCATTTTAAAATCTCTCATCAACAACATTGTTGACAAAAAAACATTACAATTACCGTAAATACAATCACTAAACAATCTATTACACCAATCTTCTATAAGATCTAAAACCGTATATCTACCAAATCTACCAGCTTTATCTACAGTAGATCTTACCACCTCCACCCGTTTTATCAGTCGGTTGATCTTAAAAGCCTTGGTCAGACCAATACGTACAGCGAGCGGTCGCGGTCACAAACGGTTGTGGCACAGATAATATAAAAAAATCAGGAAAAAAAAATTGGGAGGTGTCAAGCGACACCCGGATAGAACGAAGTTCCTATTATTATTTACAAAAAACCTGTATACACTCAAAAAAAATTATCGTCGCGACACCACACTGTTCAATGCGAAATAGAAACAAAAAAAATATCTGCCTTGCTTTCTATAAGAAAGAGAGAGAGAGAAACAGACAGACAGAGAAACATACGCATGCCGCACAGCTTACAATTATAGCTTACTATAGCAAAAAGTGTCGTGACATCTTTTCGTAAGATTTTTTTCCGTCTAGCCCCCTTACACAAAGCTAAAGATAAAGAACGATAAAGATACTATCGATATTTTCGATAATCGATTATCGATAAAGAACTTCGTTCCAAAAACTGTCGTCTATGGTGTGATAGATTGGACAACTACAATGTTACTGCCTTAATGCTGTGTTACGCCAATTTTGACTTTAATGCACCAGAAATAAAGATCTTTTAATGTGCATGTTTTTTTACATGACATCTAGTTTCGAACCTTAGAACTAACTCGTATAATAAACGGATGCTAATCAAATTTTAAGTTTAACGTTTCGTAAATAAAGTATTTTCTAAGTGCAATTCAGATTTAAAATTCAAATTCATTTATTTCAGGATCAAGACCCATATCGAAATATTACATAAATGCATGTATGAATATTATACATAGATTGTAACTTTGACGTACAATTGGCTACATCGAAATAAATAGAAAAGTAGAAATAGGAGTATCACCCGGTTGACTTGTTGTGATCATTTAGAAGATGTGTTCTCATTTAAATTTTATTATATGGTTTTGTGAAAACTTCCAGATTATAATTTAATTTATTTGGTAAGTAATTAATAACAATCTAATATACGAGTATTAACGGCACTGGCATCTGTAACACAGTTCTTTCTAGCACAAAAGCCCAGGATACAATTCATATTGTATCATGTACATATCAATCAATCAATCATTGTCCCATTTCATCTACGAAAGATGATTTCATGTAGCGTCCGGATGGTTATTGCTTCTGCGCTCGTGGCTGAACAAGCCGATGCGAGAGCCGCAGATGCGGTCACATGTACATATATAGTGTCAATAAATATAAATTTATTTAAATTTGATAAAGCGTCCTCTGATTGATCGGTGACCGTGTAAGCCATCGCTGGACGCGTTTGTTTGGCCTAGACTTAAGGATACGTTAGCTGCCGTCGGAGACCGAGATAGGGCTTAATTACAGAAAACATGACGCGACAATTTGTTATTGAGATGGTGATACTCGGATGTAAGGATACTAGATATGGTATGAGTGGTTCTTTACACAGCCTTTAAGCTATTTTCTAGATTTTTTTCCGTTTACGATTTTTACCAAAAAAAACCTTGTAAAATTAAGATTTTGCCTTAAGTCTGGTATCACATTTTTTTTTTAAGACAACAGAAACGTTTTAAACTAAAGCGATTTTAATCGCTATTCGTTAGGCAGTCAGCTTATCATCAATCATACATACTTATTATTTGATTGAAAACGAAGCTATCCCAACCCAACAAAATTTGTTAGTTGTATATTTAATATAAGCTAAACCCTACGTAAGTTGATTCTTCTTCTTCGAAAGAACTAAGTGGCCAAGCTCTGGTGTCGAGAGTTTTTATGCTGCCCGAAGGCCTCTGACTTTGCTTAACGACTGCTTGTACTAAGACTAACAGCCGGAACTACAATTTAACGTGTCATCCAACCCACAGTTGCGCCCAGATGAAAATGCCACTTGAAACAGGACAGTCTTTTGCATGGTCACCCATCCAAACACTATCCGCATAGACCGTTGCTTAGCTTCGATGATCGCGTCAGATCACCTTAGCTAGCCGAGCTACAGACGCTAAGTAGATAAACACATACATTGAAAACGAACGGTTTATTTTCTCATGCAGTTACTACTGTGCATAAAATTTAATGGAACAGTTACTGTTAAATAAATAAGCTCCAACGTTTATATTAAGTTCAAACTTTATACAGCTCTATTTTCTAACCGCAACCTGATGCGAATGTAATTCTAAATACGATAATAGTAATAAATAAACTTCAATGTTTCGAGAGAGTAAAATAATATTTAGTTTTGTTTCATTAAAAGTATAATATATGTTTCATTAAAAGTATTATATTTGCACGTATTTTTTTGTTTAACTTTTTTACTTTGTTAACAGTGGGACAATATAGGTTAGATAAAAAAAAAGGTGAGGCAGCTATCATATCTAGTGTTTATTGTAAAGGAGTATTGTACCTTAAGGTCGGTATACATCGTCCGTCGTTAATTGAATGTTATTGAATTAGAATCGCTACCTGAGTATTGTATACGCACTACTTGCTTTTTTTCTTACCATACGGTAATGTTGCTTTCTACAAAAGCTCCACAAAGTCAATGTGATTAGGTTTAGTATGAATAGCAGCTATACAGCAATCCAAGAAGTAATAATAGTAGTAGTCAAAATTTAAGGAGGGCTCTCCCTTACAACACATGTATTTATATATAATATGTATGTATATGTTTATGTAGTATATCAGTTGTATTAGCAACCATAATACGAGCTAGAAATGGTTCAATATGGGGCTAACCAGCCGTGAGTGAAAATATCTAAAAAAAAAAAAAACAACAATGGTACGATACCCTTCATGCGCGAGTCCAACTAGCACTTGGCCATTTTTTTATAATTATGTAGTTTTTTTCATGTTATATATATTAGTGTAGTCATTAATTTATAAAAATATTTAAACGTACATACAACGTTTTATTATTCTAAACAGTATAAGTTATTCTTCTATTTCGTATGAACCAAGTGGCCAAGCTCTGGTGTCAAGAATTTACAAGCCGCCCTATTAAGTTGAAAATCAAAGAAAAAAGAACTCTTTTAAAATCCGTAGTAGTGCGTAAATCCTCGTAGGTTCATTATAAATCAATGTACACACGCGATGGATGGCGGTGTTTGAAAGGATTTCCACAGACTTTCTAATTGGAGCTTTTAATGTTCAATGTGTAATAGGCTTTACTTGCAGGGGAACATCAAAGAGTATATCAATTTACTCATTTACGCATTATTAGTTAATATTTATTAATATCCGAATAAAAAAGTGAATCTGATTGTAAGAGGAATACATTAGTTTTATTGCACGTCAATAAATAAATTAACTAATAAATATTAGGACACTGGACAAAATATGATCAAGCATTAACAAACTAGAAATGGTTTAGTACGTACGTTCTAACCAGCCGTGTGTGAAATATGTAAAAAATGTACTACTGTAAATAAAGAAACCTTTTTTTCGTGAGGAAATGCATTGACGCATCTCCCGCCACAAGCCTGGGGCAGGGATGCAGGACCGCTTCGCGCATTGCCGCCGCTCTCCCCGCCCAGGCCGCTGTCCGCAGTCCGAGCGGACCCACCTCAAGGGGGGCGGCGCCTCCTTCTACGGCGCGAGCGATGCCCTGGGACAACCAAAGGCATCATCTCCTCGGGAGGCCCTTATTCCCGATGTGAGGCACCGGACACCCCAGCGTCAAGTGCCCCAGGGCCTCAAAGTGGAGACGGAGTCCGAGGCCGAATGGCTCGCCTCTGTGCCCGTCTCCTGCGGAAAGAAACCTGATAATTCGTGTCCTATCCTAAACCTGATTATGAGTCTTAAACTTTCGGCGAGTGAGGATTCTAGTCGAGGGGAGATAAAACTTCGTTGTGTGTAGGAAGATAGATAAGGTATACCGATGTAAGTTGTAGTGGAGGTGTGGTGGTCTGTCGGAGGAACACACCTAATTTATTTATTTTTTTAAATATTTTAATTTCCTTAACTTATCTTAATTTTTGCTTCAGATCACAGCGGAAGTACACTAAATATTTAATTTTGTCTTCTATCTTAAACCTTTAGTTAAAGAAAGATAATTCTTAGTTTAAATCTACACACACCTACAACATGATGTGAGTAAATTCAAATTCAAAACATTTATTTTCAAGTTACAAGGACTCATACATACATGTTAAAGAAAATACCTACATAATGTCAAAAACTATACAATTACAAAATGTCACAAAAAAAATAAAATAAATTAAAAATGAGAATATTAAATTACAATTTAATAAACATAATATTACATTTAATTTACAAACAACATTACATTTTATTTTTCTTATTTATTTGTCAAGTATGGATATCGCGCAGTGTCTTAGGCACCCATTAATAAAGGTTTAAATGTAACTGGTAATGTGAGAGATCACAGATCCTCGCCCACGCGCCTGTCGCCGGCTTAGAGTCTCGTGTCGATATAATTTTAACCGCAGCAGTTAATCCGAGCTTCACTCGTGTCATCGGATCAATTTGTCTACCTGTCCGCCAGGCTTTGTGAATGGAAATACTACTATATGTATATGTCGTGGCCGCATCGTAGAATTGTCCATTTCATGAAATGATCAGCCATTTCATGAATTATGTCACTGTCCAATGGCCATACCATGATGTGCCCAGGCCAGATCAATGATAAGAAATCGTTTGACGATAGGGCCAGCTATTTCATTCAATAATCAATCTTAATCGACCATATCGTGAAATTGTCTCATTGACTACCGGTAGAGGCGCCGCAAGCGCTTTGTTTGTGTCAAGATGGCGGCCCTTAGTACGCGCACGAGTGTAGGGTGACCACGAAGAAGAAGTCTATGGACTAATAATGGTTATCAAATATGATATTATGGAAACTGTCGAAAAGGAATACCTCATATTCAAGAAATGACACAAGTACATAACACAATTGCTCTGGGATTAAAAAAAAACAAAACCTAACAACTAGAATAAACAAGTACGTAACACAATTGTCCTGGGTTTTCATAAAATATTTTATGGTTATCCCATTTTCACGATATGGTCAAACGTGGGTGACCAAATCGCTAACCGTTTATCGTTTAATGATTTGGCCATCATTAGTTGGCCACTTCATGAAACGTGAACACTTCACGAAATGATCAATCATTTCATGAAATGATCAATTCAGCGATTTGGCCACGACATATATACTAATGGAGAGACAAGAGCGGGGGCGAGTTGGAGACTGAACTTACTAAATATAATATTGAAGCTCTTGGATTGTAGTCTATCAGAATTTATTTATTTTAAACGATTTATTTTGGCACCTTACCCGCGGGCCCTGGCTTAAGTTTAATTTACTACTTGTTAGGTTTTTTTTAATTTTTAATTATAGTGTAGTTTTTTTTATATTTTTTTTAATTTTAGTGTAGTTGAAATATATATTTATTTTATTCATTACATCCAAGTCACCACCAGAACTCAGCTACTTAGCTCATATGAAGAAGAAGAAGATTCATTACAGCAAGGGATTTTAAATACGAGCTAACGACACTTTGGCATAAGGTGGAACATGCGCAGTCTGGAATAACTGGCTTTGAAAGAGGCTACCGGAATAAAAATATAAAAAAAAATCTTACTTTATTTACGAAATTGTATTTTGGAAATATAGCGTTTATTATTTATGTAAGACGTTATACGTTAAATCAGAAGTTCCAACATAATAAAATTATATCATTATGTAAGGATGACCCGTCCATGACTGTACTTGGCACAAAGGTGCCCATAACACTGGCTGCGTTTCCACGTTGAATAGTGATGGCTATCCTCCAAGTACGATCGAGAACGGGGTTCCCTCTTCTTATCTACCAGTCCTCGACCGAGTTCCTTCTACACTCCAACAGACTATAGTCTCAACCGACAAAAAAAAAGATATTGAGACTCAAGTCCCGAATATGTTATTATTTTTTTCACTTATTACTTACATCAGAAGTCATTAGCAATGAAACGCTCATCGATTATTTGTGAATAATGAATGCGTCGCCACGTTTACAATATGTCCGATGTGCCGACAATATGTCCGATGTGCCGACAATTTGTCCGATGTGCCGACAATGTGTTCGAAATGCCGACAATATGAACAATGTGTGGACATTGCGCGGTATGGCCGGAATATTAATATTACGCTCCACCACACTGTAATCTGAATAGGGGTTCCGAATCGCTGCTCAGACGGGTTTATATTATGGAAATATTATTGCGGCTGTCTGTCTACAATACATCAGTTTGATACATTTGTCACAAATAGTAAAGACACAATAGTAGAGTTATGAAAATATTTTTGGTAGATGGTAGAAGGTTTTGTTAATCCAAAGAAATGATATTGCTATTTTTCTTTTTATTAATTTATAAAGATTTTACGAGTATGTTAACAGATTTTACTCAGTCATTGTTCAAAAGGGTTTTGGTTATTTTTTTTTACATTAAAAGGACTTACTTGATCACAATTTTCCTGATGGCAAGCGACATTATGATCTAAGGTGGAGCGCGCTTACTTATTATTAAAAGTTGGAATGAGTTCAACAGTATCGGTGGCACCGATAATAAGATGCCTTACGTGAACAGTTTACAATGTATATCTAACTAACTAATTACGTAAAGACATTGTCTAGCTTGCCTAGAAGCAAAAGCTAGCCAGTACCTCTTATTACAGGGCACGTTTTACATAGCTTTATGTCATACATGTGTTGCAAGCTAATAAATAAACTGCAATTCCCTGTTTCCCGATAATTATAATCTAGCGGTTTTCAAGGCACGAGTAAACCGGTTTCTTCTGGGCAAGCGCGCTCCACCTTAGGTCGCTTGTCATCAGGTGAAAATTGAGATCTAATGCAAACCCATTATAGCGCGCATCCCTAATGTTAGCTCTCGCACCCCGTCCCCCGCTATAGCGCGCATGCGACGCTCTGAAAGAATTAAGAGGCAGTCGCACGATCACTAGCGAGCGCGCCGCCTGCGCGCTCCGCGGTTCACACTAATATTATGTATTTTTTTTTTATGTAACACTGGACTATACTGTACTGTATACTAAATACTAAGACGCTTCCGTAAATAAATATTTTGTAGTGGGACCCGGTGTCTTTTTCTTGTAATTCATCGACGCCCCGCTATAATGGCGCCAAACGTGAAGCCGAACTCGAACTCAAATTCAAATAAGATCAGTGTTAAAATTATTCGCGAAAGTGAGCGTGTATACCTATTGCGTATTTTACCGCAGTGAACTGTGTTGTGTACTTAATATGTGTGTATAAGTATAGGGACAAACGCACGTGGCGCGATAATTGCAAAAAGTTCGAGAAGTATATTTGTTACCGGCCCCGTGTATCGGCCGGCGAGCGCCACCTATACTTACCGCGAATCCAAAATACATTCGAAAAGTTCGTTCGTTCAGACATTCACTCAAAATTCTTGAAAATCGAGATAAGTGTTGTGCGAACTCAGTCGAATGGCGTCCGTGCAGTTCTAAAGAAAAACAATAAGATTCTCTCGCCGCGAAATTACGTTGAAGTATCTGTGTACTGACTTGTGTTGTTAGTTATTTATTACCAGGTGTTGAACTCTCAGCGTAATCGTATCGGTAGTAAACACGTAGGTTATTGGGGACCTATTGTTTCGTGTTTATATGAGAATAAAGTCGGTTGTTTTTTGTCTAATGGACAGTGTTAGTGTGTTAGTGAACTTTGATGAACACGTAGGTATCCTAGACTTGGATTGGGACCTATTGTTTCGTGTTTTATGTGACTATACAGTGTTTTATTTTGGTTTTCTATGCACATTGGTACCTATGTTGTTAGGTTACCTAGATTTTTATGAACCCAGTTTACGCGTGTGTGTTTAGAAAATAAACGAACGTTTCGTTTTCGTTATACCTATGATGGACTGTGATTGCTATTTATTAGACGTTTTATACCTACGATGAACGGTGAATGTTAGTTAAACTCCCGTGTACGAGTTAATCAACGTTTAGGTATATCGTGTACTGTGTTTGTGGACTTTTGCGGACAATGGTGTTAACGCGTGCCGGTGCCTCGTCCGAGGACTCGGCGCCGCCGCCCGCGCCGGCTGTTCTGGACGGCCTGGAGGCCGAACCGCCGCGCGAGCATCGGGTGCACCAGGTGCCGCTGGGACTGGGTCCGAGCGTTGGCTGTGTTGATGACACGGCTACGCCTGTGGCTGCGCCGGCTCTAACGGCCGAGGCGTGCGCTGCGCCGCCGCCGCCGCCACCCGCGGTTGCGCCCGCGGGCGCGCCGCCTTCTGCACCTGCGTCGGCTGGCACCCCGGTCCCGGTGGGTGCGGCCGCCGCTCCTAACATCGTGTTAAGCGCCGACCAACTTATGAGTCTACTAAATCAGCTAAGTCACGGACCACAAGGTACGAACATGCCTTCTAATAACTTATTGAAATGCACCGCTCGATTTAGTGGTGACAAATCGTCCGATGTAATGGCATTTTTGGACGCCGTACAAACCTATAAGGAATGCGCTGCCGTCAGTGATGACGTTGCCCTCCGGGGGCTCTCTATGCTGCTTACGGATATGGCAGCAACGTGGTGGCAAGGAGTTAAAGCTACCACGGACACCTGGAAGGACGCAGTCGAAGCGTTGAGGAACACTTTTGGACCCCGACTGCCACCGCATCTCATCTATAGGAAAATATTTGAACGTGAGCAGGGTCAGCACGAGGCCACTGACCTTTTCATATGCCACGTGCGTGCCCTGTATGCCCAGCTTCCTCCGTCGTCGTTGTCACAAGTGACCCAGCTGGATATGCTGTACGGATTGCTGCATCTTCGAATTAGAGAGAAAATTCCGCGTTCGTCTTTCGATACTTTTGACGAACTGATACGGCGCGCCCAGCGAGTTGAGGATCTTCTGAGCGAAAGTGGTCAGCCAGTTATCTCGCCGTCGTCTTCGTCGTCTAATGATGCTGCCAGATCCAGCGTGACACGCGCTCCTAAGTCACGACCTCAATGCAGATATTGTAAACAGTTTGGTCATTTGAAGGACGCCTGTAGACGGCTGAAGGAAAAGAAACCTGCAGAAAACAATGATGTTATCCAGTCGGAGAATCGTCCTAGTATCACGTGTTTTGGGTGCGGAGCACCAGGTGTTATACGGTCTAAATGTGAAACGTGTAAAAAAGCGAAAAGTGACGCGGTAAAAGTGGCCTTTCAGGCATTTCCGTAACGTCTATGATCAGTGATGATTTCGACTCGCGACCTAGACCGATTATTGAAGTGCGTATCTGTGATTCTGTAGGCGATTTATTGCTAGATTGTGGCGCTAAGCATTGTGTAGGTAGTAAAAGCCTTCGTGAACACTTAGTTAATAATGGTCATGTCCTCTCACAAAAGTTTGTAAAATTGAAATATGCTGATGGGCGAGTGTGCGCCCAAAATGTTGATGTAGCACGGGTCAAAATTGTCGTGCGAGGGTTAACATTTGTCGTTAAATTCATAATGCTCCCGGATGCAACCGAGAGTCTGTTAGGTATGAATTTCATTCGTGCAGCTGGTGTGGTACTTGACTTTGATGTTGGCGTATGGTACATGCGACATGATAGGACACCTCAACCTATGCGTTATGAAGCTATGGATGTTCAAGCTCTGACCTGCGCTTCGGTGGAGCTTAGAGAAGATGAAGGCACTCATCTTAATGTCGAGGATCGTGAGCGATTATCCCAAGTCCTGAATGTCAACGAAGACATTTTTGCTGCAGGGGGGAAACCGACAGAATTTGCAGTGCACCATATTGATGCGTTATGAAGCTATGGACGTTCAAGCTCTGACCTGCGCTTTGGTGGAGCTTAGGGAAGGTGAAGGCACTCATCTTAATGTCGAGGATCGTGAGCGATTATCCCAAGTCCTGGATGTCAACGAGGACATTTTTGCTGCAGGGGGGGGAACCGACAGAATTTGCAGTGCATCATATTGACACCGGACACGCTACACCTATAGCTAGTCCATCATATCGCTGTTCTCCTGCGAAGAAGGAGCTGAAAACTTTTCTCCAGACTTGCTCATGGTTTCGCAAGTTCATCATGCAATTTTCAGAGATCGCACGGCCCTTGACTGATTTAACGAAGAAGGACAGACGCTGGCAGTGGGGGGAGGAGCAGAACATCGCGTTTGAAGGACTCAAGAAGCGACTCTCCTCCAGCCCGATTCTGCGCCAGCCAGATTTCGACGAACCTTTTATATTGCGAACTGATGCCAGTTCGTACGCACTAGGAGCCGTACTTCTACAAGGTTCGTGTCCGACAGAGGAGAGACCAATTGTGTACGCTAGCCGACTGCTTAACTCGGCTGAGCGCAATTATCATACTACCGAGCGAGAAGCTCTAGCGGTTGTTTGGGCTTTAGAAAAGTTTCGTGACTATGTAGAAGGAGCCCAAATCTTAGTGGCAACCGACCATCAGCCCTTGAAGTGGCTGCTGACTCTAAAGACGCCAAGTGGAAGACTAGCACGTTGGGCTATGAAGCTACAAGCGCATAATTTGGATGTCGAGTATACTCCGGGACGAGTTAATCTAGTTGCTGATACGCTGAGCCGCCCCGTCACTGAAGAAGTAGAGGAGCCGGCTACTGAACTTTGTCCGGTTGTAGTAGACTTACCACATCGTAGCCCATTGGATATCCGTAGTGCTCAGCTTGCTGATCCGGAAGTCAGCAAAATCATCTCCGAATTTGAAGACCAGACCAGTACAGCAGACCGATGGTCTGATAGAGGTTATTACATGTCACAAGGAGTCTTATATAGATGCGACCAAGATAATGAATCTGAGGAACCTCAACTAGTTGTACCAGAATCTCTTCGCGAAGATCTCATGAAACAAATTCATGATGCGCCGACTGCTGGTCATCTAGGCTTGGAGAGGACACTAAAGAAGATAAAAGAACGTTACTTCTTTAAAAATATGAGGACTTATGTAGCCCAGTATTTAAAAGCATGTGATGCATGTCAGAAATACAAACCAACTGACATGAAACCGTCAGGACTACTCCAGACACCGATAATGAATCAGCGATTTGAGGTGTTGGCTATGGACCTTTTTGGCCCATTACCTGAAGGCGACAACGCAGAGAAGTGGATTTTTCTCGTTGAGGACACTGCCAGTCGTTGGGTAGAGCTGTTTGCGCTTCAGGATACCACAGCGGAGACCTGTGCCAAGGTTCTTGTCGAAGAGGTTTTCCTCCGTTACGGCTTACCTCGGCGTGTCATTTCGGATAATGGTACGCAGTTTGTTTCGGCAGTAATGCAAAAAGTGATGTATGTTATGGGGGTGGAACAAGCCCTTACTCCAGTTTACCACCCGGAAGCTAATCCCACTGAGCGGAAGAATCGCGAATTAAAACAACTTCTGGCGATATTGGTAGGTTCTGAGCATCGTAATTGGCCGAAGGTTCTACCTTCAGTAAGGTTTTCATTGAATAATGCAATCAACATGACCACGGGTCATTCTGCGTCGTATTTGACGTTTGCCCGCGAAATGCGTACTCCTCTAGATGTCAACAATGACATTCGGGCAATAGTTTCAGAAGAAAATTTTGTGCCACAAATTACGCCGTATCTGAACGAGTTTGGGCGTATTCTCGTTGATGTCAAACGCCATATCGAAGACCACCAAGATAGAAGGAAGGCGGATGGAGATCAGCGGCGTAGAGACTTTGTACTATTCAACGTTGGGGATTTGGTTCTAGTGGATACACACTTACACAGTAATGTAGCCAAAGGATTCACCAAGAAGTTCGCGCCAAAGAGAGAGGGACCCTATCAAGTTGCCAGGGTCATCTCTCCCACGTCTTTTGAGGTTGTCGATGCAACTGGGGTTATCCGAGGGAAGTACCATGCCAGCGCCCTAACTCCTTACATTGGAGATGCTGTTACCGTCAGACATCCTCGCCGTCGTGGACGTCCAGCCAAGTCCCAGTCGGGTCGATCTTGTGACTTGGAGGGGGAGGTTATAGCGCGCATCCCTAATGTTAGCTCTCGCACCCCGTCCCCCGCTATAGCGCGCATGCGACGCTCTGAAAGAATTAAGAGGCAGTCGCACGATCACTAGCGAGCGCGCCGCCTGCGCGCTCCGCGGTTCACACTAATATTATGTATTTTTTTTTTATGTAACACTGGACTATACTGTACTGTATACTAAATACTAAGACGCTTCCGTAAATAAATATTTTGTAGTGGGACCCGGTGTCTTTTTCTTGTAATTCATCGACGCCCCGCTATACCATCCTGTATAAAAAAAAGAAAAGGCCCAAACCCTAAGTAAGTAGGAACGATGACGATTATGTTCATACCCTCATTACTTGGACCTTCATGCCGGAATGACCGATGTCCAGCATGAGCCAGGAAATGGCTCGGAAACGAAAAATGACTTGTAATTGGGCCTTTTTTGCCTGCCGTGGTAAATTGTGGTAAAGTAATTTTGTTTTTGCAGGTTTGTTTGTCAGTAACAAGTTTTATTGAAAAAATTACGAATATATAAAATGTTAGCTAATTACTACTTAAATAGAAATGTTATATTAAATTAGAAAAAAGATAATTTAAGTGTATTTATTATGGTCATATCTAAAAATAATGAAATTAAATAAAATAGTACTATATTATACTTTTTGTAAAATAAACTACAAATTACTCGTACATTGAAATATTGCTTTATGTACAAAACCTCGGACTCAATATTTGTGGGAACGGTAATCTCGATGTGTCTCTTAATATGTGTCAAAATGTATGTATTTTACTAATGTAATCCTTTCATTTGGTACCCTTATAGAGTAAATTGTGAAAAAATATGTCATCCGCTATTTAGTGGTGGCTTATTTTAGATCTATTTTCATCAAACATAGCTTAGAACAAACACTCTTGACTAACACACCTTTCAAATAAACTTCAGCGTAGGGAAGCTACATTATCTCTGAGTAACATAGACTATATTTTGTTTCTAACTTAGATTATTTTATAGCCCGTGTGACGATCTGCTAGACACACCAACACATACATAACTTACAAGCTAAAGCCTTAACTAGCGACATTATCACTGAAAGCGATCGTTTCCAGGCAACCAATTCAAACCAAAAAAATTATCACAAGGTATAAATAGGTCTGTTTTTATAGAACAGCATTGGGGTATCTTAAGCTAAATTTAGCGTAAACACAGACATAACAGCCTAATTATCAGCTAATGAAAGTAATTAGCGGTGGAGAGCAAAGCCGCGCGCTATCGCTAGCTATTCTGAAGAATAAACAACGCTCATAATTAGCCCTCGTAAGCTTCACGCTATACATTCAACATAGACTTAACAATCTCACTCTAGGGTTGCCAACGTTCAATAAGATGGAATTTAATAAGTATGGCAGCAAAATAGCATATTATTCTAAAAATCCAACAAATTTCTGCGGAAATAATTATGAGGGCTACGGCTACTAAGGCGCTATGAAAGCTAAATAGTATTTGTTGAAAAATCGTACAAAATCCAACGTAAATGATAGGGCTACAGGTTTTTTTCAGTTTTATAACCTTTAAATCAGTGTTAAGAATTGTTTGAGTTCAAGGTGATCTGACGCGATTATTGAGGTTAAGCAGCGGTCGGTGCGGACAGTTTTTAGACGGGGGACCACGCACAAGACTGTCCTTTAAAAAAGTGGCATTATCATCTGGGCGCTACCCGGTCGCATGACACATTAAATTGTAGGTCCCGGGCGTTAGTCTAAGTACTAGCAGTCGTTGAACCAAGTCAGAGGCCTACGGGTGGCTTGAAAACTCTCGACAACAGAGCTTGGACACTTAGCTCATATGAAACCGAATAAAAAGAAACATTGTAAACTGTTCACGTAAGGCATCTCAATATTTTCGCGTAGAAAACGGTCACACTTACTTATTATTAAAAGTTGTAATGAGTACAACAGTTTCGGTGCTTTAAAAAATAATAATAAGAAGAAGTTTAACTTACCGTCTAGTCTAAACAGCGGTAATTCTGCACCAGTCAGTCGCGTCGCGCACATAAATAGTGCAGCTTACTAACCGATCCATTTCAACGTGTTGTATCAACACCTCTATCAAGTTATCAACAATTTATAACATTGTAAAGGTGATGTTTTACTTAGTTCAGTCGTGTCATATATATTTGAGCGAAGCGCCTCATGCGTGGCAGTAGGTATTTCACGAATTAAGTGCGTATCAGCAATTAATAATATTGAAATTAATATGAAGCATACCAACAAATATGAATAAATACAACGCGGCGTTATAGGTACCTTTCCCTCAGGTTCTGTCCGGAGTGGCCTATTAAATTAATTTTATTAGTGGTTTTGTTATTAGTTATTAGTTTTATAATTGACTTGTATTATTATTATTATTATAAGTTGTATGAATAATCTTATTGAATATATTAAAAAAATGATAAAATCTTAGCCTTATCTTTTACGCAGGATTCTAATATATTTTGGCTTAAAATGCTTTTTTTGCCTTTTTAATACTTAAGGCATTAAGTATCATGCCTATAGTGTTGAGCTGTACTGATATCTGATTAATCAAAGTGTGAATACGGTTGGATATCAGGTTACAGCTGGTTGTTAGTAGAAACTTGATCTTCATTATGATTTCTCGATTAATGTTTTGCTAATGGGATTGATTTGCAGTTTGCAACATTGCAACTGCATATCCACCACACTGATATACATACATATGTATATATGACTGTACATGTAGGGTTCTTTATGTTTCTAATTTAGGATTCTGACTCTTTAATAACTTAGTCGTTAAGCCAAAATACGAGTACCATCGGGCGGCTTGAAAAACTCTCGACACCAAAGCTCAGCCATTTAGCTCATACGAAGAAGAAGATTAATTTAGGAATTGTATGTATACCATTTATAAATAAAGAATTGATAACGACAAACCAGAATTAACAATTAATATAAATTCTATTACAATTTACAATACAATACAATACAAAAACTCTTTATTGCACACCACACACAGTAATAATACATTTATAAATAAATAAAAAACAAACAAAATGTTGCACAATAGGCGGCCTTATCGCCTATAGCGATTTCTTCCAGGCAAACTTTGTATGGAAATGTGAAGAAAAGAAGAAGAGAGGTGTACTTGAAAAAAAAATTATAAGAATAGAAAAATCAAATTAAATTTACACTGCTTCCTAACTTCCACTTCCTAAGTAAGTACTTATTTGTAACACCATATCTGTACAGTTAACAATAAATGAATCTGAATCTGCAAATAGCGAAAATATTACAATTATCCTTTTCAAGATGTCATTTCAGACTGACTGTTTGATTAAGTTTATGTGTGTGAAATTAACAATTTCTTTGAATTTTTTTCGCGTAGAAAACGGTCACACTTACTTATTATTAAAAGTTGGAAAGAGTCCAACAGTTTACAATGTTTAATTTATTTGAAATCATAAAAAAATACTCATTTCGCAGATCAGGGTCATTAAGCGCAAAAAATTACTAAACGACCTCTACTTAAGTACTTATTTTAATCAAAAACGTTCCCAAGCCCTGATTCAGGGCGATAAAGCGCTTGATTCTGAAAACATGCATCATTTTGACACTCGCCGCGATTTGGCCTGAAATAAACACGTGATTCCCTGAACGCCTTGAACTGGGGTTTGGAGAATATACGGCTTAGCTTACTGACACTTTCTTACACTGATATATTGGGGTGCCTGCTCACTTCACTGGATCGTATCTGGCCATCATTACTTCATTTTTACCAACTACATTTAGTAAGGCACATGATAAACAATTGAATTACAATTTGCCGATTCATAGAGCTTTAGGTGATACTTGCATTTGTGTGCGTCAAGTGTTCAAATTGATTTTGAGTTTTCAAGATGTCCAATGACCTCTTACATGGCTTCATGTTTGGAGCAGCATGATCTTCTTTTTCTCTGTATGAACTATAGGACCTATATCTGGTGTAAAGAGTTTTCGAACCGCCGAAGAGCTGAAATCTGACTTTGTTTGAGGACGTACAGCCGAAACCTACAATTTCACTAGACACAAGATTTACAGCAGCCGATATGTAAATGTTAGTTTTCAAATTAAACTGTTTAAACTGGCATACGAATAGTGCGCATGCCAACTACACAAGTCTACACGCATCTATCGCGACACTCTGGCCATAGTGGGGCATGCTTAGCCTGGAATAACAGACTCTCAAAGAGCCTCAAAGATGCTTGGTGACAGATTGTGCAACTTGAGGTTGGTTGATAGCACAGAAAAACAGGTTTTCAGGAACTGCCCTCCCTAAACGTTTTCTAAACTAGAAAATGCCCTACTGCCATGCATAATCAAAATACAAAATAATGTAATGTCGTATAAACAGTGCTTATTATTACCCTCTGTTCTAGTTATCACAACAAAATGACAGTTTAATTGGATGGTCATCCATCCTATACTGTCCGCATCGAGCATTGCGTAACTTCGGTAATGACATCAGATAACGTTAGTTAGCCGTGTATCATTTTCTTTTATTTTTTCTTTTCCTTTTTATTCAGTTTTCCCTTGAGCTCCCCAACCAGGTCAATGGACGTCGACCCCGAGAGAGTTGTTTACAAGATTTGCGATGTAAATCACAGCAGGCACCTGTTGACGGTAATGCTGTATACTACCGCGCTGCTTCACCCAGCACTAGCTTACCGGCTAAATTATATATCCGACAGAATATTTACCCGATTTTAGGGAGTGTTTTTAACAGCAGATTTGAGTTTAGTGTAAACTGCTACTAGAAAACAAAAGCATAGTGGCAGAGTATTTTCTAGAGCTCGATTTGCTAGAAACCACCCTGAAAGTAAAAATCTGTCACCCAATAATGTGTTTTTGGTAGCCTCTCTAGATAGCAAGTTATTTCAGACTAGGCATGCTCTACCTACGGCTAGTGTTGCTGGCTCATGTGTAACAAAATAGACTGATTTTAGATCCATGCTTTGATTCTGGAATTTTAGTTCCATTGTCAGTTATTTAGTAATATTATTACGGACATTTTATTTTTATTTTTCAAGAATATACATATGTACTGTTCTACATCCAAACTGTCTATAGCTGTATCAGTTTTAAATTAAGCAATGAAAGCAATTATTGAAATCATCAGATAAAGGATACCAGGTAGAAAAAGTCATAAACATTATCCGTCAACCTATCTACGACACCAAAAATAAATCGTCAATAAAGTGAGAAGTGACAAAAAACTTGTCCCACTTTCATTTTTAACCCCTAGACCCGAGTGTCAAACGGCATCAGTGTGTCAAAAGATAACTCGGAATGAGTGTGTCAAATGACATCATAAAGGTAAAGCTACCATTTCGGCCGTTGCGGTGTATCAAATAGATTAGAGGCAAGATACGGTCGCGTCGCGCGTTTGTATTCGATAAATGGTTACGATAAGTCGCCCGTGGAGACACGGCTTTAGATTTCACTGATTATTTTCTTTTTTATTTGTGCTGCGATGGCCATTGTAGATTTGAAATGCGGTTTGTTTTGGCATGTTTGCTAATCACTTTTATTTTGTGCAACAATTTAAATAAAAAAATACGAGGTAGCGGAAGTAGATAGAGGTCGACTTAGGAAGACGTGGCTGTATTGTGTCAATGAGGATATGAAAGAAAAGGGAGTGAATGTAGATAGAATAGAATAGAATAGAATGTCTTTATTGTCATAATATTGTTAAATAATTATTACATTATATAAACATAATCATAACTATCATCAATATGGACTCGTCAGTATAACATTCAATAATAATTAATAAATTAAATTAAAAGAATAGCAGCTGTATACGGGCTTTGTTACTCGTATGATAGCTGACAGAATCGTGTGGAAGAGGGAAAATGTGCCGACCACACCTAGTGGTAAAAGGTTGAAGAAAATGAAGAAGAACATGAATAATAATAAAGTTATTTCATTTATTAATTTAAGTATTGTTAATTAATAATTAATGCAGTTTTCTCCCGCCTCGTTCAGTCAATAAATCTATGGCACTTCATTCGCCATGCAAGTCTATCAAAACCATTTATCTTCGACTCCCGGCAGATTATACTAGTGCCTGCATAAGCTCTACAAATAAGGGAGACAGTTCAAAACACATAAATTATTTTATTGCTCATATAAATGTTTGCATTAATCGGGGATTCCGTTAGCGCATCGATTTACAGGCACTAGGGTTCTGCCCACGGGTTTGCTTGCAGTTATGACACGGGGCTAGATTAAAATGACGATAAAATACAGGTTATAATTTTATTAATGACTGTTAATATTTACTGCGAAAAGACATAATTTAAAAAAATGACATTTCATTTAAAACCGCAACAACGATATTTGAACATCTAATATTTTTTGGTATTTTTACAAAGATACCAGTGAATATACCACATAAACTCAACTAGCTGCGTCCCGTTGTGTCACCGGCGTGAATCCGAAATATAAGAAAACCTATGTGTTAATCCAATCTTCAACCGATTTCCAGGGAAAATTGGTATAAGAAAATACCAAATTTCCTGGGAAATTGGTTCAGCCGTTTGTGTGTGAAGTAAAAAAGAAGAATTTAGCTTATAAATGTGAAGAGTTATAATAATAGTCTTCACAATAATAATAATAATAGTCTTCTTAATTTAAGTGGAACAAAGAGCGCAATACAACAGTATTATGTATTATGATACGATTCGATAGGATCATATGATACTTAGCGCGGAATTCAGTGGATATGACAAAACGTGCACTAAGGCAAAGTTATACTTTAGTATTAGTTATAGTACGTTTCACCCCTGTATTTATTCATAATAAACTATTTGTATTTCGTCTGAGCTGGTCACCCAGAGATATTAGGTCTAAAATCTAATTTTTCGACCAAACGCGAGTATCGATATAACTACGTTACGTGTGAGTCTATAAAACACGCGTTTGACAGCTTGTCGATAATTTATTTAGCTTTGATCGCATCACTGTCCGACTTCAAACGTTCTATTCTGAACGCGTCGATTGATTGAATCCACGATCGACGGAATGCATTCGATACTGTTGACTGCCGATTTGGGAGCATGGCAGAGATTCAACGACAATTTAGTCAAGAAATTAATAATGCGTAGCGTTTTTATTTTGACAGAAATTTAAGTTTTTACAATAATTCTTATTAGTTAAGTAGAAATAAGCATAAATATAAATATCGACGTCGAGGCAGGCCCAAACGAAGATGGCGGGACGAACTTGACTCCTTTTGTAAAAACTGGATTCAAAAAGCTCAAAATCGGGATGAGTGGAAAGAGGATAGAAGAGAAGGTAAAGATTATTTTCTTTACCTCCTCTTTGCTCCTCTTTATAACGATAAAAACTTTACTTTTTAATATTCCCCTTTGCACAATTTAAAACCAACATGGTACATTTTCTCCATGAAAAATTGTTATTTAATGCGCTTGGGTTTTTGCTGCACTTTCCGCGTTGGCAGAATATCACATCAATCACGTGCGAAGATCGTTTTTAAAAACAAACAAAGCGCGCTCAATTTTGAATTTCGAACGAATGCTTTTTCGTTGCGTTCGGAATAATGAGGTTTTGTGCCTGTTATTTTTAATGGCTCAACTTTATGTCGTATTTAAATTAAGAATATTTTTAAAAGTTTTAAGGCCTTTCTTCTGTAATTTGATATTGTACGGATTTGACTAATTATAGCTTTATGTTTTTAGGGCACAGGACATGTTATATATATAAATAAGCTGTAGTTCTGTATGTTAAAATAAAATATATTAACACTATCTATTTTGTTTTCGGAAGCTAACAGCCGAACCAACACAATATAACATAACATAAATACAATTTACGTCCAATTTGACACTGTAAGTACATAGTACAAGCCTCTTTTTAATTGACATTATTTTGCGTCGAAAACCTGTCGGAATAAAACATTCCTTACTATCTCGTTTTGAATGGGTGACCGCACACGACTGTCGTTTTTAAAGTAGCATGTCTATCTGGGCGCTACCGTGGGTCGGATGACACGTTAAATTGTAGGTCCCGACTGTTAGTCTAAGTGCAAGCAGTCGTCCAAGTCAGATGTCTTCAGGAGGCTTGAAAAGTCTCGACACCAGAGCTTAGCCACTTATCTCATGCGAAGAAAAAATTCAAAAAAATTCAAAAATTCAAAAAACGTTTATTTCGTCAAAGGTTACATAAAGATTAAAAGTAATAGGAATCCAAAGGCTCCCAAAGTAGTTTTAAAAACTGTGTTATGGGAGACAATGGCTTCTCCCAAGCTTAATCTACGTTAGCAGTGAACTTATGCTAAAGTACTATACTATATAAGATAAGAAGAAGAAGAGGAATTGCATCTAAGGTATGCGGCGAACATAAAACAGTGCAGGTAGACAGGACCGCATTTAGCGGCGTGTTTGGTGTGTTTATAGAGTGCTAATGACACGGCGTGCGCGCAAGCTGCCGTGTGGGACGCACGATCGATTATAATATCCCGCTTGATGGCCGATGTAAGCCACATCTCGTATTATCACTGTTCACCTCTGCGGTCGCGGGACGCGGTGCTAGCAAAGGACAGAGCTATTATATGCCCGTGCATTAGAGCAGGACGGGGTGCTAGTAAAAGACAGAGCATTTATGTTTGTTAGGTAGAGTAGGACAGATTAATGAAAACGAGGTGCTGATGTTTTAATTTTCACGTGTCCGTCATAATTTCTGTAATTCTTGATTAAGTCAATTATGGATTACTTACAAAATTATCCTAACCATTAAAAGAAACTAAAAAAAGGTTTCAGAGGGATTTTTTTTATTTATATCGACATAACTTACGCGTGTAGCAAGGAATGGGTTAGTCTTATTCTTCTTCTTATGGGCAAAGTGGCTGGCTCTGATATCGAGAGTTTTTCAAGTCGCCCGAAGGTTTATGACAAGACTGAAGGACTGCTTATGACAAGACTAAAAGACTAACGGACGGGGTCTACAATTTAACGTGTTATCCAACCCACGGTAGATACTTCATTTTAAGACTTGTGCATGGTCACCCATCCATAGACTATCCGCGCTCGTCCGACAAATAGTGATGAATCACTTATCTATTTCGGAAGAGGGGTAAAGCTATGTATAATCAAGAGAAATATTAACATGGCGCACTCAATGTTTATATTTACTCTGGCAGTTGACATTGGAAACTCTGAGGAAGTGGAAATAACGTTGGCTGAGTGAAGAGCGAGCAGTGTATATGTGGAGTCGATGACTCACAAAACAATACATACTAAAGATTCTTAACGTATTTCTGACCCTAAATTAGTTTTTTTTTTTTTATTTGAATTGTGTGGACTCAATAACTAGTTGTTATACTGTTGTTAATTTGTGACTTTCAAAGTCCAAACCAGCAATGTAGAATCAATTTGACTTGTAACTTTGGTGTTATCAATAAATGATTTGTATTTGTACAATACTTGATAATCCTTCACCGAAAGCTGGACCTCTTCTCGTGAGAAGGTGGAGAATGTGAAATGAGGTCCCTCTATCAAAATTTACATATTTGACATTTTTCTTTTACAACTTTTCAATAACTTCCACTAAACATGCATACGTCTATATACGTGTACATTATATACCATAGATTATATTACTACAGATTTGAAACGTGTAATACAAGCGCGTTCCACGTTTTGTAACAATTTACCCTTCTTTGTATTAAATGATACTAGAACTAGAACAAATTTGTTTCTAATGTTGGCCCATTTTGTTTCAAAGAAACCATAGATAAAGAAGGGCCTTTCCCTTATTTAAACGTAAGTTTTTAAAAGGCACTGTTATCCTAAAAAAATATAATCAAATCAATCTTACTATAATTGATTTGATTTGATTTTGAATATACTTTATTTTCATGAAATAAATGTACTCGTATTTTATAAATATACGTTATTATTCTGTACAACATAAATTTAAACATACTAGAATTTTTCTCCTTGATCCTCCTTGATATATATATATATATATGTATAGTGTATTTTATCCGTGCCGTTATATGCTTTAATAAATTATCATTATATATGTATATGTTCACAGTAAAGTGATGATGGCATTGACACTCAGACTATTGCGAGCCGCTAAAGACATGCGGGAGACAGATTTAGCACTTTGAGCAGAATTACAAGATAGCTAATTTGAGTATGTATAGGATTTCTATAGCTTTATGTTACCTTTTATTATTCAGAGCCGAGCTCGGCTGGCTAGCAACCACCCAAAAGTTGATTAAAATCTAATCTAATATACAAAATTTCCATGTCAAAATGATAGTTACCGTACTCCTCCGAAACGGCTTGACCGATTTTTACCAAATTTTATATGCGTATTCAGTAGGTCTGAGAATCGGCTACTATCTATTTTCCATACCCCTAAATAATAAATTAATGCGAAAATTAGTGTGTGTGTGTATGATTGTTACTTCTACGCGCTCAAACGTCTGAACTGATTGCGATGATTTGGGTATGGTGATAGGTAAGACCCTGGATGAAAGATAGAAAGAAAGGATGAAACATTTAGTATGAACACATAAGCTACTTTTTATCCCGGATTAACGTGGGTATCACCACGAAGCACCGCTAGTATATAAAGCTTTTGACGACCTTGTTGGCGTAATGGTTACCATGCCGGACTGCCAATCAGAAGGTTCCAGGTTCCAGGTTCGATTCCCGGCACGGCCAACATCTTTGTGCTAAACTAAGTTTGTTAGCTGTGGGTCTAGGTGGTAAATATGTATCCATATAAAATATATATGTAATTTGATGTAGTATATCAGTTGTGTTTACAACCATAACACAAACTAGAAATGGTTCAGTGTGGAGTTAACCGGCCGTGTGTGAAATGTGTCCTAATAATAATTATTATATATTATTATATTATATAGCTACAACACAAACTGAGAAGGGTACAGTACAAATTGAGTCCGTCCCAATCGTTTATTCGCGTTCCGTAGCCGACCCCTGTTCTCGGCCCGGTACCGCTATATCTAATCATCGTTACTGCCCATCAACCGGAGACTTCCACGGGGTTGCTATAACTCAATCCCCTTTAACCATTTGTAGCGGTCAACCCTCGTTGAACCATTTCTTGACCGCTTTGTGACCGGCGCGGCGGCGGCTGAATAGAAATGGGATAAACTTTTTGATATGTTATATCAGTCGATGAGGTTTTTTTACTTTTGGACTCGAATGAAAACAGACAGACAGTTGAGGCTTAGTAATAGGGTCCTAGACGTAAGTACCTGGTAAAAACCTAGTATATTAAGTTAATGTTGTTTTTTTATGATGGATAGGCAAGCGCTTGATGGAAACTCACCTGATGTTAAGTGATGTTGCGATCTAGGGTGGAGCGCGCTTGCCTAGAAGAAACCGATTCACTCTCGCCTTGAAGACAGTACGGTAGAATAGTAACATGTAGAATAGTAACATACATGTAATAATAATTATGCCAATAAAGTACTTTCAAAATCAATCAATAGGGTACCATTTTTACCTTTTAGGTATGGAAACCTAAAAAGAAAGAAAAAAGATTTTTTTTTATTGTACACAAATGGTACTTAATTTTTGGAATAAATGTCTCTCAAGGAGGCTGCCGGAACATACAGTTAGATGCTTGGTGACAGATTTTTCCAATTGAGCATGGTCGCTAGACAGACGAGCACTAAAAACGCCCTACCACCAAGCTATGGTTTCCCACGAGGTTTGACCTTTTGCTGACACTCATTTGATTGTGCAAACGAAGGGAGATGAACTTTCAATGTTTCAAATGACTATTATGAATATGACGTTTTAATTGTTTTGGTAAATACAGACAGAATTTCATAAAATTGATAGTATTGAATGTACATGATACAAGCGCTTGTAGCTCGGCTAGCTAATAAATAAATAAATAAATATTAGGACACATTTCACACACGGCTGGTTAGCCCCACACTGAACCATTTCTAGTTCGTATTATGGTTGCTAACACAACTGATATACTACATATACATACATACATATTATATATAAATACATACATATTTAACACCCAGACCCACAGCCAACAAATTTAGGTAAGCACAAAGATGTTGACCGGGCCGGGAATCGAACCCGGAACCTTCTGATTAGCAGTCCGGCATGGTAACCTTTACGCTAACGAGGTCGACTCTAGCTAAGGTTCTGGCGCGATCATCGAAACTAAGCAACGGTCGATACGGACAGTATTTGGATGGATGACCATGCACAACTAAATTCGCGGATCGATAGCTTTTCATTTGGCTACTAAGATTCGTCAATTGAGTAAAACGTACATTATACGAGCCAGTCATATACTTACAATAACTGAGGTTCCGAATATTCAATAATAAAATTATGTTGTTAATTTTAACCCTACAATGTACCGCGGGTTTTGTTGGTCCATTTTATGAGGGCTCTTATCCTTGGATGCCTTATCTCGTGTGGGAACGAGATACATCGTAAATATCACTTGTGTCAACTCTAAGCTCGTAAAACGTCTCTGTTGATGAAATAACTAAAGGTCAATTGTTTTATTTTTAGTTTATTTTATGGACGTTAAGTAGCCATAATTTTATAACGGGCATAATAAATATATATTTATATATACAGTGTAAACTCTATATAACGACACTGAAGGGACTGTCCATTTTATGGCGTTATAGAGAGTGGTCGTTAAATGGAGAGAATGTATCATTGTATGGAATATAAGCTAAACCAACTAAAGCCAATTGATTTCGACGGTTTAGAGAGTTTTTCGTTAAATCGAGTGACGTTACATGGAGTTTACACTGTATATATATTTTTACCAGGGATCAGAATACTTGGTTGCTGGTTCCCATACAATAAAGCGTGGCGCGCAAGTTTGCCATAATTACCGATAAAACCTAGATGGCGCTGCGAATCGAGCGTGCATCCTAGCTGCAGCCAAATTCCGCAAATCGCTGCAGTCGCATCGTGTAGCATATAACTATAGTAGATTGCGTGATCCGAGTGAAGTCGTTTCATGGATATACAAATAGATGTACTACTACTGTATATAGCATTTAATACACGTAGTACGATTTTCAACAAAAGGTTGGGCGTCTATTATATTTGTTAGACTATGATATTACTAAATCACTTACAGTTTTTCCTAAATATTAATTCTTTACTCCAAATTCGAGAAATTTATCACTTTAATCACAGCATAACGTACCTGAAACAAAAAACAAACAATTAACAACAAAGTCTTAAATTTAATGAAACATTCATAAATTCTTTCGAAATAGCTCGCCGAGAATAGAGGATCCTAAAATACTGCGTGGACGTTTCTGTTGCCCACACTACACGAGTAAAACGACAAAAAAAAAAAACAAAATGTAGAATTTCGGCGCGTGGCGACTCGACGTGCGTTAAATGACAGGTGTCAAAATATAAGGGTTAAGAAACGGGAGTCAAGCGAAGAGGTAATGGCGATGATTCTTTGTTTGCTTTGTGGTTTACTGAATTTTAATTTGCCGACGTCTTTGAGCTGTCACTTTAGTTTTTGAACGTTTAAAATTGTTTAAGTATTTTAGTTGTATTATGATATTCTATTAAATGTTATTTTTTTACAAAATGTAATCGTAAATACATAATTTGAATGTCACTTTATTTACTTTTACTTCCACATACATTTGACGACCTCGTTGGCGTAAAGGTTACCATGCCGGACTGCCACACAAAAGTTTCTGGGTTTGATTCCCGGCACGGCCAACACCTTTGTGCTTAGCTAAATTTGTTTGCTGTGGACCTGGGTGTTAAATACGTATCTATACAAAATATGTATGTATATGTAGTATATCAGTTGTGTAAGCTACCATAACACAAACTAGAAATGGTTCAGTATGGGGTTAAACAGCCGTGTGTGAAATGCGTCCTAATATTTATTTATTTTTACTTCCACATACAATTAGGACTTTTCTGTTCACTTGGACCGAATACTCGATAGCATTCATGGTATCCATATGAACTTTAGACATGGCGCTTGTCATATAGCCTGTCATGTTTGACATAACAATAATAAACGGGAAGTAACATTCGATGTTCCTTATTAAAAAAACCGTTCAAAGTTTCAAAGTCCAAACCGTTCAAAGTTCCACCTATAAATATTCTTCTTCTTTTTTGTATGTCGAGAGTTTTCAAGCTGCTCGAAGGCCTCTAACAAGGCTTAACGACTGCTTGTTCTAAGACAAACAGCCGGGATTTACAATTTAAAGTGTCATCCAACCCACGGTAGCGCCCAGATGAAAAAATGCCACTTGAAAACCGACAGCTTGTAAAGTTCATATGGACACCCATCCAAACACCGCCCGCATCGACTATTGCTAAGCTTCGATGATCGTGTCAGATCACCTTAGCTAGCCGAGCAACACTACCAGTAGAATAAAATTGTTCCTAACGTTGGCACTTTTTGTTTCAAAGAAACCATAGATAAGGGCCTCTCATATACCTCCTAAGTTTCACCTGTAAATTCAAGCTACTTATTCTAAAACTAGCAGATCGTTCCGGCTTCGCACGGGCTATAAAATAATCTAAGTTGCTAAGAGAAACAAAATATAGCCTTTGTTACTCAGGGATAATGTAGCTTCCCAGCAGTCAGTAGTTTCGGAGCCTATTTGTGTCAAACAAACAAAAATCAAACTTTTCCTCTGTAAACCTAATATTGGTATTGATAGATAGATAAATTCTTTATTGGGCTGGAAAAATAAAAAGACACAGTAAAATAGAATTAACTTAAAATAACCTTTGGGTGGAAATGAATTATTAAACAACTAAAGAAGGACGTAGTGTACAATAAAGAATAATAAATAAACATGCAAACAATATTATTAATGTAAGATATATCCTAATACATACATAAAATATATATAATATACTAATACATAACGTACCATGGGCTTACTGGTAAAGACGGGTATTTTGAAGCTACTAAAAGCAAAGGCACTCTAACAATTTCAAAATTAAATAATTCTCAAACAGAAACCGGAATTTATCTCGAAATACTTGTAGGAATACAATTTTAGAAATATATATTTATTTGGTGAACAAATTAAGAGTATCTCCGGACAGCCGACATTCCCGACTTTCCTTCCTGGAGTAAATCAAAAGAGATTAAAGAAATTGACACAATCGTTAGCTGCGCCATGTTTGTGGCCAATTCTAAACAATTTATAGCCAACGTACAACATCTTTGGAGAAATGTAAATTACAATTTGTTTGTTTGTATGAAAAATTAGAATTATTTTAGTTTTACGGTCAAATAATTATAAAATGAAAAACTTGCTTGATAAAACACCATTGTCAGTATTTTATAAACAAAATATTGTTAAAAAAAAAACTTTTGATTACCAACCCTATCTTTGCAACGCAAAGTTGCATTTGCAAAGCAATCGCGATTTTGTAAAAATAATGTAGTAAGCGAAAACTACTTTTAAAAAATTGGTCAAGTACGAGTTGGACTCGCGTATGAAGAGTTCCGTACCATTATTGTATGGGAGCCCCCTTTATCATTAAATATTTATTTTATTTCAATTTTATGGTTTAAGTATGGTATTCTTTTTAGTAATCTTTGTTATTAAATAATACTTATCTCGTGAAAGTTTCAGCTTTCTAGCTCTTACGGCTTCTGAGGCATAGCCTGGAGACAGACAGACAGCGGAGGCTTAGTAATAGGGTCCCGTTTATACCTTTTAGGTACGGAACGCTAAAAACGAGTGTAGCTACTGTGGTGTGAATAATTAATTACAAACTCGACTAAACTAGTGTAGATGTGTATATATATTCCTAGTAGTGAGACAATTTGATAAATAATTGTTAAATAATTCTAAAAAACTAAGTTTTAACTTGTGGCAAGATTATTTTACAAGGAAAAATGAGTTAATATATTAGTTATCGGGATAGGTGGTTGTTACATGTAAACTTTAGTAACGATAGTATATTGTATGAACCGAGTGAAGTCGTTTAAAAAAAGACGAATAGATGGCGCTACGAGTATCAAATGATCCACGTAGTACGATTTTCAACAAGAGGTTGAGCGTCTATTCTATTTATTAGTCTATGGTAGTATCTAAGTAATGTCTGGAGTTGACAGTGTACATAAAGTTAAGCCGCTGTAAGTGTCGTTTCGAGGTCCGCGAGGCGGCGAAGGGTAAAGATTGATGTCAATTTTATTGACATAGCCGGCAATAGACACGCGTTGATGTGGTGTTTGACATGTAATGTCATCGACACCACGGGGGACGGCTTTTAAACAATTTAATCGTATGACTTTGACATTGCTAGTTTATGTCGTGACGCAACATAAGAGAGATACGAAGTAATCTAAGATAAATAGTAAAGTTAGTAAAATCACAAAATCAAAACGTTTATTAACCTTACGGCATCGCACCGTACTGGGCAATCTACAATTATTTTTTTACTAAAATTTTATTTACATACACATACATTCATGACAAATATTATATAACTTAAAATATGACATAATATATATAGGATACACACATATGATAATAATGATAACGCTATTTATATCATCCATTGGAATCGTTCAAAATTATAATAGAAAAAATTATGAGACTTTTCTACGAGAAGAAAGATTATGTTATTGTTTGCGACATAAATTCATTAAGTGAATAAAAAGGATGCTTCTGAAAAAAGTGTTTTATTTTGCGTTTAAACTCACTATATTATGGCCGTTCAGAAACGGTTCGTGGCAACTTATTGAACATATAAATTTTGGTATATAATCCTTGTTTTTGAACTTTAGCTAGTCTGTTTCTTTTAATTTATATTATTACTAGCTGACCCGGCAAACGTTCTTTTGCCTTAGGGGTGAACAACCCTTAGGGGTATAAAAAATTCACAGTAGCCGATTCTCATACCTACTGATTACGCATATAAAATTTGGTAAAGATCAGTCAAGCCGTTTCGGAGGAGTTCGGTAACAAACACTGTTACACGGAAATTTTATATATAAGATATCTGCTAGAATAATATGTGTTGACTTGTTTAGAGGATAAGTTTTATTGGTAACTTGGAGATTGGATTGGAGAAGGTTGCTTCGATACAGGCCAACCGCCTAGTGAAGCAACCACTAAGTTTTTTGGTATATAAACATTTTCATTTTTTTTTTTCATTTTCAATTCATAGCATAAGTAGCCCACGTCTCAGTCGAAAGTTTTTAAACCGTCTTCGATATGCCTTAACGATTTCTTGTACTACGGTTTTTCCAGACTCGGCATGCTCCACCTTAGGTTACTGGCGTTTACTCGTAAGGCTGTAGAAGTAAAATATGTGTGTTTGTATTATGTATGTATTACTATTTTCCTTTTATCAGAATTATGTAACACATTTTTCAACAGCTTCTAATTTGGGAAATGGGTCAAAGGGCCAAAAATATATCGTCATTTCTTTATTTCCACTAGTCGATAATTTGTCGCGTCTTCCGGACCAATCAAAGCGTACAGCAATATCTATAAAACAACTTTACGGTTATGTCTCGATAAACATTAACAACGCTATAAAACAATAATCAAGAGAAAATGTCGACAACATCACAAAAGCTAGAACCACACGATGTATGAAATGCGCACATCATCGGATATTCTGAGATTAATATTCAATTTTTTCTTTTTTGTATGAGCTAAGTGGCCAAGCTCTGGTGTTGAGAGTTTTCACGTCGCCCCAAGGGTTGACTTGGCTTGGCTTAATTATTGTTTGTACTAAGACTAAGACCCGGGACTTACAATTTACCGTGTCATTCGACCCACGGTAGCGCCCATACGAAAATGCCACTTGAAAAACGACAGTGTAGTGCATGGTCACCCATCCAAACACCGTCCGCATCGATAGTTGCCTAACTTCAATGATCGCATCAGACCACCTTAGCTAGCCGAGCTACAGGCGCTACTACAACAAACGTCAAAAGCATGCGATGTATGAAATGCGCATAGCAGAAATTCTGGTAAAACCATTATTTTTTCCTTTTTCTTATAAGCTGAGTGGCCAAGCTCTGGTGTCGAGAGTTTTAACGCCGCCTGAAGGAATCTGACTTGGCTTAACGACTGCTCTACAAAAGTATACACATAACTTGAAAAAAGTCCTTAGTGTAGAGCCGGTATCGAACCCGCGTACCCGCGACTGTCCGGGATGCACCTTGCATCGCCAGCTTTCAGACTAGGCTCAGGTCAGGGTTTGGCTATTAGATTAAACTATTTATAATAACAAATATTTTTTAGAATTGAAAATCGACATTTGAATCATATCATAATATACTATTGTAATGATATTATATTATTTTACTTAGAACTTTGGTGTTATCAATAATAGATTTGTGTTTGTATTTCGATACCCTAATTTGAAAATCTACTAACTCCTCTGCGGGTTTTTTACGGGAGAGGCTCGAAACCTCGTTGTATTTTTTTATTATACGCGATAAAGAAAAACCTAAATCCCGTGAAAAACTATGCTTTATTTTTATTATTATAATAAAAATAAAGTTATATTACTTTTTATTTATCTAAATAAAATACAATGACGTTTTGAGCCTCTCCCGTAAAAAATCTGCAGAGGAGTTATTAGGTTTGCAAATTAGGGTATCGATTTGAACCAGGTGCCATCAGATTGAGAATCAGATGTTTTTACCACCGAGCCACACTCGCTTTTGAACGGACCTCGCAAAAGGCAAATTGTTTTATAATAGCCGTCACATACTGTACGCTCCACGTATGCCAGACTCGCGTAATTCTTCTGCAATTATGTCGATAAAATTGTCATCAGTTGGCTCAGGAGTATGTCTGGTATACCTTATTAATTGAGGTTCCATTATAAACCCAAATTATAGAAAAAAGTAACGGCCATTCAGTTTTATGGAGAAGAAAACGTTTCCATCCAAAGGTGGAAGATATCGGTTTGAGCGATAAAACCACAAATGGTGGCAACAATATTTTGTTATTTTAATATTGTGTCCAATAAAAAAGGTTCTATCTATCTAGGTTTAATATTATTCGATTAATATTGGCACTGGTATTTTAGATTAGATATACTTTAAATTTAATTAATTTTAAATTAGATTTACATTAAGTAATATTGAATTTGTAATTGTTATCCGTCAATTTCAATTAATATTTAAAAAAGAAAATTATGTATACTCAGTTTTAGATAAGTTTTGAATTAGTAATCCTTTAAATAAAAATATACATATTAATAAAAATAGTTTTTAACACTGAAAAAAAAAACAAATTAAACTGAAAAAACCGTAGCCTTATTATCATTTACGCAGGATTTTATGGTACTTTTCAAAATGACCAAATTAACGGCTGCTCGCTACAAACTAATGCTCGAAGCTTCTTATACGAAGAAGAATAAGAACTTTAAAGACCGTCAAAAATATTGTCTTTATAATAGTCTTATCTCACAAAGCGCAGTTATATACGAGTATATCTTATATATAAAATTTACGTGTCACAGTGTTTGTTACCGTACTCCTCCGAAACGGCTTGACCGATTTTTTCCAAATTTTATACGCGTATTCAGTAGGTCTGAGAATCGGCTACTGTATATTTAGAAATAATTATTAAGGCAAAACAACGTTTGCCGGGTCAGCTAGTACATGTATGTATCTCTAAATAGATTTCTCAAAGAAACGTTACTCAAATTATCGTGGAATATAGAGCACGATAAAATTACAGTAATTTTCCAATCCGATACAACAAAATGACATACAAACCAAACAGTGAGGTCTCCCATCGGTGCCTTCGCTTCGGTGACCACCGTCATTATGCCATCAGCAAAAACTATAATAACCCATTGTTTTGTCCAAAACAATTGCGAATGACTCGGATCGGTTTTTTCATTCGATTGTAATTTTGATCCGACGATAATTCGACTAAATTGCCTCGGGGTCGGACAATGTCGTTGCTTTGGATCATTTTAATTTTGCTTTTGATTGATGTAATTCTAGGTCCATAACTAGGTGCCAGACCAACAAAAAAAGAAGTTTGATTGGTGAATTGAATTCTTTTCATTTTTGTGTCTTTTTTTGGTTTCAATTTGTATTCTTTGAATTACCAAAATTTTTTTAATCTCTTATTTTATCATACAAGAGATAGGATAAAATTTGAGGTCTTTAACGAATACAACTGACTAAGATAAGAATCACACAGAATAAGCATATATTTAGAAATTGGGCATGGGGTTAACATTGGATGCCGACTTAGGTTTAAAAATGTAACGTGCACACTTTTGTTATATTTTGGACAGTTTTTGATAATATTTTTGTAAATACATGGGACTACTCGAGAAGTTTTTTTTTTGTGTTTTATACTAATATTATAAAGGGGAAAAGTTATTTGTTTGACGCAAATAGACTCCGCAACTACCGGACCGATTTGAAAAATTATTTCTCCGTTGGGAAGCTACATTATCCCCGAGTAACATGCAGGCTATATTTTGTTTCTCTTTACAACTTGGACTATCTTATATCCCGGGAACGGGACGGGAACGGTTGCAAAGCCGGGCCTGGCTGCTAGTTCAAAATAAGTAAAAAAAAGTAAATAACTATTCGAACTATAAACCTCCTCCTTTTTAATCACGAAACGCAGACACCCACGCCGTACCAAAGTCACAAAGTTAGGTATAGTTAATTCAGCTAGCGCGCAGTAAACCTACAGGTTAATGTAACTTATCTAGATACATTACGGAACCAGATTTTATGTCCGTCCATTCAAAGGTGGTCTCGTATGGTAGCTCTCTACTTGAATTACATGCGCGTTAATACTATATTATTTTTATATTCTTATATATAAAATTTCCGTGTCACAATGTTAGTAACCGTACTCCTCCGAAACGGCTTGACCGATTTTTACCAAGTTTTATATGCGTATTTAGTAGGTCTGAGAATCAGCTACTATCTATTTTTCATTCTTCTAAGTGAGGCAAAATAACGTTTGCCGGGTCAGCTAGTATTTATATAAATTAATAGCAAGGCTCCCAAGAAATCTAATAACTTGTAACATAAGTATATGAGTAAGAAATTAATTGATATAATGTACAGTGTAAACTCTATATATAGTCCTTTCAGGGACTGTGCATTTTATGACGTTATAGAGAGTAGTCGTTAAACGGAGAGAATGTATCATTGTATGGAATACAAGCTAAACCAACTATAACCCATTTGGTCCGACGCTTTAGAGAGTTTGTCGTTAAATCGAGTGCCGTTACAAGGAGTTTACACTGTAGTTTAAAAAAAATCCGATTGGTGTAGATCGTGTGTAGCGCACTGCAGCAACCCTTACAAACAGACAGTATCTCGTAAACACTAATGTTTACATAAAAAGTAACAAAGTATGTATGTATCGCTCGCTATCGTCGTAAACCATGTTTAGAACTCGTAAAGGTGGGTTCTTGACCTCTCCTTTAGGGGATTGTACGACCTGCTACTTTTACTTAGTTCCTTATTTCACTTTCTTCATCAAAGAGTTCAGTCGGGAACAAAGGATATTTAATAGAAAGAAAGAAAGAGAAAGAAAGAAAATTATTTATTGTGACAAATTTAATCTACCCATGACAAAATATCAAATTTAATATAGAACACATAATAAACTTTAATAATAATATCAATGGTAAATTAAAAAGTAGAAACCCCTCTTATTTACGATTCTAAGTTTATCATTGTTTATATGCTACTAACCAAGCCTTTCATTTGATACCCATATCGATACCCTAATTTGAAAACCTATTAACTCCTCTGCGAGTTTTTTACGGGAGAGACTCGAAACTTCATTGTATTTTTTTATTTTACGTAATAAAGAAAAACCAAAATCCCGTGAAAAACTATGATTTATTTTTATTTTTATAATAAAAATAAAGATATATTACTTATTATTAATTTATCTAAATAAAATACAATGACGTTTTGAGCCTCTCCCGTAAAAAATCTGCAGAGGAGTTAGTAGGTCTGCAAATTGGGGTATCAATATTGAGGCAGTGGTCAAAAAATACGTCATACGCCATTTTGTGTCGTCCGCCATCTTGTTAGATTAATTTTCTGCAAATTTAGCTAAGAATACTCGTGGCTAACACACCTTATAAACTAAAACCTGACTGTCTTCATGGCGAGAGTGAACGGGTATCTTTTAGGCAAGCGCATTCGGACCTAGATCGCAACATCACAAGACATCATGTGAGTTGCGATCAAGCGTAAACCTAAATAAAAAAACCGTTCAAACAATAAAAAGTACCTAAATTAAAATTGGTTCATCCCTTTGGGAACTACGATACGCTAAGAAACTTAACGTTTTACGAAAAGTGCGCCGCCTTGTTATGCTTTGATCCGGGATAATAAACTTTAATTGTTAATCCAGGGACTTTAACAAAATTCTTCTACAACAATTTTGTATGAATAACAGTAGCTTATAGACACTTTAAATTTTCACAGAATGTATAAATGTACATTACCTTAAAATTAAATTGTAACAATTAAATAACATAGATACTTAAGAGGGACTCCCATACAACACGCGTAATTTTTAAGTATTTTTTACTCCTTCTTTATAACATCTGGTATACCCTCGCGTATTACACTCTGACTTTGAAAATATTTGACTTTGACAGTAAATAAAGTGAAAACTGTCCCATTTTTATTAACCGACTTCAAAAAGGAGGAGGTTATATATTCGACGTGTATGTATTTTTTTTTTTTTATAGATGCAAAATTTTAATAGATGACAAAATTAAATATTTAGTGTACTTCCGCTGTGATCCGAAATCTAAATTAAGACAAGTAAAGGAAAAATCAACTAAGATCAATTAACCAAGCTTAATTAACTAAGACTAATTAACTAAGATCAATTAACTAAGATTAATTAAGATTAACGTTACCTATCACAATTCGGAAGTTCTTAACTCTACACGTGTTTCGCCTAACCACAAGGCATCATCAGGAGATGCTGACTCTTCGAACGACAAATCGACTTGTCGTTCGATAGTGTTAATTGATCTTAGTTGATTTTTCCTTTACTTGTCTTAATTTGGATTTCGGATCACAGCGGAAGTACACTAAATATTTAATTTTGTCATCTATTTACAATGGATTTCCGCAAAGTAACGTCTGAGTCAATAAGTTATTTACAAGCAAAATTTAATATTAGGTGAGTGTGTTGTATTTGAGCAAGCAGGAGTTACTTGCTCAAATACGTGAAACAATTGAGATCAAATAAAAACTTGTTATAAAATTTAGACTCTGGATTAACACAGTTAGTGCTCCACATGTGAAATTTCACACAAAATAAACAATAACAACTCAACGGCGGATTTCCAGGAGTCTGCGAGATCTTAGCTCGAAGCTGAGTAATGTTATCTTTGCAGGCCTTTGTTAGTTCTCAACTTGGAACATCCAGGTTTGTTTGACATTACGCGCCTGCTACATGTCTGGAGAAAGGATATACCACATGTAGTTATATGTATAACTAACTTTAAATAAGGCGCCTGTAGCTCGGCTAACTAAGGTGATCTAACACGATTATCGAGGTTTATTTATTTACTTAGCATTACAATCCATTCTCACATACGGTGCACAGGCTTGGTCTTTAACAAATGATCAGAAGTCCGCTCTCGGGGTCTGCCAGCGTGCTATGGAGCGCAGCATATTAGGAGTCAAACTAACAGACCGCATAAGGAACACCGCACTGCGCTCCAAAACACGCATCATAGACGTTGGCCAAAAGGCAGCCGAACTGAAGTGGAATTGGGCCGGGCACATCAGCCGGATGTCGGAGGATCTGTGGGCTAAACGCACCACCCAGTAGGTACCACAGAGCGTCCGACGTCGCGGCAGGCCCAGACGGAGATGGCGGGACGAACTGGATAAACACTGCAAAAACTGGCAAGAAATAGCAATAGATCGTGATAAATGGAAAGAGGGTAGAGAGGCCTTTGCTCTTCAATGGGACAAAACAGGCTCATAATAATAATAATAATAATAGCATTACAAATAATTACATCAGCTTATAGCTAACTAATTACTGTACCTACCCTGTACATAGCGTGTGGCTACATGTAACTAAATTAGGTAGACTTATTTATATACTTAACATAGTCATATTCATAGGTTAAGCAACGGTCGATGCGGATAGCTTTGTATCCATGCACAAGACTTTACTTGATCTTTTAAAAAGTGTCATTTTCATCTGGGCGTTATCTTGGGTCGTATGATACGTTAAATTCTAGATTCCGGCTTTTAGTCTTAGTACAAACAATTGTTAAGTCAAGGCCTTCGAGCAGCTCGAAAACTCTCGACACCAGAGCTTGGCCACTTAGCTCATATGAAGAAGACGAACTTAAATCCTAGCGGTCTTCAAGGCGAGAGTGAACCGGTTCCTTTTACCTAGTTAATAATAATTATTAATATAAACTTTAAATGACCAGACTATAGCTAGACTAACTAACACAGAATTTGTAAAAATATCTCAATATGATTAAGCAACAAAAAACCAACGTAAGTTATCCTTTCCAAACAGGCTAATATTGCCATTCAAACCGCAGTTACCCCTAATCGTTTAATGCCGATCGTCCTAAACAAACTCCACAAAAAAATGAGCAAACCATTCGTAAATAATACGAGGCCGCGTTTCGACGTATAAAGCCTTTTTGCAATAAAATCCTGACATAGAAACTTTGTGAATGGCTCGGTCGAAGCCGGTGCAGGGAAAAAAGTCAGGTAGATCCTTTTTGTTGCCACGACGTCTGCCGTAAATTGTGATCCATTGAGAACCGACGACTGGAGAGAACGTACAAAAAGTTTATGATTCAGATCGATACAAGATCTGGGTAAGGTTGTATGTTTAGACTGTCACTGAATACATAAATAAGTACCTACAAATAAATCGAGTTAGCTGGATAAAATTTAAGATAAAAAGAAAAGAACAAGATAAATCAAAACACTACAATTTAAATTATAGTGAACTTTTTTTTGACACATTTCACACACGGCAGGTTAGCACCATACTAAACCATTTCTACTTTGAATTATGGTTGCTAACACAACTGATATACTACATAATTACACATACATAAATACACTTTATGACGATACATATTTAACACCCACACTGACAATTATTATAAAAGAATATATTAATATTGACGACCTCGTTGGCGTTAATGTTACCATGCCGGACTGCCAATCAGAAGGTTCCGGGTTCGGTTCCCGGCCCGGTCAACATCTTTGTGCTTAACTAAATTTGTTGGCTGTGGGTCTGGGTGTTAAATATGTATCTATATAAAATATGTATGTATGTATATGTAGTATATCAGTTGTGTTAGCAACCATAATACGAGCTAGAAATGGTTCAGTATGGGGCTAACCAGCCATGTGTGAATGTGTCCTAATATTTATTTATTATTTATATTTGACATTATAAATGCAAAATAAAAAGACATTAATTACAAATTTGTTTTCGGGCGGCTGGAAAACTGTCGACTCCAGAGCTTGGCTACTTAGCTCATACGAAGAAGAAGATCATAATTTCTCACCATTACTGTACCAAGCTATAGAATGTACAAGCACAATCATTGCTCCCACAGCGAGAAACCGCGTTATAAATGAATATCCCCGCTTTTGTTTTGTTTTACAAGCACGCCTCGACTGGTCCGGCGGGACTCGTTCTCCGCTTACCCAGGACTCTAGCGGCCGCTGATCGGGAAAGTTTTAGCTGAGAGTTATTTATTAAAGCTTAGTAAAATTGGCCAAGTGCTAGTGGAAATCGCGCTTGAAGGGCTCCGTGCCATTGTCTTCATCTTCCATTATGCTTAAAAATAAGTTTGTTGTTTGGGAGGCCCCCTTAAATATTGATTTCAATTTAATTTTATAATTGATTTTGAAAGGTAATATACGAGTTCAAGTCTATATTTTGTGAAAATGTTAAAGGTCTATCTGTTACCGTTATTAATATAGAGCAAATAACGGAAAAAACATATTTATTGTATGGGAACTCCATATTTTTGGGATTTGTTGTTATAGCTTAACTAGGTTCAATAAAAAAAACATTTAAAAGGTCGTTCTCTCTTGCTTGCACTCATTAAATTACACTAGGGAGGCGGCATGTTTTCTTTATCACAATATCGGTTACCATCAGGTGAATTGAGATCAAACGCAAGCCCTGTAGTCTGGTATTACTGCCTATCAAGTAGGCTGCCGTAATGTGTAAAAAACTTCGATCAAATATATACAAGATTCAGTGTTGCATACAAACACAGCACAAAAATACGACATGAGTTTACTATACTGTGGTATCTAAATATTACAGTACATATACAACGTCACGAAAAATATTACTATTCAATTCGTGGTAAACATAAGCTATCTTGCTCCGCGATAGCAGCTAAAAAAAAATATGATCGTACGCAGTGAGCGTCAGAAAATTCAACTGTACTACTATACTAATAACGCATAAATTCCTCAAACACAAATAAGACCACACTCTTACTTGTGGTCTTATTTTCCTTGCCATTTTTAGAGACATCGCCTTTTATATGTAGCATATTTTTGATCAAAGGTAAAAAACATTATTTTTAATACCTTTCACCATTGCTACTCAATACATTTAAGTAAGGCTGTACGGAATTTTATATCTTTTCCAGACACGCGATCGTAAAATTGACGCCACAAACACAAATATCGAGATAAAATATTAAAAGTACATTCTCGAGAGCATCATCTTATAAAGTAAACTTCCCCTCGTCCCGGGGGAGTCGTTAGCGAGGCTGCCAACAACACTTCCCGCTTGTTTTTAGTTTAGGGCTCGGGTAACTAATCTACTGGATCTTCTTCTTCTTTACCTTACCCCTTCATGTGGGGTCGGTACAGTATGTACGCTTCTTCCATACTACTACATATACTATCTCTGTCATTCGTCATATCTGTATTCACACCCCTCCTGGTCATATCGTCATTCACACAATCCATCCACACTTTCTTACGCCGCCTCCTTCCTATCTGTCCGTCCACACTCATACTCATTGTCTTCCTCGTGATATAGTCTTCCTCACGTCGCATAATATGACCATACCACGACAGCCTATTACTCATTAGTTTGTCGGTAATAGGTAACAAATCTACTGGATATAAACAATAATAAATTATTATAAAAAGAACTGAAATTAAAGAGTGAAAGGTTGACTTGGCATGTGATGCGTAGAGAGGAGATTTTACGAGGAGATGTATGGAAATGGAAGTGCAAGGAAGAAGGGCAAGAGGCCGACCGAAGAAGACATGGATGGAGTATGTGAATGAGGACGTGAGAGGGAAAGGAGTGAGTGTAAAGAAGACGGCTGATAAAGGAGAGTGGAAGAGGGAAATTTGCTGTGCCGACCCTACCTAGTGGGATTAGGCAAGGCAAGAAGAAGAAGAAGATAAAGAAGATCATAAAAAATGATTAAATTGTAACACACTATTTTTGTTTTTATTTTAGTCTGAGTTTGAATAAGTTTTTGTCTAATAGAGAATTATCTATGTATCTAAATACATTTCCTTTATATTATATTTGTAGATTTCGGCCTTATATTGAGCATTTCAATTCTATTTCTACATGACAATGCTACCAATATTCAAGTCTCTAACCTCCACAATTTCTAAAGAGTTTAAAAAAAATAAAGGATTTTTTTAGAAGAAGAGAAAGAAAAGAGAAAGAGAAATTTATGGAAAATCGACAATTATTATTTATCGCGGATTATTCCATTTTAAACAAAACCTTAACCACCACAGATGAGTTACCACCAACTAATCTGAAGCGTGACATCCAAATTGATGAACTAACATCGTGAAATTAATTATCACAGTCATATTAATTATCGTGATAATTAACAGGCGCGTAATATGCTCCGGATTTGCGAGAAAACTTTCACAAGGTTCGAGGCAAAAGTATCTTTATTTCTCAGATAGTAAGGTCTATTTTAGGATTTGTATGTCATGTAGGTAGCAAACATTAATCTACGACAATTTTAAAGACGCCCACTAGATGTTAGTACAAGTAGCACGACAGGGCTTCGTTAATTTAATAACAATTGTTATTGTGTAATTTGTTATCTTGTTATCTCTGTAAAGTTCATAGGAGAATCAGTAAGAAAATTGACATCGAATCATATCTTATACTTTTGTAATGATATCATATTGACTTGTAACTTTGGTGTTGTCAATAAATGATTTATATTTGTAGGTTATTGTAGATACGAGTATCTCTTAGGCTGAAAACTGATATGTTGAGATGAAAAGATTTAATTTAAAAAAATATATTTTTCTTATTGAAGAAACACATTCTGATAATACCTGGAAACGCCTGTAGCGCGTCTTACTAAAGTGATCTGATGCGATCATCGAGGTTAGGCAGCGGTTGATGCGGACAGTCTTTAGATGACCATGCACAGTCCTATCATTTAAAACGTGACATTTTCATCTGGGCATTACCGTGGGTCGGATGGCACGTTAAATTTTAAGTCCCGGCTCTTAGAACAAGCAGTCATTAAGCCAAGTCAGAGGTCTTCGGGTGGCCTATATCTCTCGACACCAGAGCTTAGGCATCAGGCTAATAATAAAACACGATAAAGATGACCAGGGGAGAATTGACTGTGGATGATGATGACGAAATTGGCATAGCACCGTTAGTCAAAACCCTAAAGCGGCAAGTAGATGTACTTACAGTTTAGACCGGATGTGACGTCCATGGCCAGGTGACCGATTAGTCATGCAAGCTCGCACGGAAGCTCTGAGTGTACCTACTCGCAGAGCTTCCGTGCGAGGTAAGTCTATGAGCTTATTTATTGACACATTGAAGAGCTTACCAAGTTACGAAATATGAAGCTCGGGTGCATTGGATGGCGGATAGGGCTTCTTAGCTAAGTGATTTAATACCATTTTTCAAAGTTTTTGAAAAATTTGCCAAGTACGAATTTGGCTCATACGTGAAGGGTACCATCGTTGTATGAGAGCCCCCCTCAAATTATTTTGATTATATAATTGAATTTAATAGATAATATATATTTATATACTTTGTGAAGTGTCTAACAGCTGCCGTAATTGATAATATAGAAAAAAATACGAAAAAAATATTTGTTAATTTATTGTTTACCCCCCTTAATTTTTTTTTTATTATTTTTAGTATTTGTTGTTCATACATATACTTAAGATTCTATTTATTTAATGTAGTTGTAACTTACTCTGACCAATAAACTAGTAATATTTTTAACGTTAAATTAACTACATTTATTACACTTAGAAATGGTCTAATGGGTCTAGAAATGGTCTAATAATGTAATTATCATACGTTAAATTAACTACATTTATTACACTTAGGAATGGTCTAATGGGTTTCGATGCCAAAATGCAATTTTTTTTTCAAATTTTTTCGTGCAAATATATAAAAAAATTACAAATCACTATCACATTTTTTTTCTTAGCAACAAGAACGTGTTTTGCAGATAGACGTTAATTAAGTAACTTTAGATTATACAAATGTGTACTGATGTTTAGATAAAATATAGTTATAAATGAATTATGTAATATTTATTACTAGCGTCCATCGATACCAACACCGAAATACTTATAAATAATTAAGCTATCACATAAACGAGTATGTACTCGTATGTTTTTTTCTTGCCATGATAATAAAGTTAAATAATAAGATGCATTCTTAACCGTAAACACTCAACATATTTGCAAACATTATGCAGTCACAAAACCAACATCATTCATTACAAATTAGCTCGTTGACATACGAGTATTTAAAGTCGTGCAAAACATTGTTTGTTTTGTTTTCCGTCAGTATTTTTTGCAGTAAGCCGGAAGACAGGGAACATCTGGCCTCCGGGAGCGGGCGAGTGAGCGCGCGCACTGCGGCTACCGCGGCGGTGTTAAGTTACACTAGGCTGCGCCGGTAGAGGACTCTCCAAAATAATAAAACTACATTTTATGTGTATATTGGAGTGGGACTTTTTAGATGGCAGAAGATGACGAGGCAGTCCGCCAACTCGATGGCCCAAGGAGTTGGTGGACTTCCACACCAACTGGAAGGAACTGGCCCATGACAGAAAAGCGTTGGGGATCATTGGGGGAGACCTTTGCCCAACAGTGGGACTATATAGAAAAAAATATTTTATTTTTATTTTATATAAAAAAATTGGTGTTAAGCACCTTCATTTTTCATGTACCAATTTTTGAGTATATAATTAAGGAATATAAAAAAGTTAAAAAAAAAGGTGTTTTTAATGATTATATTGTAAAAAAACTGTTTTCATTTTTTGAGTAATGAGTTTTAAGGGTCGATAGTCATAGCGCCTTTAGCACGACTAGCTTAGGTGATCTGACGCGATCATCGAAGCTAAGCAACGATTGATACAGATAGTGTCTGGATGGGTGACCTTGCACAAGACTGTCGTTTTTAAAGTAGAATTTTCATCTAGGCGCTACAATGGGTCGCATGACACGTCAAATAGTAGGTCCCGGCTGTTAGTCTTAGCAGAAGCAGTCGTTTAGCCATGTCAGAGGCCTTCGGACGGCTCGAAAGCTATCGACACTAGAGCTTAGCTACTTAGCTCACATATAGAAGAAGTAGTAGCCGTCCGACTCCTGAACAATTGAAAACCAAAATAGTTTGTTTTCAATCGAACAAATAGTCTTTGTTTCTTTGTCCATAATAAAATCCATCGACCAGAGACCAAAGACTAAGTATACTTTTAATTACAAATAACACTTCTATTTTTTTAAATATTTATTACGAAGTTGATAAGATTTATTTATACGGATTAAACCAATGATAAAAGTAAAGTTAAACATAACTGTTACAATAGTTCTTTTAATCTAAAACATAATTTACAAATATTATAAATAATTATATTTTACAGGACTTAAGAAGAAAAGACGAAAATTTAGTTAACTAAAATAATAATAAAAACCAAATAAAAATTAAGACAACCGCCCAAACGTGCCCATCAGGCTTGCAGCATTGCCTCTTTGTATTGCAAGGGAAAATTGTTGCACAAGGTATTCCCCGGCCCGCGGGTCCCGCCGCAAACAATATAACTTAAAAATAATAAAGTGAGAATTATTTACAAAGAATAGTTAGAACGAATAATTTGTAAACTTAAAAAAAAAATTGAAAAGAAATCACCGCTCAAACGTGCCTATCAATCTTGCTGCATTGCATCTTTGGATGGCGAAGAGACAATGATTGCTTGTTTACCAATTTTTTTAAATACTATAATAGGTACTTTTGATCAAAATACAACTTAAAATTATCGATTACCGTTATTGATACATATCATATACTTTTGTAATGATATCATATTGTTTGACTTTTGTTATACTCAATAAATGATTTGTATTTGTGTAACTTGAAAAAACATTTACGAATACTCTCAACGCAGTTCAAAACTATAAGACTCATAATTTATCTGAAGAATACAGAAGAACCAAGTCGGAAAACAAGACAGCAGCGCGGCATATTTACTAGTACATTAAACGTAAACTTAATAACTCGGACCGCCCGGGAACTTGCCGGCGCCACACAATATCTTATAGTAAAGTATTCAAGGTTCTAATGAAACTAAAAATGTGAAGTTAACTATAGCTTTCTTAAGACGAATACGATTCCAATGCTAAGCGGATAAAAAAGCAAAGCTAAAATTTACCAAACGCCACTACCTACTGAGTGGCGTTTGGTAAATTTTAGCTTTGCTTTTTTACCAAAAATTTACCAAACGCCATTCAGTAGGTAGTGGCGTTTGGTAAATTTTCCAAACAAAATATGTATGCGTCTTATTTCTACAGGGTTACCACAAACACCCGAATACGCCAAAAAGGAGTGAATTTCAATAATTGGGCAAGTGCAAGTCGGACTCGCGTATAAAGGGTTCCGTACCATTATATTAAATAAATAGCAAAAAAAAACGTTTGTTGTATGGGAGCCCTCTTAAATATTAATATTATTTTGATTTCATATTTTATTTTTGAAGTTAATTTATTATTAAATATTCTGTAAGTGTTTAGAGGGCCTACAAAAAGTCATTACAAAGATTGATATAATTACAAAAATACGTTTGCTGTATGGGATTGTCCCCTAAGTATTTATTTTATTTTCAGTTATTCATTTTAGGTAATATGCATTTATATATTCTGTGACAATTTTAAGCGTCTACCAGCTTCCGTTATTGATAATTATCTAGAACAAAATACGAAAAATGCACGTTTATGTGTATGGGGACCTCCTAAATATTTTTATTTTTAGTATGTGCTGTTATAACGGCAAGTGCGTGATATACTCAATTTGTGAAAATTTTAGCTTTCTAGCTATAACGGTTTCTGAGATACAGCCTGGAGACAGACAGACATTGGAGGCTTAGTAATAGGATCCTAATATTACCTTTTAGGTACAAAAACCTAGAAAACCATTCAAGCTCTATTAATCCACTCTAATTTCTCAAAACACAAAGGTTTATTTATGCCTGCTTTCTCTCATTACCCAGTATTGTACCACCCAGGTACAGTTAGCAAACAATATACGTTGACAGTTACGAGCTAGCCAATTGCGCTCACTGTCCTTGTGTCCCTCCCTATTGTGCCTATTGTACTTCGTAATAACTAGCAGTGATTTAATATGGCGGTATCTTCTTGTTTATAATGTCTCATAGGATATCGCGGTACGGTTCGTTGCGCTACAGTTTAGATTGAAACTTTTTTAGACATAACATTACATTATATTCATTGAATCTTTTTTTTTTATATGATATAGGTTTGCGTTTGACCACAGCTTGCTTGATGTTAAGCAGCGCTGTCTTCTCGCAGCCTTACGATCACGCTTACCTAGAAGATTCATTGTCGATTAGAAGATCTCAGGATAGTACTTCTCAGGAGGCCCAGGCTAAACTATGATTTATACTAGTTTGACGGTGGAGGAAAACACCGTGAAGAAACCGATATGTTTGAGGACTACAATACACGAAAAAGGGTGTAATCCGTCAATCCGCACTGGGCTAGCTTGGATTATGGCCTATATCTCTCTCTTAGTGAGAAAAAGCCCAGAGTCCCATCAGTGGCAACGTACTCGTATAGTGGGCTACTTAAGCTACTAGCTGCGCTCCAAGGCGTTCGCCTACGTTACTTCGAGGTTACAAATAGCCTATAATAATAATAAATCTTAAGTCTAAACTATGTCCGTACCAAATTACATCGCAATCAGTTCAGCCGTTTGAGAGTGCAGAAATAACAAACACACAGGCATGTCAAACTTCCCCTCCCCCGTGGGGCCCCGCATTGTCGAGGCGGGGGGGATCAGTAACCGTGGTCTGGTCACCCACGGTGAAGCTAAAAGGAGCCCAGAGGCGGGCCACTCCCTAGACCCTAGCTTTTGATTTCATTATAAATCCGTCTAAAACACGTGTAACGACAAAGTTTATCAATAAACAGCTTCCACCCCCCCCAACCCCCTACTCCCAAACGTCCCGAACTCATAAAACAATGTCCTTATCACTTTCATTAGGCGACAACTCATTTGCATTTAAAACGCTCCGCGGACGCGATAAAGTATTCTTTTGAGCCGAAGAAGGCCGTAAATTAGCGAAATAAATTACTTAGTCGTAATTAATTTTATGGGGCTCCGAGTGGCATGGCTGCGGAGAGTTTCATTTTTATGGAGTGAACATAGCGGTTGGTTACGCCGGCGCTGCTTGGTAGTCTGACTCACGCTAACTGCTTTAGTTTGTGCTGTTTGTTGTGCGTTATTATTTCAAGATTTTATGTATCTACCTGCTCTTCTAGTCACTTCGTTTATAAATAATTAGGCAAAAAATTTAATTCTATAATACGAAATGTTATTTTTATTTTTTTTATATTATTCTATAAAACTATTTAAGTATTATTCTAAAATTATAATTATGACATAAGTTTCTGTAAATTGTTCCGAATTGTAAAATATTTAAATTGTAATAACGTGTCACTGCTAGGATTTAATATACACTAGTTGTGTTTCTTGTAATATTATTATGTAAATAAAGATTATTTGAAATTGAAAAAAGAGTCATGGCCGCTTCATGTAACGAAAAATCGTTGTGATAAGACGGTATAGTTTCAACTACAATAAGTCTCCATGTCTGTATGAAAATCTGTACAATTTTGCCGAGTGAGGACACTACGAAAATCGCAGTTTAGACTGTATTGTCCGATTGTAAAAGTTTTCTAATCATATGAGCAGCCATCACAATGCTCAGATACGTGCAAATCTAGCGGTTATGATATTCACACAGGGGATTAGAAGAAACAAACACAGCCTTTGATTACAAAAAGGTGTTTACTGCTAAAAAATTAACCTGAATTAAAATATGCATAAATGCACCATAATGCACCTCGTCTTTAAGTTCTTTCTTTGAACTGATTGCCTGAAAGAGAACGCTTTTAGCGATAAGGTCGCCAGGTAAGGCACTAGCTTTTAAGTACTTCAAGTGTTTTCTGTAATTTATTTACTTTTTTTTGTGAGTTTCAGAAAATGTTTATCTATCTATCATATAATGCTCCTCAATCACTGTTTAATTGCCTGAAAGAGATAGCTATATGTGATAAGGCACACACGCCTTTTATCTTTTTTTATAGGTGTTCTTTTCTTTCAAATTGTATCCTGTATTTGTCTCCAATAAAGACATTTTATATGTGGCAGCATGTAAACTATTAAGTGATGTTACTTTTTTATATTGATTTGTACCTACTATTATCTGCCAATTTCTTTTTTATCACACACGGCTGGTTAACCCCATACTGAACCATTTCTAGTTCGTGCTATGGTAGCTAACACAACTGATATACTACTTATACATACATACATATTTTATATAGATACATATTTAACACCCAGACCCACAGCTAACAAATTTATTTAAGCACAAAGATGTTGGCCGGGCTGGGAATCGAACCCGAAACCTTCTGATTGACAGGCCGGCATGGTAACCTTTACGCCAACGAGGTCGTCAAAAAAGAGTTATATATCTAAATCTTTTCAACTTATCTGTTTGTTCTTATTGCATAGGATGTTATAATTTCTAAACACCGGCTAGAGCATTCAATAAGAGTTCACATCTATGTGTAACTGCAGAGTCTGCAGAGCTCACTTCGTCGGCGGAAGTACTCGCTTAATGAAGTTATTGGTCCATTATAGCGGGTTCAGGAACTTATACCGGCTCGATATGTCAGTGAGAGTCTGGAATGCCTCTAATGTCGCTACGGCTGCGTACCGGAATTGATGGGGTTCAGATTGCTTTATTATGGTGTGATTTGATGGGTGAGCTGTATGATATTTTTATAAAATGAGGTAGATACGTCAGAGCCTGCTTACGCGTAGCTAATGTTGTAAACTCAGCTTACCTAGCCAGATCGAGATCATTTATTAGCCCCAGTATAGCTACTGGGGCTAATAAAAATATCAGAAGGATATTTTCAAACACAAGTTTGACATATAATTCTTAAAAAATTCGCCCCTGCATAAATAAGATAGAAATAATATATGACGACCATCTCGCCTTTTTTTTATTTAAATTGGAAGATGCTAAATTATATATTTGTGGAATGTCGTTTGTTGAACTCAGATAAATGTTTAGTGTCTAATTTTGGATAGTTTTTTTAGCTTTTATTTATAAACAGGGGCGGTTCATTTGTTTAATTTTTGGCATGTGACATGCTATTTTTAATTGACTTTTATTGAATAAATGATTTTTATAAGACATATCTAGAGACTTCAATGTATATTTTTCGACTTTGCAAAATATTTATTTTATGGCATAGGAAAATCAAGATTTTGATAAAAATAATTTTCCGAGTTGTCTTTGAAAAGATATAAATTTTTGTAAAGCATAGAATTTTTAACGTTTTATAATTTGAATTTTTCCAATTTTTTGTCAAACATTTTCTTACAAAATACAATTGCCTTCGTAATACTAAATATTTTAAGTTGATGAATCGGATAAAACTCCATAATAGATTTTGACTTGAAGATGTGTGACATAAGTGATAGCCGGGTACAAAAACATTATTCAAAAATGCCTAGCGAAAGTTTTAATACAGTAATGTGTGACATCATTAGTATAACATATATAGGGCCACCCTCAGTCTCGAACCATCACTCACGATATCACTCGAGCACGTGCTAATTGCTGGCATTACATTCATTGAGCACTCGATGGCTGGCAAATGGCTCGTGACGCGATCTGTCTCTATACATTACAATATAGCTTGTAAGCTCCTTTGATTTGCGTCAATAAAGAATACACTTGAAAGTTCCTACGTACGTTTTGTTCAAGCTTTTTTACACATTACAGCTAGACATTCGACCAGCAGGGCGAGTGAAAGTCATGTTAGTGACATACTGTCTTAAGATGAAGTATGCCTAGTCTGACTCTCAAGGAGGCTGGCAGACCACACCATTGGGTGCTTGGCTATAGATTTTTCAACTTGAATGAGAGTTGCTAACCAGACGAGCACTAGAAAATGCATAACCACCACGCTATGGTGGCCTCACGATGTTTTTCTTTACCGAAAGCTCAAGCTCATTGGCGGGGATTGTACCCAGGACCTACGTTACGTAAGGTAGACGCATACCCGACTGAGATCTTAACACTTCAAAACACACACACACACACACAAATAATTAGGTTGGTCAAGCGAAACGAAGTGAGCATTTAAATGTTTTCTTTATTATTTACTAGCTTCGACCCGCGGTGTTATCCGCGTAAATCCGGGTTAAGAACATGTATGTGTTAATCCAAGGTCTTAACTCCACACCAAACTTCAAGCAAACCAGTTCAGCCGTTTGAGCGTGAAAAAGAAACAAACAAACACACATAAAAATCCCATATTCTGATATTAGTGGGATAATAGCAACTACGTTTGTTCAAAAATGTCTTTATTATTATATCTTTATAATATATGTGTGTAATAAGCGCGCTTCACCGTAGACCTCAATGTCACTTATCATCAGGTGAATTGTGGTCAAGCGCTGACCTATTTAGAGTAAAAAAAACTTGTTCTACCATATGAGTAATGAAGCAAGGTAAATTACAGTCTTACTGCAGGTCACGGCTGAATGTTTTTCCTGTATGCACTTTGACATTGGATTTACTAATTACAGACACAATCAAGCTCAATTAGTAAGGTATATGTAGATAGAATACATATTTACGTAACCAACTAAATTGCAGCCAACAATTTTGAAGGAAAAATACATTTACTGGTAACTAACGCAAAACGTTTTAAGGGACCAAGTATGGCTAGGCAAACAACTTTGGTTCCACTTTTTACAATGCCAGATTTTTTTAAACTGATTAACACTTAGAAAACAGTGTTAAATAAAAATATTTAAATGCTCCGACATTTTTCTATGGCGCTCTTATTGTATTTGTTATTTTTATTAGCTATGCCGTTTCATTTTGAAATTTCATCAAACATAGCAAAAAAACTAACAAATTCTAAGTAACATTAAGTTTAAAAATAAATAATAAATAAATAGCTAAGAACTCTCCACTAACACACCTTTCAAACAAAAGAAGCTACATTGTAATCTGATCATCCGTTTGGAAGCTATGATGCCACGGACAGACACATAAACACACACACAAACACACACAGTTTGTGTCTGTAATGATATGTCAAACACATAACACCTCGGATTTTAATAACAAAATACATATTAAAGTTATATATTATCTAAGGTTAATACTGTTTGACGACCTAGTGGGCGTAAAAGTTACCATGCCGGACTGCCAATCAAAAGGTTCCGGGTTCGATTCCCGGCTCGGCCAACATCTTTGTGCTGAGCTAAATTTGTTGGCTGTCGGTCTGGGTGTTAAATAATATTTATCTATATAAAATATGTATGTATGTATATGTAGTATATCAGTTGTGTAACCATAATACGAACTAGAAATGGTTCAGTATGGGGTTAACAAGCCGTGTGTGAAATGTGAAAAAAAACATACATTCATACAAATCATACTACAGCTCTTTGTTATCATAAACACCTACATAAACATATAACCTACAACTTTCCCCGGTTCCACTCCAATAATTTAACTAAACCTGATACTCCGGCGGATCCTGTCCCGAGCATTAACACAAACACTGATGTAAATAGGTCACGTGTCACCCGACACCGCGCACCAACTCTCTACTCTATAGGTACCTACTACACACTAGGCAATTCTTCTTCTTCGTATGAGCTAAGTAGCTAAGCTCTGGTGTCGCGAGTGTCCAAGCCGCCCGAAGGTCTCTGACTTGGCTTAAGACTACGACTGCTAATATTAAGACTAACAGCCGGGACCTACAATTTAATCATCCTGTGTCATTCGACCCACGGTAGCACCCAGATGAAAATGCAATTTTAAAACGACATTCGTGTACATGGTCATCTATCGCAACAACGTCCGTATCGACCGTTGCTTAGCTTTGATGATCGCGTCAGATCACCTTAGCAAGCCATATAATAATAGGCAAAGATAAAATCCCACTTGATCGATACCAATATTATAAAGTGGAAAAGTTTGATTTTTGTTTGTTCGTTTGACGAGAATAGGCTCCAAAACTACTGGACCGATTTGTTTTTTTTTTTGCTCATAATGGGCTTGCGCTTGGTCCATTCCAAGTATCCAGTAGCTTCGAAGCCTATTTGCGTCAAACAATTAAAGAAAAAATCATACTTTCCTCTTTTCCTCTTTATCTTAAAATTTCCGTGTCAGTGTTTGTTACCGTACTCCTCCGAAACGGCTTAACCGATTTTTACCAAATTTTATATGCGTATTGAGTAGGTCTGAGAATCGGCTACTGCACATCTATTTTTAAGGCAAAACAACGTTTGCCGGGTCAGCTAGTCTTATATATAAAATTTCCGTGTCACAGTGTTTGTTACCGTACTCCTCCGAAACGGCTTGACTGATCTTTACCAAAATTTTATATACGTAATCAGTAGGTCTGAGAATCGGCTACTGTATATTTAGAAATAATTATTAAGGCAAAACAACGTTTGCCGGGTCAGCTAGTATTAGTATAGATTAGAATGTATACTGAAAACTCAGCCAGCTATTCCCATCCGACAACTATAGAACCAGGATGAAGGTTATAAATAAAGCATGAAGAAAACGAGGCGGGCGCGGACAGCGGTCGCGGTGGTCAACGCGATGTGGACACCGCGACAGGACAATGGGGCTTGAGACAAACGGATGCTGGGGATGGTATTCCAACTTTACTAAAATATACTCGTAATAAGAGAGGAGATAAATTTAAGATTTAAATAATATTATTATATGGATTGTAAAAGTTCATAAAATTTTGTGCACTAAGCTTAGGAAGATGAGGTCGTATTGCGATAACAGCTCAGTCTGGTGGTTGGTCGCCTTACGCCTAGAAAGACGTAGGTTCGATCCTCGCCATTGAGCTTGAGTTATCGGTAAAGGAAAAAACAATGGCCATGCATTGAATTCCTCACGATCTCCTTGCGACGATTTCCTTCTATCACCATTTACTAGTGCTAGATAGGCTATCAACCATCCTTAAGAAAAAAGGTCTATTGCCAAGATCGGTGTGTCCGGCAGCCAGTATTTCCAGACTGGGCATGCTCCACATTGGGTCAGAGTGTAGTTGACCCGTAAAGTTGGTAAAAGAGGCGAGGCGAGGCTGTTGGTAAAATAATAAAAAATAAATTTTCAGGCATAGTTTGTTTTCAAATTATCTTTATTTACAAGAAAGGGAAAGAGTTATATACACTCGCTTTACAAATAAATAGCACGTGCCTACTTTACTAGGTCCAGCCCTCTAATCCGAAACTAATGAAACAAGCCCCGCGAATAAAGGCTCTTCCCAATTCACAAATAAAATATTAAATAAACAGCCGGCTAATAACTATGCAAATTTCTTCAAACGGGCTGACGTATGTAGACAGAACCAGTATACTTTGACCGTACTGTTTTACACTAAAAGATTTTGTATCTTTTTTGCTATGATCAGCTGAAAAATTGTCATAGACTTGATGTTCTTGATAACTTTTAATTACGTTTTCCTTTGATCCCCTCTCTGATCAAAAGGACTACAGGAGAAGTATTTTATTTTTATTATAAGTTTATTTTATTTTATTTATTAAAAGATACTAAATAATTTAAAACAATCAAAAATTTATCTCTTTCTTTCAATTACGACTCTGTTTAATTATGCTACTTAATATAATAGTTAATATTATAAATACAAAAGTTTACGTGTTAGTGTATTTGTGATGTAAAAATACCTTACTTTTTTTAAATAATAAGCTTATGGCTCAATGTCTATGTCAGTTTTACCAAAAAAGTTTGATCTGGAAGGCAAAACAACGTTTGAAGGGTTATCTAGTGATGCTATATATATTTTTAATCTATTAAATTTCATTTACAAAGTGCAAGTTTGTATTATACTAGCAGATCGGCTTCGAACGGGCTATAAAATAATCTAAGTTGCAAATAGAAACAAAATAGCCTATGTTACTCAGGGATAATGTAGCTTTCCAACAGTGAAAGAATTTTGCAAATCGATCCAGTACTTACGGAGCCTATTTGCATCAAACAAACAAACAAAAAATCTAACTTTTCCTCTTTATAATACGTATAGATAGAAGTAGCCTACTATTTGTTCCTGGAAGATATCACTTTTAGCGATAAAGGCGCCATTATTGGCACTAGTTTTAAGTATCTCATGTAAATAGTTTCCTTAAGTAAATGTGTGACAATAAAAAATTTATCATGTGATAGGACTCCGGGCCTACTCTCACAATGAGAGAGATATAGGTCATAATCTACCACGCTGGCCAAGTTTTAACAAACTTTTCCACTTTATTATATTGGTATAGGTTTAGGTAGACATAGTATTAAGGTCCACCGACCGGAGGCAATAAATAGTTTCCCAAAACTGTTCGTTTGAAATCAAACAGCAAGTTTGTTGAAAGCTCAAAGCTCGGGATTCATTTATCGTTCCCCCTCGTTTGTAGGATTACACCCGGGGGATGGTGTGTGTTTATTTGAACAGTTTACCTCCACTTGTATGTGATTATGATAATGTCAATAAAAGGGTACAGAGGGATATTTTAATAATGAACAGAGATTTGGAAGCTTTTCAATGTAGATTTGCTTTTTTTATTTGGCAGAAGATTGAAAAATTATTTATTACCAGGTTTCAGATATAATGTTATCGGATATTTAGTTTAATTATTACTTTCAGTAGTACGATGTTCACTTAATAATATAATTAAACATTAAAACGACTACTATTTATCAAGAAACAAAAAAATTATGCGTATTTACGTCACGGAATTTTGCAACTAACGATTCTTGATACTAAATTAAAGATATGTATTAAAACTGAAAACCTAGAGTAGGGTTACAGAGAGTTCTTTCAAATGATAAAAATCCTAAGAAATAAAGGATAAGGTATTTAAGATATGCCATTTTGCTCCTATATCGCCTCAAAGAGAGGCCTATACCCTGCAGTGGTATAAATTTTGTTATCGATAATGATGATAAGACTAAGCAAATAAGATCATTAACCTCTCTTCACGGGCGCTCACGTGACTGCACAACACGCCTCTAGTGAAGTGCATCTGCATAATACATCGCAATCGATTGCTCGAGTTCATTACGTATCGATTGTCACTGAATACCGCCATTCGATACTGTTGCCGATCACCGACATACAGTGCGCTGATTAATACGGTAGATGACGCAAGTTAAATATAAATAATATAAAAGATTTATTTGCATGTTTGTGACCTCTTAGTCACTATATAGGACTTAGTGTTGCCATTTAGTTAGTAAATCTGAGAACTAAAATACTTGCACAAAATAGTTCAAAAGGCTTTGAAAAATAGGATAGATAGGATTCATAGAAAAAAATAGATAGAATACAAAATAGATAGGGTAGGGTTAATTTTAAAATAATACGATATAGGTCAACCTACGTGGACGTGGATGGAGTGTCACTTCCGTCCATGGAGCGATCGATCCAGTGAACGTGGCAATCTTGCGGGTACCAGTAGATGGAGTGTGGGAAAGATGATATAAGAGAAAAAGAGTAAGTGTAGAGATGACAGCTGATAGAAGAGAAGCTCTGCCGACTCCTCCTTAATAGTATAGTTATAGATAAACACAAAATTAAGAAAGGTGACAGTAATAATTATAAATTACCTTACACCCTGCTTCGCAAAGCCTCATAGCAAGGAAATCTTATAGTCTTCTAATTTTACCTGTGAACAAAGAAAGTAAATTTAATTCAGGATATTCAGTGAATATAATACCAGAAATATTCAAAACACTCTATTAATGTTGTTGATGACGACTTCGTTGGCGTAATGGCTACCAACCATAGGGACCCAGGTTCGATTCCCGGCACGGCCAACAAATGATGAAAAAGTATTAGTGGTAATTGATAGAATCAGCTACATTCATATCTTTTAAGTGTTCTATCGACATGCGTCATCTAGCACTATATATTCAGTGCACCAAAGGTCTTACTTCTAACTCGATAACTCGATAGTCCCGGCGGACTCGATATTAATTGCTATATCGGTGACTCGATTAACGAGCAATGGCTTCCGAGCCCCGGACTTGAGGCGCGGCATATTATCTGGTTACTACCCTCTCTCTATATATCAACTTCATTTGTAGCACCTCTGAAGAGAGCTAGCTCCTGCAAACACAGGGTATCCTACTGCAGGAGCTAGCCACCACACTTACATTAAGACTTAGTTTCTAGAATTAGTATTAATTAGTTAAGGTTACTACTATACTACCTATACTTAATGTTGGTTTTGTTTAGAATGTAAGTTGGTCTAATAAATTATTTTGTATTTTGTATCTCTGACTGGCTACTACAGTTTTTTAACAAATTACATAAAAAAACATAAAAATAACTTTATTTATACAAGGATTTTTCAATATTAATAAGTAGGAACTAGACTAACTTACTTACTAAATATCGCTGCTTGTTTGAGCTGCCACCAAACCCGAACTGAGTAACAATACTTGTATAATTTAATATATATAAATCTCGTGTCACAATGTTTGTCATCAATGGACTCCTAAACCACTTAACCAATTATAATAAAATTCGCACACCATGTGCAGTTCGATCCAACTTAAGAGATAGGATAGTTTAAATCTCAAATTATAGTCGCAATTTTAATTTATTGCTAATTATTGTCTGTTATTATTTGACAGTCACAATTATCTGTTAACTCCAAATGATTCTAACAGATGTCGATACCTTTCGACTGGGTTGAGTAAGTATAAATAATAGATGGCGCTGGTATGGTAAATCTACGAACGTGTAATATAAGCTACACAATCTATTTTTCATACCCCTAAGTGAGGCAAAACAACGTTTGCCGGGTCAGCTAGTAAAGAATATAATAAAGAATATTTATTACAAAAAAGATAGTTATGCGTACAAATTAAAATAGAGGAAAATACATACTATATATATAAACTATAGGTACTTACAGTTTACATTTTAGTACGCTTGTTTAGCCCAGGAAGGCTCGAAATCTAGTATATCGGGTATACTCGTAAATAATAAATTAATTATTTATTGACTACTAGTTGCGCCCCGAGGTGTTGCCCGCGTTAATCCGGGATAAAAAGAAGTTAATCAGGTATAAAAAGTAGCCTATACGTTAATCCAAGGTCTACCTATCTTCACACCAAATTTCATCAAAATCGGTTCAGCCGTTTGAGAGCGAAGAAGTAACAAACATACATGTTAATATTTACGTTATGTTACGTAACCGTTAAACAGTGTTTAAATGTCTTTAAATCGAGCAAGATCATCTTAACAAAATTAAATTTTCCATACTCACTCAAAATTTCATAGAGTTTCACCCAGAGTATTCGATCAGTCATCCCTTCTAGATAAGGCTGTATTGATCACATAGAGCCTGAGAAAGCGTATTGTTGGATACATCAGTCTTGGTTTAGATAACCTTTATTTATATTTTACTCACTTATCGAACGGTTGAGATACAGACAATAAAGGCTGAGTTATTCAAACTGACATTTCTGTGGATCAGTTAAATTATAATAATAGGCCAAGTGCGAGTCGGGCTCGCGTATGAAGGGTTCCGTACCATTGTTATATGGGGGGCCCCCCTAAAAAATTGTTTTACTAAAACACACACACAAATAATTTATTTTTAAAGTTAATACATCATAAAATATGACATCTGTCAATGTATAAAGACATGTAACGTAAAAAAACGTGTCAATATGCAAAATAAATATGAACAATATAGTTATATTGTTCATATTTAAGTTGCATATTGACACGTTTTTTCCTTAGTTTTGACTATCTTTACTTCAAGCACCGTTAGATTACACGGTGGTCCTGAGCCAACCTCGAAACACTTTCCAATCTCTCACGCTCAAACAACTAAAAAGTCAAAGAGCGAGCTTCTAGCCCCAGCACGGGTCTCGCAGACGGCAAAAAGGGCCACCGACACAATCAACCCGATTCGCTGATTAAATCAACGCGGCCAACACTAGCCGCGATGACAACACACTATTTTGCGCCGGCTAGGGTTGTCACGCCGAGCTTTCGTTTCTATGAAGTTTTCTCTGAGCTTTTATCTTAATATATATAAATATCGTGTCACAATGTTTGTCCTCAATGGACTCCTAAACCGCTTAACCGATTATAATAAAAATCTCACACCATGTGCAGTTCGATCCAACTTGAGAGATATGATAGTTTAAATCTCAAATTATAGTCGCAATTTTAATTTATTGCTAATTATTTTCTGTTATTATTTGACAGTCACAATTATCTGTTAACTCCAAATGATTCTAACAGATGTCGATACCTTTCGACTGGGTTGAGTAAGTAATCAATAAATGGCGCTGCTATGGTAAATCTACGAACGTGTCGATCTACGAAGCTACACATCTATTTTTCATACCCCTAAGTGAGGCAAAACAACGTTTGCCGGGTCAGCTAGTTAATTTATAAAAAAGTACTCGTACTTTTGTTCTTAACTTTGAACTATATTGTTTTAACCAAAAATAAAGTTACAGCTTACGACTAATGCAAATTCATAAAGAAAATTATTACAGATCCTAAATATTTACTATCATAAATCAATCATTTTTAGTTATTTAATACAATTTGTTGATATTTTATTTAAAATTTTACTTTTTGGAAGGACACGGTTAATTTTAGTTAATATTAAAGGTTTATTATATTAATGATTTATGACTCGAATGTTGGAAAATTGTTTATAATATCATTTTAAATTAAATATTATTGATTTTTTTATATATTCAAAGCTCACCACATCAATAAAACAAACTATTCATCAAAGAAAGTAAATTACAATTATTTCACTAACAATCATCCAAACAAAATATCAACACTAAGCGAATGACCTTCCAGCCCTATAGGAAATCAAAATGGCGTCTAATCAAAAAGCTATTTGTCTCGGTTAGTGATGAAATCAAATCGTTGGTTAGTTAGCGGTCATCATTTCTCGCTGAGTGCGGTGAAACCGGCCCGCGTATTGTGTTGTTATTTATTGCACGTCTAATTGTTATTAATCATTGGTTAGGCGATCAGTTATTATCACATTAGAGACGTCCCGACATTATTAACTATGTTTCTTTAACCTTTTAGCATGGTGGTAAAGATTCTGTGTTGTTTTATTAAGTGTCTTTTTTTAGCGATGATAATTAAAATATAATATTTATGAGCTACCCAAATATCTATCTATCACATTTCACCATGATATTCAAAACAGTCTATTGTTAGGTTTAGTTTTATTTCCTTTACTTCCTTACTTTCCAACTTTATTTCCTTAGTCATTGTTTTAGATAAGTACTGGCTGACCCGGCAAACGATCAATTATCAAGCGGGTTGAAATATAATGAAATTACTAAAATGGCCATAAAAATAAGGGTGGTGATAAAAAATAAAAATTTTAGGGTTGTATGTGTCTTTTAATACCACATTAAAAAAAATATCGACTAATTAAAAAAAAATATGGGTGAACAACACTTATCACGTAAGGGTATGAAAAATAGATAGGAGCCGATTCTCAGACCTACTGAATAAGCTACTGAATAAAAATCGGTCAAGCCGTTTCGGAGGAGTACGGTAACTAACATTGTGACATGGGAATTTTATGTGTGTCATAATTTTTTTGGGGTAGGCTGATGACAGCTCCCGCTAAAGCAGCAAGCAGTCTCCATGTACATATTTTAAGCATATTTTTGTGTAATAAACATTTTTTATTTTATTTTTGAGTAATGATAATAACAATTATAATTAAAAATTTATAAAATAAACAATCTTAATTCGTTCGTTCAAATTGCAGAATTTCGAACAAGCGCTTCTTAAATTCCTCAAGATCGAAACTTCTTTAAGTAAACTTTTACAGTGAGAAGCTGCACTCACTTCGCACAATGAGCAATTCATTAAAGTGCCAAACATAAATTTCTACTTCGGCGCGAGTGTGTGGCTTTTTAAATGGCGCTTTCGGAAATAAGTTCCAGACTGCCTACAAAGTACATGTTACAAGTTTATGCACGCAGACTTGATTGGAAATTTTAAATTGTGTGTGTTTTAAAAATGCCGTTGGTAAAATTTTAATTGATAGTTTAACTAGCTGATCCGGCAAACGTTGTTTTGCCTTATCACTTAGGGGTATGGAAAGAGATTCGCAGACCTACTGAATACGCATATAAAACTTGGTGAAAATTGGTCAAGCCGTTTCGGAGGAGTACGGTAACTAACATTGTGACATGGAAATTTTATATATAAGATAAAGTTTATGCTATTTTATTGTTTACTAGCAGCCAGTACCGATTTCGTTCGAGCTATAAAATAATCCAAGTTGTAAAGAGAAACAAAATATAGTCTATGTTACTCGGGGATAATGTAGCTTCCCAACGGTGAAAGGTGAAATTTCAAATCGGTCCAGTAGTTTCGGAGCCTATTTGCGTCAAACAAACAAACAAACTTTTCCTCTTTATTATTATAAATATTATGGTACATATAGCGCCTGTGGCTTGGCTTACTAAAGAAATCTCTGAAGTAAAGAAACAGTCGACGTGGACAGACTTTGGATGGATGGCAAAAACCGTCATTTAAAAAATGGTAAAAAGGAATACATACAAATTTTAACATTTTCTTTTTTTTAAAGCTAGGTGTTTTCATCCCGAAAACATTATTAGTTTCTGTGGGATTCGCAATAAACTTCAAAATCTATTTTACTCTTTCACGCTCAAACGGCTTAACCGATTTAGATTAAATTTGGTATGGAAATAGGTAAGACCTTGGATTAAGACAGGCTACTTTTTATCCCGAAATGAAGCGAGTAAGATCGCGGGGCGAAGCTAGTAGTAATTATATGTATAATAACAATCATCACAGGGTTACCAAGGAACACCTGGCACAGGCTTGGTTAGAATAGAACCTATCGATGCAATCTCAGCACGATTGGACTCGACCGTAACACTTTATACCGAAACTATTATACAAACAGTCGGTTCGCACCTATTTATGCATAGATATTACACCTAGATTACATACCTACTTACTTCTGGGTTATTTGTCAAGAGTGTTAAAAATCTCCGCTGAAAAATTTCGATTAAGGTTTTTTTTTCATTTCTTTAAAATGCGTGTGTTAATTTCAGAATTCGCGAACACAAAAACGAAAGTGTGTGTGTTTGCTTCTTCATCACGCTTGAACGGGTAAAACGATTTCGAAGAAATTTTGTCAAGAGGTTTAAACTTAGGATTAACACATAGATTACTTTTTACCTTGGATTAATTCGGGTATAACTTATAAATAATAACAATAAATTATTTCCTTAGTTAAAAAAACGAGTCAATTAAAAAAACATGACTTTAACAAAAATATTATAAACTAAAACTAAATTAGTAAAACAAAAAACCTTATCTAATGAATTTGTGGAGGGGAAAGCATAAATAAATTGATATAGGATACCAAATACTCTGATACTTTTAACTTAAATTAAATAGATATAGGAATCCAAAGGTTTAGATAATTTTAATCGCATTGCCATTTTGAATGCCATTTTGAATGGCAATGCTGCCAGCATCCTTCTTTTTATTCAGTTATAGTATTCAGTATTCCATTGATGGTAACCCAGTATAGTAAGAAAAGTAAGCGGAACATACCTAACTTACGGGATCTGAGGTCGTAAAAGTAACCGGAGAATATGCGTAGGCTGTATTGCCAGCTTAAAATTATAACTATTTCCTTTGTACGAGCTGGTTTAAACTTAGTGCATGTGAATAGTAATTTAATTTCTGTGTACAGGAACACTTTTCCAATGAGTGCTTAAATGAGTGTGTTAATTTTTTTCCAATTTTCAATGCTAGACCGCAAAATTCCTTAACATCAGGTGAGTTACGGTGAAACGCTAGTCTATCTTATAAAAAAAGGTTTTAAAAGTATCAAAATCTTTTTTTTTTTAAGTTTTGGTTTCCTATATTTATTTATTTTTAGTTAAAAGTATCAGAGTATTTGGTATTCTGTATTAATTTATTATTGGTTAAAATTATCAAAATCTTTAGTTTCCTATATATATCTACTATTGGTAAAAAGTATCAAAATTGTTGGAGTTTCTATGTCTATTTATTTTTGGTTAAAAGTATCAAAATTGTTGGGTTTTCTATATCAATTTATTTTTGATAAAAATTCAAAGTATCGAAATCTTTGGTTTCCTATATCTATTTATTTTTGGTTAAAAGTATTAAAATCTTTGGTTTCCTATACCTTTTTATGAAAAGCTTGTTATGTTAGTAGCCCCACCCACATGTCGATTTTATCGAGTGATCCTTTCATATCGGATACTTCATTACTCTAACAACTGATACACCTATGGAGAAAGTATCTCTTTAATTTACCTTCAGCTAATAGCTCTATTACGTTACGTTTTTTTTTTATTATTAAAATAAAAGAAGAAGTTAAGAACGCGCTCTCTCTCTGCTTTGTTTGTTTTTTATTTTCTTTTGTTGGCTTACACATGTATTGTAGAAGCGAACAAGCACAAAATTACCATATAGAACCCGCGATATATATCTTTTTTTTCACATAATACAGCCTAGTAACTAACTAACTGACTTGTAACTATATTCTTATAAATAAATTACTTTGACTTTAAGCATTTGACCAGCAGCTTTCAGTAAGCTGACAGCCAACCTCTATCAGTGGAGAGGCACTTAAGAAGAAGTATTTGACACAAGTCAACGACACTCTGGCCTAAGATGGAATATGCCTAGTTTATAAATACTAGCTCTTAATGAGACAGCTAGATCACACTGCTAGGTGCTTGGCGACAGATTTCAACTAGAAACTTATCTTAAAACATGAACCATTCATAATCTCAACACATCACTCAAACCCTGATAATTTTGACCTTGCTTAAAAAAAATGCGAGTCATTTAAAAAACATGACTTAAAATATCAAATATTGTAAACTAAAGGATAAAACAAAAAATCAAAAAACCTTATTTAATAAACCATTTGTGGAGGAGAAAGTGCCCAGCATACTGGCAGCATTGCTATTTTGAACGAATGCAATGTTAGCCTTCTTTGTACTAAGTCAGTATTCCATTGATGATAGCCCGGTATAATAAAAAAAGTAAGTGTAAGTAACTTATCTTAAAACATGAACCATTCATAATCTCAACACATCACTCAAAACCGGATTAAATTTTGACCATTAGATTTTAGAATATTGTCGTAAGTCATAGTATAAATTATACTTGAAACATTTTTTGTTATGTGTGACCGTTTGTTCCTGCAAATAAATGGCAACATTGGTTTCCACAAACATACAAAAATCCTCTCACCTCAAACATACATATATGTACATACTTGTCCATACATATATATATTTATATTTGTCTCCGTTCCAACGCGGGTAAAAAACAACGAAATATAAATTGAAATAGGAACGTTTAGAAACGGTTCTAAAAGCATTAAAAAAGGACACAGACCAACAGCTGAAATCTATTCCACAATGCCCTTTGTAGAGATTAGGATGCTCCATTTCCCGAATCTCGGCTTACATTTTTACTTTCACCGCCATTTTTACTGATCGTAAAAAAATAGATAGCGCGCGAAAAGAACGCTACTTAAATTTTGTTTTCCGTAAACATAGTGGCCAGTATCTTGCCGCTAATATTCCGGCCAGACAGGCGTTCTATTTTCAAATTCATATATGTATAACATAATTTGAAAATAGAACACAGTCTTTTTAATAATGGTTCCAAAGCGTCTCGCGTTCTTATTAATTTGTCATACTATCAGCGCTGCGTTCCAAAGGGGATGTTGTTTATTTTTATATTACGTTAGGCTTGGCCTACACTGCGCGGAATATTCTTATATTAATGTTTAATTTTATACTTTACAGAAAGGCATTTGACCAGTGGGCGCGTAACCACACAAGGCGTGTCACTTTGGTCTAAGATGTAGCATGCCAAGTCTGGAATAACTGGCTCGGAGACTGCCCAAACCGACTGTCAAAGTATGTATAACTATTTCAAGATATTAATATTATTGCAAATATTTTAACAATGATTTATATAATAGTTAAAATACTTATTTTTTTATATAAATATAAATATATATGGACACATTTAACACACGGCTGGTTACCTCCATACTGAACCATTTCTAGTTTGTGTTATAGTAGCTAACAAAACTGATATACTACATAATTACATACATATACATATTTTATATGTATACATATCAGGACTTCGTATAAAACCCAAAAAAACTACGTTAGTATCCCGAATGAGCGATGCATGAATTTAAATTAAGTACTAAATATACTAAGGAACTCTAAAGATGAAGACATGTTTTGTAGCCGTGTCTTTCAGTGGGATAGTAACTTTACGCGTTATTTGGATGGTGTCGACAGATTTATATATCTGTTAGAAGTAAGATTGTGACCAACCTCTGGGGATGGTGGAATGCCGTGAATTTGAAGTTTATAGCATGCGGCGATGATGGAAAACAAACCTTACCATACCACAGTTTATTTCACGAAATATATGAATATAAAATCAACAGATAACAATTGCTAATATACGTTCTTACGATTGTTGATTTAAATTTAATAGTGCTAAAAAGCAATCAAAAGTCATCTTACTTTTGATGTAAAACATCTATAACCGATTTCTAGCGTCGCCACGCTATATGATGGTATATACAGTCTATGTGTAGTAGTGTGTAAAATATGGCGACGCGTCGCCATGCGCAATCGACTATGACGAATTAAGTAGTCACGATTTGGAATTAATTCGTAATTTTTTGTATTTCATGAAAATAAATGTTTATTCAATAAATAGTCATCCTTATCTGTAAAACAACAAACAAACTAACATTGTTGTCTAGACTAGCAATATCCGTATCCTATTTCTTTTGTATTAAGACAAGCTTTCAATGTAAAATATCACTCGTATAAAGAACTGTAAAAAAAACGAATCGACCTAAACGAATGAACGTCAAAAAACTAGGTTACTGTTGACGTCGACTGCAGGTAGGTTAATTTTTTCCGCGTATCATGTCAAATTAAAATTACCACGTTTTTTGCGTCAAGATAAACATAATTTTGAGATGTGGCAAATTAAATTAAGGCTGACTACACATGGGCAAATTAACGTGCAGCTTGACAGCTTTTAGAGCGAGCTTTGTGAACGCGACCTCATATATTTTTTTGGGTAATTTATCTTCCTGTGGTTTTGTGGTATTGTTGTATGTTGGACAGATTTTATTATGATTTATGTTGATATTTAGTACTAAGTTTTGTAGGTCAGTGAAATAGGTATGTCAACTCTGAATCAGTTCAACTAAGGAATAAAACAAAGTATTGAAAAATAAATAAGAACATAATAAAGTGTGCATGTATTTGTAATATATAAATAAATATTAGGACACATTTCACACACGGCTGGTTAACCCCATACTGAACCATTTTTCGTTTGTATTACGGTTGTCAACACCACTGATATACTACTTATACGTACATAGATATTTTATATGTCAATGTGTGTGTAAAATACACACATCTACATATATTGGAATGGTGGTAGAGCATTTTCTAGTGCTCGCCTGGCTAGCAACCAGCCTCAAGTTGCGAACTCTGTCACCAAACACCTCAGCATGTTCCAGCAGTATCCTTGAGAGCCAGCTAGCTATTCCAGACTAGGCATGCTCCACATTAGACCGATATGTCGCAGTTTTGTAGTTACGGGTCCCGCTGATCAAATCCCTAGTTGTAGAGATAACAAAAAAACTTTATTTTCTTAAAATACGAAAGCTTTATGCGAGTAAAGTATAGGATTCCTCCTCCAGTAGTGGTAGTTAATTAAAACACCCACGGCTCATATTCAACTCAATTAATCATTTATTGCTTTACTTTTGCAAAATACACTGGCTACTTTAACTTAATTAGTACAATGTCGTCCACTCACTAGCGTAGTTGTCGATCGACTATCCCTTTCTTAGCATCCCCACTCTGATCTCTCTTCGGACGGTGGTCCCGTCAACTATAAAAATATACCTTCTTTTTATGGGTGGTGCTACCAGTCCTTATTTGCCAAAATACTACTAACTCCAAATAGTAGAAAACAAAGATCAGGGTGTGGATATCTTAGGATAATAAATAGGTACCTTACAAAAGTATCAGTAAAATATCTAACACTTCCTAAAAGATCAGTACCTATATCGTTATTAAACTGAGTATAATTATACCTACTTAATGTAAGAGTGTTTTCAATCCGATGCATCAAGTTAACACTCTCGGCTCGGCCGCGGGCGCGCTATAACAAGTATCGTGCCGATAACTACAGATACCACTGATGGGATTATGAAACTAGGGGACTGAGGTGGAGGAGATAGCGGAATATTATAATTCAAATTAAATTAAATTAAATTATCATTTATTTCAGACAAGGTCCATACAATACAAAATAATAATAAAAACATTTCATAATCAAAATAATCACAGACAAACAAACAAATATTAAAAGTCATAAAATAAAATAATAGTTATAATTAGCAAATATTGAAGACAAAAAAAAAATAGATTAATTAATTGATGAAATTTTATTGACACTTAAAACTGTTAAAAAAATTTCGTTTTTTCTATCATTTGTAAACAAAACACTTTATTATTCTTAAGTTATGTATAATTATTGGTATTTGGTTTTAAGTTGTAAATTCGTATATAAATATGTACTTCGTAAGTACGAGTAATCTATTGCGGAAATCCGCAATAGGTTACTCGTACTTGTATCGTGTATATTTATATTAGATACATATTAGAAAATGTATTAACGAAATATAGCCCTAAATAACATACGTTAAAGGCAAGTTATAGTACAATAATTACTAAATACTTAAAAACATTAGTAAGTAGATTAAATTAAATGAACTTACGAATTATTATAATAATTATTAAATTACTTATTTATTATAATAATAATAAAAATTTAATCCAACTCGTACTAATATAGTAAATTAAAAAGTTTGTGATTATGTATGTTTGTTACTTCTTCACGCTCAAACGGCTGAACTGATTTTGATAAAATTTGGTGTGATAGATCAGACCTTGGCTTAACACATTTTATCACGAAACTTTTTTTTTTTATATTAGGACACATTTCACACACGGCTGGTTAACCCCATACTGAACTGAACCATTTCTAGTTCGTGTTATGGTAGCTAACACAACTGATATACTACATATTATTATAGTACATACATATATTTTATATAGATACATACATTTTTTTTTTTTTGTAATCCTTTATTTGGAGCAATCTGTCCATAGAGACAATAAGCTTCATTTGTGTCATTATTGACCTTTGAGGTATGCGCCCAGCGACGCATCCTTCTTATTATTCAGTTAAGTCTTGTGGCATCTTCCTTTTTAGTCTCCGCGGAGGCCCTCTTCTGGTCAGTTCTCTAACCTCTTCATTTGGATGTTGTAGGATTCTCTTTAGATATTTTTGGGCAGTATTTTTAACCTCCTCTTGTACCGTTGGTATCTCTAAGTCATGGTGCAGAGCATCGTTGGTGACATACCATGGAGCATCGGTGATCATCAAGACTTTGGATTGGAATCGTTGTAGAATACTTAGATTGGTTTTCGAAGCTGTACCCCATAATTGGATGCCATATATCCATACTGGCTTTAATATAGTTTTATAAATCAGTAATTTGTTTTCCAGGCTTAGTTTGGACCGTATATATTTAACACCCAGACCCACAGCCAACAAATTTAGTTATACACAAAAATGTTGGCCGGGCCGGGAATCGAACACGGAACGTTCTGATTGGGATTCCGGCATGGTAACCTTTACGCCAACGAGGTCGTCAATTGGAGATTTACTATGAATTAAGGCTACACCTTGGAATAACACGAAAGCTACTTTTTATCCCGGAACTTCTTTGTGTCCCAGATTAACGCAGCTAATACCGTAGAACGCAGCTAGTACATTATTTTTTATTATATATTCTTGCTCTAATTCTTAGTTCTCTTTTGCCTTGCACCAAGCTCCAAATGCATAATTCTCTTGATCCGGTCACGAATGATGACTTGTAGAGTTGGCGTGCCGGGTCGGCGAGCCACGGGCGCGGGTTCGAGTCCCGCACGCGACCGCTACATACAACACACGATTTCAACCTATCTACATATCTTATCCGATTGAAGAAAGTGTTTAAAATTTTTGAATTTGATTATAGAAAGATATAGTAATAATACAGAAAGATAAAGTAGATGCCAAAGTATTAATACAGAAAGATATAGTAGATGCCAAAGTAATAATACAGAAATATATAGTAGATGCCAAAGCTAAAATGCTAAAAAAAAAATACAGTCTTGGTTGATAACACTGTCATACGTGGCTACAGAAAATATTATTAAAATTATTAAATTGTTTTATTTTGATAGTTATACTGTCTTGTTAGAGGTTAAGTTTATTTTCAGTTGCAAACCGGTTGAATTGGACTACTAAGGTTCAGGCCTAGTTACGTAGTCACAAGAGAATATGTAATAAGTTAGTAAATAAATAAATAAATTAATAAATATTAGGACACATTCACACACGGCTGGTTAGCCCCATACTGAACCATTTCTAGCTCGTATTATGGTTGCTAACACAACTGATATACTACATATTACATACATATTGTACATAAATACATATTTAACACCCAGACCCACAGCCAACAAATTTAGTTAAGCACAAAGATGTTGACCGGGCCGGGAATCGAACCCGGAACCTTCTGATTAGCGGACCGGCATGGTAACCTTTACACCAACGAGGTCTTCAAATATTTTTATGAGTAAATAAATATTTTTCATTTTCACAGTATAACATGCGTAAGTAAAGAAAACTTTTGAAAGGTCGTCTCTTCTTGCTAGTTTTAACATATCTATTTCAGGTTAAAATACATTTAAACCTGAAATAAATATGTAAAGAAGGTTAACATTAATTTCCCACAGTGATTACAATGATCACTTCGTAAGAACATAATTGCAATAACATTTTAAAAACATTGATCGTCACTGCAAAACAAAACGATATGCTATGCTGGTTTATTCAAGTACTTTTTACTAGAAAAACGCTAAATTGAAATCGCAACAGTCTGCGGTTATGCCATAATATCGATGTCTATGGCAGCTAAAAAAACTAAACACAAAAGCTCCGCCAAATAAATAATGATAAAATGCGTTGGGATTTTCTTCAAGAGTCTCTGTTCCTTGAGATATACCATAACGGCTAAAAGACCAGCAAATCAAAACGTTTTCAGCATAGGCATTAGTGCTGCATCAGAGACCCACAATAACGCTGCATCATAGGAAAGCAGTGATCAAACGCAAGTCTATCAATAAAAGTTAGAAATGGAAGCAATAAAATTTACCTGTAACTTCGAATATACCATCATGTTTAAAAAGTCTTTATAATAAATCTGTACATCATAAAACAAGTCTCCAAACGTTTTGTATACCATTTTAATCATTAAAAACAACAAGTAATCTCAGTTGTACAGCTGCTTATTACAGCTATATATGTATACTATAGTTATATAAATAAACGTATACTATCAGATATGTGGTTGTATAACTTGAATTAGACTCGCTTCCGCCTAATTCTAATCATTATGTTCGAGCTGTGTCCAACTGATGCGATCCAATTTTCATCTTGTTAGAGGCACTTTGAAGATAATCAACAGTTCATATAATTTGATTGTATCGGGCTTGTAGTGTTTTAAATAAAATAAGCATAGACTGTAAAACTCAGTGTGCAACAATATATATACAACAATATATAGACTGTAAACACTTATTTACATACATTTGTGCTATTTTCTTCGTATAAGCTAATTGGCCAAGGTCTGGTGTCGGAAGTTTTCAAACCACTCAAGGGTCTCTGACTTGGCTTAACGACTGTTTGTACCTAGAACACAGTCGAGACTTACAAAACGTGTCATCTGACAAACTGCAGTATAAATGCTACTTTTTAAATGACAATCCTTTCACGGTCATTCATTCTAAGACTGTCTGCTTCGACTGTCGCTTAACTTAAGCAATCGTTTCAGAGCATCTTAGTTCCGGGCTACATGAACATATTCTTAAATAAAAATAAATCTTGTATACAAGTATTATACTAAACTTAGTCAATTGACTTTTCTATTCGACAGATCTTTATTATCAAGTAATAAGCATGTTCTATAACTAGAACACGGTATCAAATACGAGGAAATTGGCTGTGACTATCTAGACCATCTCACTATCGCCTAGGTATTATAATTATACTTTATATACATCTAGGTAATAAAATCTAGTATTCATTCCGAGTCTGAAACACCTTACTGTATATTGGATAAAATAAAATTTCCATTCTGGATAAAATATCTATTTCAATTTTCTTCCTTTTTAATTGTTTTATCAATTTTGTACAAAATCATCAACACATAATATTTACTAATTTTGAGACTCTAGGATTCCAAATTTTTACCTCTGGAATCTAGTAACATCAATTGTATACAATTTTTTCATTATTTTTGTATCAACCGATAGTAAACATTGCACTAGAGAAAAATGCACCGACGAACCCTAAAAATGCACTAGTTTTAGTACCGATAGCATTAAACAGTAATATTTTATTTTTCTAAGTCTAAGTGATACGTTTGGTTTATTTGAAAGTGCCATTTATGTAAATAAACAGAATTTATATTTTTGAATTTGAATTTGAACATTGAGGAAATGAGTACCGTCTATGCAATACGCCTCTTCCATACTCTCACCCGTCATAGTCTGTGCTTACCCCTTTCCTAGTCAAATCATCGTTAACGGATCCATAAATAAATATTTGGGCACATTTCGCACACGGCTGGTTAGCCCCATCCTAAGCCATTTCTAGTTTGTATTATGGTTGCTAACACAACTGATACACTACATATACACATAAGTACTTTATGCCGATATGTATTTAACACCCCAGCAGCCAATTGAGTTCATAACAAAGATGTTGGCCGTGCCGGTAATCGAAAACGGGACCCTCTGGTTGGCAGTCCGATATAGTAACCATTACGCCAACGAGATCTATACATTCTCAAGATGTCTCTTTCCTCTTTCTACCGCAGTATAACATAACAATTGCCTAATAAATTTGCCCCGTTACATAAAATAGTCCAAATAACGTTTCCCATTCTGGCAATCATCAAATAAACTCGCTCGATCAGAGAAACCTTTCAAACGAGAAACGAATCCCGCACACAACAATACCGGTCTACAATTTACGACAACTTCACAAAATGTACAAAAAAATACACAAAAGAGTACATACACCTCTAGTCTTCCTACGCTAACAAAAATAACTTTACCTGTACTTTTAGTAAGTATACTAAGGAACTTTATTTTAACAAGAAAAATCTTATCTTCTTATATATAAAATTTCCATGTCACAGTGTTAGTTACCGTACTCCTCCGAAACGGCTAGACTGATTTTTACCAAATTGAATATGCGAATTCAGTAGGTCTGAAAATCGGCTACTATCTATTTTTCATACTTCCAAATGAGATACAAGTAGTTTACACTACCATTGTTATAAATCAATAAAAATAATAGAGGCACATACTCGTAAAACTTGCATCTCCTTTTTCTTCGTATGAGCTAAGTCGCCAAGCTCAGAGTTTTCAAGCTGCCCTAAGGCCTCTGACTTGGCCTAACGACTACCTGTACTAAGATTAATAATAGCCGGGACCTACAATTTAACGCGTCATTCGACCCACGGTAGCACCCAGATGAAAAAACTTCTTTAAAAACGATAGTCTTGAGTATAGTCACCCATCCAAACACCGTCCGCTTCGACCGTTGCCAAGCTTCGCGTCATATCACCTTAGCTAACTGAGATACAGGTGCTAAGAAAACTTGCATGTAAAAGATAACTAAAAATGGAGCAATTTCACAGAGTTTCTAAATGGTATCTGCATGAAATAAATCGATATGTAAATGCTGTCATTACGCCAGTGAATAAATAAAAACTATGCCTATCTGGATTCTGGATAGTGTGGTCTGGCTGTTAAATAAATAATACGACCCCTGTGGTGACGGGGCGGGAGTAAAGAGTAAGCTGCGAGCGATTTAAAAACAAACATGCTTTAAAGCAAGTTTCATCAGGTTTAACAATAGAGTATTTAATCCAAAATGCTTAGACACCTTAAAGTTTCGTAGATATATTAAAATAATAATTTTGAGACTAATTAGGGGCGAGTGCTTATTAGTTATTTTGTAGTATTGTAGTAACTATATTTGATAGTACTAATATATAGTAACCCATTTTTATTTTATTACATTGTCAACTAAATAAGCTTAAGCATTGTCAAATAAATATTTTTTTTTTGTAATTAGGGTTCCGTGAGTCCTTAGACTTCTCTATCCGTCCGTCTTCCCGTCTGTCGCCATCTCTCATGAACAGTGATAGCCAGGGAGTCGTAATTTTAAAGTTGGCGCAACAAATACTACTCGTAAAAACCGGATAAAATAAAAAAATTAGGAGGTCTCCCATACAATAAACTACTTTTTACGTTGTTTTTTCATATAATTACATTCATTCAGTACAGCACCAATCACGCGCGAATCGTTAGCAATAAAAATAAAGAATAAATAACGTTCGTCATCAAACACTGACTAAAATATATAAAATGTCGACCAAAAATCGAATATTAATAAAATACATTAAACTGTATAGGTCGTATTTTTTTTTATTTTAGCCCCGCGGCCACTCGAAACTCAGACCCCACACATACGGCGAGAGTAAGTAAGTGAAGGCGTCGATAGTCGGTATAGTTTACGTCGCCACCTCTCCGGTATGAGCGGGAACATAAACTGGTCGACATGTGGCCCCTGCATACTAATTAGCACTTATCTTGAAATAATGGAGTGAACTGTGTAATGAAACATTCTAGCTTAATTAAACTTGTAAGTAATAATATTATATAAGTAGTGGTTGTTTCTGGCACTGCTATTTTTTCCTTTTTTTATAAGAGATGGGCTGGCACTCGAACAAAATTTACTTGATGGTAAGCGACCTTGCAATCTCCATCTTAGATTGCCCCGAAGAAACCTCTCAAGGCTCACTCGTATTTGAAAACCGATAGATTATAGTTTTCGAGGAATTGGGCATTATGTAGGTAACCTTACCACATAGTATTATAAATTTTGATAGCCAAAAGTAATTTATTAATAACAATACAGTTAGTTAGTACAATAGGGGTGTTGTAAGTTTAACGCGACTATGGCTTCATAGCTCTTTAACGGAAAAACCGATTTATAATTATTATTCTTATGTTTAGAATATTAGTGTTATATTTGTGATAAACATTGTTAATATATTGTAATGTATTGAATAATGTGAATGAATGCATGTTTTCACAACATCCTTAATTTTGGTATCAAATGAAAGGGGCTTAGTTTGGAGATGTATTATATCTAAGAAAGCCATCACAAACATAACGGGGGCTTTCTAAACTTTTAATTTAAACTTGTTATGCCTGAACCAATTAGGATTAAATTAGGTATATCGAAATAAGACGTATTAGTAAGAAATAAGAAACTAGTGTGACTTAACTTGGATTAGTTACTTTTTATCCTGGATTTAATATTGATAGTTTATATGTTATGTAATAATATTTTAATTTATAGATGTTTTAAAATATTTTGAGAAAACAAGTTCTTAAACTGAGATATATGCTTTAAGATATAAGTAAGGAACAGGTTCCAAAGATGGTAATGGTATGAAGACATTTACTCACTTGAATAAATACTACTTAGCTACAACTTAACGTAACTTTAACGTTCTCATCACTCAAGTCGTATCTAAGCTCAAATTAAGTACACCAGTAAAGGGCACAAGCTCTTCTGTATTAAGTTATTTGTAATTCCGTAATTATTTTAACATAACATAACTACCTCTAACTAGCTGGATTTCACGTGTCCGAAATAGCTTAACTTGTTTAAAGTTTTAAGCAATTGTAACCCATATTCTGTGCTGGATAGAGTTTAAAGTAGCGTTTAAGGGTGTTCAGTTAAATTGTTTTGAATAGGCGTATAATTAGAGTCGGTGAATCAAAGCGTGGTTACCGCAACAGCTAGCTTGTTGTAGGATTAACTAATTATCTGATGTTTTGTAATGACTTTGTGAATTTTATGTGTTCCTAACTACATAATGAGCTAGTACGAGTATGTTGTAGCGCCTGTAGCTCGGCTAGCTAAGGTGATCTGACGCGATCACCGAACCTAAGCAACGGTCGATGCGGACGGTGTTTGGATGGTTGACCATGCATAAAACTGCCGTTTTTCAAGTGGCATTTTCATCTTGGCGCCACCGTGACTCGGATGACACGTTAAATTGTAGGTCCTGGCTGTTTGTCTTAGTACATACAGTCGTTAAGCCAAGTCAGAGGCATTGGGGCGGCTTGAAAACTCTCGACACCAGAGCTTGGCCACTTAGCTCATACGAAGAAGAAGAAGCTAATATGTTGATTGACCGAACGAGCAAAGCGAGGGTTTTTGGTAGAACTTTGTGATTTGTTTTTCAAGTTTGAAGTTTCAAGCGGCAATCGGTTTTTCTTTTTGTAAGCAAGTGCAAACCCGTTAAGAACATAAAAAATGCTATTAGTAGGAAGATCATAGACAAATCTTACCGCCAACGGAGTAGAGTGTAGGTGTTAGAGAGATAATATTACCTGCAACAAAGAAGCAAATATTAATACTGTTGTTACAGCGAAAACTGAAATAGTGGTCTAGAGTTTTTGTACTAGCTTAGTTTTTATCTAAAACTTATCCTAATTGCTTAATTTCTAATAATTGGATTATTTTGAAGAAAGTACTTATTAGTTTTATTTTATTTATTTATTTCAGATTGTCATCCATAGTATACATACAACGAATAAAAAATAAACAGAAATACATATTCTGTGACAATCTCCTTGAGAGCCAGTTTTTCTGGACTAGGCATTCTCCACCTTAGACCAGGGTCATTACGCGCCCTGTAGGTGAAATGCCTCGCGGTGTGTCAAAGAGTAAAACACACGCATGCGAAGTACTAGTTATTATTCTATGACGCATGCCTAAATTTTCGCGAATTCTGGTATAAGTAAACTAGACTGTTCTATATACGAGTATAAATAATAAAATAAATATAATAAATAATTTATTTATTTATTTAAGTAAACTAGACTGTTATATATACGAGTATGTATATGTATTTAATGCCTGCAGCATCAGAAACCACTTCACCATTCCGACTGACAACGTTCAATAAGCCACGCACGCTCACAAGCCCTTTGGAGGCTTACTACACTTGCTGCCATAGAAAATACTTGTCAAGAGTCTTTTTAGGGTTCCGTACCTATAGTTGGGTAAAGTACCCAACTAGAGTTAGTCTAGAATCTAAAATGTCCGTACCAAATTTCATAGAAAACAGTTCAGCAGTTTGAGCGAAAAACAAATATACATAAACTCTCGCATAGTTATGTAATATTATTTTATTCTTAAATACGTTTATATAAGCTCTGTTTAAAAGTTTTGAAGCATTTTGAAGTAGGTAAATGTATAAAAAAATATATATGTATTGATTGATCCATTCAAAAACGTGATGTGCCATTTCTATTGGCACACATTATTAACAGACATAATCTAGGAATCGTCTCATCTCAACTAAGGGCTAAGTTGAATCACACTGTGATAAAAGAAAATGAACCTTATACTAAACATTTTAAAGTCTATTATAGAGTTTGTAACTTTTGATATTGTAATGTTATTATAATGAAGTCTACATGTCGGTATTATCATATCTATTTGAAAATTCCACAATAATATTTATGGGAAAGTCTAGTTGATACATGGTTTCCAGCAAAATGGAATAAAGTTATACTATTTCTGCCAACTTTTTAAAAAAGCCACAAAAATTGATTTTTATTTAAATCAATTTTTCCTATTTTAATTTCCTTTATCACAGTGTGATTCAACTTAGCCCTTAGTTGAGATGAGACGATTCCTAGATTGTGTCTGTAAATAATGTGTGCCAATAGAAATGGCACATCACGTTTATGAATCAATCAATCAATTATTCAATACTTATATTTTGTTTATACATTTACTTCAAATTGCTTCAAAACTTTTAAGCAGAGCTATGCTTTGAGAGAGCTACAGAGAAATGCTTCGTTCCAAATTTCTCGTAATTTGACTGAATCTTGAAGATAATTATGAAGTTGTATACCAGTCGATTATAAAGTAAAATATTGTTTTAAATGTTGACATTTAACGAATACTTTTAGATAAAAGAAAATCCATAATAATCAATTAATACATTTTAAAAATCAATTATTTCTTATTCCATTATATTTGACCATTATGTTACTCTTCAATCGAACTCACGACCCTCTGGCTGGTAGTCCGACATGGTAACCATTATACCAACGAGGTCAAGGCAAAATGTGCAAATATACACAGTGCAAGTAATATTAAATCATTTAGATGCGTACAACACATCTTAATGTATGTTTTTTTTTATTGATGAATAGGCTTACGTTTGACCGCAGCTAGCCCGATGTTAAGCTTAACTGTGGTCTAAGATGTAACACGCTTGCCTAGAAGGAACCTATTTACTCTGGATTTAAAGACCCCCAAATTGTTCTTCTCGGGAAAAAGAGACTCAGGAAGAGAGTTCCAAAGCTTCGCAGTTCTCACAATGAAGGTCGAAGCAAAACGCTTTGTGCGAATCTTCGGAACTTCGACAGTGTAATGGTAGTAACGCTGTATTTACTTAGTGTTGTAAGTGAGGCACCCACTGGAGGCACTAGCTCTGTGTACTGCATCAGCGAGAGACAAGCCTGCGGCGTCTTTGACAGAACATGCTTCCACGTATCACTACCTATCTCATTAATGAGGAAAGACGTTTTACATAAGAGGAAAGAGGTTACATAATATTGTCTGTAACTGAATTCTGTTCTGCAAATAAAATCTTTGTGGCTGTCTCACGACGAGGTGCGGAGTCCAATGTTTAAGCGTTGGATTTCTGTTCACATGGACCGAATAACAGAAGATGACCCGGCACATGTGACTATTTTATTTATACTGTTATTGTATTTAAAAGCACCCTATAATTTAATTTTGTCTTCTTTTGTGCCTGAAATAAAAACTTTTTTTAAATTAATTTTATTTAATTAGTCAATTGAAAGTTTGATTAAGTCGGTTTTAATCAACATAGCGCAGTGCACAGATATATGTTTTTGTGCTATGTATTTAGGCTAAATAAATTTAAAGAAGTTGTACAGTAGATCAATGAGATCAATAATAAAAAAAAATATAAAAGCGCGTTGAGCTCTTTTCTACGTTGTGGTTTTTCGAAATGTTTTGTTAATTTTTTCAAATCTTTTGTTTATGTTATAAGCAAGTTAAGTGACATATTACTCAACCTATCAAACAAGCCATAGCGACTTAAGTATACAATTATTTTTAACCGATTAGTAAAAGTTACATTATATAATACTAATAATACGAGTAGCTCCTATCTATATCTCAACATTGACTAAATAAAATGAATTAAACAATATATTAATTATACAGTAAAAATAAAAAATACTAGCAGATCGCCCCGGTTTCGCATGGATTATAAAATAAAATAATAAAAAATAATAAAGTTGGAAAGAGAAACAAAATACAGCCTATGTTACTCAGGAATAATTTAGCTTCCTAACGGTGTTAGAATTTTACAAATCGGTTCTGTAGGCTACTTGCGTCTGTCTCCGGAGTGTTTCCCGGAAGAACCCGGAGACCTCCGTTAAGCACAGAGGCAGGTCACCGGGGGGGTTTTAGTGGGTACAAATCCCACATAACCTGGCTGCGCCCCATCGTAGCCAGATATCTTGTCGAAGATTTCCCAATCGTCAACAAAAAAAAAACTACTTGCGTTAAAGAAACAAACAAAAAACCAAACTTTACCTCTTTTTAATATTGGTATAGAAAATTAACTAAATCTAACAGACCAAGTGCGATTGGGGCTCGCGTATGAATGCTCGACCAATAATTTTATATTACAGCTACAAAGAGAAACGTCTCTTTGTTATTTACTGTGAGTAAATATAAAATAAATAATTCACAAAGTCCAGTCAATGTAAACAAAGGTTTGCCGCCGGCGAGCTACCGTCACTTGCAGGGAAACCATTGACATGTAAACTTGTGGACATGACAGTAAATATAGGTAATTAATAGTGGCCATAAAAATAAGGGAAATAAAAATAACACAAACGTTTACTAGTGTCAGTATAGATTTAAAGCAAATAAATATAAATTAATTTTCAAAAAAATCAAACTCAGCGTTATGGTTTTTGCGTTTCAGTAATGCCAAATTGATTCACCTATAGACCAGTTTTTCTCCGGGATATATAACCTTTTTAGGGTGCCGCACCTAAGAGGTAAAAACGGGACCCTATTACTAAGCCTCCGTTGTCTGTCTGTCACGAGGCTGTATCTCAAAAACCGACATAGCTAAAAAGCTGAAATTTTCACAATTTAGGTATTTCTCGTGCCACTATAACAACAAATACTAAAAATAAAAAATAATAAAAACGTTTCCAATACAATAAACGTGTTTTTTACTATATATTTTTTTGCTATATATCAATCACGGTAACAGGTAGACAAATACAATTTACAGAGATTACATAACAATAACCTTTCCAAGTATATAAATAAATAAAAATATCATAAATAATTAAGGGGGATTTGATACGACAAACGTATCTTTTTGTCATTTATTTAAAATAATGGTACGGAACCTTTAATGCGGGGGAACCTGACTCGCACCTAGCCAATTATTTTTCGTTTATCCGTGAGTTAGCTCCGTTAAGACATTTATATAGTTTCACAATTAACTTATTGCCTACTATACTCCAAATCTTGTTTTTGTACGAAATCACTTTATGTAAGTGCACAATAAACATTTCTCATTATTTCTTTAATATTTATTTATTTATATTATACCAATGCTCTGATCAATTCAGATCTTCAATTTAGTTGTATTTAATTAAAGACAAGCTGATGAGTGCGTTCCAATATTATCTGAGTAGCTTAACTCAAGATTAACTTTGAAAAGCATTTTACACTGAGATTAAATATTTTATTACTTATTTTACTATCGCATCCTTCATGTTATTAGTGAAAGGTCTTTCTTGCATATACATAAAGTTATTGTTATTTTAAAGTGAATTGTTTACAGACTGTTTGTACTCGTATGTGTGTTTGTGAGCTATTTATTAAATTGTTAATTAAGTTTCAACGCACAGCGCGTTGTTAAATTAACTTAGTAGCGTTATTTGTGTTTAAGCGGGTTGCATTGCTTTATTTAAATTTCTAAACAACTTAAGATTTTAAATCTTATATATAAAATTTCCGTGTCACAGTGTTTGTTACCGAACTCCTCCGAAACGGCTTGACTGATCATTACCAAATTTCATATGCGTATTCAGTAGGTATGAGAATAAGCCAACGTGAAACGTTTTTACCCCTAAGTGATAAGGGTTGTTCACCCTTAAATATATTTTTTTATTTTTTCGACGAATTTTTTTTATTTGGATTTTATATAAAGTGGCATTAAAAATACATACAACCCTAAATTTTTACTTTTTTATCATCAATCCCTATTTTTTTATGGTCATTTTAGTAAATTTCCGTGTCACAGTGTTTGTTGCCGCACTCCTCCGAAACGGTTTGACTGATCTTTACCAAATTTTATATACGTATTCAGTAGGTCAGAGAATCGGCTATTATCTATTTTTTATACCCCTAAGTGATAAGGGTTGATCACCCTTAAACATTTTTTTTTAATTTTTCAAAAAAATTTTTCATTTTATTTTTGTATTAAGTGGCATTTAAAAATACATACAACCCTAATATTTTTACTTTTTTATCATCATTCCCTATTTTTTATGGCCATTTTAGTATTTTATTCATTTTTCATCTCGCTTAATAACTGATCAAATATAGTATCTAACTGTACTTCGAGTACAAATCCCTATTTTTTTTTTGAAGAAAATTACTAACAAAATTTAACCTGATATACTTATGCTTATGATTATTACCAATCTTAAATACTTAAAATTTGCCGCGCCTTTACTTTACTGGTGAGTGAAATGCCACACTATGCCATAGACCGAAGTCGGTCTCCTGTTTTTCTCACAAAATTCTTCTTCACAGACTTCTCTCACTGTTTACACAAATTTCGACCTTCGTTATTGTTTATGTATCGTATGTAGTAGTATTGTTAACAATTATCATTTTGCTATATCAATGTAACTCTCTTATTAACTTAACCGCGGCTCCACCCGCGTGTAAGTCGCTTTATTGCATAACCTCTCCTGCACTCCTGCACATGACTGTTGTAAAAAATGTATTTTCATCTGTGCGCTGCTGTGGATCGGATTATACGTTATACTAATAAACTAGACCCCGAACGTATGAGCAAAAAATTTTCAACAAATATGATGATGACACTACAAATATTATGTAATTTGTTCTGTTTTGGACTTCTTTATGCTCAAACGGCTCGAACAAATATGCTAAAAATTTTCGCGCTCGCTTCGCTCGCGCATAGCTCGCTGCGCTCGCATCCAACTCGCTTTGCTCGCGATTGGTCCTAGGACTTTTGGGTCATAGCTTACGACACTACAAATATTATGTAATTTGTTCTGTTTTGGACTTCTTTATGCTCAAACGGCTCGAACAAATATGCTAAAAATTTTCGCGCTCGCTTCGCTCGCGCATAGCTCGCTGCGCTCGCATCCAGCTCGCTTTGCTCGCGATTGGTCCTAGGACTTTTGGGTCATAGCTTACGACACTACAAATATTATGTTATTTGTTCTGTTTTGGACTTCTTTATGCTCAAACGGCTCGAACAAATATGCTAAAAAATTTCGCGCTCGCTTCGCTCGCGCATAGCTCGCTGCGCTCGCGTCCAGCTCGCTTCGCTCGAGATTGGTCCTAAGACTTTTGGGTCATAGCTTACGACACTACAAATATTATGTAATTTGTTCTGCTTTGGACTTCATTATGCTCAAGCGGCTCGAACAAATATGCTAATAATTTTCGCGCTCGCTTCGCTCGCGCATAGCTCGCTACGCTCGCATAGGGCTCGCTTCGCTTGCAATTAGTCCTATGACGTTTTGGGTCATAGCTTATGATACTACCAATATTACGTAATTTGTTTGGTAACGGCTCGAATGGAATCGCTAAAAAATTTTGAATACCTGAAACTTTAGAAAAATATCATTACCTACTAACCTTAAAAATTTTACAATGAAATTGTATTATACAAATAAAAATAAAATAACAGACTTCAAAATCATACCTACTTTTATAAATTCTAACTGTATCTAAAAAGTGAAAAATCATTTTATGCCTACACATAAGTACCATCGAAGACTTTATTTGATTAACTTATAAACATGCTATTTTAAATTTTTATTTATCCTGTATTCTTGGCGGCGGTGCCATCTAAGAAGAACAAATTAATGTTTGTTAAAATAAACACTATTAAATAGATATGATTGAACATAATATTTTTTGGCGTTTGTTACTTTTATATTCCCTTAACATTTGTTCATGGCGCTCTATACCCATTTCACGCGTATACCATACACACTTATAATAAGTAAGTAACATTTTAATTATACTAGAATTTGTCTAGAAACTAGAATAAAAATAATTAATAAGGCAAAACAACGTTTGCCGGGTCAGCTAGTATTATATTAAAAATACAAAGTCGAATTTCTAAAGCAGTGGGGCAAAATAGGCCGAAAAAAATGTGAGCCGTCACGGGACGTAATGTATTGTAAAACATCGACATTATTTTGTAAAAGTAATATGCAGAAAAGAACATATTCTAATAGGAATGAAATATGTCATAATGATAAAATAAAATATTACGACTTTGTATTTGTTTCACATCTATAAATAAAACAAAGACTAAACCAATTCTTTTTAAATTATTCTTCTTCGTATGAGCTAAGTGGCTAAGCTTCGGTGTCAGGTTTAAAAGCCGTCCGAATGCCTTTGGCTTGGCTACACGAATGCTTGTACTATGACCAATTGTACGTACAGTTAAAGGCGTCACCCAACCCACGGTATAACGTCTTGATGAAAATGGCACTTTTTTTAAAGGCAGTCTCTATATAAAAACTTATAAATACTTGCTTTGCAAGTTATGTGTCGATTAGCACTCGCTTTACGATGAAAGAAACATCGTGGGGAAACTGACATGTTTGTAGACCATAACTTTCGAAGACATGCGTCATCCGCCAACCCGCACTCAGCCAGCGTGGTGGATAATGGCCTATATCTCTCCTCGAGTGAGAAAAGGCCCCGAGTTCCAGCAGTGGGAACGTATATTGACTGCTTATGGTTACTGCTCTATATACAAGTAGAAAGAGCCTTAGCCTCTTGATGAAATCAAATATTTTATCCCATTCACATTCTAGGAAAGCTCGATAAAATTTACGTCGGCAATAACAGCTCCTATTTTCCATAGGAATCGGCTGGCAATAGTAACTGGTACGAATGTGTTAATTTTATTGCCACTTGCACGTTCACTTGCCTAGCTACTCGCCTATCTACTGGCATGATACTTATACAGGGTTAACTGATACTCATTGCGGAAAGAAAATATATTTTTAAGCATTTTCGGAAAGTCATGAAATAAATCGATTTATGTTTGTTAAAGTCAAAGTCAAAGTTATTTATTGATAAGTTAACAATTTACAAGTCAATAAAATAAATAAATAATGTCATAGATTAATCAAATTTTGTTTAACAAACTGTGGTACCAGACTAGATTCCTCTCACAAAGTTTAGGTACGTTTATTACGCCACGATGAAGAGTTTATCTATCTATCTATTTACATATGGAAAGATAGATAGGTAAATTATTTTTTTCACACACTTATTAATACATTAATTTATTCACAAAAATAACTTTAAACTGGTGCCGAAAATATCGGCTTTATTAGTGTTAATTATAGAAATCGTGCTTGTGACCAATAAAAATACAATACCTACAATACAAAAACTCTATATTGCACACCAAAACACAGTTATAATAAATATATGCAAATATCTATAAAAACATACAAAACGTTGCACAATAGGCGGCCTTATCGCCTACAGCGATTTCTTCCAGACAGCCTGTGTATGGAAAAGTGAGAAAAAAGAAGCGCGGTATACTTAACAAATTATAAGAAAAGAGGAAACAAAAACAATTTACGGAATAAACAAATAAAACAACAAGCTATATTAAAGCTACTTACATAATACAATAACCGTGTATATAAGGCAAGTAGGCTGTTTAATTCCTGGCACGCTCGTCGCCGGTATGTTTAATTAGGACAAACAGACACTTAGTAGTTTTATTGGCGGAGGTTTGCCGCCACTTGCTAACTTATGTCTTGCTATACATCCATACCGTGGCAACTATTTAGTAATCTGTGACCACGCCCAAAGTTCTACATGTTGGGTTTACTTTTAGCAAAGAATAAGCGAGTGTCGCTCCGTGGAAAAACGTCTGCTTTTCTATCAGACGGCCCTTGGTTCAATCTCAGACATACACAATGAATGACTTTTCACAAGTTGTGTGTGGATTTGACTTGGACTAACCAGTCGTGTGTGAAATGTGTCCTGATATTTATTAATATTAATTAAATTCTCTTTCATGATTTTGACTTCGGTAAAAAAATGAAAAAACTCTTTCTGACTTCCAGATATCTAATAGTGGTAACTTAAGTCACATCACATGACTAAATAAAACAACACCTATTCACTCTTAACGGCAAAATGTTTCCAAAAAATTACCAGTTTGGATTAGCTAGATACTGAAATATTTAGCCAGGGAAATTGGACGCTCTGTCTATGTCTTCTCAGAGACAAACTTCTAGCTACAGCTTGACAATAAGATTAATGGTTTTGTGCTGAAGATCGATCAAATATTATAAAAAAAAGGTTTATGCCGGTAACTTTTGTAAGTAGTTTAATCCTTGTCAGGCAGATCTATGAGGCTAATATTATTTTTTACAATTATAAAAAAAAACATAAAATCGAAATTCTTCTTAACGTCTAATTACATTAACCAATTTTTCTTAATATGATTAATTGATATACACGTAAGAAAAAGAAAAAAGAACACCACCACCCATTTAGATTATCAAGTTTTTTAAACGATTTTTAATCGATGTCTACGCCAGCGGCTTTTGCATCTGGGTGCTACCGTGGGGCGGTTGACACGTTAAATTGTAAGGAACGGCTCTTAGTCTTACTACTCTAAGACTCTACGACCAGTCTTTAAGTCAGAGTCAATTGAAACTCGGCGATGAAAAGTCTTGACACCAGAGCTTGGCCGCTGGGCTCATACGAAATTATTATTATTATCAGACATGGTATGATAACTGCTGTTCTAAGACTGAACGTACGTAAAAGCCAGAACTTACAATTTAACGTCTCATCAGTTAAAGTAACAATTTTCATATTTCCCATTAAGTTCTTGCTCGTACTATGTACCACTAGTGCGAGCATAAAGTGATCAAATTTATTCCTCTGGCTATAAAGTACAGAATTAACGACCTTACAAGTCGTGTTACAAGACGTCTGAGTACATTGTACAACTAGACTACAAGACCGTTTCGAAATAGAATAGAAATTCAACACACCATTGCTGCATGTTTCATGCACAAAGTCAAATTTAGCAAGATTTTGGAAATTTGGAATTAATTAACAAATGATCAAAATAGGATATTGAAATAATAAGACATCATATAATAAAAGAGTATTTTTTAAATTCAGTTTTAAGAACCCCTTTAATTTATTTACAATAACTATTACAGAAAAAAAAACTATAAATATATAAGGTATTTAAAATGCGTTTTTGCAATAAAACTTTTTTTTTACATGTGGCCCTTTTGCATTTAATGAGTTAGCGAAAAAATATGAATAACAAGGAACAGGATAACAAACAAAATCCTTGAAATCAAGTCTACGGAGAGTATAAAAGTTACATTAAAAGCTCTGTTGTTTTAAAGCATCACGAGTTTAACTGATTACTTAAGTTTGATACGCATCTACAACTGGACTAATCTAAACCGTTACTGCTTCGACCTTGCTTTTACCTCCTAAAGTGGATATGGAAGCGTGAGGAAACTGTGTAATTTATCCATATACGTGCGGCGTACGGTGTGACTCCGTTATTCCGGGATAAACAGTAGCCAATGAGCTAAATCAGGTTTTTTTGGGGATCCTAGGCTACGTTTTTTAATATTTTTAACAATTAATTTATTTTACCTATCTTACCAATTTCTAGATTTACTGATTCTGTATTGGTCGCTTGCTTATAAACTTAATTAAGTACATAGAAGTGTTTTCAATTTCTTGATAAATTAGGCTTAAACAAAAACAAATACTTTAGATGGAAAAGAATATTAACATGTTTCATATTTGACAAAGGTTATAAAAATACAGTATAATAGGAAATCAAAGGCTCACAAAGTAGTTTAAAGAAACTGTGTTATCGGAACCAATGGCAACTCCCAAATTTTTACAATGGTACGAGTATGTATGTGTACACTTAAGCCGAAATAAAATATAAATAATGTTTTAGAAATTAAGAAGATCATGTACTTAATAAGCTCATCACATTGTGTTACTAAGTTAGAAAAACCTTCTCAACCACAAAAAAATAAAACAAAAACGAGCTCCAAAAACAAAACTAAATGCCAATTGACAATTTTTGAACCTGTCAAACTTGAGTGTTGACATATACGGGAAAATCTTAATACCAAAATTCATCGAAATTGGTTCAGTGGAGCAGTAAAACACTATAACACACAGCTTTCACATTTAAAATATTATTATAAAGATTAATGTGTGTAACAATGTATATAATTGTATACTTTAAAACATAAACTGCAATTACCGCGACTGTACAGTTTATGCGAGAAAGTGTTTGACACATCGCCAGTTATGATATATCCCTTCCACATCAACACCTAATGAAGCAGAACCTATTTACCACTAACCTAGTAATCAATACACATAGTAAGAAAGTAAAATACTGTCTGTACATTCAATATTATATTTTTCCAGAATTAATTAATAATTATTATTTAATTATTTGCGATTAAAGAAAAGTAACAGTAAAACTTTGTTACGTCAAAATCTGATAAGGGTAGACAGAGTTGAATGCGGTTTACATAAGCGTATTTAAGAATGAATTAATAAACACCAAGGCGGCATCGTTTCACTGTGGAGATACCAAAAAGGCGCACTTAGCGTTTTGTTTCCACCTTCTATGTACGTACTTCCAAGGTGTGGAACTCCTTGCCAAATGCCCTGTTCCCCGAAAACTATAATCTTGCGGTTTTCAAGGCACGAGTGAACCGGTCTTCTGGGTAAGCGCGTTCCACCTTTGATCACAATATCGCTTACCATCAGTTTTTTTTATAACTTATAGGTTTTCGTTTGACTACAGCTTGCCTGGTGTTAAACAATACTATGGCCTACGATGTTACACGCTTACTTAGAAAATACCTATTAACTCTAGATTTGAAGACCCCCAGGTGGTACTTCTCAGGAAACAGAGACTCAGGAAGTGAATTCCAAAGTTTTGCAGTCATCACAAGAAAGGAAGAAGCGAAACGGCTTGTGCGAAACTTAGGGATTTCGACTATATTATGTCTCTTCGCTGAGTTTCTGCTCGTTCTGTAATGGAACGGAGATGGTGGTATTATAAGTGAATTCTGATCAAGCGCAAACCCATCAAAGTATAAAAAAAAAGAATTATAATATTAAATGTGAAATTATTCTCTTTGCAACTTAGATAATTTTATAACTCGTGCAAAGCCTAGCGATCTGCTAGTATAACATAAATACAAAATTTTTAAAAGTATATTTACATGACATAATTAACCAATTACCTAATCTTCACCTCCGTGGCAGGAGGTGGCCATTTGCCAGCACCTATTATTACCCCGCCACCTGGCGGCGCTGTCTCTATCAGCGCGCAGTCTGTTTGTCTGCCGGCTCGCTTCTCGCCAGCCTATGATTGCCTGGTACACAACGCACTACACCATACACTTGTATGATCGTACAAGACTTGTAAAATGAAAGTTGAACTTATTAATTTTAAATACCTATTTGCAAATTTTGAAAAGTAACTTTGAAAAAAAAAACCTTTTAATATTCTATTCCAAATATATTTTTGTAATAAATATTTTTTGTAACTGTTATTATAACATCAATTGTAAGTGTATAACCAAGACTTGTAATAACTCTGTGGGAGAGGCCATTGGTGTTGAAACACAGTCTATGACTAAATCAACACCAATGGTTTCATTTTAATTGTGTATTTCTTATTTATGTCAATAAAGGAACATTTTATTTATTTCTAACTACTTAGAACGAAAGAAGAAGGCCCCATCTTTCATACCATGGAAGATGGGCTTTTAGTGTGGGATGCCACATGCGTCGACACTATGGCTCCGTCTCAGCTTCCTCACACATCTGTTCAGGTTAGCGCTGCAGCCGCCAATACGGGATGAAAAAAAAACTTAAGAGGTGTCAAGAGACACTCGGATGGAAAGAAGTTCCTTTTATTATTTACAAAAAACCTGTATACACTCAACAAAAATAATCGTCGCAACACCACACTGTTCAATACGAAATAGAAATAAAAATATCTGGCTTGCTTTCTATAAGAGAGAGAGAGAGATAGAGAAACATGCGCACGCCGCACAGCTTACAATAGCTTACTATAGCAAAAAGTGTCGTGACAACTTTTCGTAAGATTTTTTTCCGTCTAGCCCCCTTTTACAGCGCGCGATAAGGAACTTCGTTCCAATAGGCTATGTGTAAATACAAAGTCTAACCTATCTTCACACCAAATTTCACCAAAGTCAGATTTTTGAACGTGAAGAAGTAACAAACATACAAACTTACACACAAACTTTCGCATTTATAATATTACTCGTAGTAGGATAAATAACAAACGTTAACGGCAAAGTCACGCTACAAGCATTACTAATATTACTCGTAGTAGGATAAATAACAAACGCTAAAGGCAGGTCACACTACAAGAATTACTTATACCTAAAAAGACTAGTACTTGTAAAGTTAGTGGAGCCAGCCTCGAGGTGTTTGACTAACAGTGCCTAGCGCATCGAGCTAATATTTGGCTATCATGGCATCGCACGATGTCTGATGTTTGTTTACTCACTGTCACTACTTGGATAACGAGAGTGTTTGCTAAGAAGCCATGTACATACAATAGTAGACTTCTTCTTCTTCTTCATCGTATGTGCTAAGTGACCAAGCTCTGGTGTCGAGAGTTTTAAAGCCTCCCATAAAGCCTTGGATGTGTGTAACGTGTCATCCGACCCATAGTATCGCCCGTTTTTTAAAGACAGTCTTGTGTATGGTTACCCATCCGAGGACTGTCCGCATCAACAGTTGCTTAACAATTATAATTTACAGGCAACTTTAACTTTCAAATTTATGTTGGCTATTTTTGATAAACTAATAACATCCCCAAATAATAAAAATGTTTACGTCTAATTTCTTAAAAGCTTGTGTGTATATTTGAAAAATTGGTAGCGCGGTGAATGACAAACCGTCAAGATTATTTTATTATTACGAGTATCTTCCTGTCATCACAGCCCTCTCTTGGACGTATGAGGCAAAAACGAATAAGTTTAATTCATAAATATGAGTAAAAATAAAAATGAACACCAAATCCAATTGACAAGTATTCGCAAAAATTAAATGAGACCCATTCAAATAAGACCAAATCAAACAAACCATAAAACACAAATAAGGTAGCACATATCTCCCCTCCCCTCCCCCCTGTTCTGTGTAAAACGTTTTACATTCATGTTAACAAATTGTTATTGAATGCATAAAACGACAGCACACACATTCAGCGGGGCTAGCACGGGTATAGGACAATTTATCCACCGAAAGAGGAAATAATTTATTCGTTCTTGTTAATTTTACTTTAATACTGCGTTTGAAGTTATATTTTTGTAAATTCCTTCAAAATTCTTGCAACACAAATTGTATTTCTCATCAACCCACGGGGATTTTACTTGTATCCTTTTTCCCCACCTCCAAATCCTCCTTATTTATCCTCCTCCATAATATGTCAATCGAAGAGTAAGCATTATCATTTAACGGGTAAAAAGCGGGATAAAAATTCTACGATGAACGTCAATTAGACAATTAGTCAATTAGATTCTTTATAAAATCATTTAAAAAAATATAAATATATATTTAAAAAATAATTTGTTACCATGCTAATGAGGTGTAAAATATTAATATTTCCATTGACACATGGAAAAATGGTGGAAAGACGTTTAAGTCCTCGTCGTGCTAGCACCGCAACACCAAATACACAAATGTCATAAATGACACATTTGCACCTTGTCCGCTCATCACATTTCGTGTGAATAAAATAAATGGAACATTACATCTGTAGAGCATCCCACACAATACATTATACTTGCAACGCTGCTACCAGTGTAGGTACCATTTTAACACCTGACTCTTTAAGCATATTTCACATAAATTTTGTTGCATTATTATTACATATATTTTACATTAAAATTCAGATGCTTCATACAAAAAGTTCGTTAACCTTTCATTAAGTCTAAGAGAGCAGTTTTTCAAATTTCCAAAAGGCGTAATACAGTAGAGCTAGGCATTTAACTAGAAGGGCGCGTAACAAGGCGAGTAAGCAACACTTTGGCATATAATGGAGCGTGCCTAGTCTAGAATAACTGGTTCTCAAGGAGGCTGCCGGATTACACAGTCAGGACACATTTCACACATACATTTCACACACGGCTGGTTAACCCCATACTGAACCTTTCTAGTTCGTATTATGGTAGCTAACACAACTGATATACTACATACACATACATACATATATTATATAGATACATATTATAACACCCAGACCCACAGCTAACAAATTTAGTTAAGCACAAAGATGTTGACCGGGCCGGGAATCGAACCCGGAACCTCCGGGTTAGCATTCCGGCATGGTAACCTTTATGCCAACGAGGTCGTCATGTTAGGTGCTTGGACACAGCAGACAACTTAAAGTTGGTTGGTAGCTTAATGAGTACTAGAAAATGCTCTACCACCATATAATGGTTTCCCTACGTTGTTTTACTTCACCGAAACCTCGAGCTCATCGGCAAGGATCGAACCCACGAAACATGGGCGTAAGGCTGCCACACGTTTGACTGAGCTGTCATCGCGTCAATATATACTCACTTATCGATATTTATAGATAATGCTAATGTGATTAGTAGTCAAATAATAAGTCAAAATTCATTATGGCTTAAAATGTGAACCTGGCTACGAAGTACTAGTTATTATTCTGTGACCTGGCACGATATGTTAACAAAGTGTTGAGTTGTAATGTTAAGTCTTTAGCGCATTTATAGATATGTAATTTCTTTTCAAACTTTGTTTTTAAAAGCTAATAAAGATAAGTAGTCTGTAAGTAGCAATTTTAAAATAAAATTAATTAAGGATAAATTTATGTGCAAGTAAAAGATAGACACTGTCCGTGTCTATCTTTTACTTAGTTAATATTATTTGTATGTTTTAATAAAGAATTTTGAAAACAAACAAACATAGATAATGCTACGTTTGAATGAACAAATATACATTTAAACACGTGCACTGGCTCCGTATACTGTATATTACGATAGCAAACTGTTTATTTACCCAATCTGTGATTATGATCAGTTTAGGTATTTGCTAGTCCGGTTGGTCGCAACGCATTCAAATAATATACACGTTAACTATTTTCATTCAAATCCGACTCCAATTCAGATAAAGATATTTAGCTCTATTTCGGAGCGAGGAAACTAGAATTATAAATGACAAAATTTAATATAATTCCATGAAAAAAAAACACACACAGAAAAAACCTTACAAATAGTAGATTAAATCTAAGTCAGTGTCCGTGGGTAAGGTGCCTAAAATGCTGGCGGCATTACCTCGCTGTATCGCCAAGTTTATACGTTGGCCGAGGTAAGCGCCAGCTCTTGGGTCATTTGTTCTGTCCACCAGCCGTTTGGACAGATCAATAAAAAACATTTATTAAAAACTTCTCAGATACTAGTTTTGCTTAGGGTGTTACCCGCGTTAGCCCAATACCTAAGTAAACTATCTCAAGAAAAAGAACTTGGACTAGACTATCTCAAGATCGGATGTCCTGGCAACGCATGGAGGAGGCCTACACCCACATTTGGGTGCCCCAGATCGTTTTATAATTATTATTAAACAGAAGAAAAAAATATATGTTTATAGATAAAAGTATACAATATATGTAGATTTAATTAGCCCATGATATGTTATTTAAGTTTCTTGGAAATAAATGGCTTTATTTATTTATTTAAAAAAAATAAATTGAACGTAATCATTCGTGCCGTTTTAGCATGAAGAAGTAAGAAACTAATACACACACACTTCAATAAAAGTAGTAGAAGCTGAGAGAAGTAAGTAGTACATGGAAAGAAGGATAGTCTTCTAATACGAGTAGTCCAGCATCTAAATTACTTCTAGAAAAAAACTCAACGTAATCGTTCGTGCACTTTTAGCATGAAGAACTAATAATTATTAAAAGTAGTAGAAGTAGAGAGTAGTAGAAGTACATAGAAAGTAGGATTTCGATTCCAGAATACAAAGAAAGTATTTCAATAATAAGAGATCCAGAAAGAGTCCAATCCTGTAATCTAATTAAATTATTGTAAGGATTCCTACAAACAAGCATTAACTGTAATCACCCCGAGCCACCCTTTGATATCGAATAGCCTTATTTTATTTGCTAACATTGCTGGGTAACATAATGCTACATAAAAACACACAAAGGAAAAATGAATAAAATAAAATAGATATACATAAAAATGGAATGAAAATGAAATACTCGTAGTTCTATTGTCAACTATCAAAGAATCACAACTAAATAGAACACTAATAAACAAAGGAGTCATAACCTAAAATGTAATCACACAAGTTACTTTAGCGCCTGTAGCTCGGCTAGCTAAGGTGATCTGACGCAATCATCGAAGCTAAGCAACGGTCGGTGCGGACGGTGTTTGGGTGGGTGACCATGCAAAAGATTGTACTTAATTGTTCAAGTGGCATTTTTTTCATTTGACTGTTACCGTTGGTCTGATGACACGTTAAATTGTAGGTTCTGGCTGTTAGTCTTAGTACAACGTTAAGCCAAGTCAGAGGCCTTCGACGTCTTAAAAATGCCTTGACACCAGAGCTTGGCCACTTAGCTCATACGAAGAAAAGACTAACTAACTCGGGTAGTACTACGGGGCATAGCAAGTAAGTCCATTTAACTGATACTACGTTTATAATATGTCTATGACTACGTCTTACAATTATGACGTTAGCTGTCAAATTAAATTTGAATTTGGAATGTTTTGAAATGTCCGTTGTTAAAATTGTCCAATACACGACTACATTAGTAAAGTCACACTTTCCGCAACGAACTAGGATATAATATAGTTCGCTGACTTTCCGTAATATAATTATTTGAATCAAACATAAAATAGGCGATATTTCTACATTGGCAAACGTGAAACTGTAATTCGAGCGTGCAGTCGCAATAAGTCCTGTTATTAATGATTTTCAAAACAAACGCTTATTAATAATAAATCATAGAATAACTTATTCTATTGGATAGACTTGTAAAACTAAATGCAACAGACGTGGAATTATGGTGTTGTTTAAATTTGTGTTTGAGATGTCTACCAGTAAAACGTAACAAACTTATTATTCGTAAAGGAATAAAAAATCAAATTAAATATTATAAATTTGCATTTACTTTTAAAGGTTGGCTCTTTAGAATTTTTATGTTAATAAATTTTATATTTTTTAAAAAATTGTTTAACTTATTGTTAAGCACATTTTTATTTCGAAATTCAATTTACAGCAAATTCAATTTCGATAAAATTTAATATGTAGTTTAAAACGTGGATGAATAGATAATAATCTCATTTAAACTTGACATACTGTTTTTTTAGACATTTAATTTTATGACAAATTAAAAAAAAAAAAAAATTAGATACTGTAATGTTATGAATTTCTGGGAAACAAAGGTTATTTTTATTTTTTATTTTAAACCGTAGAGGCCTAACATATAGGCTTTTTATACCGCTTTATCACGGGTGAGACCGAGGGGCACAGCTAGTAATTGATAAATATAACTTTTCTTTTTCCTAAATCAATATCTAATCGTATTTCAAACCTTCATGGAATAGAAAACGTGTAACTACAAAAATCTTGTATCTATCGATAGGGGAACCTGTCCTTTCTTACTTGGTCAGGTTTCTATTCCATATACCTGCATTGCAACGTTGCCTACGATCTGTCGCATTGAATATAAAGTGACAGATACGTCAGTAATTATGTTTAATGTCAAGAGATACAGCCGAGCGGAAATCTCGGCGTTTCACAAACCATTTGGCAATTTAGTGGTTAAACAGTATTAACTATTCAATATTGCAGCTTGTGTTGCCAGTATTATGATCAAATGGAGCCAAAATGCCCTGAGGGCTTTTAAATAAGCTGTTTGAAAGTTAATATTTTGCACATTTGTGGTGTTCATAAACCTAGTACTAATTATTACGATTTTAGACACAAACTTAAGTATCAATTTACCTCGAATATGATCATTATTTGGTAGTGCATGGTGTTAAAGCATTTTCTAGTGCTCGCCTGGATATCAAACTTGAGGGAGCTCAAGTTGAAAAATCTGTCACCGTGCACCTAGCAGTGTGCTCCAGCAACTTCATCGAGAGCCAGTTAGTCCAGACTAGGCATGCTCCTCCATAGACCAGAATACCGCTCACTCATATTGTGGTTACGCGCCCTGCTAGTCAAATGTCTGTATAACCTATTGACTATGAAAACCCATGGTTTTGAAGTAATCTTACTAATGCTTCTTAAGGCACGCTGGAAGGAGATTATGGAGACCGGAGTATATACTATAAGTATTACATATTATAGTATATACTATACGTATTGCAATATGTCCTAAGCTAGACACTAACACATAAGGTTTCCTTTAATATTGGAGTGGATACCTATACCCATTAAAGGAAAGTGACAGACTGATGATAATGATGATAAATGCATGATACGAGCAGAGAGTCAGTGAAGAGACACCGATACAGAGTTGAAGTTCCAAACTCACGTACAAAACGCTTTGCGTCGACCATTATAGTTAGGACTGCGAAGCTTTGGAACTCACTACCTGAGTCTCTGTTTCCTGAGAGGTATCATCCGGGGACCTTCAAAAGTAGAGTTAATAGGTATCTTCTAGGTAAGCGTGTCACACCGTAGACTGCAGTGCAGCTTAACATCAGGCTAGCTGTAGTTTTTTTTTTTATTATTATAATTTTACACCTACCTTCGATATGTAGGTATTTTGGAGCCTATTCTTATACTATTCAACCCTTTCATACCAGTTCTCGCATGTGCTACTTCTCGTACTTTCATTCTGGCTAGCTGTAGTCAAACGCTAACCTATCAAGGATAAAAAAAATACAATTTGACTGAAAAAGGAGGAAAATTTAAATGTCCCGTCGCGCTAAGGATATATTAAAGGTGGAAATACGTCACCGGAAGTGGCGCCATGAGTTATTCATCCCGTTCTCTCAGGTTTAATGAGATGTATTCATTGGGGAGTGAAAGGTGTCATTTGGAAGGCCCGTGTTAAGGGCCAGGGGGCGCGGTGCAGACGGATTTTCATACCTTTCGCAATTAAGGCGGGCCATTATGCGTTTGAAGTTTCTGCAGGGGTCTGTTTGCTTTTGGCTAGGTCAGATTTTTTTCTGTTTTATTTGTTTTTGAAAGATTTACTATAGAACCTAGTTAATAAATGATATTGACTAATTCATTAATTGATTGTTGACGAATATATGTAATATTTAAATATGACGTGCCTAGTATAACGCAATGTTATAAGGTTAATAAAGTTCTATGATTTCTTACGATAGAATCCTGTTAATAAAGCCTGAAACAGTTGGTTTAATAGATAAGGTTGCCAATTTTGTCATACTTATTTTTTTCGTTTGTTGTTTCTTTAATGTTCTATAGGTATTTGAGACCAATAATACCTTTCCATCATCTATTATCATCATATTTTGGTTTCATCTGAGTTTCGTTCCTAAAGAGTAACCGACGGGAACATTTTTTTTACCAGAATCTATTCCGTTTCATACTAAATCGGGTAAACATGTTCTCTGAACCAATTCAGACTGAAAAAAAAAAACAATCTTAAAAATTCCAACTCCGTGAAGATGTGGAGACAAGACCTGATCATTTCCTGTTCACTTTGCCAAGATCACGCCGTGCGTAGACTTTTTAAACCTCACCTAAAGAAAACACAAGTACACTACTAGTCCTTAACATTTGAAATTAGACTTTAAAACTAGCAATTTAGAGTTAAAATTGAATCACACAGTTTTCAGTTGACAAATCATCACCACTAAGTGTGGTGTCACTGAAATTATGCATAGACACGCGCGCCGGTCCACATGTTTAAATAGCCCCGAACAATCAAAAACTGCTCTTAATACGGCTGAAAACGATCGATTTTTGACTAAACTAATATTTTATGTGCCGTCGAAAACTTTGAGCTTATTTTGATACACATTCCAAAATCAAAAAATCAACTGCCCAATAATTTTGAGCTTTAAATCTTTATGGTTAAAGTTGTGTTTGGAATGTCAAGGTTTGCTTAAGGGGGCGCGTGTTTGCCCGCTTCCGTGGCTTTGTGCGCGCGTTAATCCGCGAGAGGCGTGCGCGAGCGTGATGCTGACGTGCCCTTAAACAGTTGACCGGATTAAAAAAATATATAATGAGAGGCGACGAGCGATCGATGAAAGTGATCGGAAAATAAAGCCAGGCTTTTTTATCGAGTTAATCATAGTAGATACACATATATAGCAGACTTAGTACAATAGCAAACATCTCGACGTCGTTTTTGGGGTTCCGTACCTAAAAGGTACAAAAGGGATCCTATTACTAAGACTCCGCTGTCTGTCTGTCTGTTTCCAGGCTGTAACTCAGAAATCATAATAGTGTGATAGCTGAAATGTTCACCATATTTTATGTATTTCCCGTGCCGCTATAACAACAAATACCAAAAATAAAAAAGTAAGATATTAAGGGGGTTGCCCATAAAATAAAGTGTTTTTTATTCGTATTCTCTTGCTATATATCAATAACGGTAGCTGCTAGACACTTTTGCTATCAAATTCAATTATAAAATTTAGTTAAAACAAATATTTAAGGGTACCCAATGGTACGGAACCCTTCATGCGCGAGCCCAACTCGCACTTGGATTTTTTTTTTCTTTTAAGAAATGTCATTGTCGTTTTCACTTTAATCAATCTAAAAAGTTTACGACACAAAAACGATTAACAATAAAACCTTTTCTTTTAGAAAGCTTATAAAGTCCCGTTCTGAGACAATAAATCTACGCGAATGAGATTTGTCTGCTTCAATCGCAGAGACAAATCTATCTTCGATAAATCCAATAGATGCATTTTTCAATTAAGTGTAAGTACAGCCTTCTCGAGTGTCTGGGGTTGCCATCCATCTCCGTCATACAGCATCATTTGTAGCGCAGCCGCCATTTTGCCCGGGGCCGTCCCGGGACGTTGTTTGACTAATGGCTGTCCCGGACCGATCCGAACGTTGATTTATTAAATAAATTAACGATGCTGCTAAACGAGATTTTTAACGCAAATTGTTACGCATATTACTGCTTGTTTTCACTAGTTATTCAAACTAAAAATTGTTTTATATGTATTAACTAAATGACTCAACTTTTTTCTTTTGTTTTAGACTTGTACATAATATGTAATTGTCGTTGAATGTTACAACCTCGTTGGCGTAATGGTTACCGTGCCGGACTGCCAACCAGATGGTCCCTGGGTTCCATTTCCAGAAAACATTTTTGAGATTAACTAAATTTGTTGGCTATCTGGGTGTTATATACATATATACGAGTATATGTAGTATATTATTTATTGTTAGCAACCATAATAAAAATTATAAATTATTTAGTATGGGACTAACCAGCCGTGTGTAAACTATGTCCTAAAAAAGCATTTTCATACCACTAAAGACTAAATAAGTACAAAAAAATAAAAAAGTACTATGAAATAAAACGATACAATTATGAGGGTAACAACAATTGTTGAAGAAATAATGCAGTTATTTACTATTTACTTCAAATTAACATCGTTTTCCGTCAGTTTGAACACAGCCACAAAACATTCCAATAGTTTTTATGAACCTTTATTGTCGTAACCTTTTTTCATACGCCCGTATTTCGCAATACCAGAGAAAATAAATCAGCAGGAGTCACCCCAGTGTAAAACGGTAGCTTTGGGGCGCATATTGCTAATAAAAACGGGGGCAGCCCCTTCCCTGCACAATGAAATGGATACAATAAATAAATGCCATAATTAACTCTATTCATACATCAAATTATCTGCCGTATTTACGCTCGGTTCCCCAAAATTGTGTAAAATCGCACAATAGGGTAATACTGCGAAATGAATGAACGCGCGCGAATTCCAAATTCGAATGCATTTGACAGTTAGGGGCGGCCATTTTGTATTGTTGTTGTAGCGAATGCAGGTCAATACGGTGTCGTTACGGGCCGGATGTAGCAACATCTGTGTAAATTAAGGCTTGATTTGATGATAGCTAATGTTTTTATTGAAACCATCTGTTGAATGACTGGACGGTACTTCTTACTACAGATTTGTAACAATTAATCAATTCACACTCATTTTTGACGACACATTAGATATATATGTACGTCGTATTTATACGATCTTCTTTTTCGTATGACATGAGTGGGAGGCTCTGGTGCCGATGATTTTCAAACCACTCGTTGGCCTTTGACATGACTTAGATTCTATGTATTTTGACTAGCAGGCGGGACCTACAATTTAACGTTTCTGTGAAATATTGCGGGTATTTTCATATTTGCTGCCCGCCGCCATCTTAAGAATAAACCAGTCGTATACCGCTCGTTGTGTGTTTCATTGCTCCGATCTTACTGTTTCATAGCACCCAGATGTAAATATAGGTTCTGTGTCTTCCATCCAAAGACTATAATAATACTATCCTTTCCAACTGGTTCTTAACCTCGATGATTGCTTCAGATCACTTTAGTTGCACGCAACTTGAATCGAAGTTAACCCGCAGCTAAACAGCGATTATACCAAAACTTCTTCTTCTTCGTATAAGGTAAGTGTCCAAGCTCTGGTGTCAGCAGTTTACAAGCCGCCCAAAGGACTCTGACTTGACTTGATAACTTTACATATGATCTAACACTATCTAATACAACAATAATGTCAAAGAGTATAACTAATCCACTCATTCAGCTATCAGACTTAACTATAATTAGAGACTGCTATCTAGTCTCAATTTGAAATAATAGCGCTTTAAATGCAAAAGACAATCAGAATAGGCGTCATGTTGGCTGCAAATAGGCGGTTCTCAAAACTAAAGTTAATTTTTGGCGCAACGCCAGGCCGACTTGCATTCGAGTGCTCCAATTTAGAATAGGTGAATTGGCACCATTGTGATTCAAATATTCATTAATTTACAAGGAAAATTCTAGACCAGTTCTTAGCCGACTTCAAAAAAGAAGGTTATATATTAGAAAGTATGTTTTTTTTTTAATAGACAGTTGTGCTCTAACAATTAGTTTAAAACTTACTATTTACAGTTATTTGTGTCAGTTTAAAACTTACTATTTACAATGTTATCAAAACATTTTAACCAAAATTACTGTTATATTTTATAAACGTGTTTTTTTATTTGCATATGTAAATAAATAAAAAGATTTTTTTTTAAAAAGAGACACTTGATTTTTAAGAGCTTATAAAAGTCCGTATCAGAACTGGCTCATACAACGAACATACTCGTATTATTAATTTATTTATTCTATTTGACATCAAGAATATTAATATTGAAAAATGATCTTAATTATTTATAGATTCAAATCTATATCATTTGATTTTTTTAAAGATTTTGTATGTAAACTGACTTATATTTTGACATATGATTAAAAAAATGTTTATCTGATTTTTTGTTTTATTAATATATCTTAAGGTATATTATCTTAAGGAAAATACTTGAATTATCAGTTTTATTATTAACAACAATATGCGATTAGAGTTATTAAATAAAATAACTTCAGGTATATCTAAAAAACTATTTTAAGTATAAATATTCATACTAAGTTTAACTAAGCTATAATCTAGCCGTTTTCAAGGCAAGAGTGTACCGGTTTCTTCTGGGCAAGCGCGCTCCACTTTAGATCGCAATATCGCTTACCATCGGATGAATTGCGATCAAGCGCAAACTCATTAAGTGTAAAAAAAATGTTAGTAGTAATCTAATTAAGTTCAAGTTAAATTCAAGATTTTCCCCATTTCACCGCTTTAATCTAAATCTAATGTTATTCCAGTAACACCTTAGCAACAATTCAATCGCTGAACCAATTACATAATAGTGGCTGGCACCATTACTGGAATGCCAGTTCTCATTCAAGTCGCCGTTAAAAAGTGTTCGGATTACAAAACGGTTCATAAATCTTAACATAACCGCGGAGCAAGGCGCGATGGGGCTAGGGCTGTCCTGGGAGGGAAAACATATTTTTTATTAGAATAACGAACGTACTTTATGTAATAGATAATGCCAAAATTAGGGCAAACCCGATAATACTTACAACCAAGTAAATCTAGGCAATTTTTTTTAGATGATACATGAAATGAAATCCATCGCAATATTTTTTTTTATTAGTAAAACCCATCTTGAAAATTCTCGACACCAACTTGGCCACTTAGCTCGTATGAAGAAAAAATTTGTGAAAACGTCAAAATATTATACAAAAATAAATATTAAAAAATTTGAGCCGCACAGGACACCTGACAGATGTAAAACATCGACATTATTTCGTAATATGGACGCGACACGTCGCCACGGCATGCGTTGCATCGCCACGCCAGAAATCGGTGTTACGTGTGGCTATAGATGTTTCACATCAATATTATGTACTCGAGTAAAATAAATAATAAAAATAAACCCTCGCTTATGGTATCATTTTTGTTTTCTTTTCACGCATCAAAACTTTCCCCGCGTGACAACCCTACGAAGCAACACGTTCCCTAAACTCTGTTATTAATACAACGACGGGTTTATGACTGATATTCGACTCGAAACTATCGATATTTTAAACAAACGTCACAAAAACTATCTTAATGCGATACTTAGTGGCGGACAACACTGTCCTTCCTGTTTATAAAAAAAAAACTGAAAATAGAACTAAAAATTGTAAAATGAACGCTAGTGAAAGTTCTATTGGAGTTTCGATAGAAGTTTTTTAGTTTTTACTTTTATTCAAAGTGTTATGTTTGTGTTTCATGACAGATTTATTAAAAGTTTCTGTTTACGAATAGGCTAAAATTAGAAAGATCACTATTCTTTTATAGTGAGTCCTCTACTATTTTGTTAAGCTTATTACGTGTTTTGATTTAAAACCAATTATAAGAGAATTAAATAACTGGCCAAGTGCGAATCGGAAGCTCTGGTTCAACACCAGTATAACGCCTGAAGTTTAGCTTAATTAGGTGATCTGACGCGATCATCAAGGTCAAGCAACGGTCGATGCAAACACTCTTTGGATGGGTGACCATGCACAATACTGTCGTTAAAAAAGTTGCATTTCCATCTGGGCACTACCGTGGGTCGGATGACGTATTATATTGTAGGATGTTTGTCTACAATAACAAGAAGTAGTTAAGCCAAGTCAAAGGTCTCGGGTGCCTTAAAACTCTCGACACCAGAGCTTGGCCACAAAACTCATACGAAGAAGAAGCTTGTTATAATGACAATCTATATATAACCTAATTGACTCAGGTTGTTCCGGTGTGTGAGAAATCCAGCCACGGGAAGTGAAACTTCGTTGTGTTAGAAGGGTAGTTTATGGATTAGTTTTACTGGTGTGAGTTGTAGTGGAGGTGTGGTGGTCGGTCGTAGGGAACACACCAATTTTTTTTTAAATATTTAAATTTTTCCTTTGCTTATCTTAATTTGGGTTTCAGATCACAGCGGAAGTACACTAAATATTTAATTTTGTCTTCTATTGACAATCGATATGTATCACCGACAATCATATTAGCTGCCTAGATATGACGGATACAGTCTGGTGACAGACTAACGAACGCATGGACGGAGAAGTATTTGTAAAAGGGCCCCGTTTGTACCCTTTGGGAAGGGATCCATAAAAAAGGAGTCTTCACGCGTCGTTTAACAGTCCTGTCACTACCTAAAACGAGCAAACAACATATTTGTTAAAAACAAACAACATCTTAACGACTACGGCCCTTAAATTTGACAAGACGGTCATCAAGTAGCCGACCAAACAGGCTTGAACCATCAAGGTCTAATACTTCCTTTCAATAAAACAAAGTCCTTCTTCAAATGACAGAAGTCAGGGATCACGATTCATTGGCTGTAGAAGGTAATTGAAGAATAGCGTGAGGAAATGCATGAAGAAAACTCGAACTTAGAAAATTGGCTTTCAACGACTTTGTAGTTATAAGAACTGGGAGTTTCTTGGAGAAAATCGAAGGTAATGGACAAAAAATACTCTGACAAAGTGTTTTATTGTTTATCGTTTTGTCGAAACAAGGTGGGAAAGTAATGGAAAAGCGTAATTTAATATTTGTTTTGGTTAACGAAAGTGGTCGAGCTGGTAAATTATGTATTAAAACAACTTTTGCTTCGAACTGAATTGAAAGATCGATACATATCTGGTTGATTTTTTATATGATTCAGGATATAATAGAATATAACTTTTTAGTACAACGGGTAAAATGAGCTTAGATAGATAGATACATTATAGGATACAAACTTAAACTAGAGATAAAATAAAAACTAAGAACAAAAAATAGTGTGCCACAATTGGCGGCCGTATCGCTTAAAGCGATCTCTTTCAGCTTCAGTTATGGAAAAATAAATTAAACATGTATGTGTACAATTCAGGTTTAGTTTTGAAATTAACTTTAGATTAATGTGATTTATTTATAAGAAGTTAAACTGGCATTCGAAATCTGTTGTTTTTGTACACCTGCTTTATATCATGAAATTTTAAATGACAATAAAAAAATAGACGATTTTTTTGGGTTTAGCCGCGTCGTGCATTTTGGGAAGCGCGCCTGAACCCCGATAGGTTTTACGCGAAATAAAATATAAAATCAGATAATAAAAATATAACAACTTCATAAGCAAACCATTTTGAAATTTAGAGAAAAGTCAATTTATTTGACAAAATATATAACTTTCGGTGTTTATGTAGCAGTGTTACTCTAGAGTTTTTTTTTGTTTTACTCTGAATAGGTTAGCGCTTGTCAACAATTCACCTGATGGTAAGTGATATTGAGGTCTTCGGTGGATCGCGCTTATCTAGAAGGAACCGGTTAACACCGAATCAAACATAATAAAGCTGAAAAACCGTAACTCTATTTTTTTACGCGGCATTGCTGCATACTTTTTTGAGCCGTTTTTTTTCCTATAAGGAAGTAAGAATATCTTAATTTATTAGAAAAACAAGTTCCAAAGCTCAGCACAAACACTCATTGTGCGTGGCTCTAACCGGGTGGGCGGCCAAATCTTGACATAAACATCAATTGCTTGACACATTTGCGTCAAACAATACCCCACAACTCATTCTAACATCGCTTTACCAACGCAGACCATTTTACACCTTATCCAATTAAAAATAAGGAATAAATTAGGATCGCACGGCGGCTAAAAGAAACTTATCGCAAAACTTCTGTCACAAAAAGTACGACGATCTCTTTTGTGTAGGATGTCAGTTGGAAACAAATGAATGAATTATTGCTTCCCTTGTTTGTGTTGCTCGATTCTATAACACGAGCATTTTTTGCTCGGTATTGGTAAATTCAAAAGTCTGGAGCGAAACAAGACATATTAATTTTGTAATTTTTGTTTTGAAACTCCGAGCTTTCATAAAAAAATTGTATTAAGTCATACAGCGTATAATTTTTACAAGGGTGAAAAAAGTGTTATTCTAGCCTAGTAAGCTAAATGATAGTATAATAGTAACTTTAACATAAACTACGAATTGCGTAGTCTGTAAGAAAGTGCCCATTCGCGCAATTCTTAATGTCTCTATTAAGTAGAGAGCACTTTGTGCATGTGTGCTACTTTCAGCACTAAACATCTTCGATTGCACTAACACTTAAGATTTAACACAACACTACACTAACTTTGACTAATGTTACTCTAACTCATGTTTTTTTTATGTTTTACCTATCTATAAAATAAAAAAAATAAGATATAACAATAAAAACCGTAATTTACTAAGGTACTGGCAAGAACCTTAATCATGAAAGTACTTTTTAATAGAGTACGCGTCCCGCAGTGTTACCAGTTTATGAAAACAGAAACAACAAAAAATCCTCTTGAATCGAAAACAAACCGAACATAAAATGTAACATTAGTACTAAATTCTCATCTAGTTCATTGTTCTAGAGTTGGTTGGTTGCCAACTTATTTAGTTAGTAGCTTTATAAAGGTAAACGCACAATGGTCGGCGCCAAACGAGTCGAACGAATCGTTGTCAAGAAAGCGGAGGCGGATTGGTGGACGACTTGACGCGGACAAGTGTGCAAGTAGTCATAAGGTTTTATGTACCGAATTCAAACATTCGTAACGAGCTGCGAGTTTGCTGCCGGCTAATGTGCGTTCTCCTTTAGGGAGACGTCGCGTGACGCTGCGAGTCAATGACTCGGTTTCACAGACGAGGGCCAGACTCTGACGTGATGTTATGAAAGACCTATATTTAATGTTGTTATGTAACAGTAATACGCACTAATAATGTAAATTCGATAATACGGTGTCATTTCCGTGATTTGAAGATTTTTTCCTCGTAAGTTTTTCGTATATTTATTTTTTAAATTAGATTAATTGAATAAATACACTACAGTATACAGATTATTAAAGAACTTGTTATGTTTATTTAGTATGTAGAGATTAATTTGAAGTATACATAAGTATACATGCGTATTAACAAATATGCAAATGACGTCTATGGGTGACATTTTTTTTCTAATATCCGTGCGTCGTGAATTGTAATTCGACAAACCGGTTTTTATTTTTACTTTTTCGTTATTTTTAGTTTCAGACATGTCTGTGTAGTGAGTTGTCATGGTGCCAAGTTAAGATAACGAGGATAAACAAGAGGCCGTGTAAATATGCCCTTATCAGCACTCTTGTATAATATGTGTTATATTTTACACAATTAAGGCTCAATTCTAAATAATATCATTATCTATTAAAAGTAAGATTTAAGTAAGAAGCACAACATAGTTACACTTTTAAAAACTATTTTTCAAAATAAAATTAAAATATCGAGCAAATTTTATGTTTTGAACTCTAACAATTCTTAACACTTAATTAAAGATAATAAAGCGACAAAAACCATAGCCCTAACATTTACGAAGGATTTTATAGGACTTTTCTAAATAATAAAATTTTGCTCCTATTGCGCCTTAAATAATGTTGTAATTCCTTGATTGATTTTAGTCCTTTGTAACTACTAATAATAAGCATTAAGTTATCGAATAAGCGGTTATTTTTTCAGCTCAGATTACGAGTTATGAATTTAACATTGCACAAACCTTTTTCAAAATTCGAATAAAAATACTGAACACGAATAAATTTTCAGAATTGAGCAATTACTTTCACCACATTACTTCTGCATTAACTCATCCCTTTGTTCCCCTACAATCAAATTACGGATCCGTCAAAAATTTTTCTCAACACGTCTTTCGGCATTTTGTTCCGAAACGTCAAGATTCCAGATATTCCAAATTGTTGAGAATTTATGATGGGATTTGATTGACGTCGTTTCGGAAATTGACATCGTAAAGAGGGATTAGGGACGCCTTGCCGGGGAGTTTGGAATCACTTCGGAATACTTCGGAATCGTTTCAGAATGGGCAAATCGGTGTTTAGGGAACCCCGGGGATTTGGCAGACGGATACTTTGATACTCCTTAAAGAGTTTAAAAAGCTCAGGATGCTGGAAGTTTCGAGCTTTCTGTCTGTTTTACGTACAGATTATTATAACGATTATGAGTGTTCCTTACTGTTCTATTACTGTTATTTTTTTTTAATTTGCATCAACAAATGGTCACACTTACTTAAAAAAACGTTGGATATACGTCCAACGGGTTTTGACGCTTCACGAACGTCATCATCGGGAACTATTTTTTTTAAGTAAGTGTGACCGTTTGTTCAGATCAGATAACAGTTTGAAAATAACTTTACGTAATAATTTGTATGGTGGTAGAGCATAAGTTGGTGCTTGACAAATTGAAAATATGTCTTCCAAATTTTCATGGTGTCTTTCGACAGCCTCCTTGGGAGCTAATTATCTCAAACTAGACATTATCTTTCTTAGGTCAGTGTCGCTGATTCTGTTCTGTCTTCTGTCACACGTTCAACCAGTCAAATTCTTAACTATATAGTTAAAAAAATATGACTAGACCTAGAGACGATCTACAGAATAGTAAGATATAAAAGGACCACTTTTTTCTTCTTTTCCGTATGAGCCAAGTTGCTAAACCTGTGAAAACTAACAAAGACTTGATAAGTATCTGTAGAACCAGTATCCATGAGCAATCAGTTAAACTAATTTTACGCTACGCGAATAAGGGTAAAGTTGTTTGGTACAAACTCTATTAAACATATACGAGTATTCAAACACAATCTTCCTCCGGAAGTACTAAAGTACTTAGTAGGTATATTGTAGCCTCAAAAGATAGCCATAAAATTATTTGTAACCCTATTTCAATCATGTCCGTTCAAAACAACATGACCTGTTCTGTACAAAGCACGAAACAATAGCATTAAACTTATATTTTATTGCTTCCTACGGCAATAAAATAGGCGGCCTTTCCCGCTAATACGAACCATTATCAATCACCCATACAAATATAAATAATTTCACGTACAACATATACAGTTATATGAATAAAAACAAAATTAAAAAGTGGCAATAGTTTGACAAAAATTAAGATATTGTACAATTGTGAAATTACTGACCTAAGTCTAAAATTTTAAGTAAACAACATAAATAGGTAACTGTCGTATAGTTTTATTATCGAAAAAGAACCAAAAAAGTGACATTGACACTTTTAATACAAATTCTATTTACATACGTAGATACAGATAATTCAAAGTTGTATGAATTATCTTTCAGAGGTAAAAATAAAATACTTAAGTAAGTCTTATAAAAATCTGTGCAAATTATCAATAAATAGATAAAAGTTATAACCTATCTTTCAAATAAAAAAAAAACAAACGTCTTTTTATAAAACTCAGCGATATTTCATGAATAAATTATAATCAAATGTTCCAAAATGAAAACTAATGATTCTACACAAAATTCTGCGATATTTGTCAATAAATGGAGCAAAGTTATAATCATATCTTTTATTTAAAAAACAGGCAACTATTCAATAAAATTTTGCGTTGATAACCTATTGACTTAGGCGAAACTTTGCGGAAATCCATTGTAGTTAAAAGAAAATGATAGGGAAATAAAATAAATTAGAGATTAAATCTACATTTTAGGTGTTTTAGGAGGAACCCACTTATTATTTTTAAACATTTTATTTTTTCCTTTGAATATCTTAATTTGGTTTCAGATCACAGCGGAAGTACACTAAATATTTAATATTTACCTATTTTGCGTTTTTTTTTTTTCAAAAAGAAACACACGCATTTTTGTAAAATACATTTAGTATAGAGTTGAGACACTGCTCCACAGCTACAGGCTTCACGTAAACCAATAAAATCCAAACACAACGACAAAACAAGCCTCTTAACACTAACATCTTGTAATAAAACAAAATTATCTGAGATCGAGATCACGTTTAAGACACGTCTTGTTTTTCTTCAACCCAGAACGATACCTCAGATTGATGAAGGTGTTTTGGCCGTTTAATTGTCCACAGGAATAACTGTTCACTTGATTCATGAAAAAATTTACTGAAGGGGCTAGATTATCTCTAGTTTTACAACAAATTCTAACGTGCTTGTGAAGTACTTATATTTAAAAGTATTTATTGTTATAGCGGCTACAGGTATTACCTGTGAAAATTTCACTTCTCTAGCTATGACGGTTAATGATATACAGACAGAAAATTGTCAGAGATAGGGTCCGTTGATATCCTTTTGCTCGGAAAACTTGAAAACACGTTTAAGTATAGGCAACAATAATCAAGTCAACATTAAAATTAAGTCTGAGAAACGTTCAAAACTGTCGCAAATTAATAGTTAGTAATCATTATTTTTAACGTACTTCTAAAAAGCGAATATGTGACAACTCCTTGTACTTCCTAATGTTTTCTTTGCTTATCTTAATTTGGTTTCAGATCACAGCGGAAGTACACTAAAATTTTCAGTTTTTCTTTTATTACTATGTTTGTCATTATAAGAACATAACTATTATATTAAGTATCCAGTAAAGTTATCTATGGCAGAAATATATAAAAAATAATAACGTTAAGAACCTTGTTTTCAAGTCACAAAACACAGTACGAATTGCACTGAGTGAAAATGTTATTCCAATCTCACAATAAAATCTGTCTATACGGCTTGTCAATCTATAAGAATCCATGTTTACAGCTTATTTTCTTGTACATATTGCAGATTCCGCAACCCTTTCCATTTTTCCAATATTCATAAACATGGCTTCACAAGCACAATAACATTCAGCGTGAAATGTCTCGCGTAGGACAGGCGTAAATTGTACCACAGGCAGACTTAAACGGGTACTAAAACTTTTAAACATCATGGAAGTTGTGAAGTGATGACAGATCAGTCAGGCGTGCGTACGTCTCGTAAATCATGGGTTCGATCCCCGCAAATGAGCTCGGGCTTGCGGTGAAGGAAAAAATCATATCGAAAAAAGGAATAATTTCTTATGGTAAAGCATTGCTACCACCCTTAGGTTCAAATATTTGCCGCCAAGCACCTAACGGAGTAGGTATTCCGGCAACCTACTTGGAGGCATTAGCATGTCTGGAAGTTATTCCAGACTAGATATGCTAAACCTTAGGGCAGAATGTCGTTAACCCATGTGGTTGCGCTCAAATCAGTATGATTGTATCTAATGATAATAACTAGACAGTTCTCATTTTTGAATTTTTTACAGATGTTGCAAACCAAAAAACATAAATATCTATCCTCGCTTACATTAAACGCATTTTTGTCGTTCTTAGATTTTTGTGGTCCTAAAAGGAACCTTTTTCTTTGTTTTTTTAAATACGTTATCGAACCTGTTGTCAAGTGCAAGTTGAGTTTGCATTTAGCCGATGTTATTTAAAATGTCACTATTGTAAACCTATAATTTCTATTACAGCTTTTTATGAAGTTCCTTTGTTTCACTTTATGAAAGGCCTTTCTCGCATCCAATGGTAACCCCCAAGGTGACTTCTCTACTCTAGGGGACATTCCCTACCAACGTGGAATAAATTCCGTGTTTTATAGCTCAATTTCCCATAGCACGGGAACCGGTCCCGCAAGGCTATCTATTGTGCGCTAGGACTCAAGTCTAGGCTGTATTTTATTGTTTTTGCACTACGTATGAGCTTAATAGCTAAACTCTGGTGTAAAGAGCTTTCAACGCGCCCGAGGTTCTCTTGGCTTAAATATTACTCATCGAGCCTAAAATTCAACGCGTCACCAGACCCATGGTAGAACCCAGATGTAAATCCTACATTTAAAAAAGTCTTCTGCATAGTCACTTATTCAAAGACTGTTTTTAAAGAAAGGTTTGATTCTCACCTATACAAACATAAAAATTAACTGTAACGCAATGTAAATAATAAATCAATAAAAAAAGAAGCAACCTGTCATTGCTAATTAAAAGCACATCAATAAATTACAGTTTATGTGTGAAGCCGGAGAGGCTGTAAAATTAGCATTTACGTTTATAGCTGTGCAATTAATAACTGGCGCAAGTTTATTATTACCTATACTTTCAATTTGAGAGCGCACTCGTAAACATATACATAGTTCAGTATTTCGCAAGTTAAGTATATTTATTTTTTTTATCATTTATTCAGAATAACGTCATGTACAGTACAATTAAATACAGTAACATGTACCCTGTAAGTTAGTCACATTAGGGTGTTGCTAATCTATAATGTATAGATAAATATAAATGTAGACATAACGTATGAACTACGTTAAGTCTACATTTTAGTCTGCCCAAAAAAAACTAATCGCCTAATCAAGTTGCCATCGCTTCAATTCAACAATACCATCAAGTCGAGCGACGTAGACTGTCGACAGGGCATTTCGATATCTTACGTCACTCCCATGCATTTTTCGTCATTTGAAAGAAGCGATAGAAACTTTTCCTAGCCCTCGGAAATCAAATTACAAAGTATCTATCTACCTTTAGTATTCTTTTCACTTCCGCAACTGTACTTCAACTGTATGAATGTAGGATTTAATCATGGCATTTATATCCTCCTTATTTTTTTTCGTAATATGGTCGACACGTAGGTTGAAAAAGCCATATCGTTTTTTATAAATACATCTTCTTTGGTGATTATAATGTATATAGTGTATGTATAGATCCTATTTTGTAACAAGCACATTTTGTAACGTAACTTTTATGACATGTCAAGGCAAAATTTATGCCAAATTAAAAGTTGTTCAACAAACTGCCAAATCGTAATAAACCATATTTAGGCAAACCTATAAACGCCCATATAAAGACCGACGATGCAGTTAAACTACAAAAAAGGTAAATATACCCCTAATAATAGAGATTGTAGAAAATTACACAAAAAATCCTTGAAACGTTAAAAGTAATGATTGTAAATTTATGATAATGCACAGATACGCCACAAATCATAGACGTGGGCGAGCCCTATTATGGTGTATTCTTACTTACTACTATATTATCTATGACAACAGCTTACAAAACTATTCATACTAGCTTCGACGTATTCTGCGACATTGAATAAGGTTGTGAGGTCCAAAGCTCATAGAAACTAGTACAGGATCTACGGTTCAACAGTGTGGTATCTCCATCAATAGAAAGGATAGGATAACGCATAGATAATTCACTTTATGAGGCACTATCTAACGATAGCGTCCTTGTTAAACTTATGGAGATTTTGAGTTAAATAGAAAAAGATGTGGAGGAAAATTTAAATTTAATAATGAGGCTACACGCATTGTGGAGATTTGATGGGGATTGGATTTCATTTGGGATTTCGGTCGTTTGGATGTGTATCGTAGGTAAATAGAAGTAAATTGAAAAAAAAAAGTGTTTTTAAACCATTTGTATAAAAAATAAACATGCAGAGAGGGCGATTTATTTTTCTGTTTATTTATCTCTTATGATATTTTCATCATCATCATTCACAACCGGTACTCTCCCACTGCTGGGAATAGGCCTCTCTTCTAACATCATCTCGATCCTGTGCCAATTGTGTTCGGGATCGGCCTATGATATTCTACCACACTTAATTTTTTCCGACGTCCTTTTTAGGTCTCGATGCAGTTTTTACTTTAACGTATTTATTTTACAAGCAACGAAGTAATTCATTATTTCAACTGAGCCATTTCTTATATTAATAGGTACTGTAGTCTAGACCAGACAGATATTAAATAAATCAAGGCACTAACAGATCCTTGTGTTTAGTTCCGATCAATGAACTATTTAAGATATCTGCCATAAACTTTTACAATTTCGCTTGTCGAAGCTTATCGGTGGTCATTGACTTAAATATTCTTAACTACGCCATTGAGTTAGATATCATTGACGTTGTTATTAATGTCATCGCTCTAATTATAGTTATCTTTTCAGATTCAATTTGAAACTTAGGTACTTCTATAATCATTACCAGCCAGTCCTTTTTTTTACTTACTGGACTTACGCATTTCTCAAGGCATGCCAGGTCTGCCATGAAAAGGAAACAAACGCAACAGACATTATTTTAGAAATCGATTTATACATATCATAAGACGGATGAGAAACGGCGCACCTAGTTGCATTTTAATTTTTTAATTATGTATCAAATAACACTTTTTCTCTAATAACGGCAAAGGTGACAATCGACTGGACCTCATGCCACCATTCAATGCCAGCTATTTTGTATATACGATTGCTCCACTCCTATCCTTCCTCAATATCTTAACTTTTACTTAATATCTCGGTTCAGTGCAAGCACTATGCAATCTCCATTTAGATTTTCATCTCATTCAGCTAAAAAGCTCTCGCCTGCGGAATTCATTATGATAATCCGAGCTGAAATATGTGGCTCAGTGTAATGAGAGTAGACGTTTAGCACTCTATCAATCTAGACTAATCAATCTGAGACTAAGTCTAACTAAGTATTCTGAACCGGATCTAGGCAGGTTGAGATTAAATCACTTAGAGTACTTACAAATAATAATTACCTTTACACATTTAGGTATCCACGCGGAGATTTGATTTTACGATGTGAAAGATTTTTTTATTCATAACGATAATTATAGAAAATGTTTGTAGTGTTGAATACAAAATGAAAAGAAATGGTTAGTGACTATTGTTTCATATCAAACTTTGTGGTAAATAATAGTTTTTCAGCACATATCAGGAAAATAAGAAAATTGAAAAGAGCTGGAAAGTCCTAAATATAGACCTCGATTTTTAATAAAAAATACAAAGCTATTGGTTCTAACAAATCCATAATCTTAATTAACATAATACCGAACCATACATACATACGAGTAAGTGCAAGAAACAATAAGACATTGAGTGCTGAACAACAATCCTGTATGCGCCCATACAGCGTGCTCTATCAAGTAGATCCCATTGTTTTATGCTTGAGAGCACGAAAATATTCCAGAGCTTTAACGTTCCTTGATGGTTATTTTAACCGCAGAAAAATATACAGACATTTGCCTTTAGAAATTTCTGGATGAAAAAAGGTACGCTACTCGCAAAAGATAATATATATATGTGGACGATGTAGCAGTATGTATTCTCTCTCGAGTCTATAAGACTGCGATCTTTCTAAATAAATAAATGACAAGAAACAGTATAGTGATGTACCTAAAGAAAAGTAAGTTACAGCTAAATCCAAAAATAAATCAACTTCCTCGTAACACTTTAAACGTAATATTCAAAACATTCTTAAAATGTACAGCCAAATGCGAAAATTCAAATGACACACAAGCTGGCAATTCTTTGCTTAGATTTTTTGCGATATTGTAATGTCTGCTACACCCACATCTTTGGTACGAGCGTGCAATCAGCGGACACCGCCTGCCCATAAAAAGACACCAACGAGCCCTTTAGATAACGCAGGCCGTCTCTATTTATCTATCGTCCTTTATCTGCTACAAGGAATATCTTTAGGACGCTATAATAGAGGGGACGAATTACAGGAATGAAATGGTTGAGAATCTTGGAGGGTATTTTATTCATCAAAGTTAATAATGGAAGAGATTATTTAAATTTTTGATAGGGGATTAAATTTGGTGCGTGGGCCTACAATATCTTTGTTGTTTACAAAGATATGTGTTTGCATTCGCAACGAAAATTTTAGTAGATCTTGAAGATTTAGGATATTGAGATTTTTTTTCTCCACTCTCTTCTACTTTCTTTATGCAATCACTGTTGATCTCATAAACATTCTTAAGAGATATTAAGATTAAATGGTCGGTAGAGGTAGATGCTCGTTAGTCGATGTCGATTATATAACTTAATTATACCATAACCATATCTTCGGAGGGTTCGGTGTAGGGTCTAATAGCGCTATAGAAGTCAGAAGTACTCCAATCTCATTATCTGAACTCGGCCCTCGGTTTCCAGTTATAACTGCCAGCTGGAACCGCTACTTTACATAATTGATTTATAACCAACAGTATCACTTAATTACGTTTTATGGGTGAGAGATACATTTTTACGGAACATTATACACACAATATCAATTTTACCCGCGCCATGTCTGTCATTGATTGATTCACTTTTCATTCATATGTATGTATGTTAAAAAATTTGGGTATTTCCCATATCTTTAGTTTTAACAACTTTTGCTTAATTAATATTTAAATTATATGGTTTTTTAAATAGAGGTGTATATTCCAACACCATTCCTAAGCTACTTAATTTTATGTTAGAACAGAGGGCCAGTTGGATTTTATCAATATTCGTTATCTTCATTCCCCTCAAATATTACGTCCATTATCAAACAGGCTTTGTGTTATGAATTATGATTTATAACCTGTGGCTCGGTTTTTATCGTCTTTTATTCAATACTCCAAATGTTCACTCGTCGCGCAATCATCATTAATCACACGAGCTTTGTAACGAGCCGCTAAAAGAACAGAAGGATCGCTGCGGAGAGAGAACGGTCGGGAGCTCACCTTTGCATTCGTTGGCATCCTTGGCGGTGGCTCGCCCCCAGGGCCGGTCGAAGTGGAAGGGCTTGCAGCGCTCGCAGTCCCTGCCGGCCGTGTTGTGCTTGCACTCGCAGGCCAGCTGCGGCACGCCGGCGCTCGCCTCGCCCTCCTTCATGGGCACGCAGCGCGACGCGTGCCCGTTGCACTTGCAGCGCCCGCCCACCGCGAAGTCGGAGACGGCGTAGTGCTGCGTGCCCGGCGGCGCCTGCTCGCCGGCCGGAGCCTCGCCCTCGCCGCCCATGTGCAGGCGGTTGAACACCACGCGCACGTCGGTGGCCGTCACCCAGTCCTGCAGCACGGGCGACTGGTCGAAGTTGGCGGCGCTGGGCCGGCCCTCCAGCGTGCTGAAGGCCAGCCGCGGGCCGCCGCCCTCGCCGGCCGCGCGGTGGCTGTCGGAGCAGCGCGCTTCCTGCTCGTTGGCCGCGGTGACGGTGGCGCGGTTGGGGCGGCCGTACACGCGCCGGCACTGGCTCGAGTAGAACTGGAAGGGCTGCCAGGTGGCGCCGTAGTCCGCGCTCTTGTAGATGGCCACGGAGTCCGGGCGCGCGGCCTTCGGGCAGAACTGCAGGCTGACGTAGGTGAGCTCGTACTTCTTGCCGAGCGACAGGGTGAGCGACACGTTGTCGGGCGGCGAGTCGTAGGCGGCGGGCGGCAGCGGCGCCGAGCGCCAGCAGGTGGGCTCGCTGGGGTTGTTGAGGTCGGTGAGGTGCGCCGGCGGCTGGCGGCGGTCGGCGCGCGCGGCGTCGCACACGCGGCACGCGGCGTCGGGCGGCTGCGCGCCGGCCGGGTCGCACAGCCTCTCGGGCCCGCGCCGCCCGCACACGGAGGACGCGGCCACGGGCGCGCCGAACGCGGCGTTCACGAAGTCGGGGATGCAGCGGCGCGGCCGGCCTTCCTCCGAGCACGGCTCGGCGGCGCACACGGCCAGCGCGGCCAGCACCAGCAGCGCGCGGCTCGCCATGCTGTCGCGCTCGCGGCACTCGCGGGAACTTGTGGCGCGGCGGAGCGTGACACGTGCGCTCCACTCGGGACCCGCCGGCGGACTGGCGGCCCCGCGCCGCGCCGCTAACATCCGCCGCTGAATTTCGTTGACAGTGAAAGTTTCGCGGCGCCTGAACGCGCTAATGTGAAACGACACTTACATTTTTACAGGCGATTTGTCGTTTGCATTTTTATGCATCGAGACATGGCAGCCAGCCGGCGACCGCGCGTGTGATGAGAGCTAGCGTTGTGAACCTACATTCACGATGTACCTATCATATTCAATTGTATTATCTCGCGTCATTGCCGTCACCGATAAAAAATCTTACCTAAACGAACTCCGAATTAGTTTAAGAGAAAATCAATCTCGAAAGCTTTTTTTTTAATCTATTCTATTAATAAACGACATCTAAATTAAAAAAAAATAGGTATACATATATGTACATAGATGTAGAAGTGAAATAATTTCTAGACATAATATAGATTTTATATACGAGTACTTATGTACACTTTATTATATTGTGTAAGTATATTACGAAAATACTCGTAGGTACTACCTATGTTATAAAAATACGAACTTAATTTGAATTTATCTTACAAAGCCTTCCAGATAGTAAAGAACAGCTGTGCTTAAAATTAAAAGCTTGAGCAAGTAATTGTCCAACTTTATGATTAAAAACAACACACAAGCAAATTCTAATTAAAATAAGAAGTGTAGTTCTCCAGTGGTGTTCACAATAAGACCGCAAACATTACCTGTGCTTTAACAATACTATTATTTCATACCATTCACAATACGCATTATATGGTGCTCATTGTGAAGGTTCCTTGCCTCTCCGAGAGCATCCATACCATAATAGTGTCATACAGCGTTACTGGTAAACAAGATAAACCATTTATTGATAATTATTCAAGTTTACGTCAAAAATTAATAAATTAAAAATGTCAATATGTAATACAATCAATTTGTTATAAATGTCAATATGTAATGATGACAATATTAATAAATTAATAATGATGTCAATATTGTATGTATTTATGATGGCATGTTTGAGGACCACAATATCCGAAGACGTGTGTCATCCGCCAACCCGCACATGGCCAGCGTGGTGGATTATAGCCTATATCTCTCTACTCGTGAGAGGAGGCCCCGAGTCCCAGCAGTGGGAACATATAGTGGGCTGCTTATGCTTATGATGTCAATATTAATAATAATGTAACCGCATCATCATTATCATTACTTAACTAACGTAATACCTTTTGAAGGAAGCTTTCTTAAACAAAACGCTTTTAGAATTTTGTGAAAAAGAAATTCTTCTTACATTTTGCCGTGCATCCATATTTTCTTTTTGTACGAAACAGTAGTTTTTTCACGTATTTCCTTATTCATTTATTCAATAACAATTTGCCTCCACTAAACAGCGTTAAAATTAATCCAGTGTAAAAAAAAACTATATATATGAGTACCTATAGCAACAACAATTTAATATAGATTAGACTCGCAAGCTTTCCTTAGCCCGTTTTGACTTATGTAAGTAGTAGGTAACAAAATACGGTATTGTCGCATCATACATTAAATGTACTCATCAGTACTAATTATGTACGATGTCCATTTCAATAAAGAATAATAGATAATAGAGATGTAATTGTTTTGATATGTTTACAGCTTTTTTATATTTATATAAGGATCATCAGGCATGCTGTGGTCAAATGCAAACCTATTTCAAATAAACAATAAGCGAATGTGGTTAGATGGTTAAAACGTCTACTTTTAATCAGACGGCCTCTGGTTCGATCGCGGCCCTACATCAATGACTTGTTTTTAAGTTATGTGTGGATTTGCACTCGCTTTATGGCGAAGGAATATCCGAAGCCCTGTGGATGTGTCATCCACCAACCCGCACTTTGCCAGCGTGGTGAATTACGGCCTGTAACTCCTAGTGAGAGAAGGCCCCGCGTCCCAACAGTGGGAACGTTTAGTGGGCTGCTTATGCTTATTATGCTTATGTATATGTGAAAGCGAGCTTTCAAAAGTGTTCTTTATTCAACCAAGTTATGACGACCTCGTTGGCGTAACGGTTACCATGCCGGACTGCTAATCAGAAGGTTCTGGGTTCGATTCCTGGCACGGCCAACATCTTTGTGCTGAACTAAATTTGTTGGCTGTTGGTCTGGGTGTTAAATATGTATCTATATAAAATACGTATGTATATGTAGTATAACAGTTGTGTTAGCAACCATAATACGAACTAGAAATGGTTCAGTATGGGGTTAACCAGCCGTGTGTGAAAGGTGTCCTAGTATTTATTTATATATTTCTAAGCTGTAAATCATGCAGACACGCGGGCCATAGCCAGTGTGTAATTCATAGTGTTCTCCCCTGCACAGAACTCCCGAGGGCTCTGCCAGTCCCCTCTGAGAGATATACCCTCTGGCTAATGTACCTGTGTACACTTTATAACAGGCAGTATTTTTATTACGTCTCTTTTTAATTCAATACAGACTCTTACTTTTTTTTTTAATTTCGTTCTTTCTATACATTGTAAATAATTGTAATGTAATTTTCACTTGTTTTTTTATAAGCTTTTACTTTACCAATTTATTAATTGATTAGATAATTTTCGATTCGATTTACATTAATTGATTGATTTGATCTTTATTCTTATATTTAAATTTATTTTTATCATTTGGTTTTAAGTTGTAAATTTGTGTATAATTTTTTTGTTTTATAAATAAATTAGAATTTAAAAAAATAAACGTAAGTGATAGCCGGTTATACAAACATTATTCAAATATGCCTTACGAAAGTTTTAATACAGTGAAATTAGAATTTGTTCAGACACGGTAATTTAATCAGAATTGAAAAGGCCGGTTATTTTGAAGCAGTAACTGCTTAGTCAGGTGTGTGGCCGAGTTACGTCCCGAAGGAAACGGGTTCGATCCACGCCCATGTACTCGAGGTTTCGGAACCATATAGAAGAAACCATAGCATGGTGGTAGGGAGAGCATTTTATTCACTTTTTTGACATTTACTATGAAAATAAATTAGATCATGGATTAACTAACATTATGTGTTAGTACATTTTATCCCGTATTAACTTCTTTTTTATCCAGGATTAAAACGGGTAACACCGCGGAGCGCAGCTAGTAAAGTTATAATAGCAAGCTAAGTTGCTCAACTATCGTATAAGTCACGAGAACACAAGGCCAGTATCGGGCTAAGTTGCTTCTTCTAACTTCCTCTGGTACTGACTGGAGAGCTCTGCATCAGACACTACCTTGCTGGAGTTAAGCCTCGGGTAAACCAACGCGATCTCCGCGATAGCGATCAATTATTGATGTCGAGTCCTGGTCTTCATACAGCTAAACATAGCTCATTGCATCCTTGTCTCTTTTCACCACTACAGGCCGGAAAGAGACGGCACAATCTGAACCAAAGACAAAATAACGAAAATCATTTCAAATGTGGAAAAGATTTTAGAACGAACCCATTAATATACTAGCTACGTTTACTATGTAGATTTGACCTGGTTTTTACGAATGAATCAGATTTTCATTTAATTTCCAAACCTAAAAAAACACTTTGGAGGTCAACAATTTCATCAGATGCCGAAGCTGCGGAGGGTGACTTTTTTGAAAGCCTTGAAGAAACTTTTTTATGACCGGCATACAGGCGTTGGAAACCAGATGTTAATAATGTACCAGAATTAAGTGGAAATTACATGGAAAAATAAAACTACTTTTGTTTATATTTTATATTGTTTTCTTGCCGAGGCCACGAACTTTTCAATCCATTCTCGTAGTTATTTTGTCTATGGTTCATATTAAGCCGTTTGTTTATGGCTAGTAATGATGAAAAGAGACAAGACTACTTTAATAGTTGAGTTTCATGTATACCAGAATCGCCACCAATGTGTACGAGTTTATAGTGACGTATTCAAAGGTTACTATACCGGACTGCCAATCAGAAGGTCCCGGGTTCGATTCCCGGCACGGCCAACATCTTTGTGCTTAACTAAATTTGTTGGCTGTGGGTCTGGGTGTTAAAAAATATGTATCTATATAGAAATATGTATTTATATATAGTACATCAGTTGTGTTAGCTACCAGAACACAAACTATAAATGGCTCAGTATGGAGTTAATCAGCCGTGTGTGAAATGTGAAAAAAAAACATCTGGTAGGTAAGACTTAGGAGAAAGTAAAAAAAAAAATCCGTGGTCCAACACTGTAAAGTTGTTTGGTTTTTGTGAAGTTGGTTCAACCTGTTAGACCGCGGGTCGGTATCGAGCTGAACGCGTTTGTTTGGTCTAGGCTTTATAGGATATTAGCGCGCCACTTGCACGCTTCACCCACTTTGTTCCATACAACCTCTACAGGGTTATATGAAACCTGTACAAGCTGATACAACTTTCTAGCTTAATCTGCTCGAAAACACAGCTTTTGCTTTGCCTCTTGTCAAACATACTAGTCTATGATTTATCGGAATTAATATTGGCCAGTTAGATACGAACTTATTAATGACTAGCAGGTCGTCCCGGCTTTGCACGGGTTATAAAATAATCTAAGTTGCAAAGAGAAAACAAAATACAGTAGAACCTCTACAAGTCGAATATGAAGGGAGACGCCAAAAAATTCGAGTTACTGAGTTTTCAACTTATGGAGGATTTCGACCTTTTTTTTGCTTTACATAATTTGGTTGTTCTGTTGTACTAATTGAAGTGTATTGCAGTGAACCGAAATACTTCTGACAGTATTTAAGTCGAAAAGTGCAGTGCTAAAGACTCCTCCATTACTACTTTATAACTGTATTTTTTTAAGTTTTCAGATTCAGATTCATTTATTGTTAACTGTACAGATTATGGTGTTACAAGTAAGTACTTACTTAGGTTCAATGGTATCAACAGTTTTGCTCTTTTGAACATACAATATTTATTAACATGCAAAAATACAATAATAATAATTATTCCATCAATTAATTAACTAAGTTCAATCATACAAAAATAAATTACAAATATATATATGTCAAATTTTATAATTAAAAAAGAATTTTAAACTATAGTAACATTTATATGTCAAAAAAAATCATTCAAGTTCAGTTTTAATTTTCTATTGTTTAGTTATTTTTTCCTACAGCTCTATTTGTAGTACATTAAGATGCCTTACGTGAACAGTTTACAATGTGATATATACTTTTAAGTTCACCAATAATCATTATTATTATAATTTATTTTAACAAATGAATCAAAAAGATTAATTGAATAAGTACCTAAAATTCTGATTGCAGATTATGTTTGCTGATTGCAGTCAATCAATATAGATCTAGGATTCAAACAGAGAAAGTAACGGCTAAAACATTAAAGACATTGCCAGTAAAACTTCTCTCTGCGTCCCATAAAACGTCTCCAATCTCCACGGGCCTAAGTGAACATTTATTTTATTCCTCACCTTCGACCCTTGAGGAATTCCTTAGAGAACGTTCCATTAAAAAGAGCCCAATAAAGGCCGGTGCACACGGGGCACGTAACTCAATCAACGAGGCACGTCGGTACGTGTGCGTCCGCCCTGGTAGGCGGTGTGATTGCTAATTTTGGGGTTCGCGTCCACAGTGTGCCAGGAGAGATAATATTTTGCAAGCAAGCAGAATAGTCAAGACGCAGAAATTGTCAAAATCTTGAATTTACATTTGTTTAAAAAAACAGTTCATTAAAGTTATTAAAAAACAAACATTCTAGACTCTCTGAGGAACAACCAGTAATAATATTTATACGTGAATGAATCAGAATATCGTCTTTTCACGAAAATCTTTTAAGAAAAGAAGATATTGGTGAAGTACATCTATTGGATTAATCAATGCCCTTGCGGTTTTAAAGAATTGCCATGCATGTTCATTGGTATGTTCTGGCAGCCTCAAGAGCCAGTTATTGTAGACCAGGCATGCTCCATCTTAGACTAGAGTGTCACTGACTCGTGTGGTCAAATGCCTAGCAACACTGTGTAAAAACAGTGGTTTCCTACTGGGTAATAACGCTCAAAGAAGCTTATTATTTAATTTAATTTCTGATTCATTCGTACCTGGTTGACCTGGTTTTTTTTTATATGACATTTTCTAGAAATGATTCCTAGCTAGATCGATTTTTCGCCTCTGAAACCCCCTATATACTAAATTTCATGAAAATCGTTGTAGCCGATTTCGAGATTTTCCAATGATATAATATATGCAAGAATGCTTATTTAAAGATATATAAGATTTTATTTTATTAGGTTAGCATAGACAAAAATATATATTTTTTCTATGAGGTTAGTTATGAATGTATAGGCCATAGTGAGGTTAGTTATGTTTTTTTTTATACCAATCCACTGTACTCCTTAAAGGAATTCATGACTATGCACCTAGTGGAATCTTTGTTTAAGTTGACTGAATAGATTATCTTTATCTTTATCTTTATCTTTATCTTTATCTTTATCTTTATCTTTATCTTTATCTTTATCTTTATCTTTATCTATATCTTTATCTTTATCTTTATCTTTATCTTTATCTTTATCTTTATCTTTATCTTTATCTTTATCTTTATCTTTATCTTTATCTTTATCTTTATCTTTATCTTTATCTTTATCTTTATCTTTATCTTTATCTTTATCTTTATCTTTATCTTTATCTTTATCTTTATCTTTTATCTTTATCTTTATCTTTATCTTTATCTTTATCTTTATCTTTATCTTTATCTTTATCTTTATCTTTATCTTTATCTTTATCTTTATCTTTATCTTTATCTTTATCTTTATCTTTATCTTTATCTTTATCTTTATCTTTATCTTTATCTTTATCTTTATCTTTATCTTTATCTTTATCTTTATCTTTATCTTTATCTTATCTTTATCTTTATCTTTATCTTTATCTTTATCTTTATCTTTATCTTTATCTTTATCTTTATCTTTATCTTTATCTTTATCTTTATCTTTATCTTTATCTTATCTTTATCTTTATCTTTATCTTTATCTTTATCTTTATCTTTATCTTTATCTTTATCTTTATCTTTATCTTTATCTTTATCTTTATCTTTATCTTTATCTTTATCTTTATCTTTATCTTTATCTTTATCTTTATCTTTATCTTTATCTTTATCTTTATCTTTATCTTTATCTTTATCTTTATCTTTATCTTTATCTTTATCTTTATCTTTATCTTTATCTTTATCTTTATCTTTATCTTTATCTTTATCTTTATCTTTATCTTTATCTTTATCTTTATCTTTATCTTTATCTTTATCTTTATCTTTATCTTTATCTTTATCTTTATCTTTATCTTTATCTTTATCTTTATCTTTATCTTTTATCTTTATCTTTATCTTTATCTTTATCTTTATCTTTATCTTTATCTTTATCTTTATCTTTATCTTTATCTTTATCTTTATCTTTATCTTTATCTTTATCTTATCTTTATCTTTATCTTTATCTTTATCTTATCTTTATCTTTATCTTTATCTTTATCTTTATCTTTATCTTTATCTTTATCTTTATCTTTATCTTTATCTTTATCTTTATCTTTATCTTTATCTTTATCTTTATCTTTATCTTTATCTTTATCTTTATCTTTATCTTTATCTTTATCTTTATCTTTATCTTTATCTTTATCTTTATCTTATCTTTATCTTTATCTTTATCTTTATCTTTATCTTTATCTTTATCTTTATCTTTATCTTTATCTTTATCTTTATCTTTATCTTTATCTTTATCTTTATCTTTATCTTTATCTTTATCTTTCTTATCTTTATCTTTATCTTTATCTTTATCTTTATCTTTATCTTTATCTTTATCTTTATCTTTATCTTTATCTTTATCTTTATCTTTATCTTATCTTTATCTTTATCTTTATCTTTATCTTTATCTTTATCTTTATCTTTATCTTTTCTTTATCTTTATCTTTATCTTTATCTTTATCTTTATCTTTATCTTTATCTTTATCTTTATCTTTATCTTTATCTTTATCTTTATCTTTATCTTTATCTTTATCTTTATCTTTATCTTATCTTTATCTTTATCTTTATCTTTATCTTTATCTTTATCTTTATCTTTATCTTTATCTTTATCTTTATCTTTATCTTTATCTTTATCTTTATCTTTATCTTTATCTTTATCTTTATCTTTATCTTTATCTTTATCTTTATCTTTATCTTTATCTTTATCTTTATCTTTATCTTTATCTTTATCTTTATCTTATCTTTATCTTTATCTTTATCTTTATCTTTATCTTTATCTTTATCTTTATCTTTATCTTTATCTTTATCTTTATCTTTATCTTTATCTTTATCTTTATCTTTATCTTTATCTTTATCTTTATCTTTATCTTTATCTTTATCTTTATCTTTATCTTTATCTTTATCTTTATCTTTATCTTTATCTTTATCTTTATCTTTATCTTTATCTTTATCTTTATCTTTATCTTTATCTTTATCTTTATCTTTATCTTATCTTATCTTTATCTTTATCTTTATCTTTATCTTTATCTTTATCTTTATCTTTATCTTTATCTTTATCTTTATCTTTATCTTTATCTTTATCTTTATCTTATCTTTATCTTTATCTTTATCTTTATCTTTATCTTTATCTTTATCTTTATCTTTATCTTTATCTTTATCTTTATCTTTATCTTTATCTTTATCTTTATCTTTATCTTTATCTTTATCTTTATCTTTATCTTTATCTTTATCTTTATCTTTATCTTTATCTTTATCTTTATCTTTATCTTTATCTTTATCTTTATCTTTATCTTTATCTTTATCTTTATCTTTATCTTTATCTTTATCTTTATCTTTATCTTTATCTTTATCTTTATCTTTATCTTTATCTTTATCTTTATCTTTATCTTATCTTTATCTTTATCTTTATCTTTATCTTTATCTTTATCTTTATCTTTATCTTTATCTTTATCTTTATCTTTATCTTTATCTTTATCTTTATCTTTATCTTTATCTTTATCTTTATCTTTATCTTTATCTTTATCTTTATCTTTATCTTTATCTTTATCTTTATCTTTATCTTTATCTTTATCTTTATCTTTATCTTTATCTTTATCTTTATCTTTATCTTTATCTTTATCTTTATCTTTATCTTTATCTTTATCTTTATCTTTATCTTTATCTTTATCTTTATCTTTATCTTTATCTTTATCTTTATCTTTATCTTTATCTTTATCTTTATCTTATCTTCTTTATCTTTATCTTTATCTTTATCTTTATCTTTATCTTTATCTTTATCTTTATCTTTATCTTTATCTTTATCTTTATCTTTATCTTTATCTTTATCTTTATCTTTATCTTATCTTATCTTTATCCTTATCTTTATCCTTATCTTTATCCTTATCTTTATCCTTATCTTTATCCTTATCTTTATCCTTATCTTTATCCTTATCTTTATCCTTATCCTTATCCTTATCCTTATCCTTATCCTTATCCTTATCCTTATCCTTATCCTTATCCTTATCTTATCCTTATCTTTATCCTTATCTTTATCCTTATCTTTATCCTTATCCTTATCCTTATCCTTATCCTTATCCTTATCTTTATCCTTATCTTTATCCTTATCCTTATCCTTATCTTTATCCTTATCTTTATCCTTATCTTTATCCTTATCTTTATCCTTATCTTTATCCTTATCTTTATCCTTATCTTTATCCTTATCTTTATCCTTATCTTTATCCTTATCTTTATCCTTATCTTTATCCTTATCTTTATCCTTATCTTTATCCTTATCTTTATCCTTATCTTTATCCTTATCTTTATCCTTATCTTTATCCTTATCTTTATCCTTATCTTTATCCTTATCTTTATCCTTATCTTTATCCTTATCTTTATCCTTATCTTTATCCTTATCTTTATCCTTATCTTTATCCTTATCTTTATCCTTATCTTTATCCTTATCTTTATCCTTATCTTTATCCTTATCTTTATCCTTATCTTTATCCTTATCCTTATCTTTATCTTTATCCTTATCTTTATCTTTATCCTTATCTTTATCTTTATCCTTATCTTTATCTTTATCCTTATCTTTATCTTTATCCTTATCTTTATCTTTATCCTTATCTTTATCTTTATCCTTATCTTTATCTTTATCCTTATCTTTATCTTTATCCTTATCTTTATCTTTATCCTTATCTTTATCTTTATCCTTATCTTTATCTTTATCCTTATCTTTATCTTTATCCTTATCTTTATCTTTATCCTTATCTTTATCTTTATCCTTATCTTTATCTTTATCCTTATCTTTATCTTTATCCTTATCTTTATCTTTATCCTTATCTTTATCTTTATCATAATCTAGCATACTGGCCAAGTGCTGGTTGGCGGATGACACACGTATTCGGTTATTGTGGTCCTCAAACATGCCGGTTTCTTCACGATGTCTTCCTACTCCGTAAAGCGAGTGCAAATCCATACATAACTTGAAAAACAAGACATTGGTGTAGGCCTGGAATATGTCATATATTATAGCACTTCTTATTAGAGGACAACATCCCTTAGTTTACCTTCTGGCGAGTCAGCAGTAATTACAACTTCCTGAAGGGTTGCTATCACCCAGATACAAATTTAGGGCAGACTGGGGTACATGCGTGGTGTTGGTGCCTGCTACTAGACCGTATTATGGCGACAAAACAGAGATGCAGTGATCAAAATCAAGACGCATTCATCGGAGCAACGTTCGATGCGGTCAATGACGTAGACCTCAATGTCACTTACCATCAGGTGAATTGTGGTCAAGCGCTGACCTATTTAGAGTAAAAAAAAAAATACACTGTCTTTGAATGGGTGACCATGCTCACGTCAAAAATCTTGGTATTTCCATCTTAGCATTACCGTGAGTCGGAAGACACTTTAAAGTGCAGATCCCGGCTGTTACAAATACAAATCATTTATTGATATCACCAAAGTTACAAGTCAAATAATATGATACCATTACAAAAGTATATGACATGTTTCAATGTCAATTTTCAATTATATTCTAGTAATACTTATAATATCATTACAAAAGAATATGATATTAATCAAAATGACAATTTTCACGACTAATTCTAGTAATATAATAATATAATATCAGTACAATAGTATACGCTCAGAATACAGAAAAGTTCTTTCTGTATTCTGAGAGTATATGATATGAATCAAATGTCAATTTTCAAATTTAGATAATCATTTATAGTATACAAAATTTTATCTAATAGCCAAACCCTGAGTCTAGTCTTAAAGCTGGCGGTGGAAGGTGCATCCCGGACAGTCGCAGGTACGCGGTTGTAGATCGCGGGCCCCAACACGTAAACGGATCTCTCCAATTTCACAAGTCTATGTACCGGCATTTTCAGTTGCATCTTCTTCACGTTGCTACGTAAGTTAGTATTGGTACAAGCATTCGTTAATCTGAGGCCTTCAGGCTGCTTGTTTAACTCGACGAAGAAGAACTCGTACTATAGTAGTTTTATGAATGAAATTTGAATACTGTTCAGTATTAAAAATTTTATTTTGCCCATTTTCTTTTTAATTTACTAAGTACCACGAATATCTAGTAGGTCTACAAGTAGCCGTCGCTTTCCACCAGGTTTCGAGGTTGTAGGCAGAACGGATCACACACATAAAAAAAAACAATAAAAGAATAACTCGCTCATGCCTTCGACGCAAAATATAATCGCAGGTTCCTAGAAAGCTAGCACGTAATGACACCTACATTAAAAGCTTGACAAACACATAGAAGAGCGAGCTCTGATTGTAACTCATTTGCGTAAACACAGCTTTAAACACGTGGAGACTCCTCCATTCATGGCAGGAATGCAGCGTGCCAAGTCCCTTAGGTACCAGTGTAAATTAAAACTTGGTCAAGTGCAAGTCAGGCTCGCGTATGAAGGGTTCCGTATCCTAAAAAAACGCAAAAAAGAAAAAGTAAAAGTCGAAGTCAAATAAATTTATTGCATCATTATGGTATACATAAGGTCTTAAAAGTTATTTATTTGGTATCACATAATGGACTCTTCTCGGGTATCGCAAAATTAAAAAAAAACACGTTTGTTGTATGGGAGCCCGCTACCCTTTAATATTTCTTGTAATTTTAATTTACAAGTTTATATTTGATTCACAGATTATTTAGTTCTAATATAGAACTTTTAACAATTTTAAGCGTTGCCTTTTATTAATAATATTGACTTGTAAATTGTAAATTATTAATAAAGAACTTTGACTTTGACTTTATCGGCAAAAAGCACGAAACAAAAATCAGTTTTATTGTATAGGGGCGCCTCTTAATATATGCATTTTTTTATTTAAGTATTTGTTATTTTAGTGGCACCGGAAATACACAAATTGTGTAAATTTCAGCTTCTTAGCAATCATAGTTCGTTCCATCGTTCCGTAAAAGTTTATGCTTACCTTATTCAGCGCAATCCGTTTTCTTTGTAGTTTTAAACCTTATTTACGTAAAGATATAATAATAAGGATAACACGGGATACAATAAAAGAGTAAAGAAAAGTAATTATAGCTAAAGAAACAGACAGTTATCTACAAAATAAATATTATCTATTTTATTCTACAATTGTCTTCAAATCATTTGTCTACAACAATGAGTGAACGTGAACTGCATATGGAATATGTCGACCAAAATCCGCCATAATTATATACTACATACATATACAGGGGTACTTCTAACTAACGCAAAAACCTTTAAGGACGACTTTAAATTAATTTTTTGACGTGTAACTAATGGTGTTATTAAAGAAAAAAAGATAGAAAGAAAAATTTTTTATTACAACAACATAATATTAAAACAGCAACATTGTTTTTGGGCACAAAACAATACAATTTTTTTCAGTATACATATTTATATTTGTATTAAACCACTTTTGTTAAAATACTTTTAGAAATCCGCGAAAAAAGGTTCCATGCAAAAGTCTCAAAAAACGACGCGCGGCTAACTGAGTTTTACTTTGAGTAGGTAACAGAACTTTTATAGCCATAAGACGTTACAGACAAAAAACACATTTCAGTAGCGTTACTTCATTAGGCTAGGTACTATACATTTTATTGAATACTAGCTGCGCTCCGCGGTGTCACCCGAGTTTAACCGAGGTTAAAAGTAATGCGTTAATCTATGTCTGTACCAAATTCCATCGAAATAGATTCCTTAGAACTAAAGTTCCCCATGTAGATATCCTATGTCTCATGAGAGTAACTACTAGAATACTAATACGAGTACAACACTGCAAACTTAAATTATTTGCTTATATACATTTTAAAAGTTTTTGCGCTCGTTAGGGTAACCCTGTATAGCTAGAGTATCTAGTACAAGTTATTATTCTGTGATCTAGTGCTTAGTTAGGGACGTAGTAACTATTGAGTAATCTGTGGTTAGGGTACTGTGTATAATATCTACAAATCTAAATGCAAAAATATTCGTCTGGCGGCAGAGCTGGCACGCGCGACTAAAATAAAATAAAATAGGAATTGAATTGTATGTATGTATGTATTGGTGGTGTTTGTGTGTTTTTTGTGTTGTGTGTGTCGCGCAGAACACCGCAGCGTAGGTTCCGGCTCGCCAGCCGAATAGTTGAGGAGCTACTGGTTATTCTCCTTCTTTGTGTACTTTTCACAGAAGAACCTGCATCCTTCCACCAAGCATAGAGTTTCGGCACCGAGGGGGTTCTAGGGGGTAAAATGCCACATAAACAAATTTCCGCGTAAAAAAGTACCTATGTAAAGATAATTATGATGTCCCTTTAAGAGTAAATAAAAATAACAGTTAATAATTATTAATCAAACATTAACAGTTTGAATTATATAAAATCATATATTATAATTATCATAAAAAACGCATCCAATGATATTTATTATATTTAAAATAAACTGAAAAAACTAAAAAAAGTCAAGGAATTTTTTGAGTCGGAGAAAATTTTACATTTTAATAATTTCAGATGAAATATTAATAAACTATATTTCAAAAACGGTAACTGCTAGACACTTGAAATTTTCACAAAATATATAAATGTTTATTAGCCATCAAATTAAATAAATACAACTAATTTTAATAACAAATAATTTTATTACATGTCAAAAATAATAAAATTAAGTCTTTAAGACTACGTCAAATCCGCTCGCCCAAACGTACCCATTAGACTGGCAGCTAAATAAATGAATTTAATATTATATAGCTAATAATTTAATAATGTTTACATATCTAATGATATAATATTGTATCATTATTTAATATTGTAATAATGTCATATAAAATGTGTCTAACCTTGACGTATTATTTGATAATATTATCAATAAATGGTTTATCTTATTAAGTAAATATTATGTGTTCGAGGAGTCCCTCGTAAAAATTATAACCATGCCAATCTTAATATCTATCTGTTTTAATTTCTTATAATCTTTTTGTTTGAATTTCTTTATGAAACTCTTTATCTCCGTACAGGCCTCACACTTTTGTTCATCCGTATCAAAACGAACCCGATGGCTTGTGACCTAAGTCCTAGCATAGTTTATCCCAGGACCTAGGTTATGTAGTGTTGACTCCACGCTAAGACGACAGACCTTGTACCTGAGAGTAACAACGTCGCTAGAATACTAATACATCGCTGCAAACTAAATTATATGTTAAACATTTATTGGTCTTTATGTATTCACTAGCTGCGCCGCAAGGTGTTTCCCGTGTTAATCCGGGACATAAGTAAGTTAATCCAGGATAAAAAAAATGGTTGCCTGTAAAGTCGGTTTTACGGGCGAAGATTTTACGTGACAACGTCTGCCGCGTGCTGCGCGCGCGGTAGACCGATCATAGTTGAGTGGGAGAGAGACGCAAGGCATTCGGCGGGCCTCTCTCTCGTTCGGTGACTCATCGTAACGTTACCGGGCGTTACACTTTTTCATAAGTGACTCCCAGCCGCAACCTAATTTAAGACGTTGTCACGTCAAAAGTAGCCACGGATAAAATACACTTCACAGTGCTAGCCTGCTGTAGCCTATGTGTTCTAAAAGAGATCACCTTAGTAAGTCATATCATTCCTAATAAAATAAATAAATCATAATTAGTTAATAAATGAGGGAGTTCTGAGGTAAAAAAAGTACAGTCTCAATAAATTGAGATCCTTCTCCGTTTTTAGGGTTCCGTACCTATAAGGTAAAAACGGGACCCTATTACTAAACCTCCGCTGTCTGTCTCCAGGCTCTATCTCGTAAACCGTATTAACTAGAAAGCTTTAATAAGATATGCATTTCCCGTGCCGCTATAACAACAAATACTAAAAATAAAAAAATTAAGATGGTCCCCATACAATAAACGTGTATTTTCCTATTTTTTGCTATATATCAATAACGGTAGGTACTAAACACTTAAAATTTTCACAAAATACATAAAATTATATTAGCTATCAAATTAAATTATAAAATTGAAATATAATAAATATTTAAGGCGGCTCACATACAACAATGGAACGGAACCCTTCATGCCTTGGCCAATTATTGAACTCGGTTAAGAACAATATGGCTACACATACAGTTTGAAATAATCTGATTTAATAATCTTATTGATTTAATCTGTCGCCAAGCACTTAACTGTGTCTACCTGCAGTCTTTGAGGGCCAGTAATTTCAGACTAGGTATTCTCCACCTTAGTTCAAAATATCACTACATCTCGAGATTACCTGCTGGTCAAATGCCGAGCTGTAAAGGGTAAAAAATATGTATATAAGGAACCGCAGAGAAATGTAAATTTAGAAGAAATAAAAACATTTGTCTAGTATTGGCGTATAATTTTGACCATACAGAACGATGCATGGTAGCAAACATAGGTATCTACCGTCCAACAAAAACTAAACGGTTGACATTGTGGAGTTGTCAACCACTTGAGTTAGTCATTATCATTACCATTTTGCAGTTTCTTATACCAACTACAGTACTCAGGCAAGTATGTGCATAGATATTGCAATTGGTATCGCTTCCAATATCTTCTTTTGATCTTATTACAACAGATAACCGTTATGGAATTAATGATTTCATTGAAATCTTTTTTTATGTTATTTAGCTAATCTTTTTATATAATCTTAAGTCGTTTATTTATTAGGTAAGAACTTTTAACAATTGCGACGCGAAGGAAAATAATACGGCTAGCTAAGGTAATCTGACGCGATCATCGAAGCTAAGCAATGGTCGATGCGGACAGTGTTTGGATTGGTGACCATGCACGAGACTGTAGTTTTTGAAGTGGTATTTTTATCTGGGCGCTACCATGGTTCGGGTGACACGTTAAATTATAGGTCCCGGCCGTTAGTCTTAGTACAAGCGGTCGTCAAGCCAAGTCAGAGGCCTTCGGACGGCTTGAAAAACTCTCGACATCGGAGCCTGGCAACTTAGCTCATACGAAGAAGAAGAAAGAAAATAGCGTAGCTAACCACGATTTTACAGTCGACTAAATTTTTTTTTAATTATTTACCACGATTATACCTATAATAAATTTCAAATTCGAAATGATGATGACTTCTGAAATTATTTTTTCTAAATCTTTAATCTACACTAGTTACAGTGCCACCAACTTAGCTGTTCAGTTGACGGCGGCGCTAGTAGAGATTTTTTGCCGATGCTGTCGAACTTGTAGTTCCAATGTTGCCTACCTGAACAGCTAAGTTGGTGACACTGTAGCTCCGTCAGCCCGTGTAGCGTTTTAACCAAGGCACAGAATAATAACTAGTACTACGTAACCAAGGTACCAGCTAAAGCTGCTAAAGCTAAAGCGTTTTGGAGATTTCATTAATTAGTTTATATACCTACAGTAAAGTAATTATATTTTGTGATTTAAGGAATAAGCTACATTTGAAATACGGAACTGGTTGCAATCGTTGTCTTATGATTCAACAGAAGATTTGTTAAAAATAGTTAAATAAGTTAAATGTAAGATAAATATTTAAATACATAAGTTAGTAATGCGTTGTCTTGTTTAGAGGATAAGTTATATTGGTAACTGGAGAAGGTTGTTTCGATACAGGCCAACCGCCTAGTGACGCAACCTCTAGATATGACATATACTACATATAGGGCCGACTAGCTTGAGCTATAAGAGCCAGCCGCCACGGTTGTTTAACTAACAATTACCTTGTTTCAGCCAACACCACGATGACTATTATCAAGCAATAGCTTCATCCACCGCCCAGCGAACATTGCGCTATCCGCTTAGCAAGTGTAATGACATAACCGCGCGGTAGTAAAGCGCACAGCTATCCTACGTGATACTATCTGAGAGATAGTGGGAGCAAGAACTGGGAGATGCCGACTAATCGGTCGCATTACCTTACTCGGCCGCGTGCGGAGCAAGCGGCTCACAGAATGAAATAACTTGCCAAATGTGAGACGTAGAATACAAGCTACATACCTCATATAAGCCTCAATTCAAAAAGCTAAGCCCATACTAAATAATTGGCCAATTGCAAATCGAGCTCGCGCATGAAAGGTTCCGTAGAATTCTCTTTAAAAATGACAAAAAACACGTATTTGCATGGGATGGGCCCCACCCCTTAAAAAAAATATTTTATAGTATATTTGAAAATGTGAAGCTTCTATCTGTTATTGTTGTTAATATAGACAAAATAAAATGAAAAAACATGTTTATTGTATGGACCCCCTTTTAATATTTTTATTTTTTATTTTTAGTATTGTTGTACTAACAACAATACTACAAATAAAAATACTTGTGAAAATCTCAGCTTTCTAGTTTATCACATTATTGAGATTCAGCCTGGTGACAGATAAACAGACAGCGGAAGCTTAGAAATACTCGTAGGGTCCCATTTTCCCAGTAAGCCTCCTGCCAGTCTCATAAGTCGACTGAAAGGAGGCCTAGTTAGTACCCTGACTTGGGGTCAAGTCTAGGAGGGTTGAAATACAGAGAAGAAGTACAGTAAAGTGCAAAGGTTCTGGTGCAATCAAAATGATATCCCAGAACAAGGTCCCATTTTTTTCCCAAGGAAAAAGGGTCCCATTTTTACCTTTTAGGTACCCTACCAACTACCAACCCTAAAAAGTACTAAAAACCTAAGATTTTGACATTTACGAATTTGACATGTAGTCACTTAACCACTTAGCCAGCGCAATGGCGCAGCCACATGTCATAGCTGGCTTTCCAAAAAACTGCCGAAACATCCCTATTAATAGATACTTGACGACATTTTGTTTCCTTATTTTCATAAAGCAAAACTGTAATCTGTAAATCTATTAACCCTTTCATATCCAGTTGTATAAATACTCTGCGGCAGTCTACTCCGCACGCGGCTCTCCGTATAGGGCCGGCCTCGGGCCGCGGCCACAAAAACTGGCAGCCGCGACCGTTTAGTGGACAATTACTTATCGACGCCCTTCTTAGTACTGCTGCCCTATTCTGGATTCGAGAAACAAGCTCATGACAAATATCGTACAGACCAGCGATCAGAATACTCGAGAAGATTACTGTTTCCCATACAATAAGGGGGGCGCGGAATTTGCCATAATTACCGATGAAACCTAGATGGCGCTAGCCAAGCTGCCGCCAAATTCCGCAACGCGCTGCAGTCGCATAGTGATGTAACGATAGTAGATAGCGATTAGTGAAGTCGTTTCAAAAAAATACGAATAGATGCAGCTACATGTATCGAATGATACACGTAGTACGATTTTCAAATAGAGAATTGAGCGTCTATTATATTTATGAGTCTTTAGTAGAGACACTATTAGTCCAGCTGAACCTAACCTCTTGGGAGAAGCCAAAGCCCTGAGACTCTGATAGATGGACCATCTCGAAAGAATGTGACAGAATGGCATCATCATAATGTTTCATATAACATTTGATGATCAGTCTGTCTACAGACTGATCGGCAGACATAATAAATAATGAAAAAAAATGTAGGCTAAAGAATAATATTAGCCCACTTTCCAGAATACTTCCCTTGTCCTTAGCAAGTAAAGGCTCTCTCGTTATCTCCGCTGGACGTCCCGAAAACCTGAGGGATGGAATGCGGAAATGACGTCATTACGACCCACTTACCATCATGGCGGTATGTTTCCTTTTTTTGGGTGTTCTGTGCGATAGCGCTAATCTGAGGATCGTTCAGGACGAGGGCGGGTCACCCTCACAGCGCCAATAGTAGCCTTTTTACTCGTTTACTGACAACTAATCCTAACTTCTCTCCATCCAAAGGATGCCTGGAAGAGATCGCTTTAAGCGATAAGGCTGCCAATTGTGGCACACTTATTTGTAAGCTCTTTCTTTTTCTTTTTTGTATGTAAGAATTAATGTGTCCAATAAAGAATTTTATATCTATCTATCTATCTAACTAATGCATAACTTAAAAAGGCGGTATTGGAAGAAAAACATTATCTATTTACAAAAAAACTTTTTTGTATAGAGGTATTTATTTATAGCCAACATATCAATGATATAAAATATTAAACTAAAACATAACCTACAAAAGTCCAGTGGTAGGGGAAAAGGTGCCCAAAATGCTGGCAGCATTGCCACGTTGGATGCTTGGTTGGTTGGTTGGTTGGCAATGCTTGGTTTCTGACCGAAATAAAAGCCAGCATTTTGGACACCGAAAAATCTTCTAATTCGTTAGAAACGTTTCAAAACACGTTAACATAAAATTATGTTGAATTGAACAGTTATTTCCTTGTAAGCAATTGTGAATTTTCGCGGCTAGTCGCGGTAGTTAGGGTGAGACGACCATAGCTTAGTGGCTAGAGAGGTCGGCAGGGTTTGCCAGAGACGAGGGTTCTAATCCCGCAGGTTGTGATATTTTAGATTTTAGATACGAGTACTATAGACACTGAAAACGAAAAATAGTGTAAATAGCATACAGGCCATCAAAAGAACCACTCTAAGAATATTTCAACTTATTTTGGTGTCAACCAGACTTATCAATATTAATAATATTCTAAGATAAATACAACATGCGCTCTTAAGATAAATACAACATGCACTAAGATAAACACAACATGCACTCTTTTTTTTTATGGTGGATAGGCAAGCGCTTGATCGAAACTTCACCTGATGTTAAGTGATGTTGCGATCTAGGGTGGAGCGCGCTTGCCTAGAAGAAACCGATTCACTCTCGCCTTGAAGACAGTAAGGTTATAGTTTCAAGATTTCATAACAGGGATTCCGGCATTGAGTTCCACAGTTTAATGGTCCGCACAATAAATGTGGAAGCGAAACGCTTCGTACGGATTTTTGGAACTTCAACTGTATAGCGGTGCCTCCTAGCCGTCTCCCTGCTCGTCCGATAATGGAAAGGGGCCGGAGGAATTAGCTGATGTAATTCAGACGCGCACTCTCCAAAATGCATCCGATAGAAAACCGACAGACTCGCAACATTGCGGCGATGCTCCAAATTTTGAAGCCTCGCGTTGCACATGGACTCATTAAGCACTAAGATAAACACAACATGTACTCTTAAGATAAATCCAACAAGCACTAAGATAAATACAACATCCACTAAGATAAACACAACATGTACTCTTAAGATAAATACAACATGCACTCTTAAGATAAATACAACATGCACTAAGATAAACACAACATGCACTCTTAAGATAAACACAACATGCACTAAGATAAATACATAAATACAACATGCACTCTTAAGATAAATACAACATGCACTCTTAAAATAAATCCAACATGCACTAAGATAATAACAACATGTACTCTTAAGATAAATACAACATGCACTCTTAAGATAAATACAACATGCACTAAGATATACATAACATGCACTTTTAAGATAAATACAACATGTACTCTTAAGATAAATACAACATGCACTAAGATATACATAACATGCACTTTTAAGATAAATACAACATGTACTCTTAAGATAAATACAACATGCACTAAGATAAACACAACCTGTCCTATCATGGGATAGATATCCGAGAGCAGCATTTCGTTCTAAGCCAAATGACACATTCAATTATAGGTCTCAGTCGTAAAACACACATCGCCGCTTGCAAGGAGCAGAACGGTGACTGTTTTGTTATTCTAATAAATCCCGTTCATAAATTGTTGTGGTGTACGCGCACCTGCTTGGCCCGGCGCCAGCGCGGCGCTAATAGCGCGGCATTACTCTGATGGACGACCACTCCGCTGACCTGATGATGGACCAAAACTTATTGATATTTCTGAACCTTCTAATTTAGAAAATACAAAATATGAACCTTGACTTCACTATATATCAACGAAATCAGTAATTTGTTCGAAAATACCCGGAGCTATTCACTAAAGTAACAGACAGTTTACGGAAACACGAACCTAGGTATTAAAATAAATTAAAAATTCCAAAAAGTAGGTTAAAAATACATAGTTCTGGCCCTAACTCGATGGCAGTTAAAATATTTAATAAGCTACCAGAAAAGTTAAAAGACATAGAAAAAGACAGTATTTTTGAAAATAAATTAAAACTTTTATTGTTACATAAATGCTATTACTCTATTGACGAATTTTTAAACGATAAGGATTTATTTTTTGCATGCAAATAAACCGGCTCACTCCTCTAGTGTTGCAATACCCGAACAGGGTCCGTTATGTGATATATACCTTTTAAATGTATAACATCTTAATTATGCCATAACGAAGCAATAAATGTATTTGACTTTGACTTTGACTTTGAAAATGTTTAAGACAGTACGGGAGCAAAATATAGTGGTCCTCAAACATGTCGGTTTCCTCACGATGTTTTCCTTCACCGTAAAGCGAGTGCAAATCCACTCATTAGTAACTTGAAAAACAAGTAATTGGTGTAGGGCCAGTATCGAACCAGGGGCTGTCTGATTGAAAAGCAGACGTTATTACCACCGAGCCACACTCGCTTTTTTTACCTACTGCCACCATACAATGCGCTAACTTTTTTTGTCTGTGTTAACCAATCACAATGAAGATGCAACTCATATTAACTATGTATTTTTGTAGTTTGAAATTGACTAAGCGTTTCACAGTCTCCGTTAACAGTTGAAAAGGTCAGCTAGAAATCCTTGAGTGGCTTAAAAACTCTTGACTTAGTGTCAGCTTGGCCACTTAGCTTAACTAATAAAAATAAGGAAAAATAATCTATGCTAATTTGAAAATATATATGTAATGTAATATGTATACTATGCGTGTCAACTAAGAATAGGATCATGCTTGCTTCCGACTTCACACGATAACTGTCAAAATAGTACTGGCAGCAAAAAAAAGCTCATAAAAACAAAAAATCATATTCTTTTTTCAAAGATATAGATTTATTTACTGTACTACTGTAACTCATTTTCAGTTCGAAGGGGGTGCGGTGCTACATTGTAGAGCACGAGAAATCATTTTTAATGTGCACAAGTACTTCGAAAATGTGTAATACATACCGTAGAGAAATGCTATAATGTAGTCGTATATACCGTCTAAGACTATCCACTCACATTTTATCACAATATCACAATCAAAGTAACGAATCTCAAGAGCCCATACACTCTAACACTTCAAGTCAAATCAAATCAACAAAACAGCTGCAACTATTTTCAACCTTACTTTCTTTGCAATAAGAGCGAATATATTAAGACTTGAGTATATCTAGTAAGGTGTGAAAGAAAGCTTCGCGAATGAAGAGTTGACGGATGAAGTTTGGAGAGCTAGCTGATTGGACGGACGACTGATTAGTTGGAGGTGTGATACTGATGAGTAATGAGGGAACAACGAGGTTTGGAAAGAACGGTCAGAAGCATTTATCATCATCATCTGCAACTTCATATAAATAACGTAAGACTTGTAATAACTCTGTGGGAGAGGCCATTGGTGTTGAAACACAGTCTATGACTAAATCAACACCAATGGTTTCATTTTAATTGTGTATTTCTACTTAACATGTCATTATGTCATAAAGAATATTTATTATTATTATTATTATTATTTTTATAAGATATATGGCCAGGCTATGGTGTCGACAGCTTTCAAGCCGCACAGAGGCACCTTGACGTGGTATATAATTTGACGTTTTAATTTTAATTTAACTTTAACCTTGTTAGTGAGTCTATGATACTTGACAATAAAGCGATTTGAATTTGATAATTACTACTGCTTGTACTAAGACTAGATGGATGACATATGACCCACTGTAGAGCCAAGATAAATTGTCAGTCGTTCGCATGGTCAACCATCCAAAGCTTGTACGCATCGGCCGTCGCTTAGTTTCGATGATCACGTCAGAACACCCTAGTCAGCCGAGTTACATGCGCTACTTCTGAATCTCGCAATTTGCAAGTTTAACTCGATTCAATGAAAAAATCTAAGTATCGATATCCGTAGCATTAACATTATATTATACTGTTAGTTATTAGTATATCGTACTTTTAATCATGACTGTTATAGTATTGTTCTATGTTTGGCTCATAGTGACCATGCAAGACTAAGTCACTACATGCAATATTAAAGAATTAACATTCGATAGAAAAATATGAATATTAAAAGCAAATATTAATTTAAGTAATTAGTTTATAAAAATGCTAACATTTGAACAAATTTCCTCGTCGACCAGAAAAATAGAGTTGAGCCAACGAGAGGACATGAACATTCAAATATTTTATTTCTTAACGCAAGATATACATATTTATTTAATTACTTTGAATCAACATAAAAGCTCTTGCTTAATATTAAACATCACTGAGCAATTAAGGTAGCAACTGAAGCTGGTGCTATCTTCGAAGTTAAGCAACGGTCAATTCCAAGATACTTACACATAGTGAATGGAGACGATATGCTCTACGAAGTACAAGTTATTATTCTGTGGCTCAGGATAGGGTCGCGTGGCGTTCCTTGGGAGAGGCCTATGTCCAGCAGTGGTTGCAGACGGGCTGATGATGATGATGACACATAGTAGAAGAATACGTCATGTGGAGACATTCCTGCAGCTCGCGCGCAGAATGCACAGGAAGGTGGGATTAGGGCGGCGGCCTGAAGCGCGAGTCTGTTGTGACACTGGACGAATACTGGCAGTGACTAAGTTAAAGTGAGTTATAGCTCACTATTTGATAAACAAGGAAAATATTAAAAATAAGAAACTGACTTCAATTCAAAAAATACCCAAGCAATTACGAACAAATCTGAAACTACATTTATTTATTTTTTATTTTATTACTTGTTTTACAAAAATATAACTTATAATGATATGTACTATGAAAAAAGCCTCGATGAGGTTTAACCTCCATTGCAGTGTTCTCTAAATTAGCATTAAAAATATTATAATATTAAGAACCTATATAACGTATAACAAACAAAAAATAAAACTAACATACTACTACATATACTACTCTGAATAATAAAACATATTCTGAATATCCGCTTGTATTAGATGGCGTTCTTAGGTAAATAATATTTAAAATAACAATGGAATTGAAAATTTTATATCAATTAAGTAAAACCTGTTTTAAGTGCAATACTTCTACAAAAGATGCAGCCGTATTTTTGTAACCCAGACTCCAAATACTGTTTGACTAATTCAAAATGGAGGTTCTCTATTCGACTATATATCTATACTACTCGTATGTTTTTTATAATTTTAATACCGATTTTATTTTTATTTGAATGGATATTCCTTCACGAACGGTTCCACACAAATATAAGTATATAAAGGAATTGATTGTTTGTTAAATTCAAGTCGGTTTTCCAAAACTTGAATTACTTACTTTTTAAGTTCACATAACTGTAACATATCTTTGACTTCTGTTCGCCACTGCCAGTCTCCGGCCAGTGTCATAACTTGCAGACTTAGGGAGGTGCGCGCGCGCAGTCGCCTTGTCACCTCGCGTTCGAATATAGAACCGGCGCACGTGACTAAATGGGCCATTGGCGACGGACGGTAAATCAAACCCGATTCGAATTGGGAACCATTCTCGAATGTTTTAGGGCGGTTAAAACAGATGGGCTATTTTGTTTCTCTAATTATAGATAGAGTGTTGATGGGTTTACATATTTTACAGCCATTGCGGATCTCCATGATTTTTTTACCGTATGCGTCTGGGTTGACGACCTCGTTGGCGTAATGGTTACCATGCTGGACTGCCAATCAATAGGTTCCGGGTTCGAGTGCTCAGGCAACATCTTTGTGCTTAACTAAATTTGTTGGCTGTGAGTCTGGGTGTTAAATATGTATCTTTATAAAATATGTATTTAGTAAATAGTATATTAGTTGTGTTAGCTACCATAACACAACCTAGGAAAGGTTCAGTATAGGCTTAACCAGCCGTGTGTCACATGTGTCCTAATATTTGTTTATTTTATTTATTTATTTAGCTACACAGTATGGGAAATTATGGCTGAAGGTAGAGAGTTAGTCTAGAATTACTAGCGCTCGTGGAGACTGGCAAGACGTACCGTTAGGTGCTTGGCGACATATTTTTAATTCGAGGGTAGCTAGCCAAAAAAAGCTCTAGAACATTCTCTACTATGTAAATGTGAGAGAGCGATACTTAGGTCTTTTAGTTCGGTAAAAGAATGCAGCTACCCTAAAGACTACGAGTATGTTCGAATACGAGGAAAAGAGTAGACAATTGCACATAAAATAAAACTTTTAATAATCAAAGGGGCTAAGAAAGTAAGAAAAGTAACTTAGTAACTTGATATTGAGCATAAAGTAACTGAGATACAGTTTAGTTACTAGTTCAGGCATCAGTTGACTCAATGTATATTAATTACAGTTGGTACAATATATACGTTAACTTTTTTCAGTTTTAAACACAATTTTTTAGTATTATCAACATGTATATTTTTAGCATTTGAATTGTTCTTTTAAATGTGTACAGTTTTGAACAGTTATAACTATAGCGTACATTTATAATGTAACTGTTTTGTATATCCTTCTGGTGCAAATTAATGATTTATTATTATTATTATTATATATTAATAAAAGACTCCATATATATTTGACAACCTCGTTGGTGTAAAGATTACCATGCCGGTCTGCTAATCAGAAGGTTCCGGGTTCGTTTCCCGGCCCGGTCAACATCTTTGTGCTTAACTAAATTTGTTGGCTGTGGGTCTGGGTGTTAAATATGTATTTATATATAATATGTATGTATGTATATGTAAAAAAGCGAGTGTGGCTCGGTGGTAATAACGTTTGCTTTTCAATCAGACGGCCCCTGGTTCGATCCCAGCCCTACACCAATGACTTGTTTTCAAGTCTGCCGTGCTTATGAAAAACGCATCATCTCGATTTTTTTGTGATTTGAGTTAGATACATATCTGAAATCAGGAAAACAAGATCTACAAACTTTCCAAAGTGACATTATATAAATTATGCCTGTAACACGGTTTTTCAGATTTTATAAACGCATTAACTAGGACTTTAATAGCAGTTTTACAAATGGAGAGTGCATTATCTATAGTTAGTACCAATTTTTTTTCTAGTAGTGATAGGATGACTAGTCATAAACGCTTTATCTTTAAGTTGATGCGTTATTCTAAGCAATCTTAAAGGTCATTAACGTTGGCATGCTTATGATAATAGCATCAACCTGAGATAATGCGTTTATTATTAGGATTACACTACATGATTTAATTCCCGTACATAATAAAGCGCACCAAATTTACAAGTAAGTGCGTTTATGGTAAGTATCAAGTACAGTGCATCGAGTGTTAGTGCGCTTATGGTACAGCACGTTGAGTGTCAGCGGAGGAAGGGGAGGGCATTTTGTGACTTTTTGTGTTTCGCCCCGCAGTCGTGGCACTATAACCTATAAGCATCTTGCGGAAAGTGTACCCGATATGAATTGCATAAGAATCAACACAACACTTTCAGAGAAGTGTATCAAAAGTATGCACAATTAGCTGTGACTGATGAAGATTTCATTTCTTTCTCTGTCGCTCTGCAAAAAGTTATAACGCTTCCTATAATTTAACCAGTTTAATTAGACTACTTTAAAAATGCAATTTTTGTCCAAGGCTTAAAGTCTTCAACGAAAGTTTTGTGCCCTTTGAAAAAGCTAAGGATGATATATTCCATTTGCAGTAATCAGGAATAATACTATTTCTGGACACCTTCAAGAAGATATTAAGTCTGCATTCAAAGCTTTTATAATGAGTAAACGAGATGTAAAGAATATAATTATATGTGCTGAAAATTGTGCAGCCCAAAATAAAAACTGGGCGTTCCTGTGTTTTCTTGTAAACTTGGTCAATAGCCATTGCCACAGAAACCATAACAATAACATATTTTGAACAGGGACACAGCTTCATGTCAGCGGGTCATTTTCATCGTCAGGTGGAAATGGCTATGAAAAACAAGAAGATTTATGCTAAAAAATACTGTAAAAGCTATGGCCATTTCTGATTTTTTCAATTTTACTGACGTGTCTTCACAACATGAGCTACCCAGACTATAATGTAAAAGAAGTGGTGTCGGTCAAAGCTGAGAAGAGTGAATTTTCGCTAAAACACAAAGAGAGTCACTCACCAGAATGAAAAATTCCGGACTTTCTTCAGATAAAAATAATAAAATCAAACTCTTTCCCGGAAGTCGCAAGTAAAGTATCGCTTAGAGGGATAAATAAAGAAAGAAAAAACTAAATTATTAGATATCTTTAATGCTAGAAAACAGGCGAAACTTTTGGAATACTATTCCGGTCTCTGTAAGTATTATAGTAAAGTATTATTGAAGCAGGTATTGCTTGAACTGTGTTAGTGATTTGCAGTAGATAGATATTAAGATAATTTGATGACTGGCCAATGACGAAACTGTGAAAGATTTTAAATGCCTAAAATAATGTAGGAAAGTTATTTTTTTATTAATTTTAAGATCTAAGAATATTTTCTGACTGATTTGGTGTACAATAACATGATCTCACATGGTTTAATCTACATTCGAGTTACACAAAGATAAAGTTCCCAAATACGAGTAGGTAAACAATTCATAACCAGGTTTATGAATTTTTAGATATTATGTTTGCATTTGTTATTCTCAAACTCAAGTTATTAACTGTTATTTTAGTAAGTATCTTAAACGAAACGGTGTCATAGTTTAACAAATTATCTTAGATAAATGTGCTCTCTAACTATACTTTTTATGTTATTATCCTAGATAATAATAATATACGTACTCCTAGGGAGTAATATATAAAAGTTTAAGATTTGTTTGGAAAAGTTTTTTATTTGATTTTGTTTGGCGAAGGAGCCCATGTTTTATCATTTATAAATGTTTGATAATATTGTTACTAAACATCTTCTAGTCTTCAACACTAAATGTTTTCAAATAAATACTTTACAAAATTTATAGAATTGTATTATCTATTACTTACCAACTTATCATTTCTGCAGTAAGAACTACTTGGAGATCTCAAATTTAGAAACCATGCTGAATATAAACTTATCATGTGATAAAGTTGATGCGCTTATAGTGTGTAATAATGAAGAATTTGTGTAACAATATTGCATTATATTGTTTTACTAAGCATAAATGCATCAAGTTAGTTAGTTAGTGCGTTTTTGAGTAGTCAACGTTAATACATAGAATAGAGTCTGCTAACGATAAATACCTTTTTCGGATTATATGTTATATTATAGCATATATATGAAATATGTTTGTATACATAAATTCTTTTCATTATTTTCTTTAGTTTGGTACAAATTTTATATTCGTAGCCCAAGTAGTTTTGAAGATAAAGGAAAAATAAAAATAAAAACTTTAGACGCCATTTTCTCGAAAAGTGCAAAATCGTAGTTAATGCGTTCTTCATAAGCACGGCAGAAGTTATGTATGGATTTGCACTCGCTTTACGCTGAAGTAAAACATCGTGAGGAAACCGGCATGTATGAGGACCACAATATCCGAAGACGTGTGTCATCCGCCAACCCGCACTTGGCCAGCGTGTTGGATTATGGCCTATATCTCTCTCCTCCTGAGAGAAGGCCCCGAGTCCCAGCAGTGGGAACGTATAGTGGGCTGCTTATGCTATGCATGCTATGTATATGTAGTATATCAGTTGTGTTAGCAACCATAATACGAGCTAGATATGGTTCAGTATGGGGCTAACCAGCCGTGTGTGAATGTGTAAAAAAAATAAAAAATATATATATATATTAAAAAAAACTTCAGAATTTGACCTTTTGACTCCGGCGTTACTATGCAGAAATCTATTGTAGACTCATCAGTCCATTTAGAATTGTACTTTCCCATCTAAAAACACGTGTAAACAAACCTTACCCGTGCAATAAACAACGCACTTGTATCGTGCACTCTTTGTTTTAAAATCAAATAGCTGAGCGGCGAGAATGTCCAATAGAGATGATAGTGCGAGGGTTGCCGCCCCCTGTTAATTAAATGTTTTGAATATTCATGGGGAGTGTAATCTGTTACTGCTTGCCTCACTCGAGCTGGTGGGACGTGAGAGAGGTGTAAAACCTGCATCATGTATCGCTGTACGAATTTTAAATAACACTAAGCAACACAATTAGCAATTCTAGCATTCACGTCAAATCATCAATGTTTTTATGTATTAATTTGTTTATTATTTATTATTCCTAATTTTATTTTATTTTGTTTCGTTTCGTTTTGATAAATATTATATTATTTCATTTCGTTTCGTTTAGTTTCGTTTCGTTACATTTTTTTTTTTATTATTTTTTATTTTTTTTTTTTAATTTAACATTTAACTGGCATCCCTCTACAGTGTCAACAATTTAATATTAACTTTATGTAATCATTTATAGCCGGGGCATACAATTTAACGTGTCATCCGACCCACAGCAGCGCCATGAAAGTGCCCCTTGAAAAACGACAGTCATGTGCATGGTCACCCATCCAAACACCGTTCGCCTAGACCGTTGCTTAGCTTCGATGATCGCATCAGATCACCAAGTTACAGGCACTACGACAAAACCACTGTAGACTAGTGTGTCAGTGTAATTTTTTTTTTTTTTTTTTTATAAATATTAGGACACAACCACACACGGCTGGTTAGCCCCATACTGAACCATTTCTAGTTCGTATTATGGTTGCTAACACAACTGATATACTACATATACATACATACATATTATATATAAATACATATTTAACACCCAGACCCACAGCCAACAAATTTAGTTAAGCACAAAGATGTTGACCGGGCCGGGAATCGAACCCGGAACCTTCTGATTAGCAGACTGGCATGGTAACCGTTACACCAACGTGGTCGTCAATGTCAGTATACTCGTATTAATTGGTCTAAGTAGATATTATTTTCTACGCAAAAACTTGCAAGCAGTATGTAAACCTAGAATGTGAGTACAAGTCGCTCCAGGGCCGGATTGGCACCTCTACCGTACCTTACTCCGGCCGGGGGCAGGCGCGCGCCGGAAGTTCAAGCCGTGCAATTTCCGGCCGTCGCTCGCAGCGCCCTCTGTAGCCGACAACTTGCTGCTTTGTTTTGACAACTTACAAGATAGCTAGATTATGTACAATCTATTCGCTACTACTTGCAAATTAAGGTGTTACTTACACAGCGAACCTTTGAACGACTAATAGGGCCTTAATACAACCTTTAATATTTTTAAATAGGTACTCGAGAAAAGAAATAAAATGGTTCCAAGGACCACAAAATCCGAAGACATAAGTCATCCGCTAAATCGCACTTCGTCGGCGTGGTGGATTATAGCCTATATCACTCTTTTTGTGAGACAAGGCTTCGAGTATAGGTAATTCTAATAATCTCCATTGAAAATCGCCATTAATGGGGATTTTTGGCAGCAGTGGGAACGAATCCTACTAATATAATATATGCGAAAAATTTTGTGTGTGTGTGTGTGTGTGTGTGTGTATGCTTGTTACTTCTTCACGCTTAAACGGCATAACCGATTTAATGAAATTTGGTATGAAGATATGTTAGACTTGGGTAACACATATACTACTTTTTATCCCGAAAACTATTGTGGTATCCGTGGGATACTCAAATACCTTCAAAATCTATGTCACTCCTTCACGCTCATACGGCTGGACTGATTTTGATGAGATTTACTATGAAGATAGGTTAGACCTTGGATTAACACATAGGCTACTTTTTATCTTGGATTAACGCGAGTAACACTGCGGGACGCAGCTAGTGGACAAATAAATAAATAAAAATAATATATCATTCTAAAAATAATACGTATTTTATGATAAAAGACGAGCTGGTAGCTAGCATAATAAGCTTCATCTTTCAAGGCTAGTGACTACTGCCTTATATCGTGAGATTTGTATTTAAAATAAACTCAGCGCTACAAAGAACTGTGTCTGAACTGAATTAAAATTTGCGTAAGCCTATATTTTAATACAAACTTTTTTTTTATGATGGATAGGCAAGCGCTTGATCGAAACTCACCTGATGTTAAGTGATGTTGCGATCTAGGGTGTAGAGCGCTTGCCTAGAAGAAACCGATTCACTCTCGACTTGAAGACAGTAAGGTTATTCAGAGGGAACAGGGATTCCAGCAATGAGTTAGTTCCACAGTTTAATGGTCCGCACAATAAATGTGGGAGACTGTATAACTAACTCCTCCTTCTCGATAGAATCTCTGCACAAACAGGTGTAATTACTGTAAGTGAATTCGGTAAGTCTAAGTGAAAACAACTACTTAACTTAATTAAGCTGAAACGTTTCCAATATAACTCAGCTTTCTTATTCTGCTAATTAATGCTTATTAAGAATGTAGCGCTTTAGAGATTAAGGATGCTGCTACATTTTAAGGAATATATTAATTTAAATTAAATTTTATTGAGACTGTACTGTCTTATTTAAGGGCGTGGTTCGTAGACGGAGAAAACAATAGACGTAGTCACATTTCCATCTCTTTTACTCAACAGCAAAACAGCCATATGTAAAAATAACATGCGTGAAAGAGGCTCAAACTGTTTTTCGAAGTGCAAAACTTTATAAGCACTTTACCTACTGCTCTTCTTGTTACGAGCTAAGTGGCTAAGATCTGGTTTGTCCAGTTTTCAAGCCACCCGAAGGTCTTTGACTTGACTGCTTGTACTAAAACTAAAAACCGAGAACTAAAATTTAACGTGACGACCTGACTTACACCAGAGATGTCAGGGTATAGTCATCGACATCATCATCATCATCACCATCGTCATCGTCATCGTGATTCTCATTGCCATCGACATCATCATCATCATCATCATCATCATCGTCATTAACGTCATTATCGTTGTCATAGTCATCGTCATCATCGTCATCGTCGTCGTCGTCGACATCGTCGTCATCATCATCGTCATCATCATCGTCGTCGTCGTCGTCATCGTCATCATCATCGTCGTCGTCGTCATCGTCGTCATCATCATCATCATCATCGTCGTCATCATCATCATCGTCATCATCATCATCGTCGTCGTCGTCATAATCATCATCGTCGTCGTCGTGATCATCATCATCATCGTCGTCATCATCATCATCATCATCGTCATCATCATCGTCGTCATCATCATCGTCGTCGTCGTCGTCATCGTCGTCATCGTCATCATCATCGTCGTCGTCGTCGTCATCGTCGTCATCATCATCATCGTCGTCGTCATCATCATCATCACCATCGTCATCATTCTACTACATGTGGTAATAATTAGTCATTTATATTTTTTTTATCATTTTGACTAATTTATTTGTAAAACAATTTACTTACCTATATACAAATTTACAACTTAAAACCAAATGATAAAAATAAATTTATAAGTTAAGAATAATAAAGTGTAAATTACTTTAAAATTATTTTACAAAGAAAAGTCTGTAAACTTAAAAATAAAATAACAAAGCATTGAATAATAATTTTAACATTTATTTATAATATTTTTTTAATTTACCAATAAATCTCTGTATTCTCTGTATAAATATATATATATATATGTATGTATGTATATGTAGTATATCAGTTGTGTTAGCAACCATAATACGAACTAGATATGGTTCAGTATGGGGTTAACCAGCCATGTGTGAAAAAAAAACTGTAACAATAGGTAGGTATATGAGTACATATCTGTCGTCTACGTACGAGTAAATAGGAACGTTCGAAAGCACTCCTTTGCAACGTTTTTCATTCCTTCATAGAAAGCGCTGCAGACCTTGTTTTATTCCATTGAATCTACGTGACTATATCGCTTTGAATTACAGAGTTCATTCCGCACGCTCCCCTTGCATCGGATGCAAGGGAACCAAAGAAAATATTGCGACTCGGTACGTGTGATATTTATTTATTAAGCCAGTAAAACTCCGTGCTGGGGTTCATTCGGAATTTTTGGAATGGACATCAATAACTTCTGCAAGTGAGAAAGGTTAGGTTAGTTCACGGAAACATCTAGGCATCTAGGCATAAGAATAAGTTGCAAGTTCCAAAAAATGCATAGTTCTGGCCCAAACGCAATGGCAGTCAAAGTATTTAATAAGTTACCTGAACAATTAAAGGGTAGAAAAATACAGTATGTATCTGTATATATTAAAACTCCTATTGTTGCAAAAAGGCTATTATAAAATTGACGAATATCTAAACGATAAAGATTGATTTAGCATAATAAACCTGGATATTTCTCTCTAATTTAGGGATATTGTTAATACCTCAATTGACATTTATTAATGCAGATCGATTCAGTTGCTGATGTAGATAAAGTTATTAAAATTAAGGTTATTGAAAAAAAGTTGTGGTAAACAAACTAAAATTAAGACATTTCTCTTTAGGATTATTATTCCTAGCACAGAGCAGAGCGACTTTCTCAGGTACAACACAGCCCTCCACTCACATAGCTATAACTAAACATTACTTTATGTACCTAACTCTGAGATGTAAACAAACAATAAAGCATTTGAATTATCGCCTTTCCTTATTTTTATTTATAGCCTTGCTACAAAAGATTTTCTTATTCCATTAACAAACATTGGTCTAAACCGTTTCCTTCTTTTAGTTGTCGTAATCGAGTTAGGGACTAGTTGCCAATCGGTTAACAACTCCGCTAACTGTATTGTTTTAACGGCCTATTGTGTTATTTCTATTGTTGCAGGCCTTTTTGTGGCAGATTAAATGTTTCAATTACCCAGTTCAGGAAAATGGAATCTTTGAAAAAGTTTCAGATCAAACTTTGATGAAGTGAATTGCTTTCAGAATCTAATAAGGCACTTGGTAAATCAAACGCTTTTATTTCGATTGTTGTGGAGATAATATTTAGATTGTTTTCCTATCGTTTTAAATAGGTAGGTACTATTATTAAATCTGTCAGGCTAAGCAAGGTAGAAATTACGCAATAAAACGACTTAACAGGTAACATATGTACCTACTATCATACAATGACCTTTTACTTAATCAAATTTAATTTTACAAGGTTTTAAAATACAGATAAATAAAATACTTGATCCTATACATAAAAAAATTGAAGCTACGAGTAATTACGACTAAACAATCTTAATTTATTAATCAATTAGTTACTCGTAATTGAGTCGTATTTATTTACTCGTAAATTGGTCATATTTACTCGTAAATTAGTTGTCCATTATTTGATTGACCTTTTTTTTTGGGTTGACACTTAACAGTGACATTCTAGTATTTCTAACAGTTGCGGAATATGAGAGTTTTTAGATTAATCACATCGTGTTATGTTTTAAGAAGAAAGCAGTGTCTCCCTTATACGTATTATATCCTTATCCCATAGACAAAATATATTTAGTCTATGCTTATCCCAAATGGATCCAAAAATATCTGTTCCCCTCCAAACTCCCTTAACTAGATTGTACCCGTGTCCGTCAAACTCCTGACTCCGGCAGGATTGCTCCAATTTTTACATGATCCTATTAACTGTTGCGAATTAATACTCCCTAACAAACACTCGTTATAAACTATCCTTCGGGGTGCCTGCAGAGATGTACTCAGGAATTGAAAAATTTATAGTAGTTTTATTTTCTACATTTATTAAATTGTTACGTTTTTAAAGATGTAGTATAAGTAAATATAGCCCCAGTTTTTGTTCAAAAGTTTATAATATGGCACGGGCAAAATCGTGAATTTACAGTTTTCGTTATCATGAACGATAAAAAATATCGCAAAATAGCATAAAGACCATCCAATGAACCACTCTACGAATAGTTATGCTTATTTCGTTACGAATACGACTTATAAATCGGAAATAAAGTTGGATAAGAAAATCTAACTTAAATTACTCGATCCAGTTTTTTGTTCACATTGATAAATAGGAATTGTACCAAAATAAGTTTAAACATTCTTAAGGTGGCGTCTAAAGAATTAGGCGGTCTTTTTAAATATTTTTACCCTATATGACTAATAACGAAATACTACTAATTTAAGATTTTGCCCTTATCATCGTATTAAGATCTTGTTCACCAGAAAATTAAAAATTAATGTAGACGCTTATATATTATAAGCTTATATATTATAATCAATTCAAACGGAAAAAAAACAATATAAGTACCTTGCCTTACAAATATGAAACCATCAATGGAATTCACCTGAATCGACTTCATATGTTTGAGGTTAGCGGCTTAACGTAGGAGCCCTAGTTACATCTCTGTGCCCCGGGGGAGACAAAGGCAAATCGGAAGCAAGAAGCAGCCAATGAAGAGGAGGCAAATCCCTGAAAAATGTCAGCCATATTTTACGTTGACGGCTCGCTCGGGGCGCAAACAGAATTATACAAGTTTAGATCTAATTTGCGAATAGGTCCGTGTACAATTAGAGGCAATAGACTTGACGCAGCGGTCCTCTTTGTCTTAATTTTTAATCATTTAGCATAAGTTAGTGTGAGAAGAAGTTTTACTATTATCTTTGTTTTATGAGTTAAACTATCGAAGCCAGCAAACACAAATTACTAATACATTAAACACAAAAACAAATTCACTAATACATTTAGAAACACGTTATTGAATTAATGTAGCCTATTGTGACAAAAGGAAAAAAGAATTTCGCTTATACTAACAAAAGGGAAACCTATCTTTATCTTAGTAATACAGGTAAGTTTGATTAGGTAATTAAAAGCAGAAACTAATAGAGTACTATAATTACTGTAACGTACTATAATTTGTTTTATTAAAATCTAGACATTAATGTACTAAGTATTTAGTAAGTATTTATATTGTGTTTTATATTTTATTTTAATAAGTAGGTGTGCATACTTATAAGATTAAATCATTTCAATGTGATATGTAAATAGGTTTTATGAAAAATAAAAGACTAATTTATAATGGATAAATTCCTGACGTGCTAAATAGTACGTCTAGAAGTGTACGTAAGATCAGAGGGATAATTTCCCAACAACTCGGTGCCCCGTCAGATGTTATTATTAATTAATATTGTATTTACTGCTTATTGAAACACGGATATTGAACTTCCATTCGGATACTGATTTTGACAATATTGCACATTGAATTGATATAATGGAAATCATATAAGTTAAAAGGAGCGCTTTGGTAGTGGGCTGAGATTTTAGATTAGCTTCAGTTTTTATCTGAAGCTATATTCCTTACTTCTTACTGTAGTAAATAGTCGGTATTATTATAAATATTCCATTTTCAGACTAGACATACTCTACTTTCGGCCAGAATGACGCTGATTCGTGTGGTTACGCGCCCTCTTGTTCAAATGACTAAGTAGCTGTTTTAACTAAAATTTATATTTAAGTTAATCATGGTCACACTATCTCGATCTGTCTGTCTGTGGCACCGTAGCTCCCAAACGGATGAACCGATTTCCATTTAATTTTTGTATGAAAGGTAGAGAATGGAGTGTTACTAGCTATGTAAGATATTGGTGCAATATGGCTACCGCCACAAAATGGCGGATGATATAAATTTTTCACAACTCGTCAATTTGGGTATCAAATGAAAGGTCTTGATTAGTAAAATACATACACTATGAAAAACTAAGATGGCTGACACCGCAATAATGTTGTCGGGGGTTTTAGAAATTATTAATTTGCCCATTTTTTTGCCCGCCTCTCGTCCTGTCCTGTCTCATCTCATGTTATCTTTTTTTTCGTCGAAAAAAACAATAGCTTTACCTACGTATATTAAACATTGTAAACTGTTCACGTAGAGTCACACTTACTTATTATTAAAAGTTGGAATGAGTCCAACTTTTAATAATAAGTAAGTGTGACCGTTTTCTACGCGAAAATTTTACGTACATTGTATGCGTAGGTACATATGAATATGCACAATTTTACCAATGAAAATAAAAAAATAAATATCTACTATTTGTTTTCTGAGCCCAGTAAACTGCCAACGTTCAGAACACCCCTCGTTTCTAGGATCTTGATGTATATTTGCATAGATTTAAGTTATCAGGCCCTGTTTCACCATCTCCGGGCAAGACTCCTAATTGTTATTGTTATGGTCGTCGCTGCTGTATTTTTTTATTGCTTTTGTTAATCGGAATTGGGCTCAAGTTATGATTTAATTTTGGTGAATGTGGAATTAGATTTTATCAAAGAAAGAATAGCTAATTTGTGTAGTACCTACCTTGTATAAGCAACCCACTATACGTTCCCATTGCTGGGACTCGGGGCCTTCTCACAAGTGGAGAGAGATATAGGCCATAATCCACTATGCTGACCAAGTGCGGGTTGGCGGTCTTCGAATATCGTGGTCCTCAAACATGCCGGTTTCCTCACAATGTTTTCCTTCACGGTAAAGCAAGTGCAAAATCCACACATAACTTGAAAAATAACTCATTCAAACGTTATTACCACCGAGCCACACTCACTTTTACCAGTGGGTAAACTACTTTGAGTTTTACTATTTTGTGAAAATTTTGACAAATTTAATTTAAACATCTTTTTTGTCATAATTATGTAATTATTTTAAAAGTGGCATTTTCATCTGGGCGCTGTCGGGGGTTGAATATATCAAGTACATGTATGTGTCTCCTTTGGGGTTTGAATAAATTGTGTTCTTTCTTTCTAGTAGGTAAGTTTCCAGTAACACTGTAGAGGCCGTATATCGCAGGCTTAGTCCTGTGAGCGCCAACTGGCTCCATGAAGCAGATTGTCGCGCGGGCTAGCTGTGACCCACATACTGCTGCCAAACTGTTATCGCACATGGGAGCTTGCCAGCCCCGCACGACCTGGGGCTTAGCGGGATTGCTAGACTGCTGGATCACCGCTCTTACAGGCGGTTATGTAAACTCACTCACAGAATATACTGGTACACCGTGAAACACTGTTTAGCACCTTCATCAGGCCTGTGTCACTCCGCGTGTAGGTGTTAAAAACATACTTAAGGGCGGCGGCCACTGCGCAAAGGGCCAATCTATGTGGCTCTTTCAATACCACAGAATCATAACTAGTACTACGTATAACCATGTACAACGTATTATGAACCGTAGCATAGTGAATTAAGGCCCATATTCCTTTGAAAATAAATTGGTAGGTAACGAAATCATCACGTGATCGACTGGACCGCGAGCTAAATTAAATCATATTGTTTATCAGATTGAGTTCATATTTCTTTGAAAACCATTGCGAAGTGAAGCTTCTGTACGAAGTACAAGTTATTATTCTGTGCCTTCATGTAGCGCCTGTAGCTCGGCTAGCTAAGCTGATCTGACGCGATCATCAAAGTTAACCAAAGGTCGATGCGGACAGTGTTTGGATGGGTGACCATGCACAAGATTGTCGTTTTTAAAGTGGCATTTTCACCTGGGCGCTACCGTGGGTCGGTAGACACGTCAAATTGTAAGACCAAACTGTTAGTCTTAGCAGTTCGGACTACGGTGTATCGATGAAGCTATTTTATCGATGAAAAATACTTAATTACCTAGTCTTACTTAGTATATAAAAACTATGTGAAAGTATTTATAATACTTTATTCAAATTTACAATCATAATAAAAATAACCGTCTCATAATAATTGACATGATACAAAGAAAAACAAGAAACTGTGAAACATATTAGACACAAAAATCAACACATAAAGTGCATGCAAATGAATCACTATCTAGGTAAATAATTAATGAAAAATATTAACTATAATTTCAGTCTGGACGAGTAATTATACAAACTTAACTATTAACGCACATAGATCTATTTGTAAGATCTAATATTAGTAGGCACTGGATTAACATTCACTACAGATTTGGTACCACTTAATATTTAACTATATTTTGTGTTTTTTTTTTTACTTTATTGAAGCTATTTAATATTGTATGTGAAACTACCTGCAATTATTCATAAAGCTTTGGCTTTTCAAGCTCCAATCTCTGATATTGAACATTTGTATGTATACATGCTAGCTGACCCGGCAAACATTGTTTTATCTCACTTAGGGGTATGAAAAATAGATAGTAGCCGATTCTCAGATCTACTGAATACGCATATAAAATTTGGTAAAAATCGGTCAAGCCGTTTCGGAGGAGTATGGTAACTAACATTGTGACATGGAAATTTTATATATAAGAAGATAAGATGTATGTATTCGTTTGAATGACAATATTTGAATTTATGTAAACATGTGGACCCCATGATGAACAATACTAAAAATAATGAGTAAAGATAACCTCTAAAGTCTTACCAAGAAAGTCGAAAACCAAATAATCTTACTCATTCCGCCTGAGGCCAGAGTGCAAGCAAGAGCGCAGACTAAACGATAATCGGCCTTAACGTTTGGTTTGTGTTGCTCCAATTCTATTTCTTACTCATCTCATAAAATTATCGTCTATAAACTAATTTGACAGTTTTTTTTTTACCTATTTATCACTATTCGGTAAACAGCCTAAAACTCATAAAGCTAATTCCCTAACGAGTAAATCTATGAAAAAAAATGTAATGGTAAAATGTTCGTATAATTTTTTTTAGTCAATGTCCTGATCAAATAGCCCAGGCACCATCACCCGACTTTCGGCAAATCCGACTTCCGTATCCTGAGAGACCGTCGAGGTGCTTCTTCTATATTATTTCCTATCTCCGCTAAAACATCTTTCTTCGTCGACCGCTTAGCTCTTTCAGATCTGGGTGTTTTTACCGTCTTTGGTATATCTCGTTCCCTTTGTGGGGATATCATGCTTTTTCTCATTGTTCTCGTCATGATTCGGCCAGCTTTGGTTTCAGAGTCTGGTGATACCGTGGCGTTTTGTCGGACCAGCTTAGGGGTAACATTTCCTTTTTTTACTATGTTGTCTTTCTCTTTGAGATTTGTATTGTCTAGATCGTTCTCTTTGATATTTTCTTCCTTAGGCTCTAAATCTTCTGTAGTCTCCTGAAAGCTTGTGTTATAGTTATTCTCCTTAGTATTGTCTTCGGTAGAAGTATCGAGGTCGTGTCGTGTCTCGTCGAAGAGAACAATACGTATTTGCCTGTTTGGTTTCTTCACAGACTCCTGTGGCTGCTTGAGAATGCTCCGGCCGGGAGTCGCGTGGAGATTCGGCACTGGAGATTGCTGAAAGGGACATGTCATAAGTATTTTATAGGTATTGCTTGCAATATTGACACTGAAAAATTGGCTGGTCAATCAAATGATTTTGTTTTTTATTTTTAAGACATAACAGCTGAGAGAATATGACCAACAGAGTGTAGTGTGGCTAAATATGGAGCATGCCTAGTTCTATTCTACTTTTATACCACAATGCAATTAGACAGATGATGACTATAAGAGATATAGATGTTACTAACAGGATGGTAGCCACATGAATCAGTGGTTCTTTTGCTGAAGATGTAGCATGCCCAGTCTGTAATTACAGGCTCTCAAGGAGGCTTCCGGAACACGCACACACGATACACGAACAGATTTTCAACTTAAAGGCGAAATATTGTAATGATGGGTGTATGTCTCTTACTCTTTGACGCTATTACGCTCGAAATCGATTAGGGAGAAACTCGATATAAACTTATACTTATATACTTTGGATTAACAAATACGCTATTTGGTGCGCCACGTGGCGCCACTAGTCATGATGTACTTACAGGCAGCGGTTCGATTCCGTCGCACTCGACGTTCTTCCCGAGCACGGAGGCGCGCAACATCGCGAAAGACGCAGATTTCTGGAACATTCATTATAATTTATTGAAACAAAACATGACGTAGTAATTTTTTTAATATGATTTCGTCTATCACTTATTCGTTAATATAAACATATTATACTTAACCAAAAGCATTATTATTAAAGTACATAAAGACAATAAACTTTGTCAAAATCACACACTTGCCACAGCATGTCAACAATTATTAAATTTTTACTCTATTTATTTGAACCAAAAAGTTTTATTATGTTAATTAATACTGAACGATTCGATTTCGATAAAATTTACAAGGGACCAGGTAAAATGCCTCAAAATTCTTATAATAATTATGATGTATGTAAGCTTGACTGCGGTCTAAGATGTAACACGCTTGCCTAGAAGGAACCTATTTACTCTAGATTTGAAGACCCCCAAATTGTACATCTCGGGAAAAAGGTTTTGGACTTTCTTACCCTAGCGGAGGAGGCTTTCTCCGCCTCGCTGGAGAGGACGGCCTTCAGCAAGCTGCCCGCGCCCCCCCGGCGCGAGGGGGTGCACAGAGCGGGGGAGAGCGCGGGGGAGCGCGCGGGGGAGCGCACGGAGAAGAAGCCCGCCTCGAACGTCTTCTCCTCTTCTGCCGCTGCCGGCTGCACCTGCTGCGACTTGGCTTTACGCGCCGCTGGACAAATCAAAGTTATAACTATTAGTTTCGAACGGAAATTTGCGAAACTTTGGAAATATGACAAACTTACGAGTATGATAAAAGTAGTCAAAAAGTCTGACTGTCTGAAGAAAGAGAATGGAAAGAATAAAGAAGAGAAGGAAGCCATAGATGAATAAGAATAAATATTAGGACACATTTCACAGATGGCTGGTTAGCCTCATACTAAACCATTTCTAGTTTGTCCAGGTGCTAACTATATAAAACTAAACAACTGATATACATACATAAATATTTGATATCGCTACATATTTAACACCCAGACCAACAGCCAACAAATTAGTTCATCACAAAAAAGTTGACCGTGCCGGGCGTCAAACACGGCACAGCCAACTTTTTTGTACCAATCTCTGTCGCAGTCCGGCATGGTAACCATTCAGTTTCAGTTTGAAAATTCTTTATTTAGCATAAGAGAACTTAATTATTACATCACCAGTGTAATTATAATCCTAGTGGTAACACAGTTGTTTATATAAGACTGTTTTTGCACCTTGGAGCTTACAAAACTTTTAGTCACGTATAAAATAAGAACACAGTAGAAAATTATATAAATTAGAAATTAAACATTACTTTATAATTACATAAGCTTTAGATATAGCATTATATTTTATGGCAGAAATTTAGGAAGAAATAATATAAAACAGTATTAACATGTACTAGAGGGTATTTTCAAAAAATCATATATCGGGCGACTAGTCAAACAAATGGTAACCATTACACAGACAGGGAAGAATAAGGAGAATATAAAGATGGTATGCTACCTGCAATCATATCCCTGAGCTTGCTAGCGGGCGCAGCGCGGGGCGGCGGGCGGCGCGGCGCGGCGCGGGGCCGGCGCGCGGCCGCCGGTGCTGCTGACACCTCCTCCACCCAGTCTCGCGCGCGGAGCTCCTCTAGATTCTTGAAACGCATGTCTACATTCTCCACCTGCGATACAAATACAAAATACTTACACATATAATGTTTCCAGTAACTGGATGACCGAGCTTAGCTTGGTACTTTTTTTTTATATGACATTTTCTAAAAATAATTCCTAGCTAGATCGATTTATCGCCCCCAAAACTCCCTATATACTAAATTTCATGAAAATCGTTGGAGCCGATTACGAGATTCCAATTATAAATACAATTCAAGAATTGCTCATTTAAAGATATAAGATAAGATAAGATATTATCCAAAAATGTTTTATTTTTTCAGATGATGACATGAATCTTATGATGGGCATAATCTTGAATTTAGTCTTGAAGTCTACACCTGTGTCTTGGCGATCCAAATTTCCTCTGGTACCTTATCTGGTATCCGCGCGGTTGTTTAACCATTACACGGGATTATTTTATTACACCACGTATTAGGTATATAATATTGAAGCGAAAATAAATAACTTAACTCTTGATTTATATGACAGTATGCTTTAGTATGGTATTGAAGAAGGTAAAAAAAAAAATGTACAGTTGAGTCAGGTATTACTCAACATAGCATAAAAAAAAATACAAATTGATTAATGCAGGATTATGTTATAGCACAGAATAATAACTTGTACTTTGTAGTTATAGGAACAACAAAATGTGTTAAACTCCAATGTAGTTCAGCTTACTAAGGTGATCTGACACGATAATCGGAGTTAGGCTGTGGTCAATAATATTTTATTACCCACAATTGCATATTCAATCCTAGAATTGCATGTTTCTTCAATACATTGACTTTGGGTCAGTGACCATGCAAAAATACTGTTACAAGTATTACCAAAGTGGACTGTTAATTCTAGTATAAGCAGTGGTTAAGTCAAGTTCAAGACTCTTGGACAGGTTGAGATATAAGAAGAAGAAGAGTATACCTGCATAAAGACCATATCCCAGAAGCCTCTCAAGTCTGCGGGCGTGACGAGCGGCGCGGCGGGGTCGGGGCGCGCGCAGCGCTGCACGAGGGACGCGAACTGCTGCATCTTCTGAGACATCAGCAGCCGCGCCTGCCCCACCGCCGCCAGCACCAGCTCCTGTACACAACACAATGTAGTACCACTACTAGTAGTAGTGGTGGGATGGTTTCCGCAGTTAAGCCTTTTTGCGTTGACTTTCCTGCGTCAAGCCGGGCAGGGTGTGCCTACTCCAGACACCCCGTGTCCTCCAGAAAAGCCAGCAGCTCACCAGCGCGAGCCTCCTGGAGGATCCCCAGAGACCCAGGGATGTTTACACAACACAAAACATTCATCATCAATCATCATCAGTTTAAACTGAGGGTTAACTGGGGGTTAACCCCCGACGCATAAACGACGCGGGCGAGCACTAGAATATGCTCTGAGCCCATATTATGGTTTTGTAGCTGTTTTTTCCTCCAGCTGATTAGCAGGAATTGAAACCACTCTCCATTGGACGTACAACGGTAACGCATACAACTTAGTTAAAATTGGATGTAGGCAGATTAACTCCACACAGAGGCAATTCACAATTAAATTTTAACACATTATTCAGTTATTTATAAATGCTATTAAGGCATACCTTGCATTTGTTAATTTTTTTACAGTATATTTGCATTATTTGTTATGCTAATATCTATTGATAATATCAATGAAACTAAACATCCGTCTACCTACTAATTAACCTATACTTTATCATAAATGTGAGACACATGTAAAAATAATAAATCTTAGTAAAAACATGAGTGTGCACCTGCACAGTGTCGGGCAGTTCCACTTGCTGAAACACAGCATCCCATTCATCACACATCTTTGTTATGCGAGCTATCTCCGAGGACAGCTGCCGCTGGAAGTGCTCCACACTCTCCATGTCACTCTCGTCCTCTTCAAACAGACCTGGAACAGTTACCATCATCTTCAGCTGGATTATTCCCACTGCTGGGTCATAGATTATTAATTAATGCACGCCGGTAGGCAGAATATGGTGCACTTTTTCTTTGACCGAATACCTGTCCGTATACTATAACTATTTTCGCAATAAATTGATTTGAATTTGTACCCAGCAGTGTGAAGTATTGGAGGCCTGTGCCTCCACTCCAATACTACAAAAAGTAAAGTTGTAGGAATTGCTGTTTAGATAAAAATACATGAGATAAGAGAGAAAGGAAATAAAAGGAGACAATTTAGTTGCTTGCATTTTTAAATGATGATAATGATTACTATTCAGAAAGGATCTTTCCAGTCAAAAGGATACCAAATTTTTGAATCTGAAACTAGGTGAAATGGATAGCTTATCAGTGGCTATTGTACTATAAGTGAAATGGATAGCTTATCAGAGGCTATTTTCATGAGTGTGTTAGGTGTAATGTAGGTCATACAGAAAGGCAATTCATTATAAATTTACCTTCTTCCATTTTCTTCTTCATCTCTTTGCGAGCATTCTCCTTGCCCCTAGACATGGTGACACACGGGCTTATCTTCCTCAACTCCTCGGGGACCTGTTCTGGAGTCATCGGAACATCTTGTGGAGACTTTGGTGACCGCAACTTCTCTTCAGAGCTGGACTCGCTCTTGGGAATGCGATTTCTCGGAGTACTCATTCTACCTCCATATTGTTTGCCAGACTTGTTTGGTGTGGACTTAGGACTTGATGTCAAAGAAGTGTTTAAGGATTTGCGTTGCTTGTGTACTGGAGAATTCTTCTCTGATTCGCTGCTGGAACTAAATTGTATAGCTTTCTGACTGAGTGTTTTGTTTATGGATGGTTCATCACAGCTGGATGATTGCATGGACTTTAAGGACCTGGATGTATCATTCCCCGTAGAATAATGCTCATCAGAGTTCTCTTCGCTACTAGAACTAACAATTCTGGCTGTATAGTCAACATTGCTGCTGGAGGAAGATGTTTGCTCAGTCTCACTGCTTGATGAACTCTGCAATTTGCCCTTTAGAGCCTTTGAGACTGGCTTGGTAACCTGGTAAGGTTTTGTATTCTTAGTGTTGCTTCTGTTCTGTTTGCTCTCAGCTGCTATTCTGTTGTACGCTCGAGACCGGGTCTGCACCGCTGCAGGCTTAGCAACCGGCAACACCGGGTTGAATGTGTATGCAGCAGCAACATCTTTTTTACTCTTAGGAGGTGCCAATTTAGGCATTTTGGTTAATGTCTTGATTTGAGGAGCATGAAAGGCTGCATTTTTTGGTGCAAAGGACTGAAGCTGTGGCGGTTTCTTCTCTTCTTTCTTCTGTCTGGCAGTTTGAGAGCGAGTGACACATCCAGACGAGCTCGGCATGGGCCTGACGGGTGGCGGCGGCACATACTTCAGAGGATGACACTGCTGGGCTGCAGTGGCAATAAATGGCTTTTTCTTCTTCTGTGATGCCTGTAGCTTCTTTTTAATCTCTTTTTCCTCCTTCCATTTCTCGAGCAGCTGTCGTCGACGTTCAGGGTTCTTCGGGTTAGGCTCCGGCGCAGGCTCGGGGCTTGCCTGACATAGGTTCCTTATGTGATCGAATGATGTCAGTCTGGTACTCTTCCTGTGTTTCAGATTATTCTCCAGACGCTTGTACACCTGAAATTACGTTGTTCGTAATGTAAGCTTCATATTGCAACTTTATTTAGACTCGGACTGAACAATGTCATATTAATGTTTGATTGAAACACATGCATGAAAGCTTAAAAGCTGATTTGATTGTGATGATGAATTGATATCGTACCCCTCCTGCTACGCTCTGAAATTGCATTGGTTTGCTTTTGTGATTTTTTTGATGTTTTTTCAACATAGAACCGAAGTCGAAGCTCTTCTCTGGAAACCAAAGAAAATCTTTGTCAAAATGTAGTTATTACCAGGATTTCACATTTCACTTTATATAACTACTAATTTTTCAGTCCTACCCATTATTGAATCCTGTGAATATCTGAAAAGAAAGCTAAAATAAAATTAGTTTAGAATAACAAAACGACACAAGAAAGCATCATTTTGATTTTTGAAAATTCCGTTACAAATACAAATAGCTGTCAGCTGTCATTCGTGTGATTTTGGTAATGTCAACTATATGTCAATTTAGCAGTGATGTAATCACTATCGACTATTCAATTTATCGAATCAAGTATTCGAGCCCAATGAAAAGATGAAAGCGGCAATGCTGTTTCCTGAGAAAAAGTGATGTGTCTATGATTTCCTGATTTTACTTCCGGCTGTCAGCTGATAAACTGCTTTGCTTTCCAAAACCTTTTTCGATTTTTCGCAAAGCACCATTCAACATGGGCTCGAAATACGCGATTAAGAGCTAGTTATAGCTTAAATATTGCTCTAATTGTAGTTTTATTGTTATTATAGTTTCATTTCACATGTACGTTGTGTAACTATTAGTCGAAAATGGATGCGTTAACATAGGATACCTCGGATATTATGGCGTTTGTTGATCATTAAAAATTTTGTTCGGTTATAGTTTTCCTTCGTATTTGATGTCCGCTTTCGGTTCGTAATCGTCTGTTTAGTTCGTGTTTAAGTGTACAGAAAAATGGTGAAGGAGAAGCCCAATTCGATTCGGATTTACGACGACGAGGGGTTTAGGCGCCGCGCGGCTTGCATCTGCGTGCGGTCCGACGCCGAGACGGAGGTTAGTGTCGTGCAGCGTGACGCCGCGCTCAGCGCCCGACGGAGAGTAACCGGTGCGGTGTCGCAGGTGCTGCTGGTGACCTCGTCGCGCCGGCCCGACAACTGGATCGTGCCGGGCGGCGGCGTGGAGCCCGAAGAGGAGCCCTCGGTGACGGCCATGCGCGAGGTGCTGGAGGAGGCCGGCGTCATCGGCAAGCTCGGCCGCTGCCTCGGCGTCTTCGAGGTACGTCCACCACCCTTTGTTTATAACATATAACCTTTACTAAGGTCAATGCACTACATCTTACCTAGACTTCCTACTGAGCTGGGTCAAGGTGAAACTGCAGTGTTTGCATCACAAACTTAAAGCATGTGACCATATGGCTTGCAATACAGTTCAATATGTATGTAGATTGTGCAATACACAAGCATGTTTGCAAGTAGACATGTTATTTTATACAAATGTGTTCTAGATGAAATGCATGAACTGATCAAATAACATTGGATAAGATCATATGTATAGTCTAAATAGATAAAAATGTATCCCTAAGCTTGCAAATTTGCTACATGATGTTTAGTCACAGTAAAGCTCATGTCTAAAGCGGTACCATTCTTCCGAGTACCTCTATCTTGCAATTGTTACATTAAATTGTTACTCCTCTGTATATGTGATTTAACTGTGCTATTTAAAGTTAGCATTTATATTACAAATATTTACAAAAATATTTGCAATAAATTTGCACCATTTAATTATCTCGTATATGTTACATTATAGACCAAGATCTATCAACTGTGTTACTAATTTATTTTACATTAGACTTCGAAACAATGGAACTCCTTTCCTGTGTATCTGTTTTGTGAGAAGTGCCATCTGGGAATCTTTAAATCTAGAGCAAATATAATGCTCAAGATCATAGACCATTGTAAAGCTTAACATCAAGCAATTTGGGGTTTTTCTTGAACCTATACAAAAAAAAGTAGATGTAAATACGTATATCTGTATAGGCATATTATCTAGAAATTGTAAGCAATTTGAATAATACAAAAGAAAATTTTCCTCAAAAATTGTGATTATATATGGATGAAATCTGTCCATTTATTTTATATGTTGAGAACTGCTGTAAATTGTGTATTTATGTGTACTGCCGAACTAAACCATAAATTGAAAATGTCTTGGCAATCTGTACATACTATAACATACTCATAGTAATGAAGCGGGAGAACAGAATTTTTGGCATTCATCACAAATAAACAAACATAACTTGTCTTCCATATAATAAACAAAGAGTAATGTATAGTGTTACACAATGGTACATTAGGAGAGCAGCCAACTATCTATACTATAAGACTCTTTGTCCTGACTCATTCATCTATAGACAACGCAGAGCCCAAACGGCTGGTCCTAGGGTTGTGAAATTTGGAGGGTGTATTTGTTTTGGTATGTAGACGCGTACTAAGAACGGATTTTCGGAAATTCCACCCCTAAGGGGGTGAAAGGGGGTAAAACAGTTTGTATGAAACTTCTTTATTTTTGAACTTATAGCAATGAAATTTGGAATATGTATAGTTTATGTAAAATTAAAAATAATGGTATTATTTTTTTTTGCCAGGGGTGAACTAAGGGTTTGTAATGGGGGGTGAAAGTTTGTATGGAAAATTCTTTATTTATCAAGTTAAAGTCTTGAAAGTAGTTATGGTAGTAGATTTTTAAATGGTTAAATTGAAATTATATTTTTTTTGCCAGGGGTGCATTAAGGGGGATGCCATTGGGGTTGAAAGTTAAAAATGAAAGTTTTGTGTTTTTGAATTTAGAGGTGTAAAATTTGGAGTGTGTATATATTTTAGTAGCTAATCGTGTACTAATAATAGATTTTTGGAAATTCTACCCTTAAGGGGGTGAAAGGGGGTAAAACAGTTTGTATGAAACTTCTTTGTTTTTGAACTTCCAGCAATGAAATTTGGAATATGTATAGTTTATGTAAAATTAAAAATAATGGTATCAAGTTTTTTTGCCAGGGATGAACTAAGGGTTTGTTATGGGGGGTGAAAGTTTGTATGGAAAACTCTTCATTTATCAAGTTAAAGTCTTGAAAGTTATTATGTTTGTAGTTTCTTTGATGGTTAAAATAAATTTGTAAAAATATTTGCCAGGAGTGCATTTAGGTATGCCAATGGGGTTTAAAGTTCAAAGGGAAAGTTTTGCGTTTTTGAAATTAAATACATCTGAATTAGAATTAAAGTAAGTGGTTCACTTAGTGGTATGGTTCAAGTATTCAAATTACATATTTAAATTAAAATAATGGCTTGGAGAAAACGATCTAATCTGTCGCATCATCACCAAAGTATCTAAAAACAGAGGTTAACTAGATCTCAGGAATCGAATGAGTAAAGTTTATATAAAATTGGCACGGGAATAGGATACAATAGAATCTTTCCACAGGTTACCTGAAAAGCGACCTACACGCGGGCGGAGCCGCGGGCAACCTCTAGTTAACAAATATAATAACTAAATAGAGTCATGTCCAAATCTATTCCTTTTCTCTCTTTCCAATGACTGTAGTAAGAAACGAAGGATTTTTTTTTTTTATAATCTAAACACACCTCTGCCATATAATAATATCTTCTAATGTATTAAATTTCCATGTCATAATGTTAGTTACCATACTTTTGTTAGTTACCATTCTGAAACAGCTTGACTGATTTTTACCTAATTTTTTATGCGTTTTCAGTAGGTCTGAGAATTGGCTACTATCTCTTTTCCATACACCTAAGTGATAAGGCAAAATAATGTTTGCCGGGTCTGCTAGTACATATATACATATTTTATCCTCATAGCAGATTCTGTTTATAGAAATTACATGAATCAAAATACCCCAAACCATTAAAATAAATATATTGGACCACAAGGTCCAATATATTTAATGTAACAGTTTATTACATTTTTAAAAGATTTATTAAAATGATTATTCCTTAATGTGTCCAAATATAATAACAATTTCTATTATTTTTAACATGCTTGCTATTGTATTGCTTGCACAAATGTAAAAAAAAATAAAACATTAAAAGATTAAAGAGTAAGTCAAATATAAAGTACCGAGTTTACACTGCATTAAATCTTCATCTATCCTTGCAAAAACTAACTGGGAACTTGTTAACTACTACCATAATTACTCAGAAATGTTTTAATAAACATGTTACATTGTTGTAGCTGAGAATAACTCATTGTTTGAAACACAGAGCAGAATGTATTGCTAATGTTATTACTATGAAATGTATAATGGCAATATGCAAATCTAAATTAACTAGAATATAAGTTTTATGAAATATCAATGCTGAATCTTTAACTACTAAAGTTAAAGTTAACTGTTAAAGTAGCCTTTGAATTAAACATTTCTAACCAAGCATTCAAAGTCATATAAATATAAATTGTAACCTAAAGATACACAATATATATTTACGTATATATAGTTATGATACACATCATAACAGCATAGTATTGCATACCCTTAAGTGTATAGTTGTATACAGTAGTATACAACACATACAGTCGTAAAGGATCATTAATTTTCTTAATATAAAATTTTAATGCAGTTCCTGAGTCTGCATTGTATATAAGCTAACCTGGCAAACATTATTTTGCCTCACTAAGGAGTATGAAAAATTGATAGCAGCCAATTCTCAGACCTACTGAATATGCCACTATAATCTGGTAAAAATCAGTCTAGCCGTTTCGGAGGAGTATGGTAACTAACATTGTGATATGGAAATTTTATATATGAGATATAGATTTACATGAATCTTCTTATAATGTAATAAAATATGTTAGGCATTTCAATTTATTTAGGGATAAAATGAAATAATTAATTAGATACTGTCATTATACAGTAGTATATACGTGCTAGAGCACAAAGTCTAGTCTGGTTTTTTTTACATCTACAAGGTACTAAGCAAAAAGTCTTTGACCTCCAAATCCTTTGCCCACCTCTGAGATTAGTGATTCATGATGTGACTAATCTGAACTTGAATGAAATTAAAGTTTGCCGTACCTGAGTATTGTGGTTGTAATAATATATAGGTGTATATTGTCTATGAATAATCAAGGTGGCATCGTTACACTGTGGAGGTGCCTAAGTCGCTTACTAAGCGGTTTGCCTCCACCTTCATTGTGTGTGCTGCCAAGGTGTGGAGTTCTTTGCCAAATTTCCTGTTCCCCGATAACTATAATCTAGCGGGTTTCAAAGCAGGAGTGAACTGGTTCTTTGTGAGCAAGCGCGCTTCACCTTAGATCGCAAAATTGTTTACCATCAGGTTAATTGTGATCAAGTGCAAACCCATCATGAGAAAAAAAAAAGATATTGTACCAGACATATCTGCTTTAGTATATCCTACAGCACCAGTATATAACTACCATTTTTTGTAACATATAACAAGCAAACTTTTGCAAACATATATTTTTTAATTCCTATATCATTCTGTCAAGGGTTCTGACATCATCACACCCAGACATACCTTTTCTTTTTCACTTTTAAACGACTTCATTGTAATAACAACTCTTTACCTCAAGATATTAATTATACTCAATAAATAAAGTAGCTGTGGGAAGCCATAATGCATTTTGTTAATTGTTTTCCTAATTGGAGTTACATATTTCCTTTATCACTAATTACTGTTTGATGATTCAACTATTATGTAGTTAATTGCTTCTCAATTTTCATTTGGCAGTGAAATCCCCAGTATAAATGAAGAAAGGTTGAAACATGCCTTAATAGTATATGGCAGGTTTTGTTTAAAATGATGTTTGATGTCTATTTATAGCTACTGTTATGGCAACATGAGCATTATAGCAATTTTGATTTACAAAATGATAATTAGGTATATGTTATCAAGGCCAATTATTACTTTAAGTTCAGTATTAACCTATGTCAAAGTCCACTTGAATCTAGTTCAAGTTTTTGTCATCTAATGATTTATTAGATTTATAGGTACTTATTACATTAAAATACCTATATACCTATGTTGTAACCAGTATGCGTACTGGTTACAACATAAATTAACACACCAATATAGGTAGATTTAAGTTCGAGTAGATACACATGGTGACATAAACAAAAGATACCTTGAGTATTATTCGCGTCTGTAAAAAAAAACTCAAGTTCATGTCCATTGCATAACTCAATGAATGTGAGCTACTTCTTCCACATAGTTCCTAATAAAAGTCAACATCCTTATACATTTTGCAAGTTCAATAAGTTATAGAATAATCAACAGTCACCTTTACTAAAGTATTGTCCATAATATTCATAAATTCACATATAGTATTCATATATTCACATATAGTATTCAAATATTCACATGTAATATTCAAATATTCACATGTCATATTAAAATATTCACATGTCATATTAAAATATTCACGTGTAATATTCATATGCTCACACATGACATTGATATATTCCAGAACCGGGAGCACAAGCACCGGACGGAGGTGTACGTGATGACGGTGACGCAGGAGCTGGCCGAGTGGGAGGACTCGCGGCTGATGGGCCGCAAGCGCCAGTGGTTCTCCATCGACGACGCGCTGGCGCAGCTCGCCCTGCACAAGCCCATCCAGCGCCACTACCTGCAGCAGCTGCGGCGCTCCAAGCAGAAACACGACGACCCCGGGAGCTAAGCACCTCGCCCAGCTTACCTTGTAAGCCTCCAGGCGAGCGACGGCGCTTCTACTCGTAACGCGGCGGCGGACATAGGCTAGCGCGCTCGGAGCCCCCAAGCTTTGTTACCAACCACTTTTACGACTACGTTCCGTACGTAAGTCTTTCATTTTATTCGTTACTTGTACCGGCGCGACTCTATCCCCTTAATTTTTTTTTTTATTTGAACACTTCACTTTTTTCCCGACTGAAACGATTTCGTCTAGACAGGCGCGCTTGATCTTAGACCGCAGATTACTAAACAAGTGAGATTAAAACTTTTTGATAAGTGAACTTTTTGCATGTATGTTTCCAAAAAATAATATGTCATAGTAGATCGACCAACTTGTTTTTGAAAGCTATAAATACTACATTGTGGATTTACATTAGCTTCAACACCGCCAGTAGATGGTAGTCACTCTGCTGAATGCTACTCTTAGCTTACATCTTTTCAGAAGATGTTTGATCATTCTGCTCCTAAGAGTATGTTATATTATTTATATCATTTTACATATTTTGTAAGGGTTTTAAAATAACGATCTCTGGCAATAATATCAATAACTATAATTAGTGAAATATGACGTAATTTGTGATCGCATCGTATGCATCATAATGTAATAGTGAATGCTAATTAAATTGTCATGTCCGCAACATTTCAATGCTGATAAAGGTATCGTTAATGTGCGGGTTTTAATCTAGCGTACATGAATAAATTTAAGTATTGCACATTTTGCGACATTAGTACCCCTAGTTGCGCTTTGTTAGTAGCAATAATTAAATCAGTAATACACGGTTATGTACATTTTTGATAATATCTCTAATAAAAAGAATTGGCTGTTCATTTGTATGACGAACGATATAGATATGCGTACACACACACATGCGTAGGGCCCCTATGACCGCCGGCCGCTCGGGGCTCCGGGCGCCAGTCCGTCGCCGGCTCGCGTCGCGAGCGCACGCATCAGCGCTTCAAACGCTACCACCACCCGACCCGTGTAATCCTTCTTTTCTATTTTACGTATATTTTTATACTACATTAAAATAAATGTTAATTTAATTTTGTTAGCATTAAAACGAAAAGACATACACGCTCTATTTTATTTAAATTGGATTTATTTAATTTTTCTAACGATCCTAGTAAATTTTATAACGCTCTTCTGTAAGATTTTTGTTTAATCACGACATTAAACTAAGTAACTTCTGATAGAATTGCAGAGGCATTTTTGATACTATTATCATTTTACAAGACTTGCGAAATATAGACACGTTTATCGAGTGAATACTTTTTATTTCTACAATCTAGTTATAGTCGCGAGGTACACCCATACACTCAGCACACTGTTTGGGTAGGCGAATACTTCAACTCCGAGACCAAACTCTACTCCTGGGTCATCGTTAAGATGTACGGCTGTCGCTTTCACCGCTGCTATCACTGACTTCGTGTTCACGAAAGGAATATTTAATGGGAACCCGTACATCTACAAACATACGAAATTGGTAAATCATATGAAAGTAAAATAAAAGTAGCGTCTAGTGATAGAATATGAACGTACCCTGTATGTAACCATGAGCTGCTTGACCTTGTGGCTGAACCCGGGCTTACTCTCGCTGGGGTTGAAGGTCCAGTACTCCCAAAATGGTAAAGCATCACGGAGAAGACCACTACAGTATCTGATAGAAAAAAACACCGAGAATAACTTTTATGGAATATTTTATGTTTCTTCGTATAACGAAATCAGCTTGTGCCACGAAATAGATTTAGGCTGTTACGAAAAGTACATGGTTTACCTGTTCCATATAGTCTTCATATGTGGTCGCCATTTTTGCAGTTTCGTTTTAATTTTGGCTTCAAGGCTTTGCCTCAATGACTCTATCTTGCCTGGTGAAGAGTATAGTTGAGGATCATTCACTATTGGTTGTTTCATCACGAATATATCTTTGTCAAATACCTGAAACATATCTCGTGTAGGCGACAAAGTAATATAGATTCGCCAATAATAAGTAAAGTAATAAAATTAATTCTTACAGTTTGCCAATCCGATGATTTAGACAAATCGAAAGACACGTTCTCGCAATCTTGTGATGTTTGCACATTCACCCAGATCTGAAATGCCGTGTATCATTATTTCTAAGAATAAGAATAATAATTATTTCTATACCCAACACAAGAGTTATTTACAGTTTACAGTTCACTTACATTGTCATTATCGAACACGTACTCCACAGTTTTCATAGGACACCCCACGTCACGTAACTCGTGTCGATCTCCGGTGACGGCGTCACAAACATACCACAAATACCCTTCACTCCTGGTCAAAAACCCTCGACTCCTAAACAAGTCATCGCTGGTCAGCACGAACTTACAAGCTGTCAGGTCATATTGTATGAGGACGTAGGAACTTCGACCTCGAGGTAAACCTAGACCAATCGCAACCCAACTTTTTATGCCTAAATAGAGAAAGTAGCTCGATAGGAGAATAGCGTGATCTAATGGAGATCCATGTAAAACCTTAAGCAGTTCCTGAAAGGATAAAATTGATTGAATGAGTTTTGGAATATTTTAATAAAACGGCTAAACAAACCAATATATTTCAGTATTGATTTTGCTTTGCTTGTATTTTCCCGACAATCGTAGCAGAATCAAAATACTTACCAGTCCCATCAGCGTGACGATGTGCGTATCAGTGACCTCGTAGCACGGTATCAATGCCACATATCTCAAGCAGACATTGATAGTCTTCATCAAACTATCGGCACCTTTCAAGCTGGTCTCTTGACTATGTAGCGACTCTTTCTCCTCGTTTGCCTCTAAATCTATCTCTCTCCTTCTTCCGCTGCTTTTGGACGACGAACTACGTGAAAACCCGGAAGATTTGGACAGAGCTGACCCGCAACTCTTGGGATTTTTCGGGAAATACTCTCGATCCGGTAGAGGTATGGGCTGAAGAAATTGGGTGACACATTTATTTTTGCCAGCACTGTCTATGAAAGTCAACGCTATGTTCCTATTGGGGAAGTCGTTAACGAAATCCGTGACGAAGTTGTTCAAATGTTTGATAATGTAGTCGTCTTCCACACTGCTCGGTGAAGGCTGAGTGAAGTCCTGGAAGCCGCCCAAATGAGAAAGTCCAGTCGTGATGTGGAGAGCTATGTAAGAAGTTTGTTTCCTCATCAGCCGAGCTACTTCTGGTATGAGGGACTGAGATCCCTTGTTTTGGACCGTTTCATATCCAAAGAGGACTGGTGGTGAGTTTATTTTGAAGGTACCTCGAAGCTGAAACATTAATATCTTAAATGAACGAGCATATTGTCTGATCGAAATTTATTAGGTTTTATAGTCAGATGTTTGGAATAGGAACTTTATTGAACTTTTATTATTATCTATAGTTTATCTGGCTATGAGATAAATTAAGTATAAGATATCTTCTTAAGAGATTGTCATGTATTTATGACTTACCATTCCCAAGCTCAGCACAGCAAACAGCGGCACCTGTACGGTTCCAAGCCACTTGTTAAAATACCGGTAGTGCACGGTGCGACTCAGGGTGGACTCATCGCCCGAGCCTTCTTGAATGTGCACTTTACAGGAATCGAATATGTCTATGTGAAGTGAAGTCAGAGGATCCAATCTGGAAACAGTCTAGTAAGGTGAGGTAGGTACTACATACAACTAGTATATATCCGAAGCGTGAAATACGTGTGATTTATTTTCTTGCTTACATATGTGAATACAGAATTCTTTTTTTTTTATCATATCAAGTTGCTATCTAATTTAGAAAAATTATACTTAAAAAAATTAACTATGAGTTCATAGCATAGCACTATTGTTTGAAATACATGGATGAATGAATGTAGTTGATATTATAAACCTAATACACACGATGGGGAAACTATGACTGTTTGAAACAAGTATTGAGACAAATAGTAAAAACCTTGGTTCCTAGCACCACGTTGGGCGCCAAAAAAAAGATAATACTTAAATGAGCCTACCCTTTCTGAAGGGATTTGCTACGCTACTACCATAGACCAAGAAATTATATACGAATCCAGCCCAGTAGTTATTCTAGAACGTACTTAGCTGCCAACTTCAGGGTATGGTTCCAAGAGGGATGGCAGCCTATAGCGGCGACTGTCTGCGCTGGGAGCCCGCGATACGAGACCCGCACGAAAGGACGCAGCGGCCGCATGCGGTAACCTGCAACAGCCGCTACGAAGCTACCAGCTAAGAGGATCTTCAGGAATTATAAAAAAGACATTTCACATACTATGCGTGCCAACTAAGAATAGGACTGTCAAAACCGCCATCTTGCTCAATCATACGCGCACACTTCAGAACCAAAGTGTATGGTGTGCAAAAATTTTTATGAACAAATTATATTCAGTTAATATGTTTCATGTACGCTGTTTTGCTATTTCTTATACATTTTACGGCAAATTAATTATAAATGAGTAGGATTTGAAAGTAAAAGCATATTTATAATAATATAATTTCTTTTTCATTGTTGTCACTTTTTTTTGTACCAAATAAAAATAGTTTATTATACCGCGTACAGCACTTAAGTCGAAACTATCCAAAACCAATGTCTCGTCACGCGATATTTTTTTTAGTCGTTCTTAATTTGCCATGGGTACTTCTTACGTGTAGAATTAATTAATCCAAAATTATCCAGTAATAAAATCAAGAATAATTAAACAATAATTAAATGTATATCTATGAACCAAAAAAATTATTATTAAATTTCTTTTTTACGCTTTCTTTGCTAGCAGTACTTTTTTGACAGTTATCGTGTGAAGTTGAAGCAAGCGCGATCCTATTCTTAGTTGGCACGCATAGTATAGCTGGTTAGCCGAATACTCCACCATTACTAGTTTGTTTTATGGTTGCTGACACAACAGGCATAAATATTTTATACATATTTAATACCCAGACCGACAGCCAACAAATTTAGTTCACCACAAAGATCTTGGCCGTGTCGGGAATCGAACCCGGGAACGTCTGGTTGGCATTTCAGCGTGGTATGTTTGTTACTTCACGCTAAAACGGGTGAACTGATTTCAATGAAATGGTATGGGTTATAGTTTGGACTCTAGATTAACGCATTGGCTACTTTTAATCTCGAAGTAACGCGGGTAAGACTGCGGGGCGCAACTAGTTATTAATATTTAATCATATTATGTTTACTTATTATGCTCTCTTACCTGCAATCAACTCTTCATTGTTTTCTTCCTCATCTACCAATTCAGTGGTTCTATCCATGAGATTGAAAGCTCTCTGGACTGTTATCTGGATTTCCTGCTCTTTTGACAAAGATTCCAACAGAATTTGTTGTTTAGCACCATTTGATATCAATGATAACCGATTTGTATTGTTTCCTCTCGAAAAGATACCCCTATGAACAAAATATATCAGTCATTTGTAAATAAAACCATATTTCGTTTTTCATAATATTTTTTTATACGAACCTCCAATTAAAATTCCTAAACTCACAGACGACATCTTTTCGCGTCTTTACCATTAAATGCTCATTAAGATTCTTAAGCATTTTCTTATTTAGTTTCTGCATAAACTTTGCCCCAATGAATCTTTGTAGTTCAATTGGATCCATATCAGCTTCTTTATCTCTGAGGTAGTCTAGATCGAAATCTTTCTCCTTTGTCTTCTGTAGGCAATTCAATTGTTCGGTAGATATTTGACTGCCATGAATAGGTATCATTTTATTTTCCACATCTGTGAAGCCTCCGATGTTCCTGAGATGCAGTAGCTTTAACCTTGCAAATTCTGCGGTGTTTTCGTCTATTAGAAATTCTTCATTGAACATTGGTTCTAGCTTAGTTAATCGTTTGAGTGTGTTGATCGTAGCTTCATCGCTAGTAACGTCTTTCCCATATATTTTATGAATAACATCGCTGAGAACTTCTACGTTCGGCTCATCTATGCCTTGCATTAGTCTCTTTATATTCTTTCCTATATCCAAAGAACGTTTAATGGATTCACTTTGAGTATGGTCAACATTTTGGTTCCACCGAATTTTTGCGTTAACTTCACAAGTTGTTTTTAGATTACTACTAAAAGTATTGCTGCTTTTGAGCCTTACTTTATTGGCAGCGGCAATATCTTTGATATTATTTCCACTACCTACGAAATAAGGTGTCGGATCGACATCTTTGATGTACACAAATTTGAGTTTAATGTAACTATCATCATCACTCCTTTTGAAATTTATTAAATTTGCCTGAACTTCAGCCACATATTCTTCATTTTCCATTAAAACTATACGTATGTTTTCGTTTTTGGGAAGTATTTCCACAGAAAAGTATTCACTGAATGTAACATTATGCCATTTGTCCATGCTAGTGTACTGCTCTGATTCACAAACAAATACTGTGTCTATGTACACTTCAAAATGGTATATATGCCTTAAGAATTTCATTCCATTCCAATATTTTTCGTCTTTCTCCAAACTGATATTTATGATATCTCTAAGTGCGATATTGTTCACAATTTCCTCAACTTCTTCTTTAATCGCATCTTCGTCTAGTTCTAGTTTAGGTTTACTTATTTTTTTCTTTGATCTAAGTTCATAAGCGTGCTCTTTCTTAAATTCATGATATTCTATGTATTTAGTTGCATAATCGTACTCAATTTTTGCAAGTTTATCTGTCCACTCTTCTTCGTACAAACTGTTCCATGCTTTCTCATATTCATTTTTGCTAAGCGTTTGTCTATCTATGTTTAAATTGTAAGGCGCATCATAAGATTTCAGTTTCTCTCTCACCATTTCAATATCTGACCATAAAGATATTATTTTGTGGATCAATTCTTTTTTTACTTTCAAGCCTTCTATGTATTGTTCCTTAAGTTTAAATAGTTGACCTGCATATTTTCTTATAGTGGCGTCAAATCTTATATCATCTTTCTTATTTGGACTAACTTTTATCAAATCTTTCTTAAGATTATCTTTTGTTTCTCTATTTACTTTGATGTCATGGTATAAATCTTTCAATGTTTCTTGTAATACCTCATATTCTTTGTAAGTATCGATAAGCTTAATGCACAGAACATCTTCTAATGAATAATTGTGATGATGTTTAAATTCTATATCTTTAAGTTCGATGTCTAGAAACTTGACTGGCTGTTTGTCTTGTGAGTGAATGTCATATTCACATATTGCGTCATTAAAGGATACAGGCCCAACATATTCCACAACTATATTTGGTGCTGAATCTGTGAATGTTTCTAAGAGGTTTGGATATATTGGACTCAGTTTTTGAGCTCTAGTGATTCGTGAATACCTATAAATTTATCAATATTTTATTATACTTCCTTTATTTTCATTACTAAGATTTTAGGTCAAATTATCCAAATGAGTATTAGTAGGTAAGTATTAAAAATATGTAGGCAAGTACTTACCCAAATTCAGAATCCAAAATAGTTTTTCGGCGCTGATATTTTCGCTGTTCCCTGGAAAAGCTTTGTACATATGTATTCAAATAGTTTTCTCTGTCTTCCACAACTTCTATGAGGTTCTTAGTTACTGGCACCGTTAGAGAAGTAATTTCTGAGCTGATTATGTCCATTATATTAGATGGTTTGTCTTTCTTCTTACGCTTTTTCTTCTTATTGCCTTCTTTAGGTTCATGTTTCCCGTCATGCATGAAGAAATCATTATCATTTATCGTTTCTAGAGAGAACTTAGAAACAAAGCTTTCAGTTTCCAATGACTCGATCTGTTTACAGCCAGGTTTTATTTCGTGATACTCTTGTATACCACCGCTTGCTTCGTTTCGAACATTATACGAACGTAATTCTATATTTTCAGCCATTTAATTTAATTATGAAATAATTTTTACTTTTGGCTTAATATTTGTTTTGCCGCCAAATGTTGTCATGGCGATAGGGGTGCGCTCTTAGATAAAATAATGAATGTCATTGGGTGCGTTCGCCAAATAAACACCCACACTATTCATGGACAATATGAATCAAACAGGATGTGGTAAGTAGCAATCACAAGATAGTAATGTATACTCTATGGTCATGAAATAAAACGTCATGTACTGTACGCTATCATTGTCAAAAACCATTTGCATTGAATCAAAATAAACAAATTAAAACTGGGAATAAAAGCATTTAAAATGGTGAATTTTCAATTAAAAGACAGCGATGAATATTATTTGTGCTTATCAGACCAGCCTAAAAGATTTGATGCTGATAGTCCAGCAACAAACGTATTTTTTGACGATACAAATGGCCAAGTAAGTTGTACATATTTTTATGCACTGATTACCATTAAAATCTCAATAATTTACTATTTTCTCTTATATTCTGTGAATTATTCTAGTAATTCATACTGGTAGTTGAAGCTCTCAACACCACAACTTCACCATAAGTCTTTGAACTTAACTAAACTTCACGATTTGCCACATGTTTTTTTTTTTGTTATTAGGTATTTACAGTGAGATCAGGGGGCGTTACCGGAGTTACAGTGAGCAGCATGGATGACTCCAAATGCACATCCTTTCGTATGGAAGATCGAGGACCTATTATATCGATAAAATTTTCACCTGATCAGAATATCTTAGCCATACAAAGAAATCTGGACAATCAGAATGCCTCAGTAGAGTTTGTAAACTTTAAAAATCTAGCTCCAACAAATGTTGAATACTCTCACACTTGTAAGTGGAAGAGTGCAAAGATTCTTGGCTTTGTGTGGCCAAAAGTTAATGAGATTGCATACATAACAGATCATGGGATTGAATTGCTTCAAGTCTTGCCAGAGAAAAAGCTACTGAAAAGTTTGAAACACACTTCTTTCAGGTGAATATTTAGTAATACTCTATATAATGACACTGAAGAGACTGTGCATTTTATGGCGTTATAGAGAGTGGTTGCTAAATGGAAACAATGTATCATTGTATGAAATACAAGCTAAACCAATTAAAGCCAATTGATTTCGACACTTTAGAGAGTTTGTTGTTAAATCAAGAGATATTACATGGAGTTTACACTGTACCTAAGTTTTTATATGAAGAACCCTTTTTTCTATTTAGGACAAGCAATAAACGCATATTCTAACCATAAATCATAACATAATCTATACTTATCTTCCTTGTCTACACCCTGAGGGGTATGTTAAGTCTTAATGTTATAAGTAGTGATATTGTTTCATAATATTTAACAATTCAAGAAATGTTTGACCTTGAATGAGAAATATGTTTAAATCTAGGATTTTGATGTCAAGTGTAACACATATTGTTTTGCCTTATATCACTATTATATATGTCCATTCCTTAGAAGCATTTAATTTATTTACATCAACTTATACATAAAATTTCCATGTCACAATGTTAGTTACCATACTCCTCCGAAACGGCTTGACCGATTTTTACCAAATTTTTTATGCATATTCAGGTCTGAGAATCGGCCACTATCTATTTTTCATACCTTAAGGTGGTTTATGGTTGTTCACCCTTCAAAATGACTTTTTAATTTTTTGATGTAATATGTTGGTTTATTTTTTTATAATGTGGCATTAAAAAATACATACAACCCTAAATTTTAACTTTTTTATCAGCAACCCCAATTTTTTTATTGCCATTTTATTAATTTGATAATTTTTCATCACACTCGATAACTGATCAATTTAGTGTTTTTAACTGTACTTAAGGCAAAACAATGTTTGCCGAGTCAGCTAGTATTATTATATTTTTTTTATAAATAGGCACTGATCTGAAATTTTTATTTTTAACAGTCTACAAAATGTTAAAAATAGTCACTTGATATTGTGTGTTTGTTTGTTATACCTCACCACCCTCTATATTAATTTGATTAAAGCAATGCCCAAAACGAGTGCCTGCGATTCAAGATTACTCTTAGTGCAGGGCTCGCTTGAACACTATCCTACCTTATCACAGTAAGTTTATTTTATAAGTTATACATATTTATTATAAAGCTTAGATAATGTAATCTTTTTGAAAAATAAACCAATTTGAATTTGATATTTTCCAGTGGTGCATGGTTTTCATGGTGTGCTCAGAGCAATATAGTCCTCCTGGCGGGCAACAACGGCACATTACTACAACCATTCTCACTCAACAACTCTACCATCACTAAACTTCAGAAACTGGAATGTAAGTTATTGTTAGTCAAATAAGTTTTACGCTTTCTTTGCTGGCAGTACTTTTATGACAGTTATCGTGTGAAGTTGAAGCAAGCGCGATCCTATTCTTAGTTGGCATGCATAGTACTGCTTTATCACTTTACTCGTACTCTTTAAATACACTAACATACACACACATGCAAATACACGCACATAAGATTTTCTGACAAACACACACACACACATTCATACATTAAAACACATAACGTCATAGTATACACTAATAAACAAACACTAATAATCATACACATAAAGTAAATAATCACATCCAATATGTCACGTTTTTGCTCTACGGGTGTGAAACGTGGAAGGTCACCAAGGACATCTCGCACAAACTTCAAGTCTTCGTGAACCGATGCCTTCGCAGAATACTTGGTATATATTGGCCCGAGAAGATATCCAACGTCCAACTTTGGGAGCGCTGCAATGAAGTCCCGGTCGACCAGCAGATCAAACGTCGTAAATGGAGCTGGATAGGCCACACTCTCCGAAGGGACCCAAACCATATACCGAGGCAAGCCCTAGACTGGAATCCCCAAGGAAAACGCAAACGTGGTCGTCCAAAACAGACCTGGCGGCGGACTATCGTTGACGAAGCGAAGGCTATCGGCAAGACCTGGAGCGAGATCAAGCGAGACGCTCAAGACAGACCGGGATGGCGACGCACTGAGGACGCCCTCTGCCCCATCTAGGGGACATAGGACCTTAATCAATATGTCACTACATCTATAAATTATGTCCCCTCTTAACACGCCCCTAAGAAGAGAAACTAGCTCTCACAAACTCAGGGCATCCTAGCGTGAGAGCTAGGGACCTACACAAATACTTTATAATCAATAAAATTTAATATGATAAATTTGTTGATCCAATGTTAATATTGTAATAATTATAGTTTTTTTGTTTAAATTAATTTGTGTTATATGTGTGTCAAATAAACAAATTATTATTATAACTTGTATCAATATCCTTATATTCCAGTGGAGGCGGGGCGGCCGGCAGTGGAGAGAGACGTGTTCGTGCTACGGATATGCTCGGGCACGTGGTGCGCCGTGTTCCGGCACGGGCTGGCCAGCTCGCCCGGCGTGCCGGCGCCGCCGCCCACCGAGGTAAGGCTAGTAGTGTGCTGAGTGTAGGCACAGAACCAGGGAGTAAAATGAACCCACTAACATAGCATAAGCAGCCCACTATATGTATCCCTGCTGGGGCCTTCCCGCATTGGGAGAAAGATATAGGCCAAATTCCACCAAGGCCAAGTGCGGGTTGGCAGAAGACAGACGTCTTCTGATATTGTGTTCCTCTCTGGCTTATATCTCTTTTTGATTGAGGGTAGTTCCCGCAGTGGGAACATTAAAAGTCTAGTTAAGCCTATGGTAAATCTTATTTGCGCGTTTGCAGGTGTGGTTGATGCCAATAACCGGCGGCGTTGGTCAGCAATACACGCATATCTTGAAGACCGGCTTGTCGGGACGGTTTGCAGTCTCCGTCGTCGACCACCTTGTGGTGGTGCATCATCAGGTACAGTTGCTTATTTCTTATTCTATGATGGGGGCAGTCAGACCTGCACTGACAACCCACAGGAGGCATATTGTACATTTCTTCCTACCAAGCCTACCCAAGCCATCCGAGTTCTTTCAAGTAACGGAGTCCATTCTTGGGTCGCTGACATACCAGTTCCACTGTCATTGCATCAGATATTGTTATACTTCTATTAAAATAATTCGCCCTTTTCTGCTCCAACTGTAAAGTACCACATCTGTCCAGGATGCAGCCTCCATCGCGAGCTTGAACTAGACTTAGAGTTTGGTTATTAAATAATACTCATTATAATTAAAATGTTAATAAGAAAATTAAATATTATCACCATTTGAATATAAACTTATAAAGTAATTCATTTATATAAACTCATATATTGGTAGTTATACAATAACATAATAAATCAGAAATAAATAATTACATGTCATAATTAATTATCAATATAACTCAATTAATAAATTCTTACATAAATTAATTATGTAAGAATTTTATTAAATATACATATATAATTGCAGTAGTAAAGAACTTTAGATCCTACTATAACATATTTAAAGCTTTTCTTTTGTCAGACAGCTATTTCCAGACTTTTACAATAATAATTGAATTAATTGACTCTTCACACTTCGTGTAATTAATAAATAATTTGTATTTGCATTATCTATCTTTGAGTAAATTTACTAAAATATGTTTTCTTCTCCCACTTCAGTCATCGCAGACATCTCAGATATTCGACCTGGAGGAGGAAGTGAAGGCAGAGGGACAGAGCATCACGCACGCGGCGGTGTTGTCGGCCGCCTCCATACGGCCCGCATCTGTTGATCGACAGCCTTGTCCTATGTGTATCCTTTTAACAAACTCTCTAAAATTTATACATAGTTATACATATATATTTTTGAACACGGCTGACTGACTCACTTCATTCACGAATGAAACCATCAATTCGTTCACTAGACTCGTTCCTGCGTTCGATACGTCACAGCGTCTTAAATCTATGTACGTTCAGCGTCATCTGCGGTGAATGCCACAAAGATGACGGAGATGGCGCTAGTAGTAAAACAACAACTAAAATATCAACTCAATGCGCCATACTTTATATAGATACATATTAAACACCCTAACCGAAGCCAACAAATTTAATTAAGCACAAAGATGTTGGCCCGGAACCGTCTACTTGCCAGTCCGGCATGGTAACCATTACGCCATCGAGGTTGTCTATAGTGCTTACTAGCTGTTAAAAGCGTAACACGCGTGAGCTCTGGCCTAATCTGAGCATGCCTAGTTTGGAATATAATTGGAATCTTACAAAAAAGATGCCAGAACACTGAAAAGCTGACCCGGCCTGACCCTTGAAAACCTATTAAATGGGCCCAATATTTTTATAATTAGTAAAAGTATAAACCTTAACTGTTGTTTGAGTGTCCACCACTCACTGGTGGGTGAGTGGACGGGTCATGTCCCACTCTATTATACACTAATGCTCTGCTACCATGCTATAGTTACCTCACGATTTCCCTCACCGTGCGCTCGAGCTCTTGGGCGGGGATCCCATGACTTTCAGGAAGTAAGCCGGCCGCACATCGCTTCAAAATGGTAACAATCTACATACGTTCGTGTCTAAATTATAAGCATGGAGCGACGACGATCTGCCTCCATGTAACAAAAGGACATCTCGGACAAATGTAGTGTTCGGAGACGGCCGTTCAACGGTCCAGCATTGTAGCTAGGACCAGTCGTACGCGCGTAGTAAAAACTGCTTGTGCGATTTAGAACTAGCGCTCAGATTGGTAGCGGTCCGTGAAATGTAACATAGACGCCACAAGCACGATAGAACGTACCGTACATCCTTTTTTTTCGTGAGAAAATGTATTTACGTATCTCCCGTCATAAGCGTGGGGGAGGCGGACGGGGTATGTCGGGCTCGTGGGCCAGAGGGGCCGTCACTACCGACTACAACCTCACGGTGTCCCATCTCACGACGGGGGCAGGGATGCAGGCGTATTGCCGCTGCTCTCCCCTCCCAGGCCGCTGTCCGAGTGGACCCACCTCAAGAAAGGCGGTGACCCTCTCTACGGCGCGAGCGTTACCGTACCGTACATCCTGTAATGATCCTTAGCGTTGTACAGATTCGGGCACGTGGGTAGTGTTCCAGCCGGCCTACATCATCGACGCGCGTCTCGGCTGCCTGTGGAGACTGCGCCTGCTGCCCTCCGGCCTCGCACACCAGGTTATTCCATTTCTTCGTATTAGCCGAGTGCCTGAGCTCTGGTGTTGAGAGTTTTAAATTTCAAAGCCTCAGGCTTGGCGTAACGACTGCTTGTACTAAGACTAAAAGCCGGGATGTACAATTTAAAGTGTCATTCGAACCACGGTAGGGCCCAGATGAAAATTATTCTTTTTATACGTTGCTACAGCTATAGGCGCTGCTAAACTAATCGATGTATAAATAATATATACTACCCCGTCTGGTCCATTGTGCGTATAGCATAAGCAGCCCACTACACGTTCCCACTGCTGGGACTCGGAGTCTTCTCTCACGAGGAGAGAGATATAGGCCATAATCCACCACACTGGCCAAATGCGAATTGATGACACATTTTCGGATATTGTGGTCCTCAAATATGTATGTTTCCTTCACCGTAAAGCAAGTGCAAATCCACACATAATATGAGAGTCATTGGTGTACGGTCGGTATCGAACCAGGTGCCGTCTGATTGAAAACCAAGCGATCATCCACTGAGCCAGACTCGCTTTTATATATGTATGAGTACATTGGCCCCATTGAGGCTTAGTGCAGGAGATTGGTAAAACTCTGTATAACATACACGGTGCGTTTGCAGATACCCAAAGAAGACATTGCCAAAGTGGTAGCAGTATTACTCAGAAGGACAGAAGACGAAGCCGAAGTGAGGGACACGTTGTATAGAATATTGAACCAGCTGGTTGTCGAAGCCAAGTTGTATTTGGCTGAACTTAGACTTGCCTTCGATGAAATCAATTCAGTGTACAGGTAAGTTAGTATCTTGTATATGTGGCATAGAACTATTAAATATAATAGACGCTAAACCTCTTGTTGAAAATAGTATAATGGGTATCATTCTACACACGTAGCGCCATCTATTCGTATTTTCTTGGTGTTAAACTCACAGAGTAATCATACGCCGAACTAATCTGTAACAGAAGACAAAATTAAATATTTAGTGTACTTCCGCTGTGATCCGAAACCCAAATTAAGATAAGTAGAGGAAAAGTGTTGACTCTTCGAACGACGAATCTAAAAACTACTTTCGATTCGTCGTTCAAAGAGTCAACATCTCCTGATGATGCTTTGTTGAAAGACGAAACACGTGTAGAGTTAAGAATTTCCGGATTGTGATTTGTAACGTTAATCTTAATTAATCTTAGTTAATTTTTCCTTTACTTATCTTAATTTGGGTTTCGGATCACAGCGGAAGTACACTAAATATTTAATTTTGTCTTCTTTTTACAATGGATTTCCGCAAAGTAACGCCTGGGTCAATAAGTTATTTATGGTCTGAAACAATTTTTTTTTAAGTTTGGCAGGTCGGAAAGTTGCCTTTGTTAGTGTTTTAATCTAATATAGTATAAAAATAAGTCAGGTTTTTCTTCCTGACGCTATAACACCAGATCGCACGAACCGATTTCCTCGGTTTTGCATTCGTTGGAAAGCTCGGGCTCCGTGAGGTTGTAACAAAATTTAGAGAAAATTTCAATTTTGTAGCGAAATGGAGTTCGCTGGGTTTGCTAGTGTTATATATATGTACTAATATATAATTAACCAATTTTTATTTCTTTATTTTTAGTTACCTAGTCAACATGCGAAGAACACGAAAACTGTATCCCTATAGATATAATTTTTTGTGGTCTAGTCTGCGAATGAATTACATAAAGTAATTCCCCCCGCCCCCTTTCACTATCGGACGAGCAGAATCTTTTTTTTTATAATCTAGCGATTTTCAAGGCGAGAGTGAACCGGTTCCTTCTAGGTAGCGTGCTTCACCGTAGATCTCAATGTCACTTACCATCAGGTGAATTGTGGTTAAGCGCTGACTTATTTAGAGTAAAAAAAAATTGGTCTTGTATAAATACACACACACACGTACACGGATGGTTAACCCCATACCGAACCATTTTTATTTTGTATTATGATTGATAACACAACTGATATACTACATATACATACATGCATATTTTATATAGGTACATATTCAACACCCAGTCCAACAGCCAACAAATTTAGTTCAGCACAAAGATGTTGGCCGTGCCGGGAATCGAACCCGGAACCTTCTGATTGGCAGTCCGGCATGGTAACGATTACGCCAACGAGATATCGTATCGTCAAATTCCAGTATAACGTGGCTAGCTCAACAGAGCGTAGTTTGCTTTTTTACACGCTTTATATTAGCTTCACCTGTATGTTTGTAACCGACTTCCTTGGGCGCGATTTTGACCCACTTTAAACGGCCAGATTTCGTTCAAACTTTGTAGATTTATTGAGAACCGATGACCATACACTTTGATAAAATTATTCTATTTTTTGTATTTTTGTTTGTATGTTTGTTTGTAACCGACTTCTTTGGGCGCGATTTTGACCCACTTTAAATGGCCAGATTTCGTTGAAACTTTGTAGATTTATTGAGGGCCGATGACAATACACTAATTTGATAAAATTATTACATTTTTTTGTATTTTAGTTTGTAACCGACTACTTCGGGCGCGATTTTGACCCACTTTAAACGGCCAGATTTCGTTCAAACTTTGTAGATTTATTGAGAACCGATGACAATACACTAATTTGATTTAATTACGGTTTTTTATTAAAAGCGTTTTTTAGTTTTTTTTAACTATTATTATTTTTACTTTAATATTAACCAGATGCAGTTTCTGTTGCAGGAAGTGGGCAGATGTAGAGGTGGCGCGTAACACGGCAGGTGCGGTGGTCCCCGCGGCCGCGCCGGCCCGCATCGTCATCTCGCAGGCAGACATGTGTACGCACGTGCTGCAGCCCAGGGAGGACTCCGCGTACATGGTGCAGGTATACCCACAGCGGTTTATTTAGCGGTTTATTGTAGTTCGCTTATGTTCGGTTTATTGTAGGAAATAATTAACCAAATTTGCACCTGGCTCCCGGACTATATTTATTGAACTAGAATAAATATAGTCCGGGAGCCAGGTGCAAATTTGGTTAATTATTTCCTCCCAAGAGATAAAAAAAATATATATATAAATAAATACTAGGACTCATTTCACACACGGCTGGTTAACTCCAAACTGAACCATTTTAAGTTCGTGTTATGGTAGCTAACACAACTGATATACATACATATATATTTTATATAGATACATATTTAACACCCAGACCCACAACCGACAAATTTAGTTAAGCACAAAGATGTCGGCCGGGCCGGGAATCGAACCCGAAACCTTCTGGTTAGCAGTCCAGCATGGTAACCGTTGAGCCAACGAGGTCGTCGAATTATTTCCTCCCAAGAGATAATTAATCAAAGTATCAACTGACGGGGTTTCCACCGAGATACAGCCAGCTGACCTATATATTTATCCACGAACACATATACATGATAGCTCATCAGGTAAATTTTTGTTTGATAGGAAATCACTGAAAATATTTTTTTTTCATGTTCGAGACACCGGCTGACATACAATACACCATGTTGTAACAAGCTGATTATATTTTTCGTTAAGATATTAGATGAGTTACAATTTGTCAAAATTTTAGTTGAGAGGAAATCAGTGAATGTATTTTTTTCCACCGCTCACGCCCCCCAACCGAGTGCCAGCTGACGTTCATGAGGCTTCATAATACTATACTCTGATCCATTTTACTAATAACCGCTTGAGAGGAAATTGGTTATGAAAATCTGTTGCTGGATCCCGGACTAATAGAATAGTAACTTGGCCGATAAAATGGTTCCACCGTCCACGCGTAAAATACCGCGGTGGGCGGGGCAAAACAACCCGCGCACCCGCGTGACGTCACATGTTGTGGCGGCGACCAATCGCGTGCGAGCATTGTGTGTGTGTGTGTGTGTTCGTTGGGATAGCAGTATAATTGTGTGCGTAGATGAATCCTTATTCTAAGCGGCGATTGTATGGAGTTACTCTTCCGTTTATACTAGTTCGGTGCCCCGCTAGCATCTACATCGATGAACGGGTGAATCCACGCCGCGTCGCGGGCAAAGAGACGAAATTAGCTAATACTTAATCAAACAAATTCAGTCACAAATTGTATAAGCAGCGCGGGGTGTCGGCAGGTGATGACGGCGTACCTGGCGTCGGTGTGCGGCTGCGAGCTGGCGGTGGCGCAGTGCGTGGGGCTGGCCAGCGTGCGCGCGCTGGTGACGCGCGGCGCGGCCGGCCGCCTGCGCGCGCTGGCGCGGCGCGGCGCGCTCGGCGAGTCGCGCGTGCTGGCCTGCGCGCTGCTCTCGCTGGGCAGCACGCAGCGCGCCGCCATGCAGCTCGCGCTCGACATGATGAGCCGCGGCGCCGCGCACCTGGTACTACTTTCATTTATTCAAATATAGGTACACGTAGTACACTTAAGAGTGTCAAAATTTACAGTCAAAACTTATGAACAAAAGAAGATAAAATTAACAAAAATAAAAATGAATTACATAATGTAGCAAATAGCGGAAAATCCTTGTCATTAATAAATTCGTCAACAGAGTAATAAGCTTTCTTAATTAGCAGAGTCTTAACCTTTGTCTTAAATTTAATGTAACTTAATTTTTGTACACATTCAGGAATTAAATTATACAATTTCACACTGTTAATTACAAATGCTTTTTCGGTTATTACAAGTTGGGTCACAGGCACTATTAGGTATTTACTTCCCTAGGTCCCCTGGGTGGGGTAGAGGGCGTCCCACGGCGACTTTCCATTTCATCCTGTCTAGGGCTTTATATTTTACCTCTTGCCACGTCTTGCCGATTCTCTTATTACCGCGCACCAGGTAACTTATTTTCCTAGGTCCCCTGGGTGGGGCACAGGGCGTCCATGGAGACTTTCCATTTCATCCTGTCTTGGGCTTTCTATTTTACCTCTGGTCAAGTCTTGCCGATTCTCTTATTACCGCGCACTAGTAACTTTTTTTTCTAGGTCCCCTGGGTGGGGCACAGGGCGTCCATGGAGACTTTCCATTTCATCCTGTCTTGGGCTTCATATTTTACCTCTTGCCAATTTTCTTATTACCGCGCGCCAGGTACATTTCGCCAAAATATAAAGCCGCTCAAACTCTTTTTGTTACACAAGTTACAACTAGTCTAGTCAACAAGTGCCTTTTTGATCAACTTTTTTCAGCAGTCTCCGAAAATTATGATTGAGGTGTCATTCGATTCGGAATGGCATCTAGATAATTTTCGAAAAACAATGAAGTTCCGCGAATAAAAATTAAAAAAAAAACTAAAAATAGAAGAAATTTTTAAATTTTTTGACCACGGATTATTGTTTATTGATCTGTCCTGTAGGCACCTGAATTTTTTCAAATTTTAATTTTCATATTGTTTTTCGAAAACGAATGACACTTCAATCATAATTTTCGGAGACTGCTGAAAAAAGTTGACCAAAAAGGCACTTGTTGACTAGACTAAACAAGAGGTTTTTGTATTTGGAATTTGACGGCAGCTAGGCTTCACGCTCGGTATGCAGCGCCTTCCAGGTTTCATCGGTAATTATGGCAAACTCCCACTGCACGCTTTATTATATGGTAATTAGCAATCCTCTCTAGTATTCTGATCCCTGACTCCTGTCACCAATCTTAATATCAGCCGGTTAAAGCAGACTCTCTAGTCAAGACATATAGTAAGACAGTAAAAATCAAGTGTCTGTCTGTACATTCAATATTTTTCCAAAAACTAATAGGGGACTTAAAGAAGAATAATGGAATTTACAGTTTTTTTTTTCTGTCTATCTTGTATGTTATAACTTCGAATCTACTCAACGGATATGAAAGCTGTTTTCACAAGTGGATTACATATTATTATTAGAAACATTGTCAACACTTTATTGAGGTTTTGCCATTCCAGCCCTAACGGAACACCAAAGGGCATTTGACTCGGCCGCTCAATCACAGGGTCCAAGGGAAACTCTTTTTCCGTTATATTACATCAATATTAAATACACACCTAGCCAGGCCTGTCAGCCAAGCCTAACCATAGAATATCATCGATATATGCCTTCTGAGTTACCCAGGGTATTGCCGGATAAAAGTAGCCTATGTGTTAATCCAGGGTCTAAACTATCTACAACCCAAATTTCATCAATTAAATATTGGATCGTGAAAAAGTAACAAACTAACACACATAAGCTTTCGCATTTATATTATTCTACATAGATTTTTCCTATAAAATCCTGTAAATGGCAAAAAATATATGAGCAGTACTAAATTTTTATCCTTAGGCTTTAATAATTTGACTGTTGAAAAATATCCCATTTAATCACATGTCATTGACGTGTTAAGTAAACAATCGTAATAAAATGATAAAGATATGAGAACGTTATGGGAACGATAACCCTGACCCGGAGCACAGCTGTGGCGATGCCATGGGTTATCATCGCCTCATAACTCGAACTTATTGCAATATTGTTATGTAAGCCGATGAAGAACTAGAATTTCATGCCCCATTGCTTTTGTACTAGCTTTGATGTTCCTCTTTCAATAAGCTGCCCCCGGGTTCTTATTACAGAAGTTGTTAAGACTTGTCATAGGCTTAGGGATGTTTTCTTAAGTGATAGTTAGCTCGTATGTGTAATGCGTAGAGAGGAGATGCATGTGACTAGGAGAAGTATGGATATGATTGTAAGAAGTAGCGGAAGGAGAGGTAGACCAAAGAAGACGTGGATGAATTGTGTGAAGGAGTATATGAATGAGAAGGGAGTGAATGTGGAGATGACGGCTGATAGAGTGGCGTGGAAGAGAAAAACAGGCTGTGCCGACACCACCTAGTGGGAAATGGTAAAGGAGAAGAAGAAGAAGAAGAGTTAGCTCGTATGTAACAAACAAAGATAGTATCCCAAATGATGCCCGATATAAGCAATGTCTCACATTAGCGCTGTTCGTCTCTGCGGTCGCGGGACGCGGTGCTACAAAATCTATAATGTGTATGTATGGTGCACGACGTACTAAATAGTTTAATGGGGTGTCGGTGTTTTAATTTTCGTGTTCGTCATAATTTCTTGAATTCCTGACAAGTCATTTATAGTTTATTGAAACATTAAGCTTACCGGTAGTATACTTTCAGGCGTATTTATAGTATTTATTGAAACATATGGAATGACGACGGTCTGCCTTCATTTAGCAAAGAATGTCCCCCGGACAGATGTTGTGTCCGGTGACGGCCGTCCATAGGTTGTATTGTAGCTAGGAGCAGTCGTACAGCGTTGTAAATACCGCGCGCGCGATTCAGAACTAGCGCTCTGATTGGTAGCGGGTTACGTGTGGAGGTTAGGCCACAGGCATCAAATAAGTGCATAGCACACTGCGCGAAATGAGTTAGTGATAAAATCACTTATATTGTAAAGCAATGCCACGGTATCCCACGTGACGGCATATTATCTACCGTAGGTAACAAATGATAAGACTTAACCATTAGGTCCCTACATATGAAATTGGCGTTTTGTATGGGAGGAACAAAAAGTCGAATATTTTTTAATATAACATATTTAATTAATCAAAGTATGAACCATTATTTTCTATGCACTTTTGCCATCTCATAGGTAGTTCATTGATCCCTTTACTAAAAAAACCAGTCGGACGGGAATCAAAAAAATCTTTGAAGGCGATTTGGACTGCCCCATCGGAGTTGAATTTTTTCCCTTGCAAGAAGTTATCCAAATTTAGAAAAAAATGGTAATCTGTTGGAGCAAGGTCCGGGGAGTACGGAGGATGTCTAAGACTTTCCAATTGAAGCTCTTCTAATTTAGTAGCCGTCTGTTGCGCAGTGTGTGGTCTAGCGTTGTCGTGAAGCATCAGTGGCGTGGAGCGATTGACCAGCCTAGGTTATTTAGCCGCTAGCTTTTTCATCATGGTTTGCAATAGCTGACAATAGACATGGTTGTGGTTTTAACTGATATTGGTGTATACAGGACATTATCGAGGTGCTCCTGGGCTGGAACGACGCGGTGACAGCCATCGGCGTGTCGCGCGCGTGCGGCGCGTGGAGCACCCTCTCGGCGCGCAAGCTGCTGGGCGTGGCTGCGCGCTCGCCGAGCACGCTCCGCGGCGTCATGCACGCGCTGCTCGCGCGCAACGAGCGCTACCGGCCCGACGCCGCCTTCTTGAAGAGTGAGTACATACACCGTGCAGGTGGCTGCGCGCGACTTGTTTTCATATCTAACTTATTGACTCAGGCGTTACTTTGCAGAAATCCATTGTATATAGAAGACAAAATTAAATATTTAGTGTACTTTCGCTGTGATCCGAAATCCAAATTAAGACAAGTAAAGGAAAATTCAACTAAGATCAATTAACCAAGCTTAATTAACTAAGATTAATTATGCTGACTCTTCGAACGACAAGTCGAGAGTTCGTTCTCGACTCTCGACTTGTCGTTCGAAGAGTCAGCATCTCCTGATGATGCCTTGTGGTTAGGCGAAACACGTGTAGAGTTAAGAATTTCCGAATTGTGAGAGGTAACGTTAATCATAATTAATTGATCTTAGTTAATTAATCTTAGTTAATTAAGCTTGGTTAATTGATCTTAGTTGAATTTTCCTTCACTTGTCTTAATTTGGATTTCGGATCACAGCGGAAGTACACTAAATATTTAATTTTGTCTTCTATCTGTTTTCATATCGTTAGGTTCAAAAGATTGCGACGACATACGCAAAAATGCGGTGGATGGAGACGATATGCTCAGGACAGGGTCGCGTGGCGTGCCTTGGGAGAGGCCTATGTCCAGCAGTGGACGCAGACGGGCTGATGATGATGAGGTTCAAAAAAGCCTAACTACAACTAGAAGTTATTACATACAGATTATTTTTAATTTAGTCACAACTGTTTTGACAGCCATGTGATGTGATCACTAATGATGAATTGATATTAATGTTTTTCAAACATCATTGTTACGATATATGTTACTCGTAACTATAACATCATGCGTTATATAAAAGACAAACATCGTCTCATAGGATACGATATTCTACTCCAAAAGCAATATAATTTTTAGCTTATCAAAACTAGTTACATCCCCTGGTTGTATCTCCCTTGACCAAACGGCCATAAACATTTTACTATATCGATCTACAATGCCTCTTTACATTATTATGAGCAGTAAGTTTGTATTCGGAACCAAGTGCTAAGCGCATGTCGCTATGAGAAAACGCTAACATAACGAATTTGTAAACGAAGTTGCATATTTTAGATAGCTAGTTCGTATTATAAGCTGTTACCTAGTTCTAATGAAAATGTGTTTCTAAAAATAAGTACTACAGAGTTCAAAGTATAGGTACGTAACAGTATAGGAAACAGGAAGTTTATCTACCTTTCGTTTTATCTTTATAAAACGTTCTTTGATAAAAAATAAGTAAATCAAACAAACTCGCGCACGTAGTAAATATAGCGAGAGTAAGCAGTTGAATCCGGTCCTCGACGAGATAACGTACGAAAACAATAATAATCACATTTCTTATCGAAAACTCGTCAACACGAAAGTACTAAAATATGTAGTTGATAGCTGATGTATATTCTACGCATACTTTTCAATGACTTTCAAAATTCTGAAGCCAATTTCAACATAAGTGCATGGTGGTAGCGCATTTTCTAGTACTCACTTTCAAAATTAAAAACTTGCTGCTCTCCTCACGGTAGGTTTCGGCAGAGTCCTGCTAGTTATTCCAGACTAAGCATGCTCCACCTTTGGCCAGAGTATCGCTGACTTTACTTACTACGCTACTGGCGACCTTCTAAAAAATCTTTATTTACGTAATTGAGTAGAGTGAGAGAGTAGAGTCTCTATTTTCGCGTAGAAAATGGTCACACTTAAGTACTACTTATTATTTAAAGTTGGAATGAGTCCAAGAGTTTCAGTGCTTTCCGAGCACCATCTTCGGAAACCGTTGGATTCAATCCAACTTTTAATTAATAAGTAAGTGTGACCGTTTTCTACGCGAAAATATTAAGATGCCTTAAGTGAACAGTTTACAATGTTTTATTGAGCCTCAATTATGTACTCGTATGTATATCATAACACGAGTAAGCGACACTCTGTAGTAGATGAAGTATGCCCCTAGTCCAGAATAACTGGCTCCCAGTAGGCTACTGAAACACATCGTTAGATGCTTGGCGACGGATTTTCAAGTGGAAAATGGTTGCTAAGCAAGCAAGCCTAGAAACTCTCCACCTTCTTTCTAGTTTTTATAAAAATAAGTTTGAAAATAATATATATTCCTACCAAATCCGGTTCGTATTGGAAACATTAAACTAATAATTATTATTTATTTTATTACATCCATAACCCCATGGTATTGCGTCAACATTATTAATGCCGAGATAAGATAAAGACAAACAACTAGAAACTTATGCCCCATGATAAATATGAGCGATAATTTACTTTATTACTATATATTGCAAAAACGACGAGCTGTTATAAATCTGTGCGTGTTCCGTTTTAGGTTCAAATGGTGTCCTAGTAGATTGTCCTTAGCTATGATTGATAAAAATCGGTTCAAAATGGCCGCCGTCACCAAATTGCGGATGATATATTTTCACAAGTCCCTCAATATGGGTATCAAATTAAGGGCTTGAGTAGTAGAATAGAATTTAATAAATTACACTATGTTACTAACTAAAACTAACTGGTTTGGCGCGTCGACCCGAATCGGATCCTGGCCTCCGATACTAAGAGACGCCACTGTTCTCGGTCCTGTGCCTTCTCCTGCCACTGCGTGACCTGAAGATTGCGCATGTCCTCCTCCACTTGGTCTATCCAGCGATACCTGGGACGTCCGACCGGTCGACGACCGCTCGCTCGTCCCAGGTAAGCTCTTTTCACTGCACGATCCGATTCCATTCTCTCCACATGGCCGAGCCAGAGGGATTTAGTTTCCTATTATGTTAGGCTCGGCCACTAGCTGTTCTATTTCGGCATTTTTCCGCACACGTATACTCCCAATATGTTACACACACACAAAATTCACAGTATAATATATTTACTCCCACTACCCCATTCCACAATCGGACGAGTAGGGAATCACCAAGGAGGTTAGGTTATACCGTGGAGGTGCCTAAGTCGCGTACTAATCGGTTTGTCTCCACCTTCATTGTGCGAACTGCCAAGGTGTGGAATTCTTTGCCATACGCCCTATTCCCTGATGATTATAATCTAGCAGAATTCAAGGCACGGTTTTTGTGCACCACCTTAGATCACAATATCGCTTACCATCAAGCGAATGAAAAAAAAAACTTTGTCGGGCACTTTTTATTTATACTAGTTATTTTAATTTGTTTCAGATGAGCAGTGTGACAGCTATGTTGAATTATACAAACAAATTATGGAACAGTAACCTCATATTTAGTTTTAAATACAACTTCATAATTAGTTGATGGTAGTATTATTATTTTGTTTAGTTTTAATTGGACTTCACTAAGTACAACAACTTTAAAACGAGTTTGCATAAACATAAAGACATGTAAATTATAATGAAACTATTGTTAGACATTAAGTGAGTAAATGTATATTTTGTTTAATGTTATTTAAAAATATATTTACTGTTGATAGTTTTATTTGTGTTTTTATTTTTATTCAATGTTTAAGTTTATAACCAGCGCGTAATCTCGCGTAATCAGGGGTATCCTGGTTAATCTAGGGTCTAAGCTATTTCTTTACAAATTTTATCCCAAAAGGGATGATGTAGCTTCCAACAGTGAAATAATTTTTCAAATCGGTCCAAAGTAGTTTCGGAGCTTATTCGCATCTAACAAACAAACCCATGAGTCAAACTTTTTTTTTCCTCTTTATAATATTGGTATAGATAAACATTTATTCCATTTTTAAAATGTTTGTTGTTTGTTATGTTGGCAATAAAGAACAACGGATTTCTACTTTGTCAGTTTGTGAGATATGATAAAATTGACAGTTGGTAAAATATATATGAAGTGTAATTAATATTCTTAAGTCAGACTTAATTAATTCCTCACTGGAAGGTCAATTGAAAGATAATTTATTATCAACAAAATAATTTATTCTTAAAATCAGTTTTCATGCTTAGGTACAGAGTGAACTGTTTTCAACAGCCATATTGGAAAAATGCAAAATTCAAAATGCATAGAAAAATATAATATGTGACATGGATATTTAAAGCTTGTTAGAGTTATTGGACAGGTGCACGATGGAACGGATGGACTTGCCAGCATGCATGAGATGGAAAGCCTCATTGATCTCCTTGAGAGGCATGTTGTGGGTTACAAACTCATCCAGGGGCAACTTGTTCTCTAGATACTCCTCCACAAGCTTAGGTACGCTGTCTCTGCTCTTGTACCCGCCGAAAGCTGTTCCCTTCCAGGTACGTCCCGTCACAAGCTGGAAGGGACGAGTGCTAATCTCCTGACCAGCTGCAGCCACACCAATGATCACAGAAGTACCCCAGCCCTTATGACATGCTTCCAGAGCTGCTCTCATGGTGTTGACATTACCAATGCACTCAAATGTGTAGTCCAAACCTCCATCTGTCAACTCAACCAGAACCTCTTGAATGGGTCTGTTAGGGTAGTCTTTGGGATTCACAAATTCGTTGACGCCGAATCTCTTGGCCACTTCAAACTTGTCGGGGTTCAGGTCGATACCGATAATACGCTTGGCTCCTGCATTCTTGCAACCGAGAGCTACGGCTAATCCTACAGCTCCTAGACCAAAAATAGCACAATTTGTGCCAGGTTCCACTTTCGCGGTGTTCATGGCTGCTCCGTAGCCGGTGGGAACTCCACATCCCAGCAAGCATACTTTATCTAGGGCTGCGCTGTCGTTAATCTTGCAAAGCGAGATTTCTGCGACGACTGTGTATTCACTGAAAGTGGAGCAGCCCATGAAGTGGTACAGCTCCTTGCCCTTGCAGCGGAAGCGGCGCGTGCCGTCGGGCATGAGGCCCTGGCCCTGCGTCGTGCGCACTTTCTGGCACAGGTTGGTCTTGGGGCTGAGGCAGAACTTGCAGGTGTTGCACTGCGGCACGTACAGCGGGATGACGCGGTCGCCGGGCTTCACGGACGTGACGCCCTCGCCGACGCTCTCCACGATGCCGCCGCCCTCGTGGCCGAGCACCACGGGGAACACGCCCTCGGGGTCGGCGCCCGACAGCGTGTAGGCGTCGGTGTGACACACGCCGGTGGCGGTGATCCGCACGCGCACCTCGCCCGCGCGAGGAGGGTCCACCTCGATCTCCTCGATGGACAAGTCCTTGCCGGCCTCCCACGCCACAGCCGCCTGACACTTGATCACTTTCCCGGCAGTGGACATGACTGCGCTGCGCTACGAGCTGGGGACAAATGAAATGGAAATCAGCCGCCTTTAAATGGAAGCTATACGAGCGATAACAATGACTTATCGGTGATGTAATTCGGTATAATGTGCTAGCAACAAATGATAGCCTTGAACTTTGTAACCATGGATTCGATGGTTTTTTTCTTGTAACGAGCAGTAGTTTTAACCAAATACAACCAATTTTAATGTTACCTTAGTAGCCAAAAATTTATTCTCAAGCTTTTTGTTGCGAGCGTAATATAAATAGCGCTAATAAAAACAAAAGAATTTTCAATTTACAAAATTTGGAAAAAGCACTAGTTATTCTTGTTTGTTTTTTTTTGTGCCCGAAAAAAAACGCATGTCTGTGTCCGAATAAAAATTCAAGTTCTATTTCAACGTCACATGTCACATATACTATATACCATTATCTATGTCATTTCAATAGAGTTTTCATTGTCAAGTAAAATTGCAGTGCTATAGAGGTTTTCCCTAAATTTGATGGGAATTTATGAACTTGGATGATTTGAATTAATGTACTTGGATTGATGATTCCGGCGACATTTTTAGGGGGAACATCATATTAGTTAACTAAAAAGTTTTTAGATATCGCGAAATGCCTTAAAAAGCTCTAAGAATTACTAAGCGTGGCTAAAACTGTATTAATATATAAATAATATACAATTTTATGATAAAAATGAAATCTATAAAAATAAAGGGTGGGGTGCTTTTACTGTTTTCATTCATTCACTGGTGTTCAATAAAATTAGATAATTTTAGGGAAATTTTAAATTGGTTTTAATGGTGAAATTTCTGTAGAGGCTGTTAACACTAAGCCTAGCTAGCGTTTCTGTCTGTAAACATTTTCAGTTTAAGTTCATTTTCGTAATTTTCGTAGTTTAAAAATATGGCCAAGTTGCACAATTATCATATTTTATGCCCTTTGATTGATCAAAATAGTTTTTTGGGCGTCGCACAAGACAGAGAACTAGAACATGTGATTATAACCTTAGGACGCAATGTTGTGAATAAACACAGGGTAAACATATTATGTTCATTTTAAACTATGAGCTTTTCAAAATTAAATTATTAAAATATTGTAGTTGTTAACTCTGAATTGATACAAAATAATTATATCACCATGTAAACATAACCTATAAATATTAATTTATTATTTCAGCTCTCAGACCAAAAGCAAGTAAGCGGATGGACTTCCAAAGATCACATTACAGCGCCGGTGATTTTCGATAAGAATCAAAACAGCTACGTCGGAGTTTTCAACAATAATACCATCAAGATGTGGGAAGATGACAGTGCTAACTTAGATAAGCTCAAGAAGTACAAGGTATTCATGTTATGCATCTTCACCATACAATAATAATTTATGGCACATTAAAATGGTTAATATGGAAAACAAATAAAATAAAACAGGAATCATATGGATGACAGTTACTAATATACATAATATTTTGGTTTCAGTTCCCTATCAATATCTTGAAGCTAGTGCAGCGTCACAAGCAACCTCCATTGATCATATTCAAGAATGGCAACTGTGCATCTCTACCGTATGCGCTAGAAAACAGAAAGACTTATGAAAGCAAGTCCCTGCTCAAAGAAACTGATGAAATTGTAGATGTAGCATGGTTTACAATACAAAAAACAGATCATATTTGCTACATACTGAAAAATACAGATGGATATGAAATAGCATATTGTCCACTCAGAGATGAGTTAGGAGACCTGGACCGGTCCAAATATACAAAAGTTGAAATAACCAGAGATGGTATTGATGCCCGAGTTGTTGGCAAATTTATCTGTGCTCAAAATAAATCCTGTTCTGTCTATGTTATTTGTAAGTTTAATTGTCATTTTTGTATGTATATTTTTCAATCTGTTTCATTTGAAACTAATTAAAATCTTTTCTGGTTTCAGGGAGTGACTCCAAAATATTTACATATGATATGCTTACTGGAACTTGGAAAAATATGGGGTCAATCCCATGGATATCAACAAAATGCAGTGTATCCATGGCTCTGATGGGACAGGGACACATCATCATCTTTGGCTCTAATCAAGATCAGGACGGAGCTATAATCATTGCATACAACTTCGTTTTAGGTGTCGCTTCTTGCAGATACCCCATGAAACTATACCGAGACAATGCAAAGCTGTACTGTTATGAAGATCATATAATCCTAGAAGCTTCAAACCATGTTGGCATGCTTCCATACTCTATCGAAGTGAAAAGGAACCTGTCAAGTCTGCTGGGGTCTCATGATGTGGTTCAAAATGAGAGCCCATGCATTGCAGACTGGGGGACACCCACAGAGCCTCAATTTAGATGTATACCTGAATTGGAAAATTCTTTTCAACTAGGGATCACAGAGAGGAGTGCTTGCATCCAGATTATACCCACACTCATTGACAAGAATGACACACAGGGCCTAATCAATATTCTTAGGGAGTGCAGAGATGTCCCCGAGTCTTCCCTTGCAGCGCTGGTTGCATATGCTGTCAAGTCTCATGTCCCAGACAGTGATGATGATAGTAGTGTGCACTGTCCACTGCTCAATGAAATATTCAATGTTCTTTTCTGTGACGCCTTGCTAATACCGCATTTGCGTAATAACTTGTCAGCCAGAGATTCTCTCAACCTTTTGAAGTACATTTTGTACCTTATATTTGTATCAGATATGCCGTTAGATGCACACTATGAGAGCAGACTGTATGACTGGCTGGCTCTCATCCTGGATGCATTTTATCAACAGTTTGTGATGTCAAAGGACCCTGAAGTTGAAACGATTTTGAAAAGTATGTATCGGTACATACAGTTCCTAGTGAAAGACCTGTGTGCCATCAGTGATTACATAGCACAGCTACATAAACTACTCTCAAGCAAAGGTGATGCTGCTGAAAATGATTTATCATATGCTATTGAACTTATGCAAATATAATTTAACTAATAATTGCCTCTTTTATTTTTAAGACCTAAATTATAAGACAGAAATGTATTAGTTTACTAGCAAATCTGAAATTCTATGAATACATTTACTTAGAAGATGATCTTTAAACCTTTAGACACTTACAGAGTAAAAACTGTTAAGGAAGAAGAGAAGACTCATACAAGGTTAAAATCACAAAACAATGTAGTCATTCAACTATCTTTTTTATTGGCAGCCCTAGCAAACTGTACCACCATAGGTCTTTCCTTCAGCATGTAACCATTAGTCTCATTGAGTGCTGTCTCTGCAACACCAACAGAAGGGAAAGTAACAAATGCCTGGCCCTTCATCCTTCCTTCTTGCATGACCCTTACATCGAATCCGGTCATTTCTTCATCTGTCATCCCTTCAACGTAGCGCCTGTAAATCCTCTTCACATCTTGCTCAGTTACTGTCTTAGCCAAGTTTTTGATATAGAGTCTCATTGATGGTTGTCCTGGGTGATAGTTTTTGAAAACTGGCAGTATTTTCATGTCCCTGTAAGAGATTCTGTTCTGCAATAATTCTTTCTTTGTGATTGTTGGTAAGTCAGCTTCTGGAATAGTTTCTGGAGTTTCTTTAGGTGCTTCTTCTTTTTGGAAGGTACCAAGCTCCCCAACTTCTTGAGGGGCTTGTTCCTGTATTGGTTTCTGCAGGGCATCTTGATGTACTATGACTGATATTTTCTTTGGCTCTTGTACTGGTGCTTTTTCAAATACTTCTTCTTGGTTTACTATTTTCTTAACTTTTGAAGCAACAGGTGTTGAAGGTATAACTGCTGCTCGTTTTCTAGAAGGCATTGGCAATTTTCGCTTCCTTTTCACAACCTGCACGGCTGTAGCCTTTTGTGCCTTTTCAACAGTTTCATCACTTGATATTTCAGATTCAGCTTCACTTAGTGGATGTGGTATATCTTCTATAAAAAACTTCCTGAATGTATCTTTGAAAAATGTATAAGCAGATTCACTTTCTTGAAACGGAGTATCTAAGCACATTTTATTCAGCAGGTGAAGGGCTTGTGTATAAAAAGGTTTGTGCGTGAACAAAGCATGTACAATGTTAATGGCGGTTTCTGGCGTCACATCGGGGTATTTGTACTTGAGATGAGGCGGTGGAGGTTGATAAAAGTCTATGGAAGGGTTCCAGGCGTTCAGTACTTTAAGAAACTCTTTGACGAGTTTTGTGGTTGATGATATTTCCTCAGAGTCATTCTTTAGTTGTGATACAGGCTCTTTCTCAAAAGAATATTCTACAACTAACCTTCTGTTAGCGATTTCGAGCTGATGAAGGCGTCCAAGCGATGCTTTCGCCTTTTCGACGCTACCGAAGGAAGCGAAAATGTAGTTTCGCTTCGCTGAGATCTCCCATACTCTTTCAGCGCCAAAATGTTTTAGAAGTTGCTCCTTATCTTGAAACGATAACGCTGTAGGTAAATGCCTTATTAGCAACACATTTGACATGGTTCTTAAAGGATTCGGTGGAAGCCTTTCGCAAAAATCCAATCGCTTAATTATACTGAATATGATTAAACCATGACTGTAAAAATATTTTTTGTCCTTCTAGTGCAGAAGCAGAACAAAACATAAACAACAGGTAGGATCTAAATCAGCTGATTGTCAATGCCAATATGTCGTAAATATTACGACACTGACAAAAGTACCGTAATGGCATCTGAGATTATCTTAGTAATACCATACTAAGATAAATTAAACAAATTTAGTTACTTTAAAAGCGTAAGAAAGTTTTGTATTTCAAGTGTAGAAATACTACTTGTGATGTAACTCTAATAAGGGAATACCAGCAGCTTTATCTTAAGACTCACGGAAAAATCTCGTGGCCTTACACTGCCTGAAATAAATATGATTAATATGGAATAGATGGCGTGTTATGGGTTCAAGATCATTGATTCCCAAATTTTTCATAACATCTATACTTTGTTGTTTTATATTTCTAATGAACTGTAAAATTGGCCAGGCTCTATGGTCAAAAGTTTTCGTGACACCCATGCGCTTAAGTATCTATTTGATTCATTCCAAAAAGTCCAGATATTATCTGATAGGATGTGTAGTCTTGGTTCGGTTTCTTGAGTGATTTACACATTAAGATAAGAGCACTCTATTTTAGTCTCTGTATGGCAATAATTACAGCCACAGAGAAATTATTGTTTTTGTACAGTGTTCACTACGAAACGAAAATATTTTCAAAAATTTTTGCCGGTCGGGTATTTTTTCATATAAAATTAATTCACAAGCGCCGTTTTGTTTTCCGAAACTTACATCTAAGTACCTATTTACTGATTTAACTTACAAGTTATCAAAAGAAATGGCAAAGGAGCCTGAAAAGAAGACTGCTAAAGTTGTTGTTTTGGGTGATATCGGACGAAGCCCACGTATGCAATACCATGCGTTATCTCTCGCAAGCAATGGGCTGAGAGTTAATATAATTGCTTATATGCAGTCTGCGCCGCTACCCGAAATTCTTGAAAACCCGAATATTACAATTTCGAAACTGCATCCCTTAGTGCTAGACAAAGGACCTCAACTCGTCCGTTACGCTGTGAAGGCTCTCTGGCAGACGATCAGTTTGTTCCTCACGTTGTTAATAACCGGCAAATGTGACTACTTGCTCTGCCAGAACCCTCCTGCCATACCTACATTGCCAGTGTGTCGGTTCTACTGCCTAGTGACCAGAACGAAATTTGTGATAGACTGGCACAACTATGCATTCTCAATCATGTCCATGTCGTTACCGCAAGACCACTTGCTGCTTAGATTTGCGAGATTTTTAGAGATGTTCTTTGGGCAGTCTGCAGATGACAATCTGTGTGTAACTTATGCGATGAGAGAAGACTTGCTACAAAATTGGGATATAGAGTAAGTCTACTTAATATATTGTCTATTAAATAAACCATTTTATTTACCCTTTAGTATATTATGTTTAATTTAAGGTAATTGCCTAGCCTTGAAATTAGGCAAAGGCCGTACATATTTGAACTAACTTTACTAATACAAACCATTTCCTCTTCACTTCTACTGACACCATTTATAACTAACATTATCCTTTCAGATCTAAAGTCTTGTATGACAGGCCGCCAAAGATATTCCACCCAATCTCTCTCCAAGAAAAGCATACTTGGTTCCTAAAGCTTAGTCAGCAGTACCCAGAATTTGGCAGCTCAGTAGAAGAGTCAAATGAAAATAGCAGAGAGAGAACAGCTTTTACTCAAATTCGGGATGGAAATGTGGAGTCCAGAGCAGATAGACCGGGTTTACTATTTAGCAGCACCAGCTGGACTGAAGATGAGGACTTTAGTATACTCATGGAGGCTCTACAAGGTAAGGAACTAAATTAAATTTACAAGTTAAAATTGAAAAGATTAGACATTATCCACTTGTATGTTGAAACACCGGCTCCCGGTATAAACACATTTTCGCCGCAACTGTTGACATACCGGGAGCTGGTGTGGGTAAAACTAAAACTTGACTATTTTTAACTTATAATACAAAATGGACTCATGTCATTCAACATACAAACGATTATACTATAAATGGTTATTTTTTTGTATATTGATCTCTAGTTGTATTTCTGTCATAAATGGTAATGAATTGATCATATAACCATAATAATACTTCTCTACTGCAATCCTACCTACTTTTTTAACATAGTTATGTAAAGATACATATTAAAATATTCTTACCAATTTTTTCCCTTATTTTCAGTGTATGAGACAACCTACAGCCTAACAAAGAAGCTGCCTAAACTGTTCTGTGTTATAACCGGCAAAGGTCCTATGAAGCAGGTCTATATTGACCTGGTGTCCAGTAAGAACTGGAAAAATGTGCGAGTTATAACTCCCTGGTTAGAGGCAGCTGATTACCCCACCATGGTTGCCAGTGCAGATCTCGGAGTCTGCCTACATACTAGCTCCTCAGGGCTTGATCTCCCAATGAAGGTTGTGGATATGTTTGGAGCTGGTTTACCTGTCTGTGCTTTTGATTTCTTGTGGTAAGCATATTATGTTGTGTTGATTATGTAATTCTTTATTATTATTATTTATTTCCATAGCTTAACATGTACATAAGTTTTCAATGTAATTCAACCTAAAGTATGAAGTACCCTGTAATCAGGTGAAGTTAGGGTGTAACTCTAAAAGCTTACAAACTATAACTAGGTGTAACTTTTGTAATTATGGGAATAATACTTGTTTTTTTTTTGCATCCTTCAATTTCATGCCCAGAAGCAGTTTGATATATCTTTGTAAATTTATAAAATCAATAGTTAGTTACATGTCCATGATGAAACGGTCTTCAATTTATATTTTCCAGCTTAGATGAGCTGGTGGATAATGGAGTGAATGGGTACACATTCAAGAGTGGTGAGGAGCTTTCGCGACGGTTAGTAAACTGGTTTGAAGACTTCCCTCACAATGAGAAACAGAACAGAACTGCTGAGAAGATAAAACAAGAGCTGGCTAAGTTTCAGAAGTCACGCTGGGAAGACAACTGGAACCTCAGAGCCCAGGATATCTTCATTCCATAATTATTATGTGATAAAAGTTTTGTTAATTATGTATTTGTTATGTAGGAGTATTTGTATTCTGATAAGTGAGAGTAAATTTATTGCCCTAAATAGATATAAGGAATCTATTTTTAATATCAAATAAATAAAAAATTTCTAAACAGTATTTAATGTTTGTTTATATCCTAGCTTGGGAAGGTAGTGAAACACAAAACAAAGCTTAAAAACTTATATTAACAAAAAGAGCATGTCAATGTTTGTCACTGGACACAGGCACACTCACACTAGTAGTCTCTCGATTTCCTGCTGAATGCTCTGTATCTGAGGCTTCAGCTGGGAACCTTCATTGATCGTGATGGAACACGAGATGATAGGGCGCGACACTCCGCACGCGCGCCCCAGCGCTTGCTTCGACCTCACAAACACATAGGGCACATTCTTGTCTTCACACAGAATGGGAATGTGTAGAACGATTTCCAGAGGCTCAGCATCGGCAGCCATGATGATGAACTCCGACAAACCTCGGTTCAAGGTCTTAGTGGCTTCGTTGGCCCCCTTGCGAAGCTGCTTATAGTTGGACGCCTGCTGCACCAAGTTCAGGATCTTGGCGGTCAGCGGAGCGTCGGCGAGAGGGTACGCCTTAGGGTTGACCGCGGCTTCGTTGTCTGCCTGTAACATTCATAAACAAATCACGCAGATTAGCGCGCGGTCAAACATAACCTCAAAAATCACATGGTTTGTTTACATTCTGAAATGCACGATATTTAGGAATTACACCGTTTTACAGAGTAATTGCTCACTCATATTGTAACAAATCAATTTCGTAACATTGTTAAGGAAATACTAATAATGTGGTAAATACATACCATGTTAACGAAGGATTGCCGGAGTGTTGGTGTAGAACTCAACCTCTCGGCGATTACTCGCTTCACTGAGGAACTCAGTCAAAAGGAATACACGGGAAAACGACAGATAATTTGTATCCGATTTAGCAAATAACCGAAAACAACAAAAATTGAGAAAATTCAAAAGGACGCTGCTCTAGATAACCACACAGACACAGAGTCACAGACCACAACGGAGCATGAACATTGAGCACTAAGCTCAGTGTTGCCGCTTAAAAAACATAAAGTTTTCTTAGCCATCTCCAAAATAGCATTAGACTACTTCAAGTGTCTTTTCCTAGATTTTGATTTACATATTCATATTATTTCACTACTTGAGGTGGGCCTTAAATTTGACGTTAATTAATAAGCAAGGTTATAAATAACTTTGTACCATATTGGAAAATAAATTATATTCTTACCCGCGTAAATCCGGAATAATAAGTTAACCTTTGTTTGTTGTTAGGTCTAACCCATCTTCATCTCATCAAAATTGGTCCAGCTGTTGGAGCGTATAGGAGTAACATAGATTTTGAAGTTATTTGCATATCCCACGCGAACCACGACTGTTTTCGGCATAAAAAGTAGCCCATGTGTTAATCCAAGATCTAATTTATTTCCATACCAAACTTCATCAAAATTGGTTAAGCCGTTTGAGCAGAAAGAACACAACAACAAACACACACACAAACTTTTCGCATTTATTATATTAGCAAGATTCTTCTATTCAATGGGTTTGTTTTCTCATGATTACTATAATCAAAGAACTACGAATACACATTTCCTTTTCTTTACGTCATTATTTTAATATGGTAATAAGTGTTTTTAAATCGTTACTAATAATATTGACAGACAGAAAGCGAATACCACGAAGCTAGAGGTAAACTTTACCTCTAGCTTCGTGGCGAATTCTTATCAGGAGGATCCTGTTTTGGCACATTTTTGACATGGAACCCTAAAAATCTAGTATTTTAAATGCGAATATTTATTTGTGTGTATGTTTATTATTCCTCCGTGTTCAAACGGTAAGACCGGCTTTGATAAAACTTCGTACGGAGATAAGATATTAAGCTTTTTCATTTGGGAATCACGCGCTAGTGGATATAGTTCACACTACCTATGCTACCCGCGTTAATTTGGGATAAGAATAAGTTAATCCGGGATAAAAAGAAGGCTATGTATTTACAATTAATATTATGAATTGTAGTTATATGTTTCTAAGATTATAGATAGGTAACTGGGATAATGGCAAAAAGATTCAGATAAAATTCAAATTCACCCACAGATTATACTGAATACTAGCATCCCGGCCCGGCTTCGCACGGGCTAAGTTGCAAGGACAAAATAAAGCCCATGTTACTCAGGGATAATGTGGCTTCCCGACGGTGAAAGCATTTTTCAATCAAATCAGATTTTTTCAAATTTCAATAGTTTCAAGCAAACAAACTGTTCCTCTAATATTGGTATAGATTACTAAATAGCCTTTTTTAACCAGTTTCTTTCGTTTTGGGGGTATGTTTCGGATAATTATAAAAGCAATTAATAATCTTTAAAATAAGAAAACACAGAATGTTTAAGTGTAAATATTTAATGTAACTAATAATAAAATAGTCTGGAATTTTGTTTGCTATTTTATGCACGATCAAATTCATTACATATTCGATCTATCAAATGTCTTAACTTATCATATGTTGCTTACAGGGACCAACCCTAAAAAATAACAATAGTTTTTGTAGTAACATAGGTAGAGATTGTCTAAAAATTAATGCCTGAGCACCATAAAAAAATTGGTAAATTCTATGTGAGGGAACAGTAATGCCTGAGTTAATAGATAAATAATCAAATATAATCAATTTATAATGAAAATTTATTTTTTAATTGTGACTGTATTTCAATGCATTGTTATGAAACACCCTTAAATCTGGTGTTACAAAATAATCTATCACTACTCAGATTTATATACAATCTTGATGCACCAAATAGCTTACAATTTTAATCTACCTATATATCAATTATCATTCCATTTATCTAATAACTGAATATTTTAAGTCTTGCAGATTATTGCTTACTTGGCTTAGTTTGTTGCCCTGATAAGATTCCGAGACTCTCATAAGTCAGTTGATGAATTTGACAGAATGTAACAACAAGATCTAGTGCTGATTATTATTATTGGGCATGTTGGGAGCATTAGGTTTCTTGAACTGATGGTTTCCTGCTTGACTCGAGAGGAAGGCAAGATGGCCCTTGGGACATTTGTTAGCATAATGGCCTTTGTTGCCACATTTGAAGCATGTGACCTCTTCCAAAGGCTTGTGTTGGAGGCGCTGCATGCGGGGCCCGGGGCCCCCTTCGCCGTCAACCTCATTAGCTGGCTTCACATAGCCCAGAGAGCGGAGACGGGCTTCCTCTTGTCTCTGGGCTGCTTCTCTTTGCTGGAAGCAAAAGTGTGTGATATAATGACTTGGAGTAACAATTAGTATAGCTGTAGTAAGATGCAAGCCTACTGAATGGACAAACCAATAGCTTATTATAATGAATACATTTGTACTTTCTAACAGGTAGTTGAAGAAAGAAGCTAGCACAAAAAAACAAAGCAATGAGAGGGTGAATGGGGAAGATTGAATCTGATAACAGATCTGATCCAGATACAAACATTTGAGATTTTAGGCTTATTTGAAAAATAATATTATTTTTAAATGAAAAAAGTATGTATCTCCATACCTCAGGAGGAGTCTTATGGCAGGTAGAAGCCTTATGCCCTACTTCTGCACAAGAGTGACAGACTGGCAGTCTCTTGGCATCCTTGGTTTGTTCTGGTGGTGCAGGCAGCTCAAACCGTGGGTGCATGTACTTGCATGTGCTGCCTTCCGGGCAGACCCCGGCCAGGTAGTTGAAGCAGAGCACGCGCCGCACGTGCCGGTGTCGGCAATGAGGACCGTGACGGCAGAAACCACGGTCATACCTGGAATATGCAAATTTAGTCTTTTAAAATTATTATTTTATTTTTTTCAGAGAAAGGCTTATCTACACTAATATTATAAAGAGGAAAACTTTGTTTGTTTGGTTGTAACGAATAGGCTCAAAAACTACTGGACCGATTTTAAAAATTCTTTCACCACACGAAAGCTACATTATCCACGAGTAACATAGGCTATATTTTATTTTGGAAAAAAATAGGGTTCCGTAAGATATTTGGATTTTTCGGACACAAACTGAAAAAAATCAACCAAAAAAGTTACTTATTTTGCGAACGCTGCCTAAACTACAAAAGATAGAACCATAAAATGTTCTAATTAATTGTAGATCTTATAAATATCTACAAAAAAGTCCGCAACACACTATACCTATCTATGTCGAGTGAGGCGCAACAACCACATTTTTATTGAAAAATCTTGAATTTTTTTTTGCCCTACATTTAAACGCGAGTAATCATGCTATTAATCCTTATCAAAATAAACTATTTCACCAATAAGAACAGTTTATGTAGATAATATTTGGTCTTTGAATGATTAAAATTGGACGTTTGGTTTTGAAGTTGTGGTGAAATTAAAATATTACGATCAGTTGCACTGCGGGACTGCAGGCAGAAGTGAACACTTTTGCCGGGTGCAAGACTTAGCGCTTTGCGGGCGGTCCTTTAGTTAGTTCTAATCTACACTAATCTTCTTCTTCTTATATATAAAATTTCCGTGTCACAGTGTTTGTTACCGTACTCCTCCGAAACGACTGATCTTTACCAAATTTTATATGCGTATTCAGTAGGTCTGAGAATCGGCTACTGTGAATTTTTATACCCCTAAGCGATGAGAGTTGTTCACCCTTAAAAATTTTTTTTTAATTCTTCGAGGAATTTTTTTATTTTGTTTTTTTTTTTTATAATGTGGCGTTAAGAAATACATACTACCCTAATATTTAATTTTTTTTTATCATCATCACCATTCATTTCACCATCATCATCATCACCATTCATTTCTAAGGCCAATTTAGTATTTCAATCATTTTTCATCTCGCTTGATAACTGATCAAAATAGTGTCCTCGCTTGATAACTGATCAAAATAGTGTCTTTAACTGTACTTCGAGTAAAAAACAATTTTTTTTGAAGATAATAACCAACAAAATTTAACCTGATATATGCTTTTTTTAAATTTTTGTTGACGAGGGGGAAATCTTCAACAAGATACCTGGCTACGATGGGGCGCAGACAGGTTATGTGGAATTTGTACCCACTAAAACCCCCCCGGTAACCCGCCTCTGTGCTTAACGGAAGTCTCCGGGTTCAGACCTCCTTGCACTGCGCTGTGGCCCTGCCCGCATTGTTTCCACCAACAACGCGACGGCGACGGTCACGCGACGCCGCCGTCGTTCACCCCGGACTTGATGGAGCAGGTGTCGGAACCCCATCTCCGAACACCCTCGAGTTAACACAGCGGAAGTACACTAAATATTAACTTAAAAATTTAACAATGAAATTGTTTTGAAAAAACAAAAACCAATTTCAAAACTAAACCTACTTTTATAAATATTTACTGTAACAAAAAAGTGAAATGTAATTTTATGCCTACATCAAATCAAGAATATATAAGTACAATCAAAGTGTTTATTTGATGTATTTACTTAAAGAAATGCTATTTTCAATTTTTATTTATCCTGTATTCTTGGAGTTGGTGCCATATAAGAAGAACAAATAAATGTTTGTTAAATAAAACACTATAACATTATCTTTCTTTGCTGGCACTTATTTTGTCTAGAAACTAGAATAAAAATAATTTATAAGGCAAAACAATGTTTGCCGGGTCAGCTAGTTCTATATAAGGAAGAATATGTTGCCTGATAAAACTATACAACCTAATCTTAAATTCTATCTATTAATCTATACAGTGTTTTGGCAAAATCTAAGTTGGGTTCTGCCAGGACACTGTCTACAATATCCCACCTCTAGGTTAGGTCTTTCTCTTAAGTTTGCGTTCTGGCACATTCCATGAGCAAGTGATACATGTCATCAGCAATCCCCCACACAGAAAAAAAGTTACAATATTTGTTCTTTAAAGAGTGTTTATTATCCAGGTGTTTTTTAAGGCATTTGGCTGAATAACAAAAACTTAGTTGATCTTATATCTCACATATCAGTATGATCGTCATCATAATTAATCACTGCCAGTTCTATACCACTGCTGCTTTTAAGCCTCTCTCTTATCTTGCCATCTGCCTCTCATCAATCTAGTCTAGCTGTGTGATTGCTAAGAATAAGTTTAACCTTAACTGTGGCTTAACAAATATAGTAATAATACCAGAAAACAGGTTACTTTTCTTATTAGTAAATTCAAATATGGATCATGTTAAATTCTTCTTATAGTAAATATGTATTAAGCTTTAGTTTAAGCTTTGTAAATATTTAAGATATAAAATAAAAAGATTGATTGATTAATTGCATCTTAACACAATTTTCCATATATTTGCATTCATTGAAGACTTTTTTGGCTTATTGGGTACAACTTGTATATCAGGACAACTCACCATGGGCAATCTTTTATCTTGCTTTCAGGGTCTATGTGCAAAAATGGACATTCCTTGTTATGACAGGCATTAAATCTGGCATAGAAGTAGCATTCAGGCATCTTTGACATATCATACTCGTGTAAGAATTCGCATTGATCTCCCTTTTTACAGAGTCCTCGCAGCCAGTGCTTGCAGACGACAGTGCGGTCACCGCGGACATGCCTGTATGGACACTGTGGACCGTTACCGCAGCCGCCTTCTCCATGCCCGCTGTGAGAATAAAACTCACAAACTGCAGCTGTGGACTCTGAAATACAATTGAATGCAAAAGGTTATAGTATGAAGAAATTGGCGGCAGAGTTAATGGTTATTTGTAAGAAATCTTTAAGGCAAATAGAATTTTGTGAAAAGATTATAACAAGGTAAAACTTTCATGTAAAATAATGCATATTAGTACTGCAAATCATAGGAAACGATACTTACTATCCATGCCAGGAAATGGCAGCGGTAGGGCTCCATATTGTTCTTCCAACGCATAATCTATATCAAATTTTATGTGATCTACATTTGCCAATAACACTTCCATCTCTTAAGAAATTACTGAATTACTGATATTGCAAATGTAAATTATGCACAAACAAGCAATGAAGCAACCACATAACCACCACAGATAACCACAAACCCGGTAGCTGGGCCCGTGGCATGAAGTTTTAGGTAAAAACAACGGCAAGGGATATTCATACTCAGTCGAAATGGGGATACCATAAAAAACCCGAAATTATTTTTGTATATGGCAACACCATTTTATTTTTCTTTTTTTATGGCAACATCGTCAAAAATAAAATTATGATATGGTAACACGTATTTGTATACCATATAGAACGTCCAAAAAACCGTACATTGTTCATTGATTTAAAATTATGGGATCGTGAATAGGAAGATTTAAATTTTAGATTTAACACTGGTTGCCTGCATCCGCTAGAACCACTAGACTTAGCAATTTTTGCTGTGAAAGGTTTTATTCCATTTTATCTCTGACTGTTTGTTATTTCATAACGGATAAGCGAAAGAGCAGATTAGGCAGAAATTTTGCAACAGGATAATGCATTTTAGACTGGACTGGTAAGCGCGTAAATAACATCGATTACAGGATTCAGAGCAAGCATTGTGAAGCACATCAACACAAATGTTTGAGTCGCAGGTTTTTTTTTTGAGTTGTTTTGAGCGAGTGAAGCCGCGAACAAATAGTTATCTCTATGTTTAAGTAATTAAATATTGAAGTAAATTAGGTCTATTTGTATATATTACCATATTACATAGTACGTATTTGGACCAGTTAGAAACTGTTAACACGTAATTAAAAAAGATGTACTGTACTGTAGTGCCTATATGGATCATTTCAAAAATATAGATATGGCAACTTTTAATACAGACTGGTCCTGTTTCATGTTATGTTCATATGTTGCTAATACTTAAAGTTTTTCAATCAATTTTAGGATTTGGCCGAGCTGTTAGCTCTCTTCATGACTCATATTCAGTAGGTGTTTTGTATTTTCTTCCTCTTTCTCTTTTGATCTTAGTGGCCAAGCACTGGTGTCGATAGTTTCCAAGCGCGCCTAAAGGCTTCTGACTTGGAAAAGTAACAACCTACAATTTTACGTGTCATCCGTCCAACAGACGACAAACGACAGTCTTGTGCATGGTCACTTCTCCAAAAACTGTGTGCATCGACCGTTGCTTAACCTCGATGATCGCATCAGACCACCTTAGTTGACCGAGCTACAGGCGCTACAGGAAGTTGGTATAAATATATCATTAAGTATTTGGTGTGGTTATTTTTGGGACCGAAGGCTAGGGCAGGAGCTTCGGTCTTATCTTCGGTCGGGTTACAGAGGCACTTTGGTCGAAAGATACCTGCATATTTCCCTTCTTGAGTTACCTATTAAAAAACTTAGTACTTAACCTCAAATTTTTTAAACATTAATAACTCAAAAACTACTTGTCTCCTGCAGATGGAGTTTGTAGTGGAGGGGTTCCCAACCTCCCCTCTACCCTTTCCCCCCCTCCTCTCCCCCCCTTCCTTGCGGCCCCGATTCTAAATAATAACCCCTTACTTTTGTTAACATGTCGGTTCCAATTATGTTTGGTCTAAAATGTGGTGTGTATTTAAATATTTGAATTTTCGTGCCAAGTGACATAACCAAACAAAAGAAATCCAAACCATTTCGTGTATGTACACAACATCCTATACGTACATCAAACACCCACAAGCAAACTATATAACCAGTGGCTAAGACCTCTGTTCATAAAATATCTAAAGAAATGTGAAGCTTTTGATACACTGGTACTGCGTGACAATAGTCAAAACAAATGAACTATTACTTATTCAATGTCCTCACTCAGTGTACTACATTGATAAAAACTTGCACACATTAGCAAAATTTTCACCCACACAAACAAAACTTATTTGTAAAGGGCTTTGCCAGAGTGTAGAAAATATTAGCGTTCATTAATTTAAAGACAAATATTCACGTTTTCTGACATATCTACGGAATTAGTGATACAGATAACGAATATTTTCTTTAATAAACATGAACAAGAATGAACAGAATTATTAATTTATTTTCTGTTTAACGTTCATTCTTTAGGTTTATTTTTTTATCTGTGTAATGTTCATTCGCCAAGAAAAGGCACTTCGTGAAAACAGTGACTGCGAAAAACAACTTCATGGCCCGTGGGCCCGAAATAGAGTAGAATTTCTTGGGTTTTCACCATAGAGTAAAGGTAAAATGTAATTGGACTGTCGTTGTCAATTTGTCCAACCAATAACCATCTGTATTGTAGCGGGCGGCTTGTTTACATTTTTAATTGAATAAACTTTATTCATCTACTCACGTTCTTAATTAGTTAAAATGTCTATAACAGATCTAAAACATACATTACGCAAATATGACTTTCCTGTGTGCGCTAAAGAAGCACTAATACGGACCGGTAACTAAACTAAAATATTCTGTTCATCTCAATGTTATTACTCCAAATAAATTCTGGGGTTTTGTACTTTTTAGAGCAACTTCTGATCGGTCGGGGTGCGCCTTCAAACAAGCAGCTGGATGTCGCTATGGATATTATAGCGGAATTCGTCTTTTATGAAACTGATCGGCGCGGCGGGCGTCGGGGCACTGGTCTGACTCCGTTGCAAGAGCTACAGCTCATAGACGTGCTCTGCGATTATCTGGCGTCATGCGCTAACGAAATCACCAGAAACACGGTATTCCTGTCTCTATTTGGAGGCATGGATGGCATGAAACGCCTGAAGCTACTCAGTATTCTAGCTAGCATGGCAGTTTCTGCCTGTAGTACACCTGTGAGTAAAAAATACAATACAATACAATACAAAAACCCTTTATAGCACACCCAGAAAACAAGTACAGTATGAAAAAAGGGAGTTAATTTCGAGATATTATAGCTTATAAAGTTAGTCATATAAAATATAATTGTATGAGTTTAAAGAAATTTTAGCTTGTATGGCTTGATGCTTACAATTTTTTTTGTCTATATTATTTGTCAGGTGCTGTTGGCAGTGGGAGTGTGGCTACAGCAGATGGGTTGCTCTTCCACCCAGTCCCTGCAACTAGCGGAGAATATCATCCAGGACCATTTCTTTCTGAACACATCTAACCAAGCTGGTCTTCGCTCGCTAGCAACTACAGCACCACAGTTTGTTGCCAACTTCATCACGGCCGTCACTGAGCTATACATGCATGATCCCAACAATAATAAGATGCCACCTAAGAATTTGCTGGAGGTCATCACTTCTTGGGTAAGATTAGTGCTTATCATAATAGATATTTTTAATCTTCTCAGCTGGATGTTTCTTCAGTAAGATGCATTAGCATATGAGTTAGTGACACTCCAAAAGTGGAGCATGCACAGTCTGGATTAACTGGCTCACAAGGTGACTGCTAGAACACACTGTTTGATGCTTGGCGATAGATTTTACAACTTGAAAATTGTTGCTAGCCAGGGGAGCACTAGAAAATGCCTTCCATAGCATGTTGCGAAATTATCAATTATATTAGTTAGATTAATTTTTCTATTGGGTGACAGCTACAGACTTGGTCACCATTAATGTCTGGCCGCTATATTATTTGCGGCACAGATAGCTATATAGTTTGTTATATGTATGACAAAACTTTTTGAATAAAAATACTCGATCCATTTGATAAATACCTTAAACAATTTAATGTGTGTAAAGATAAAGGATTATAATAATGGTTTTCATTACAAAATAACTCAGAAACTCAGAAAGAAATCATCATTGAATTGATGAGGATAGGCTGTAAGGTAGCTAATTGTGGTAATAACAACTAATGAGGATTACTGTAAGTAAGTAGAAAACGGTTCAATCAAAGTGCTATAAAATTGAGAGTGTATCTTTGCTCTACTTATATAACATAATAAAACAATATGGATTATATTTGACTAGTAAAGAGTATAAAGGTAAGATACATGTAACATACATTTTAAGCCTGATTACATGAGCCGTGTCACAGTTAGATACATATAAAATGATAGCAAATCATTTGGTTGATAAAACATTGTATCTATTTACAGGTATACACGAACCCCACACTGTGCATGTGCGCGCAGTTGAACCCAGCGGCGCTGGCTAGTGGGGCCATCCCCATGGCGGCCGTGACGCCGCTCGCAGGCCTCGTGCACTGGTGTGCGCTCGCTCCTCTATACCTTGACACAGGTACACAGTATACAATACTGCTGGCTAGAGGGGCCATCCCCATGGCGGCCGTGATGCCGCTTGCAGGCTAGATATAGATACAGTAATACCCCGGACTTACGCGATAGGTGGGACCGAGCTCTGTCCGCGTAAGTCGGGGTACAATTTTGCATATACATACCTATAAAGTCATACAAAGTATGTTTAATTGGGACCGGAGACTATAATTTAGGAAATATAAAACAATAATTTAGGAAATAAATTTTAATTTAATTCTAGATAATATGACAAACTATATTAATAAAATGTATAAATACAATCTGAAGTAAGCGGCTTTCAAACAAAAAACGTTAAAATAGACGAGAAAATTAAATCGCGTAACTCCGAATTCGCGTAAGTCGAGGTAGCGTAAGTCGGGGTATTACTGTATACATTTTCGTGAGAGGCCTCTCAAGAAGTAACAGTAGTAATAAATCCTATTTATATTTTATTTCAATAACACACAATTTTACTTGTACCCAGATTCAGAAATGGTGGAAGTGACAGTGCCATTCAAGAAGATCAAACTAGAGAGTGAAGCGGAGAGGCAAGCTTCCATCATTAAACAAGTGACACACAAACCTCTCACTGAGGCCGAGCTCTACATTAAGCTGCATCTAGGTAACATATACATATTTGTTATAATTACATTTATGGATAAATATTGCCCTCTGTCGACTTTTCAACTAAACCAGTGACTTGTCATGAAGTTTCTCTACCTCGGTGGACGTGGGTGAAAATCTCTCTGTTACTTGTTAGACTAAATAAGGCCATTCTAATTCTAATTTGAAGTGGGGGTGATGAGACCTGCACTGACATCCCGATAGGGGCGTATTGTGCATTCCCCCCTTACCAGCCTACCCAAGCCAACTGAGCTCCTTGAAATAACAGAGCACAGTCCTGGGTCGCTGGCATACCTGTTCCACCCCTGTTGCGTCAGATACAGATACAGATAATTTATTAATAAATATAGATTTACAAGTCATTATTCAATAATTATTTAATATACATATGCCAATTATTAATTATGTAATTTGTCATCGATAAATTCCTTGACACTATAGTGTGCTTTGTTAATTAGATATAATTTAAGCTTACTTCTAAATATGTTAGGGGAAGCTGTATTTCTAATATACTCAGGCAAATGGTTGAATAATTTAGGCCCACCAACATACACAGACTGCTCAGACCTGGCCAGGGAGTGGGCTGGGGTCACCAGTCTCTGCCGATGTCTCGTACCGAAATTATGTAAGGCTCCCGCCGTGGGGAATCTTTCGAGGTTTTTTTGTACGAATACGCACATTTGGAAAATAAACATAGCCGGTACTGTGAGAATCTGTAGCTCAATAAAGAAAGAAAGAGTCTGTCAGATGGTCTATTTGTCTGAAGATTAGCAATGGAAGGCGAACTTTCATAAATAAGGCCATACTGGATGGTATGTTTGTGTATGTGCAGGAGTGCTGCACAGCCTGCGCGCGGGGCGGCGCACGCTGGGCCCGCCCACCGCCGTGAGCGCGCAGCAGCTGGCGGCCGTAGCGCTGGCCGCGCAAGCCGCTGCGCGCGCGCTGCTCTCGCGGGGGCTCACTCCCACACACGATCACAAGCTACAGGTCACTGCTACAAATTCTCTTAATGTGTTATAATACCAATATAAAATATCAGATTGCTTTAAAAACTGTAATCGTTGCGAGTATAGCAGAGGCTATAACCAGAAAATCCAGCGTGATCTTGCCAACACTAATATAGTTCATCATATACTCAGCAACAGAGTGTGAACCATGGTTCATAATTGGAATAAGTTGCCCGAGTAAGTGGTCAGTGCTACATCAGTGAACAGCTTTAAAAACCGGCTTGATGGCTGGTTGCAGAAAACTAAAAAATCTCTTGCTAACCTGTGATCAGTGCACTAGTGAACTTTAAACATTGACATTGAACAGTGTACATTATGTGAACTGTTCAAAAATAAATTTCAACTCACTGTGATATAGGCTCATAAGCATAATGCTGCTCGCCTATAAATCAAATAAATAAAAAAAAAAAACAATATGTGTTGGTGACCATCTTATTTTAAATGGATCAAACCATATACTACACTCCCCACAAGCTTTTTCATTTCATTTGTATATTAGGTAAGAGGCGATAAATAAATGATCCGCCATTTTGTAGCGGCGGCCATCTTGGTCCTGATTTCTATCAAACATAGCTAAGAACATAACCGCCTAACACACCTGTAATACAAAAAAATCTAAATCAAATTTGGTTTATCTGTTAGGCAGGTAGCTATGGTGCTACAGACAGACAGACACACACATCAATAACACTCTGTCGGGGGTTAGAAACTAGAATGGTGATGCAATGCTTTCAGTTAAGTTAAAAAAGCAACAGTTTAAGTTCTATACCTACATTTTCATTTATAACATTTAGTAACTACCTAAAAGAAAAAAAAGTAGTTTTTAATTTGGCATTTCATTATTTATTTTATGGTGAGTAATGAGTGACAACACCTAGTTTTGGCTTAATTACTCATGTCATTACTGAACTGTGCTGCTGAGGCCTTAACTCTCATTTCTCAGTTAATATCTCTAAATGTTAATCTTAGACTGACATACCTATATTTTTTGTGATTCCAGACCTGCCTGGACCGTTTAGGGCAAGCGGTGCAGGTGGCTTTAGCTAATGGCTGCGTATATGGAAACATCAACAACCTACTGGCTGCTTTAGATGCCCTCCCCGAGAACAGACTGCTAAAGATTGTTGTCAAGGCACAGAAACAGATGTGACGCACAACTGTGGTCATGATGGAATGAATGTGTTGATAATCCTAATTAAGTGAATATTGAAATAATTAAACTTGATGTATACTTTTTTATAAATAAGGAATAAATTGGTTTACATTGTGACTTGTAAATAAATAATTTCTGTGATAAGTATAAATCATGTTTTATTCTAAAATGGCTTAAACCTACGACTCTGCTTAATTTGTGCTATTTTCTTTTTATCTTCTTCAAACTTCTGGCGCAGCGCAACTACATGTTTCATTTTCGATTCCCGTATTTGGAAAGTGTAAAAGTTTTTCAATTCTTTTCGTTTCTTATTCTTTTCCTCTTTTTGCATTATTTTGTTTTCAACCTTCTCGGAGCGGGCAAAGCTCTGCACCTTTCCTCGTTTGGTTACAGTCACCCAACCTTCATCATCCTCTTGTTCCAATTCTTTCTCTTTATCTTCAGCTTTTTTAGCTTCTGCATCAAATGTCTTCATAAATCCTTCAACTTTTTCTTTCAGCGCTTTGGGTACTACAACAGAATTGTTATAGTCTTCTATCCATTTGGCCATACCCAATTTTATTTCGTGAGTTTCTGAGTTCATAGGCCTAAGTTCAGATAGTTTCAATGCCTTATCTAGTTCTGCTACCTTACTGTAGATAACATATCCCACTCTAAAAGCTGGTTTAGGTTCATCTTGTAGAAAGTTTGTAGTTTTGGTTTCTGTGGCGTTAGGTTTGAGGTACAACTGAACTGACTGCACTTTGCCTGCTTCGCTAAACGCATGAGCGATACCTTGCTCGTCAGCATAGGGAGGTATGTTTACTATAAACAAAGTTCTTCCTGAAGGCTTATCCTTTGTGTGCTCTCTAACCGAATGTTCCTTGAAATATACTGTATGCGGTGCTTCTGAATCTTCATTTAGCCGGAGTTCTAAAGCTGGAATGAATATTATTAGTACAGTAAACAAATATTTCAAGATTTATATGTAGGTTAGTTTAAGATGGTAATTATAGGCAAATGAAATGTACAAACTTATTTACCTCTGAACTCTTGTGAACGTTTTGTAGCTTTCATTGTAAATTAATTACCATATAAAAAACGTACAAATATTTTAGCAACTGACAATTTGTAACATGTTTTGAAATTGAAAACTGAGGATGAGGTTGAAGGTGAGGTTATGTTTTTAATCATAAATCTCTACACCACAGACTTTTATATGTACTAAAACTTTTTTCTGATCCGTGGTATAAACTTAATGGCCTAATTAATGGCTCTCAACTATGAAATTTACTGCGTATGAAATTTTTCGTGTGCTCACAACACGAATAGCAGAAAAATGGTAAAGTTGGAGTTCGTAGAAATATGAAAATAGCTTTAAAAACATGACAATATCTGCATATTGTAAACGGACTAAACTAATAAACAGAAAAAAAATATCTATGGCAACTTCTTGCGTCACCGTCACCGTCAGTTTGACATTTTTGCTCACCATGTTTGGTTTGGATTGTGTCAAGTAAGTTTCTGCAAGTTTCTCCAGTGTTGTTGGCTAAATACTGTTTTGTTGCGTATTTTGTCGTAATTTTGCGGCCATGTGTGATTACAATCACGTACTAGGCAAGAACTTTAGTGATGTTATCGACAACGCCAAATAATAGAGTGAGAAATCCGGGTCCGGAGAATTCCGACAATGTTGAGCGGGAAGAAATCGGTCACGAAGCCACAACGGATGATAATGTCAGAGGTTATGTGGGCTCTTACGAAGCGTCCTCGTCTTTCGGAGGGTCCTCTCGGGAGCCGCGGTTCCGGTCTCGTGGCCGCGTGTCCGAATATCGGTCGACGCGCGGCGGCAGAGGCGGCGGCCGCGGTCGCGGCGGTTTCCCGCCTCGCGGCGACCGCGATGCCTTGGACAATTCTTATCAATATCACGAACCGCTAGCTCAGGCCCACAACGACTCTTGGTCGCAAGGAACCACATCTAACAGATTCTACGAACGGTCAGACATCGTGGTGAGCCTGCCCGAGGACCCGCGCATCTCCAAGCTGCTGCGGCGGCTGTGCGCCGAGCTGGACGTGGACAAGTCGCTCGCCATCTGCGGCAAGCTGCAGGAGGCGGTGATGCTGGCCGACAACGCGCGCTACATCCGCCGCGCGTACGACATCCTCGTGGAGTCGCTGCTCGACGTGCTGTACGACGGCCCAGGGCCCGAGACCAAGGAGGGCGCCGCGCTCGTGCTTGGCAGGATCGGCTATGTCATGGGTCCCGACTTTAAGAAGCATATGGACTGGATCACATCCAACTTTGCAGTGCACAACACTTCTATCAAACATCTTCTGATTCTGTCCTTTACGGAGACTTTTCAACTAGACTTGCAGACTCCTCATCTGATGGAATTTGCAGAAATGACCCTGAATAAGTTGCAAGGTATAATTGAGACCACTGACTCTGCCGATGTTTTCATGGCTGCTGTGAACGCCGTGATTGTGATGTCTAATTCTTACCCTGAACATTTTGCCAACCATTTTGTGGATACTGTGGATATACTTGTGGGTTGGCATGTGGACGACGCCCAACCTAAGAAGATCAAGGATTTTTCATTACAAGCCATGCTAAAGCTTAGCCGCCATTGGCAGGCTGATGTAGGATTCTCTGTCAACTTGCTGAATCAGTTTGTGGAAGATATGGTGGCTTACTCTAGTGGGATGGACTCTGACAATAGTGAAAAAGACGAGCCAACCTCTCATGAAGACAACATACAGAAGATAACATCTGTCCTGAATGTGTTTAACACGGTGGTGAAGAGTCTGGGGTCTCTGTTGAGCCCCTCTGTATCCCAGGTTGTGTCCTGGTCTTTTCTCACTGAAGCAATCTCTAAAATCCTGCAAGTACTAACCAATACAATGAAAGAAGACACAGACTATGACTTGATACTGGCAGGCAATGAAAGTGTCTGTTTGCTTTTGAAGCATTTGCAATCCAAAATTACATCCTGTATGCCGATGCTGTTTTCGTTAATTTCAATGGAGATGAAAAGCTATTTGCACATTGATCAAAGTGTGTGCCTCAGTGTCATAGACTTGATATCTGTTACTATAAAGGAGGTAGCATCTAATCTGCCCATAGAATTTATAACTCAGACTATTGGCTCCAACTCTCTGATGCGCCCCTTGCGCTTCTCAGAAAGCTATAAAATACAGCAGAGTGTGCTCTCAGTGTACAGTAATCTACTCAACTTGAAAAACATACCACTCTTACAGGAGACCTACAAGTATGTTTTAATGGATATGCAGAACTCATTTGTAATCTTAGTTCCTGAAGCACATATAATCAACCCAGAGTATGTAGAAAATGTGACCAAGAATGATGCTGAAAAGAATTTAATATTTTATCTGCAGTGCTTATCAGAGTTAGCGAATGCCAGTAACTCAATCATTGGCATGTGGGCATTGCAGCCAAGCATTCTAGAACTACTCGCAATCAGAATGTGTCCTCACAATGTAAACTTGTCCAAATATGCACCAGCATTGCAGTTTTCTGTACTTTACCTGCTATACTCTCACTGCAAGAAAAACAACCACTTTGTAGCATCTAGCGATCTTGTTACAAATGCACAACAACGAGCCAGTGACATATTTGGGTTGTCAAACCTCAGCATTGGTGAAGGAGCGGGCACTAGCCCTACTTCTGGACATCTTGCAGTTATTTTGAACACACTCAGCCAGATATTTGACAAGGACATACCAAAAGAGACTTTACTACTTGCCCTCCACTGGGCATCTGATATATTCACTCATCTGGACAAGTATCTACACATAGTCAGCATGTCGAAAGTATTTCTCGTACTAGTGACGAACATGCTGGTACTAGCACAAAGCTTTGACAGTAACATTGTGCTTTTAGTGATGAAAAACTGTAAGAACTTATTGAAAAACAAAAATCTACAATGGAATGTAATTGTGCTGAAGACAATAGCGGTTTTATGCATTTTACATATAGACAACCAAGAAAAAGCTGTATCTGACATGTGTAAAGAGGTTTTATTTGAGCTGCCATGGGATGTGGTGCAGCTGGAGCTGGACAACCAGCTTGTGAAGACATTCTCGAGCCGTAAGACCAGCCTGCGAGTTCTCAATAGCGACACCAAAGCTAACTCCTTCAAAGAGTACCTCATGCGTGGCTCCTTCACAAGCTTATCCAATGAACATTTTAAAATGATTGTTAATTGTCTACTGCAATTAGTGCGCGAAGATAAAAAGATCATGTCTGACGCTTTTATAAACTCGTGGCCGATACAGTCATCTGAAGACGAAAACAACCTGCTGTTTTTCCGTCAGTGCGCTTCGAACTTTTCCTCTGTTTGCGTCGGCTGGGCCTTGTCAGAGTTGGCTCATACGACCGTCGCACTAAAGTTAAGAACAACTCTTGGAAAACCTCATGAGACATTTATGAGGATCGAGGGTGCACTAAAAGGTATCGCGAGAGAAACTTCTTCGCTGGACACCAAATATGTGGGGACCGATCATCAAAATCTCCTCGATATAGTAGCAGCTGAGCAAACAAGAGCTCGGCGGATCACCGAGTTCATGATATTCTTGGAGAAATATATCTACAACGCGGCCGATGGTACCGCAACCGTGCTCCCGGCGGTCAGCAAACCAGTGCGCACGTTCTTCCACACGAACTGGCCCACTTGCCGCGAGTGGGTCGCCAGAGTGCGGCCCGCCGCGCTGGCGGTCAGCCTCTACGCTGGACACTTCGGGGCGGCCATATACCACGCGCAGCTCATACTACAGGCGGCCGCTAACTCCAACACTAATATTGACGTCGAAGCTATTGTCATGAGCGTCACCCGTGCGCTGATCAAATTTGAAGAGCCTGAAGTGCTACACGGACTTTATATCTGGATCAAACAAAAGTTCGACAAAAAACTGGTTTGGCTGAAAGGCGCTTCGGAGCAGGCTAACTCGAAGCACGAGGTGGCTCTCGAGTTCTATAAAATTTTAATGAAGAAAAGTATCGAAGATGAAGAAGAAGCGAGCTCCAGCTCTACCCAAATAGATGCAAGGAGTGGCAAGTTCATACAAGAGCAAATGATGGAAAGCTACAAGCATATACAAAACTGGAAAGATATGCAAATGTGGAAAGAAAATGACGTACAAAACCTGTACAATTCCCAGTGGGATTCATTTACTGCGCTCGATAGGTTCGAAAGTGGCGCCGATATAAGCGACGAGTTGAGCAACTGGGACGTATTAAATATCGACAACAATGATGTATCCAAAAATGCGTGCTCTTACCAAGGACTGCTGAATAAAATAGAATCAACTTTAGTTTGCACAGCAGTTTCCGTGTATTACAACGATTTAACCGACAAACACGCGGAGTTGTTAAATGATTGCGAGACGCTACTCAATTACAGTATCGAAGAATTCGCACAAAGTAATTCTGTGCATTTCTTGAAAGAGATTTCCATTTTGCAACTTGCTAATCATGGCCTACAACAAGCCATAAAGACTGGTAGAGCTATTCAAAATCCATTCAAAGCTTCTACGGACAAAGACCATAAATATTGCACTGAATTAAAAAATCTAAGTCGGATTTCTTGGTGGAATGAGTACTTCACTAGACTGAACACAACTGAAGAGAATATCTTTTTGACAGAGTGCTTGCGCCTTGACATCATCAAAAGTGCCCGAAAGAACGCTAATTTGTTAATGGCTAAAAGAGAGCTGCTAAAGCATTTCAAACTAAATTCAGCATTCCAGATGTGCATGGGCAGCATCGACAAACTAGAAACATTGAGTGACGCTCTCTTCATGACTCCTAATACTTATGAACTAGACATTTGGACCCTGAATAACGTCACTGCAATGAGTGAACTGTGCAAATTGACATATGCAAAAGAAGAAACTAAAAGCAGAGCAATCAATCTTTGTGCAAGCGTGGCTCTTGGATTTTCACAGAGACTGGCCATGGGCGAACAAAGCTATGAACTGCGAGAGAAAGGTACGAGAATGTTGTTAACTTTATCGAAGTGGGTGCAGAATGAAACGGATGAAATTCTTGACGATGAATTGCCTTTGAAAAAGTTCGTCTCAGCTCTACCTGAAATCGGTCTCGTTGACAATAACGTCTCAGAAAATGTAATCCCCTTATCTGACTCTGCCGTCGGAAAACTACTACAATTCGGAGTCAACCAATGTCCAGGATTAGCCAAAGCGTGGGCCAGTTTCGCTGCTTGGTGTTTCCGGTGGGGGCGAAAAATGGTGGAATACAGCTCCAAAACTCGGGAGCAGCTTACAGATAATGATAAACTGCAAATCGAAAGTGTTATGATTGGATGCTCTCCGCAAGATTTCGAAGCTGTTTGTGACATACTTTCCAAAACTAAAGCGACCTGCGACGACGAGGATATCGACTGGAATGAAATTAATACTTCAGAAATGATCGAGAGTCAGCTGCGCACAGTTCCATGTCTTAGCAATGCTTATCCTGAACACCTTGCACTTCTAGTAGATATTTGGCGTCAGGCTCAAAAGAGGGTTTTCTCTTATTTTGAACTTTCTGCGGACGCGTACTTCAAATTCTTACAGCTGATTTGCGCCTCGGACTACATAAACCACAGCGGAGAGAATGCCGTTGTGATCGCCACACTGAGGCTGCTACGTCTTATCGTAAAGCATGCCATGGAGTTACAGACTGTTCTGGAGTCGGGGCTGGCGACCACGCCGACGCAGCCTTGGAAAGTGATCATTCCACAACTGTTCTCCCGACTGAACCACCCGGAGACTTACGTGCGCAAATGTGTATCTGACTTACTATGCAGACTCGCCGAAGATACGCCTCATCTCATCACATTCCCTGCGGTTGTAGGAGCGGTGGAAAATGAACAAAGTGAATACTCTGAATTGAACATCGCGAGATCTTTCTTATCTAACGAAGACGACAGTGTAGATGAAAACGTAGATTTGGACGACTCAGCTAGCGATAAAGTAGTGAACAACGAATTGAACTCTTGTTTCCTAGACATGGTAGAAACATTGTCTAAACAAGCACCGCAAACTATATTGCAAGTGAAACTCCTTGTTAAAGAATTACAACGAATTAACCTATTGTGGGATGAATTATGCCTCGGAACATTAGCTCAACATCACTCTGACTTCAGCAAAAGATTGACGCAGATGGAAAGTGAAATTATCAAAGTGAAGAATAACGAACATTTATCTGAAGAAGAAAAAGAAAGATTGATTAAGGAAAAACATAGAATTATTTTCGAACCGGTCGTGTACGTTCTGGAACAGCTACAACGAGTAACGTCGGTCAAACCCGAGACTCCTCACGAGGTAGCATTCCAGGCTAAGTTTCAATCGCTCATCGTGGAAGTCATCGACAAGTTGAAAAACCCTGTAAATCCCGAAAAGCCACAGGAGTCTTGGGCCCCATTGAAACAGCTACAGATCAAGCTTCAACAAAAGGTTAACAAGCGAACTTCATACATTCTTAAAATGTCAGACATCAGCCCCATTCTAGCCGAGTTAAGGAACACGGTGATAACGATGCCGGGAGTACAAACCAACCAGAGGACCGTCAGAGTCACCATCAGGTCGGTGGAGAACACGGTCTCCATACTTCCCACGAAAACGCGGCCTAAGAAGCTGGTGTTCTACGGATCTGACGGCAAACCCTACATATACCTGTTCAAAGGACTAGAGGACCTGCACCTGGACGAGAGGATCATGCAGCTGCTGTCCATCACCAACACGATGATGGCGCGCGACTCGGAGAACAACGCCAACCAGACGTACCGAGCGCGGCACTACTCCGTCATACCCCTGGGGCCGCGCTCGGGCCTCATCAGCTGGGTGGACAACGTGACGCCACTCTTCGCTCTGTACAAGCGCTGGCAGACCCGCGAGGCTGCCATCCTCTCCGCCAAGCTGAACAAGACCGTTAACGTGTTGCGGCCCTCGGAGCTGTTCTACGCCAAACTGAACCCGCTGCTGAAGGAGGCGGGCATATCTACAGAGAACAGGAAAGAATGGCCCGTGTCTATAATGAAGCAAGTCTTGCTAGAGCTCTCGGCGGAGACGCCGCGCGACCTGCTGTGGCGCGAGCTCTGGTGCGGGAGCGTCACGCCGGAGCAGTGGTGGCAGATGGTGCGCCGGTACAGCTACTCCGTCGCCGTGATGAGCTCCATAGGCTATATAATCGGTCTCGGGGATAGACATTTGGACAATGTGCTAGTGGACTTGACGTCGGGTGAAGTGGTTCACATAGACTATAATGTGTGCTTCGAGAAAGGCAAGACGCTGCGAGTGCCCGAGAAGGTGCCGTTCCGAATGACGCCCAACCTGGTCACCGCGCTGGGAGTTACTGGAGTCGAGGTCAGTCAGTCTCTTTGTTATTATTCAGTTAATTCATGTCTGCTTATTCATAGCCTTTGGGATCGATGAAAATATTTGAATATTATTTATGGAAAATTGAACAGTATCTACAGCAGAGTTATCTGAAAGATTTTATTTCTGCTGCGTACTTTAAAGAGTTTTTTGAATTCTTTTAATAGCCGATAAATCTAGAACGACAAATATTAAATTTTACACTTACCTAAATATCGAAACTAATGTATAGTTAATTGTCTCTGCTCTACTAACTGTATCTAAGATACTCACCGTTTGCAACAAATCGAAAGGAATTACGAATTCTAATATTAATGAATCGTTTATTTCGGAATATATTTAATTTGTTATAATATTTAGCAACTTCTAACAGTCCGCGGATCTACCCGCGGTAATCCAGGAATTAAGCTATGTATTAATCCATTTGGTTCAGCTTTACTTACTTACATGTGTGTGAAGTTTATTTTAAATATTAGGACACATTAACACATGGCTGGTAACTACTAATACCTCATACTAATCCTTTTCTAATTTGTATTATGTTTGCCAACACAGCTGATATACCACATATACATACATAAATACTTTATATTGATACTTAACACCCAGACAGACAGCCAACAAATTTAGTTCACCACGAAAGATGTTGGCTGTTGGGAATCGAACCCGGGACACTCTGGTTGGCAGTCCTGCATGGTAACCATTAAGACAACGAGGGTGACAAAAAGTTTTTACCAACATACACACATACATACACACAATTTTCGCCTTTATAATGTTAGTGATAAATATTTACTTTGAGTAGAGAGTTTATATTATGATTTCTTGATGTTTTTTATTTAATTTAATGTGTTACTGTCCATAACATATGTTCACCTATATGTTTTTATTTCTGTGTAAGATAATCTGTGTTTTAAAGTTGCATGTGCTTATTCTTTAATTACTCTGATACTTGTGTTTATGAAACATTATTGTGTTCAGCTGTTTTAGTACAATATCATAATATTGTATTCAATTAAGATTGTTTTACATCTAACCTCTCATCCATGAATTACTTGAACGACAAAAAACTACGTATTGATGAATTAAATGATGTTTTGTGTCCTCAGAAATAAGCACAAATTTATGTATGTCTGTAGAGGAAATCGAATGTGCTTACACTCCCCTTACAAAGTCTATAAGGATGTTTTGTCTCTTCTTACTTATTTGTCATTATTTCTCATATTTTTGTCAGGCGATTTGTTTTATAATTAGGTAAAATCTCTCAAAGCATTGTATTAACTGTTTTATAAATTTTCTTTGGATACCACGCCATCTATGTTCGTGGATCTCATTCACATGCAGCGTACATACGACGATAGGGCGGTTAGAACCGTCGTCGTTTCTATGTCGTTTCTTGGTACTCAGATAGATGTCGCTAGGGGTAATAAAATATCATTTCGAACTATTACTCTTATAATACACGTACTTACATTTATTTAATTTCACATAGAACATCTTTCTTTAAATACAATTTAAACATCTTCATATTAATTTGACAGAGATTAACCTCTTATTAGAACTCTTCGTGTATCACGGCGGGGAACTCATTAGAAACTCTCAATAAAAATTCAACAATAAAGCTTTTAAAAACTTGAGCGTAGATTGGAACAGGTACCTAGACGCTGGGGTACCTACGGTCACTAACAACGTTAATACTAGAAGCGTTTCACGTTTCCCACGAACGTCTGGCGCACTCGCGAGCGCACTGGCACTACACCGCGTCGGGCGCGCACTCTGCGGGCAGAGGCCGGTGCACGGGCGTGGGCCCGTCCGGCGCGTACGAGGGGTTCGCGTCGCCGCGCTCCGACTCCACGTAGCCCGCGTTCTCTATGATCCGGCAGCGCGGCGTGTCTTCCAGCGACTCTCGCTCCACGTACACCAGCCGCGCCGGCCGCCCGCCGAAGCCGGCCACGCTGGGCGGCGTGGAACGCGTCAGCGAGCCCTCGCGCAGCGCCACCGAGCCCCGCTTGCGCTCCGGCGCCGGCGAGCCGCGGTACTCCGACGTGTCGGGCCGCTTGCACCTCAGCAGCTTGGCGAACGCCGCGCGGAACCCGGCGTTCTTCCACGCGTAGATGAGAGGGTTTATGCCCGAGTTGGACATGGCCAGTGATGACGTCAGCCGGTACGCCACGTGGTTGTGTAGCGGCATTACCGGCAGGGTCTGTGCGCAAGCTACCACCACGAATGGCATCCAGCAGATGGAGAACGAGCCCAGCACTAGCAGCACCACCTGGAACGAGCAACATACAGATTAATGAGCTTTTTCTAACGGTATACAGTCCAGCAAGTCGCGGTTTCTGGCGGAAAGTAAGACGTGCCTAGTCTGGAATTACTGAGTCTCAAAGAGACTGCCGAAACGTAGCGTTAGGTTCTTTGCGACAGATTTTTCAACGCGAGGGTGGTACCAAGCCATGCTGTATTTTCCTTACAATGAACAGCTATTAGTTTGGTCACGCGACAGTGTAATACTTTTAGGGCGTTAATGAGGCGATTAGTATTTGCGTGTTGCGTTTATGTAGGATGCTCTCAAATTGGTTAATAGCTCGTTATCTTATCCATTTTGTAGGTACGTTGCTTTTGTACGATGCTTTGTTTGGTGCCATTAGGATCGTCGATTGATAATTGGACATGTCCATTTTGTGTGACACGTGGAATTCTTCCACATACGTCGCAGGTGTTGTCATCGTCATGTTATTCATATCGTATTTTATCTAAGGATTTATTATCTAAGGAGTTTTAAATACAGATTATTTTCGTATCATCTAAGTGGCCAGGTATTGCTGTCGTGAGGTTTTTAAGCTGCACAAGAGTCTCTGACTGCTTTTACTAAAATTAAGAGCCGGTCCTACAATTTAACATGTAATCCGATCCAGGTGTAAAATGCCAATTTGTTAAATTACACCAAGAGCGAGAACTAAATCCTTTGGCGCCTCTACATTATAACGGTGCATCCCTGCTCGTCCAATGGTATAATGGTGTCCGGTGCCTTACGTTATACCTATACTAATAGTGTGTGGTTACCTGTATGCTCTTCCAGTCGTTGCCCCCGGTGGGGCAGCAGGTGTTGGCCCGCATGCGCTTGGCGTGGCACGCCGCCTCGCGCCATATCCTCCAGTACAGGATGAACATCACCATCCAAATGAGAGAGAACATCGGCGCCAGGATGCTAGTCGTGTACTTCTTCGGGACCACCTGGAAAGCAGGATACAATACTATTCACTACTATAGTCATCTTCACTGGGCCGTAAATCAATTTGATGGATACATATTATATCTCACTAAAGGCACCTACATCGTCTTCCTTGACGCATATCTTTTAATAGAATCCGGATGTCAATTTTACAGTTTCAGTACGCGGAACCGAATTGGGATATTATTCGTGTTACCTTGTAAACTGAGCACCAATAAACCAGTAGCTAATACTTTAACGCGTTACAAAGGCGTTTCCGGAATCGAGTTAACGATTGCTATGCCGCCCCAAGTCCAATATAACTTGCAAACAAGCCAATATAATTTTGATTGAGGTATCTTTGTGGCTTTAGTTATATGAGATCGTTAAATTAAATGGCCAATTTTGAAGTCATGACCGCAACGCGTGACGTAGACGCGGCTTCAGGTTTCAGCTAATACATAATCTGGTCTGCAGGAATTTTTACTAACATTGTAGTCAATTTCTATCTAGAAACTATTATTTATAGCTTTACTACGTGTCTTCTGCTACGTTTCATCTACATCGTAGCTTTGTGAAATATTAGATACGTGTACGTTCAGGCAGTACGTAGTTAGTAAATTTTCGCTATAATCTGACCCAATAAAAAAAAATTAAAAAACGTCTAATCGTACGATGAACATTACATAATTCAAATAAATTTAAAATAAGGCACAAAAACCAAATTTTTAAGGACCGTTCTTGATATTTATAGGCCTTCATATTCTGTGAGTTATTTGCGTTTATCATATTTCCGCACTCGCGTGATCGTCTGTGATTAGGCGGAGAAAGTGTAATAACAGAACTGAGCCACTTCCCTGCCTCATGTTGTTAAACAAACAAACTGAGCCAAACTAATAATTATAATAATTTCACCACAATCACTTGATGTTAAAGTGTGTGGTCTAATGTATAGCGGCACTACTAGAACTAGAACAAACCGGTTCACTCTCCATGCCTTGAATATCGCTAGATTATTGTTATTGGCTAACAGGGGGACTACACAACTCTTCTCGAGTTCGCACGTAGTATATATTAATCTATGAGTATACAAACACATATTCGCGCGGCATATCTCGTTGATTAACTTCGTATCGACCATAATATGGGTTTGATGTGGCTTTAAATATTGATACATCATCAATATTTATCGAATCATCTGAATACGTAATAAGCGTTCCAGTATTTGATGATCATACTTGTATATTCAGATGAGCTAATATTTGTAAGAAGTGAAAGCGTGTTGGGAATTGAAAATTGTAACAGTTCTCACAAGGACTTGGCTGTATCATCAATTATTCGCATCCAGTATTCCAATGTTTTCGTTTCATGGCATTTTAGGGCAGCTTTTTCCGTTGAATGTTCTTAAACAACTACTCGCTATTTCTTAATGTGAAGTATTTTTGTGATGCTTCAACTGACAAATGCACGGTATAACTAACGGGATGTGTGTACACTATGTGTACTCCATAGCAATAAAGACATATCCCCGGACATGAAAAGCAAGATGCTCAGAATCCTAGACCAAGCAATGTGATTAGAAGCTGTAAATGATGATGACTACATGATCCCTGATGCGCTGACATTTAAAAGGAAATGCTGAGAAGCTTAAATTAATTTTCATTGTGAGAACCGCCAAGTTGCCATTCTTTTCAGGAAGCCCAATATCCCTAAAATCTGAAATCTAAGCAAGGGGGAACCAGTTTCTTCTGGGTAAGAGCGATTCACTTTTGATCACAACATCTCTTACCATCAGGTGAATTGTAATTAAGTGCAAGCCCAGTTTATAAGAAATCCATAAAGAAGGTTACAGAAGATGATGGTGACTTACCATGTTCATCTCGCAAGCGACCCCATGGTGCCAGTCGTTCCAGAAGATGGGAATGCAGCTGATGCAGAGCGCCACCGACCACGTGGCGCTCATGAGCAGCCGCGTCACCAGCTTCGTCATGTAGCGGCTGTAGTGCAGCGGGTGCACTATGGCTATGTACCTGGAATGTTGCAACACACACCTTCTTATTATTCTTGGTAGATTGATCAACATAAGAACCATATAACGAACTTAAAAGCTTGTGCCTTAACTTGCGACCTTGTCGCTGAAAGCTATGAGCTATGTGACCAGGCCCTGGTGTCGAATGTCCTCAGGTCTAGATTTTCCTCATATAGTATATTAGTGTAGCTATCTATCTAGGAAATTTACTCAAGACACTTTAATGGACAGCTTTGGCAAATTAACATTACATCCTTAGAATTTCGGAAATTCGTGGAATACGCAATATCGTTCAACTACGACAAGATATATTGAACACTATATTCAATACATGTCAACCAACGGGTTCCGTAGAAGCCTTCTAATTTATTCAAACTTGTTAGATTATGAGTGAATTTGTGTCGCGCGAAATGCTCAGAACTGATTTAGTTGATTACTGCTTGCTCGGTAAACCCTAGTTAAATAGGTATTTTACCTACCTTGGCAATTGTGCAGATTTTTCCTAGCCATTCGCCAATAACCAGCGTATAAAACTCGTACTGACGACGCCTCTTTCAACACAAATTCCTTTTACGTGCCGAGCCGACGTCGTCTCGTAAGAAAGAAATATTCTGTTTTTGTGGAAATTATATCGTGACATGAACATCAAAGCTATTTATGAACTGAAAACGGATCGGGACGTGAGCGCCGGCGCGGCTCGGTGAAGTCACGACTCACCTGTCCACGGCGATCGCAATAATGTTGTAGATGGAAGCCAGGCACGCGAGGATGATGAGGATGAAGCGCATGAGGCAGAGCCACTTGCGCTCGCCCACGGCCTCGTCCAGGTAGAAGGCCAGGTGGTAGGGCAGCGTGAGGCCCACCATGAGGTCGGACACGGCCAGGTTGAGCACGAACTGGTTGGAGACGAGCGAGGACAGGCGGCGCGACAGCGTCACGGCCAGGATGGTGAGCGTGTTGCCGCTCACGATGAGCACCATGAGCGCGCCGTCCACGATGCTCCACGCCCAGTAGTTGTAGAGGCTGGCGGGCGCGGGCTCCGCCGTCTCGTTCCACCAGCCGCTGCCGTTCTCCGCCCAGACCATCCCATCGCTGGCCGCGCTCGCCGGCGCCCCCCACGTGGAATCGTTCGACGTCGTGATCGGATCTCACAACACCATGCTCTTAACTCACGCGGTCACTTTTCACTAATGTTTCGATCGCGCACTCACTGGCACTATGTTCTCGTTCGCACATTTTCCACTGCGCGCTCGGTTGCTCCCCCTCGGACGTCTGGAAGGAAATAAACAATATTTGAGTATTGTTGTATTGGTTGGTCGGCGCGGCGGCGTGCGTGCGGCCCGGTGGAGCGTTGGGAATGCACGACGGCGAGCGTCGACGCTCTGTATGCAAGGGCGAGTTACCCTCGCAAATTAGTTCGCCGGAGTCGTATAGCGGTCCTGCTCCGGGCGGCGCGTGCTCAAATCACATTATCAAGTTTTTGTTGAGGACGGCTGCTGCGCTCGACCCTCACCGATGAATTATTTATCCCGACCGATATGAAAGCTTTCTCTGCGGTAATCGATAATGGCTACGAATGAATTATTCTTGCGGAGGCCACAGCCGATTCGTGAAGCCACTCGGTGTAACATTGCCGAGGACTCGAGACCTTGGTTTCGCTCCTTTGTTACATACATTAAATGTTTGTCCGTGAACTATGAATGGAGTTAGATTGACGTGGGCGTCGCTTAAGTTAGTAAAACTAAAATAACAACAATAAGCCTAGAACATTGTTTAACAATAGTAATTCACATAACAATAGGTTTGATACAATTGACAGGTAAGCCGTACGCGTACTGTTTTCTGTATGTGATTGTATAAACAATGAGTACATTTATGAATCGTTTTTAAAAGTAACTGGCATTTGTCCACCCTGAAGACGGTAAAGTTAATAAGAGCCTGCAGCCTCCCGGTCGCAGGCTGCCTTCACTGACGATAGATATTTAAATTTCAAATGCACATCGATCGCAGCCTTAACACTCTCGTCTTCTTCAGTATAAATTATCATCAACATTACAAAAGTTCTGCCCAATTTATTTGCGGACTTTATGATATTAATCCCGTAAATCCTTGCCGAACCGGCCTTCCCCTGAATCGCATTTTGTAAGCAATCGGTGCGCGGTAATGAGTATTGACTGACAGTATTGGTAAGTGCGAGGGATTTTGTGGCCGAACTGCCCTTGAAAAGTTTTAAAAGGAGTAGATATTATACATCCGAATATACGAATTTAGTTTGAAGTGAACAATAGCCTGATTGGCACGCAGACACATTAGGTTAAAGTTGAATGCAGGCGCGTCGGTCAAAGCAGTGCATTTTGTTTGATGAATGAAATGTCAAACGTGGTCGAACAAATTAGCCCCATTCTCTTTGTACCGGTGACAATGACGGCTTGGGATTAGCTACGAGTATCTAAACAACAATCATTTTCATGTCATCAGACTCTTTGTAATCTATCACACAATAATTCCTAAATGCTTTAAGACTAGTTATTATTGCCATATTTGAAAAAATAAATAAATTATAAATTGAAAAATACTTCGTGAAAACATTATTAAGAATAACATTATTTTTAATCACGAGTAAGACTGCGGAGTAAGTTAATCTAAGTATAAATAATATGTAGTTAGTAAGTACGGCAGTAAAAGGATTACGACAGTCATGGGAAATCTTTGCCAATCTCCGCCGGGACTAAACACAATAAGGCAAAAACAACTAAAAATAGATCGATAACAATCGCCGCGAATTTCATTATAGCGCAAGGTTAACGAAATGATAAGTAAGTAAAATGGCACGGCAATATTGTCGATGCTAAAAATAAAGATTTAAATCCGAATAAATGGGAGAGTTGCGTGCCTGATTCATATAAATGCAGCGCCGCGAGTTGCAATAGACAATGGAGCCCTAATATTCCGATCACAACCAATGCTCTGGCTTACTTGCCAATGCACTTTGCACTCCAATGACACGACACCAATATTCTAAGACTGGTCTGTAGTATAAATACTACTAGCCTATAATTTAGCTTATTACCACCATCTCTCCATATTTTTTTTGCCGAATACTGTGCTCATGTAACGTTAAATATCCTCGCATCACATTCGCGACCAACATCTTTGAACGTTATTTATAAACACATTTGACACATTGTTGAACTTGTTCACAATACATGTTTACAGTTGAGCGCAACGAAAAAACTACAATAGAGAGGCTCGGCTACGATCCGATTATGTTTTGAGTACGGAATATTTATTCCGGAGGTCGCCCGTCTCATGCTTATATCCATTGTTTTTCCGGTTTTCTCTCGGTGCGATTTATTTATTCAATTTGTGGATATTGTCAGTGTTTACGATGGAGATGTTTATGTTAATGTGGTTGTTATTTGCGCGAGTACATTTCCATTCTCCGAGGTTTAGGTAGAGTGGCGTGTTAGCCGGCGGGACGGCGCTCCATCCGACCTCTACCTATTCTTATACCTAGGTGTTTATTCAAAAACATTAATATACCGCTATATTAAAAACTTCTTAATTGACTAGCAACGTGTACAAAAAGTAACTAAGTTATTTCAGTACTCGAGTTTTTTAACATTTAGCGATGCCATTGAAATTCTATCAAGGTGAGTAATTACTTGAGTATTTGCGAGAGGCAAATTGATCGAGACTTATTTAACCTCTACCTGTAATAACTTAAAAGAACTAACTACGAGTAAGTATATTGAATTTTCTTAGTAAATTTCAGGTGTCGACGGCGAACTCTCATTTTATCTTTGATTATATCGCGTAATAACCCACCATAGTTTTTTTAATAAATTAAAAAACGTTTTAGTCTACACCTAAAGTGGTTTTACACAGTTAATAACTTATCTTTTCATTTTATCTTCTGTCTTTGTATAAAGCCTTTTCATTATATTGCCGAAATGATAACAATGAACGAGTTAATAATAATTAAACCGGCCAGAACTAAGGATAAAGTCGTACCGGATCGATATCGCGGAGGCCGATGATAACTACTTGCTCACATTGTTGTGCAAAAGTTTAGTGAAAGGCATTTGGGGCTCGGACGAGCCGCTGACAAAATGTTTGAGTTTAATCCACGACCCGCGGTATCTGCTACAAATGCAGCACAAATTGCTTCTAGAGAAGCTTCGATTGGTCGTTTGTCGTCACCAGCCCTCGGTGAGTTAGTGGCCCTCGCAAATTGAATAACCCACGAGTTGGCCGTTGGTTAGCAGTTCCCAAACATAGTTTGTAACTCCGAAGACTGCCGTAAAGGAGGAATTCGCGCGATGTCAGCGAAGAAAACTTCCGTCCAATTTTCATTAATGTATCCCGTGAATTAAGTTTCGCGCGCAGTTGGATTACGGTGGGAAAAGGCAGAATTTATGATACCTATTTTAAGATAAGAGCCATCGTACTTTGAAACTCGGGCTGTATCGTAAATCCTAGATGTGATGACCTTGTTAAACGTTTGCAGTAAGAAGAAAAATCTTCGTATATATTGTGTTATTTGTTTTTAGAAAAAAAACTCGACAGCAAATTCTTCCTATTTCAATCAATCACGCCCTAAGCTAAGCATTCTTAGGAATAAGGTTAGTTTACGAATACGTCTAAATATCTACGCTGCCACTTTAAATTTTTTTTTAATTAATTGTGCAATGATCGTGCCTATTACAAAAACATCGCGATTGGTTCAGTTGTTTGCTTATAATTGACAAATAAGCATAGCGGATCTCCGCGTGCGATGTCATAAGGTGACCTCAAAAGCTTTTATAGAAGAATATTTGCAACACACATCACTTTAAGGTTAAATTCGTTACTTAACCAAGAAGCTCGATCGAATTCGTATTCGCGGGCTATTTTTAGCCATTTTATAGGAGCATACATGGTATGCCATTCTCCCATTAGGTTGCACGATAGTCGGCGATAACCGTCGGCTAGGGCGGGGACGCCGCGACCAGGGTCGACGCTCTTGACTCTGGCGCCTCCGCCCCGGCTCCTTGCACCTGCGATACGTTCCACCGATAACACTAATGGTATACATAAATACAATCTCACAACACGATCGTGGTCCTCGAAATTTCAAATTCAATCTATTCGATGCAAGCTGCAAGAGAATTTTTAATTTTAGTATGAGTGTCGCTAACTCATTTCTTTACGCGTCTTGCTGTTCAAATACCTAGCAATATTGTGTAAAAAAAAATATATGTTGTGTAATATCTATACCAATATTATGAAGAGGAAAAGTTAAATTTTTCGATTGTTTGACGCAAATAAGCTCCAAAACTACTGTACCTATTTGAAAAATCCTTTCACCCTTTTGTTTTTTTTTTGCAACTTAGATAATTTTATAGCCCGGGAAGATCTGATAGTATTTTATATAATACATTTTTTTACGAATAAAAATTGTTACAAGCGAAAAACTATTTGTTAATAGTAATTTCAGGCTGAGCAGGCTTCACTTTCGGCAAAAGTTGTTTAAGTTTATATGTACACAACGACCGGTCTGTGTGTTGGAAGTGTAGTGTGTTTACCGACGTATAACGTGTCGTGTGTCACGTGTCACATATCTTAGTGACGAGTGTTAGAGGTCGGATTATCTGCTAATCACCACGGCTAAATGTTCCACGCCCATTTGTCACTGTTGTGATAATTCATTATTAATTAATTATGCCAAACACTCGACGGATTACGCGCGCTGTTATTAGAGGATTTGTCATAGTTTAATTAATCAAATGCATATGATGGCATTCGCCAAATGCAGCGTGTGTCTCGCGGTAATATAATCTGTCGGGATTTATGAAAGTTGATGAAGTTGGTAATTAACATAGTTATGTGAGAAATAAAGTCGAAGCAAAAAGCACATTTCTTTCAGACACAGAAGACGCGTACAAAAACATCATAATTAATTACATTAAATAAGCATACACAAGAAGAACTGCGACAGACACATACTAATGAGTCACCTAGCATCCGAAAAAGGTCAGCCTTCTGTATAAACACTACAGATTTCTCTGCAGCAATGATTTTCAATATGTCACTTTATCTAAAAGATTTATTGATAGTACAAAGGTAAATTCAATCAGAATATAAATATACGTGCCTCTGACAGTGTCATTATGTTTCTGCTCGGTGCCATCAAATGGCGGACAGCGGAAATCTGTGACACGGGTATCCGGGACACTCGAAGAGTACAAAACTACCAGTTCTCTTTAAAAGGGTTCACATCACATGCAAAACTTCACAAAAGGCTCACACAAGCTCTATAAATGGCAAAGTTATTCCCGATTGAAGCCGAATTTATTACAAGAGATTAGATTGATCAAATTCTCGGTATTCGATTTAAATGGAATCAAACGATCGTCTTCCAAATCACAATTGGATTTGTCTCCGACGATGAATGAAAGTCAAACAATCGATCGTGACACTGAACGTGCTTCTATGTACATACATGTGTGTAAGCCGACTTGGCTTAGTGTTAAAGTATCGGCTTTTTAAAGTGGTATGACAAACAAATATTATGAAATATCATATAAAATCCGGTGTAAATAAATACTATCATTTACGCTACGATTTTTAAAATTTTTATAATCTTTCAATAATGTTATTCTTTAGTGTTTATAATCGTTAGAGTTCTAAAACACGATTGCGTTAAATTCGCTCGATATAGTTTTTTAGAAGCTATAAAGAAATTTAAAAAATCATACTTTTAATTGTACAATTTTTGTCTAGTATTGTTAGAACTTACAATTTTAATGTATTTATTTAAAATTATTTATTTTACATGACTTTATTTAGAAAAAAAAAAAGAATTTTGAGAATGGATCCACAAATGGCTGAGAAATCGGTGAACATACATAAAAATACTTTTGTGAGCGATGTTCATAGTACTAATAGTTGGTTGGACCACGCAGTGGTGTCGGAAGCTGCCTGGAACACTATAACGTCAGCGCGGGTTCTGATAGACACTTATTATTCTGATCATTTCCCATTAGAAATTACATGTAATTTAGAAAATATAAAAAGTAAAAAAAGTAATTATTTTGAAAATAGTAAACCTAACTACGTGCATTGGGGCAATAAAACAGCTCAACAAATAAATTTGTATACAGAATATTGTAATAGTGAATTAAAATGTATTGATTTTCCGGCACAATGTCAGAGTTGTAGCAACAAAATGTGTAATGATTTAGAACATAAAAAGTTAATTGACGAAATGTATAATATGATTATTAGAATTGTTAAGACAGCGGCTATTAGAAGCCGTGACTGCGTGCCCTCGGTACGAAAGAGAAAAACTGTGATAGGTTGGAATAAGTATGTGAGGCAAGCACATGTAGAGGCTCGACTTGGGTTTCAAAATTGGATTTTATATGGTAAACCTAGAGATGGGCCTTTGTATGACAATATGAAGTTGACTAAAAACAATTTTAAACAAAAACTAAAGTGGTGTCAGCAAAATCAACAGCAACTTAAATTAGATAAAATTGCCGAGCTTCATTCTAAGAAAGATTTTGGGAAGTTTTGGAAGGAAACAAACAAATTGAATCCCAGGTCGAGTCGTCCTGCCAGTGTCGGGGGGGTGAGTGAGTCCGCCGACATAGCCACGCTTTTTAAAAATGCATTCAGAGTCCAGCCGGCGGTAGTGGCACAGTGCGGGTCATCTTGCGAGAGGCAGCCCGCGGGCGAGCTGCACTTGTTCAGCGCCAGAGAGGTAGCGGCTGCAGTTCGGAACATGAGCAGGGGGAAAGCCCCCGGACATGACTCCCTCAGCGCTGAACACTTGCAGCACGCAGGCAGACACTTGCCGCGAGTTTTGGCGCTGTTGTTTAATCTGTGTGTGAGTCATTCTTATCTGCCTGACGAGATGACTAGGACTGTGGTGGTGCCTTTAGTTAAAAATAAAACTGGAGATGCTTCCGATATCAGCAACTATAGACCTATATCATTGGCCACAATAGTGGCTAAAGTATTGGACAGTATGCTTGATACGCAATTAGGGAAACATTTGCAATTACAAGATGGTCAGTTTGGATTTCGAATCGGACTGTCAACGGAAACGGCAGTATTGTGTCTCAAGCATACTGTCCGATACTATACTGATAGAAATACGCCTGTTTATGCATGTTTTCTGGACTTGTCGAAGGCCTTTGATCTGGTTAATTATGGTGCGTTGTGGCGGAAGCTCTACCAAGACACGGATGTGCCGGCGGAGTTCATAAAACTCTTTAAGTACTGGTACGGACATCAGAAAAACGTGGTTAGGTGGGCGGACTCATTAACTGAGCCATTTAGGCTAGATTGTGGGGTGAGGCAGGGTGGATTAAGTTCTCCAAAACTGTTCAACCTGTATGTGGATCGACTGATTGGAGAGCTCAGCAGCGCCGGCGTCGGTTGTTCAATAGACGGGAAAGTTTTGAACAATATCAGTTTCGCAGATGATATGGTGTTGTTGAGCCCTTCAATCAGTGGTCTACGTAAACTAATAGGCATCTGCGAGCGATATGCAGTGGCCCATGGCCTCAGGTACAATGCCACTAAGAGTGAGTTGATGATATTCAAATCAGGCACAAAGTCCTATCCATGTGTGCCTGAGGTGAAATTATCAGGTACTCCGCTACAAATAGTGCCACAATTTAAGTACCTGGGGCACTGGGTCACTGAGTCACTCAAAGATGATATGGATGTAGAGAGGGAACGACGGGCGCTCGCGGTCAGGAGTAACATGTTGATCCGTAGGTTTGCAAAATGCTCTAAACAGGTAAAGTTGACCCTGTTTAGAGCCTATTGTCAGACCTTTTATACTGGAAGCCTATGGATCGATTGTACTCTAAAAGCCGAGAGCGCCCTTCGAGTCCAATATAATAATGCGTTTAGGATGGTGTTGGGGCTGCCACGCTATTGCAGTGCGTCAGGTATGTTTGCAGAGGCTCGCGTAGACGGCTTCCACGCAATCATGCGCAAGCGGGTAGCCTCCCTGATACGGCGGGTGCGGGGCAGCACCAACACCTACCTAAACCTTATAGCTGATAGGATCGACAGTCCTCTGTTGGGCAGGGTGACACACCTACATGTGCTGCCGTGGCATCGTTGTGCCAAGTAGAATAATTTTAAGTGCCAAACATTGACATGCGAATAGTTTTTAAGTATATATTATGATTTTGATTATTAATAATTGTTGACATTTGTAAGTATTAAATTTAAATTTATTTGTTGTAATTATGTGTAATATGGATGACAATCTGAATTAAATAAATAAATAAATAAAATAAATAAATAAAAAAACATCATACAGTCGAATATATAACCTCCTCCTTTTTTGAAGTCGGTTAAAAATTCCGCGCATGAGGCTCAAATATCTGTACTATGTACAACATTGCCTTAATTAAGAAAAATCTTCACCAGTAATTGTTCTGTCAGATGTGGCTCAACTGTTTTACGAGCGGCGGACGCGTCCGCGTGATCTCACCACGAGTGTGATCCTCGAGCGGCACTTTTGATACTTGAATCCAATTGGAAAATTTTGGGCGCCAATTGTGTTCGTTGACTGGGATTAGTCCGCGCCGATGTATTCGTTAACGCGTGTAATGAAGTAAGCGAAGCGACTAGCGACCGCCTTGGGGAAGGTACGCGATTCCTTCATTTTGACTCTCGATGACAGAGTAGCCTTGTATCAATCCAAGCACCACTCACGTATCGGATACTTAAAGATCGTACAGGAAAATTGTTTCTATTTATTGAATTCCCTTATTGTTTGCCGAAGTGGAAGCGTAGCGTACGTAAGATAACTTTAAAGAGAAATAACTATAATTGCAGTTTACGACAGCATAGTTCTCGTTAAAGAAAAAATAAGTACCTAAATTGTAAAATTATTCTTAATTTGTAAAGTTGTCATATGTAAATTTGTATTTGGACACGTGTACTACATTTCAATCATAAAGTTAACTCCACGTACGCCTTATAGGCTAATTAAATAAGCCTTACGCACGGGTCCGGGCTATACGGCCATAACATTTTACGACGTAATAGGATTTTTCAGTACAATAAAAAATCGTCTCCGACCCTTATTTGTAACAAAGCTCCCTCTCACGTTCCACATGTGCTCGAGTTACTTTGTATTTCACTCATCTGTCTGTTATGATCCTAGAGCAGCTTGGGAAGGGCGACAATGTGCGACTCTTTGCCCTTCGTTTCGGCATTGTGTCGCGCTACTATAGCCCTTGTATATCCTTCAAAAGCTACGCCACCATTGTGCGCTTACATTCGCAACCTCACTAATGACGGTATATGTGACAAAATAAATTTATAAGGTTTGCAATTTCACCCCGTTAAAATATTGCAAAGCTGTAGTAAATTCATAATTTTAGCTGAGGATGTGATGTGATGGAAAGCGTATTTTTTTTTCTAAATAAACTAAGTTTCATTAATGTTTATCGTATCTTTCTAAATATTGACTACGTATAGATTTGCCCCGTCACGGGTTAATCTCGACAAGTTGTGTTTACATGTTATGGTTTTCTTCAAATTCCTAGTAAATGGAACTGCATTCATAAGTGGTGCTCTCGGATTGATGTTTCGAATAGACACGTTCTCAGTGAAATATGCGATGTATTCGTATTTATAGCCTCGCTGGCCGCTCGTCGGATAGTTTTCCGATTGCTTTGTGTTGTGGAGGCAAGCCAGCGCACTAGATGCAGTTTTCAATGAAAGTTGTTGGGACGTGTCTCCATTGGCAGTTTGCAGCAACTTAGATGGTGTTTGAGATTGCTGTCTTTCTTTATTCTTTCGCTCGATGTGTGCTCGCTTCGATTCGGAACGTAGGACTCGATACTGATACGAAATGCTAATTATTACAGACACTTTTTTTCTTAGACGTGACTTAACTGTAGATTTTATTGACACGGGATTTTCTTGGTTATTGTTACTTTTATAAATAGTTATTACTTTAATACATTTGTATAAAAGTACTACCTGCTTGTATTCCCAATGTGGTATTGGCTCACTAAGGCACTTATTTAAATATAATCGATTTTTGTGCTGATCATGTTCGTTCCCCCTTGACAAGATATCGTGTTGTGAAAGTGGCAGAATCCAATCGATTCAGATAATATTTACATTTACAACTGAGTGGATCGTAATTTGAAATTACCCTGTTCTAGCTCAGCCCTCAAGACAATGGCTGCTGCGATAGCGTGTAAGGTATCTAGTGGGTCTCGCAAGCGTGTCTTATCTCGTCTAGATTAGCCTACAGGTCCAGAGTTGGGCAATTAAGTAGTTTGACGGCGGTCATCTGGTCTGTGTCGTAAAGTTGGGCAGTAAATGTACCTGCAGCCGCAAGGTTAGGGTGAGCCCAGTGGGGACGCGAAGTAACTTTCCGGCGCGGTAAACATGCAGGAATAGCAAATTCTCAGCTCTAGCTGAGAATCTGCTTGTTTCAAATCTCAGATTCCGATGATTTTATGCCTTCCGAAACGTCAGAAAGAAGCGGTAAACCACGGAGCTTTACCGTTGTCTTAAGTTGATACATATTTAATTAGATAATTTCCTCGAGGCTCAAAGCCGTAAAGCCGTCAAGTAGAGGGCGATAACAACTCCTAATTGTAGCCGAGATTCGTTGGCAGGGGGCAGACTCTGTGGCAAGTTTTCGCGGTGATTTATAGGTGGAGCGGCTACGCTGAAATTCAAAGTTATCACTCTCACTATCGGCTAACGTTAATTCAATTAGCCGCGATACGAAGATAACGGCCATTAGTTACGACCGTGCGCTGCATCTAATACGAGTTTATTGCACACTATCTCGTAGATAGAGGAGCGAATGCAATCAAGGGCGCTGCGCGGTTGCATTAGGATCCATTACCACAGGTACGAGTGCGAGGCGCCTCGGAATAATGAACCGGCCCCGACCTATTTCGTTGTCGTGTTTCAATTGAAACATGTTCACCAAACACAAATGATTGCCTTTTGAGGCACAAACATTATTAAAAAAAAATGAGAGCAAACCGCTAAAATAAACAAAACGCCGAGTTGGAAAGCCGCAGCGAAACGATTCTCGGAACGCGCCGCGGGCCATCTTCATAAGCCGACAATAATAAAATTGGCTCGGTTGAGTTACCTTCGTAGTTTATTCAGGCGGCAATTTCGATATGCCCAAAAATTGAAAACGAAACGATAAAATTGCGAGCGATTCGGGCAGTTACATAAGCGGGGGCGGAGATGCCGCTGAAGGCTTACGTAAGCTGGAGCCGAGGGCAGGCCGCTACCCGCGCCGGTTCCTGCTACCGACATACTCTCAACTCTTCGTAACCTTCGTAACAACACGCGCGCTCATTAGACCCCCCTGACAATTTCCACTAAACGTATCCGAGCTACCTCGGCGGGATGTAATTTTTCCCGCTCGCCCCTATTACCCGCATGTTTGTGTGTAAATATGCAAATCAAATCAACGCCGGGAAATGGAACGGAGTCCACGGAAAGCTCGGCAAACAGCGGACCGGCGGCTATCGTCAATATTTACCTCTACGACGGCTGCGACATCGAATACGTAGTAAAGTTGATAGTTAATCGTCACAGTTCACGCCGGTACATCATACAACAAACACCGCGAGCACGTTCGTGTTTTCGCACTGTTCAAGTTTTCCGAGAGTGAAAGTGGTTCGAGGAGGGCGCGGACAGGACACGTGCGCTCGGCTCGGCGTTCGGCACGCTACTGGAGCGCGCGGACTCTTCGCACGACTAAACTTGAAACTCGAGGTCTTCGGCGGCATTAGTGGACTGAACGCCAGTGACAAAGGTCATGGTTTTTGGCACTCTTTTGTATCGCTCGCTGAAACAACAATCTGTTACGCCGAGCCGGGATACTTTACCAAGCCGAGGCTTAATTTCAAACGGGATGGAAGTAGAATGTTTTTATTTCAGTTTAATTTATGGTTTTCTATCTAAGCGCGGAAATTACATGGTTACGTTCAAGACGAGGCATAAATCCGTGTGAGGCTGCGGCTTACGCCGAAACAGTTAATTAGAGACGTCGTTGTTGGAGCGCGGCGGAGCTGTGAAACTTATCTCGGCAGCTCGTGCCGACTTACAGACTTGTAGCAAGTTGAGCCGCAGCTGTGATGTAGCTAGTGCACTCGTGATTGCATTTTCACTCGCGACTTGCGATACATCCAGCACATTGTACCTACAGAGGTTTTATTCGATTTTACGGCAGACATTATTATACATTTTCGAATTATTTTGTAAACAATATTTCGATAAGATTTCAGACGATTCCCAGGATTCTTCTAAAATGTCTATTGGCTGTCACCAGATTGGATCTCGTGACATAGCTAGACAGTTTTCGCAGATGTTGTATTTCTCTAGCCGGTAAATAACAAAAGTACTACCTATAAGCAAAATGGTACGGAACCCTTCATGCGATAGTTTAACTTGCTCTTGGCTGGTTTTATTTCATATTGTACAGCCTATGGAGCGCTGCGGATGTTTACAAACACGAGCTTTTCTATTATTCTACGCTTCCCTAGAGCTAACCTATTAAATTATTTACAATGCTAGGAAAACTGCTGAACAAAAATAGACCTAATTACCACGTAAAATAGAGGTGTCTTTGCAACGATACTTACTCTGTTGAATACATTATTTAACTGTCATATATTTCGCGTGTTTCGTAACTTAACAGAAATTATTATGAACTTGAAAGATAATTGCTTAATTTGTTAAAACACGTATTTATGTGATAGCCGTGATTTAACCCCATTATTTCCATTAGTCAGTCTGCGGTAGATACATTTTATATATGTGTAGTAATTTATTAGGCGAAGTTATTTATCCACGAGTTAGGTCTTAGGATAAATAATATCACCGGTGACTCCCGCTCCAGGTCGTTCTTGGTGCAGAGGTTGGCCATAGCTATTCAGCGCGGTAATGCAGCGATCGAGATAGGCACCTTTGCACCGGGGGCGAGCAGGGGCGGGTTATTTGATTAGTGTTAGTTTGTAATTTATTTGTATTGTTTCCAATATTATAATGCAGTTGTAGATGTCCTGAGAGCTTATAACATTGACAAATAGCTTCAAGTTCCGGCTCACGAGATGGCTTGTCGAGCATTCATTCTATACTAGGAAGATATATTTGCGCAATAATGCATTGCCAATGTTATAACGGACTTGTATGTGATGTATATCAATAAAAGAGTATTAATATTATCATAAATTTAATCACTTAGTAGTAATAAACGGAATTATAATTTAACTAGTTGATTAAAGGTCATTTATGACCTTTATATTTTGTATTTGTTTTTCGTATTTTGAACCCCCGACTTTGGTATGTTAGCGTGTCATCGTAGGTTCCGAACGGACAGGTCGAAAATACTTTGACTAGTAGCTCGCGAACCCTTATTTCGAAACTTCATGAAATCCTATTTTGACTACGAAATAATAAATTATGTCCATATTCACAAAACGTAGTTATTATTAAACTTTCCGTTATACGAGACTGACAACTTAAAGTTTATTTGTAAAAGCTTTTCAGTGAAAAGTCGTCCAAAGATAATATGGTGACTTAATTCACTTTTTAAATGTTAAAAATGGTAAATAGGTAAATAGTTAACGACGCAATAAATGTGTTGACTTTGACTTATTACTACTAACACCTAACTACTCCACCTAGACAAATCTAGGACGACCCTACTCTAAACCTAAGTGGAAACTTTAATTGAATCTGTGTTTAACCTCTAACGTGTGGTGTTCAACTAACTTAATATCATTTCTCAGTTTGCGTTAAAATAAAGCATTTTTTATGGTAGGATTTTCTAAAGGTCGCCTAGCTAGCAACCACCTTCAACTTGAAAGATTTGTCGCTAAGCACTTTACAGTGTGTTAAATTCCGTCCTCTTTGAGAGCCAGTTATTCCAGACTAGGCATTCTCTACTTTAGGCCAGAGTGCCGCTGACTCGTGTGGCTTTGTGTCCTGCTGGTCAAATTCCTAGCTTTAAAGAAGGTTAGGTAAGCGCGCTCCATCGTAGTCCTCAATTGTGCCACGTAAATGTTTTCTTTTATGTTTCTTGTGTATTATTATTTCTTTGTTGTTCGTGTCACAAAATAAATGATTATTTCTTTCTTTCTTCCAATGTCACATACCAGCAGGTCAATTGTGGTCAAGCGCTGACCTATTTTGAGTAAAAAAATAAATAAAATAAAGGCAGTGCACTGACGAAATGCCAGAGTGCCGGCCTCATTAACGGAACAGAGGAAAACGCACGCCGTTCGACACTAGAATTATTATACGCTCGCTTGTTCTTTGCTCGCTGTAGCTTACCGGAGGGTGGAGGCTTGAGATTTTCACGAACACAGTCTGAATGGTGCACCCGGAATTATGTACTACTTTTTGCAAAAAATAATTGCACTGGCTGTCTTTGTTCAACTTCTTGTCGTATTTGAGATATTTTGACCAAATGCTAAAATAAATTTAGCATTTTCGAGTCTCAAGCTTTGCGTCGCTCCGAAAATGGCTGACCTTAAAAATATCTGCCCTACTCCAGATTGAGACGTTGATTTGCTATCAATGAGTGGTTTGTCTGTTGACTTTTATTTTGACACTTGTGTTGTTGAGAATAAAGACTATATTGGCTTAGCAATGTAGACGAGAACACCTCATCGATCAATCGCAATGCAAGCGTAGAATACGGTTGAAGTAGTTATACGTCTATTAGGTTTGTTAACCATCGGATATTATCGAATGAAATTGTCGCGGGTTTCTTCTCTTTACTTGACAAAAACAATAAGAATAGTAAGAAATAATGTATTTCCCAAATGATTATCATACATTATTAAATAATTTATGTATGTATTAATTTCTTTCGTTTTAGTAGAAATATGTTACTATGACGGCTAGTGAAATATATCTTGTGTGAAAATGTGAACTGTCTAGCTAAGTTATCTTGGTTTCTGTAGACGGACAGACAGGCAGTCGGACAGACAGACCGACCACGAAGCCTTAGTAATACTAGAGGTGTTTGTTTGTGGTCTACAACAGTGTAAACTCAATACAGCGACACTGAAGGGACTGCATTTTATGGCGTTATAGAGAGTGGCCGTTAAATGGAGAGAATGTATGGAATAACTAGCTAATCCAACTAAAGCCAATTGATTTCGACGCTTTAGAGAGTTTGTCGTTAAATCGAATGACGTTACATGGAGTTTACGCTGTATATCAGTTTAGTAATGAATATGAAATAAGATGTTACCAGGTGAGCGGTGTAGGGTACGGAACCATAATACAGTTCAGCTCGGTCTATAAGTTTTTCTTAGTCCCGAAATATACTGAGTTGCAATTCTTCTTTTCCCAATCATACTTGTAAGCCAAAATAGAGTAACGCAACCCATATATCACTGGAAAGGTAACAAGGTATGTTTCTCAGTCCAGCTTACGGCGGGCAGGGCGGAATATTCATTCGCTCGGCCTGCTTTATGAAGTTTTCTCAGAAAACACATCAATTACCTTGTGGTACATTGTTTCCTATAACAAAGTTTCTATAAACTACTTTGGGAATCTTTGGATTCCTATAAAACTGATTTTTTGTAACCTATGTCAATTACTTGATACTCGTGTGATTTTAAACTCAGGTTGCCTTATTTCTCTCGGAATGTATATATATTAAGTTAATATATATTTTAAGTCAATGTGATTCTTCGGCAACACCGTGGTTCCTCATCACGCGGGTTAGTGGTTAAAAGCGGCTGTTTATATTATACTTAATAAATAATATATGTATGTCGTCGCGTGTGTCTTGTGGATAAATAGCTTAAAACATAAAACGATAAAAAGTAGCTTGTATGTTAAGCTAAAGTATGAGCTTCTTCGATGTCAAATGTCATCCGCACCAGTCGTCGTATGAGCCTGATAGGTTAACACACACACACACACACACACACACACACACACACACACACACAAACACACAAACACAAACACACACATATACACACACACACACACAAACACACACACACACACACACACACACACACACACACACACACACGCACGCAAACACACACAAACAACACACGCACACACAAACACATACACACAAACACACACACACACACACCTAAACATGCGCTTTATATTATTAGTAGGATAGTGAGATAATATATCTATACCGATAATATAGATAAGAAATGTTTGATTGTTTGTTTGTTTGACGCGATTTTTATTGTCTAGTTTGTAACGTCTACATTTCACTTTAGTTCCCAGGTATTGTATCAGTCATTGTATTCAGGTCTAGGTCGTTTTCGGAATAATTCAGGTTACCTGCTGATTTAGTGCGTAACTTTTAGCCTATCCTTAGGCAAAAAGCTTTTATTTAGCTTTGTGTTGTGCCTTTTACGCTCTGATGGGAATTACTTGATTTAGCTCGGTAATTTGTATCAGGATATACAATAAGCACTCGCTTTACGGTGAAAGAAAACATCGTGAGGAAACCGGCATGGGACCACAATATCCGAAAACGTGTGTCATCCGCTAACCTGCTTGGCCAGCGGCGTGGTGGATTCTGGATTTGTATTTGTATTCGCCTAATTTGCCTCATACACGGCGAATACATATAACAATGTGAAATGTCACCACTGTGTTATATACTTAAATAAATAAATGTTAGGACTCATTTCACACAAGGCTGGTTAACCCCATACTGAACCGTTTCTAGTTTGTGTTATGCTAACACAACTGATATACTACATATAAATACATACATATTTTATATACCTAGATACATATTTAACACCCGGAACGACAGCCAACAAATTTAATTCAGCACAAAGATGTTAACCGTGCCTGGAATCGTACCCGGAACCTTCTGATTGGCAGTCCGGCATGGTAACCATTGCGCCAACGAGATCATCAATACTAAATATATAATTGTTATCGTCCACCTCCCATACCGTTGTTTCGCGTACATCGTTATCTACGCAAGCATTTTATCTACGAGTATCATAATGGGCGATTGATTTCAGAGGCCAGAGCTATCGACGCAAGGTTCTCTAAATAGCTTCTAATCTAAGCCTGCGTGCTGGGATTCCCCGCCAGGCCGATTCTTTTCTGTCCTTGTACTATCTAAACTATACAGGTAGAAAAATATTATTGATCAAGTACATAAATAAATATGTATTAGGACGCATTTCACACACGGCTGGTTAACCCCATACTGAACCAATTCTAGTTCGTATTATGGTTGCTAACACAACTGATATACTACATATACATACATACATACATATTTTATATACTTAGATACATATTTAACGAGAGAATGTATCATTGTATGGAATACAAGCTAAACCAACTAAAGCCAATTGATTTCGACGCTTTAGAGAGTTTGTCGTTAAATCGAGTGACGTTACATGGAGTTTACACGATATATCTGTTCAGTAATAAATATGAAATAAGATGTTACCAGGTGAGCGGTGTAGCACTGTATACTCACATGTTTACACGTTCGATCGCTAAGCTCAAAGTTTCTCCACATTTCCTCCAACAAACAATATGAGTGACTTCTAAAGCCATACTAATATAAACGATTCTAACAATTTATTCGAGTTTCAGGTACTGCGCAAAAGTTACGGCTTTGGCACAGTGTTGCCACCTTGGGAGTTTTCTCCCCGTTTTAGGGGGAATTCAGGTGTCTAGGGAGGGGAATAAATATTTTTATTCAAATATTTATCAGTAAGAGAGATAGAGATTTTTATTTGTTGTTTTCTTAAAAATATACGACTTTTTATATTTTAAGGCCAACCTAGTTGGGATTGGGATAAACGAAACCGTATTAAAACTCAACGAGCTACTCGTAAAATTGTAATTAAAAAAAAAACAAAATGGTAGCTTAACAGACAGTGCGGTTGGAATGTGTTTTTAATTCATATTTGACATTACCTCGCAAACCAAGTGTTCATAAAAAAAATTTGGAGTATTATTTTTTTTTACACACGGCTTGTTAACCTCATATTGAACCATTTCTAGTTTGTGTTATGGTTGGTAACACAACTGATATATTACATATACATACATATATATTTTATTTAAAACATATTTAACACCGAGGCCCACAGCCAACAAATTTAGTTATACACAAAGATATTGGCCGCGCTGGGAACCGAACCTGGAAACTTGATTGGCAGTCCGGTATGGTAACCATTACGCCAACGAGGTCGTTATTTGATGTTTGTCTTAGGCGAAAAAATGTCGAGTGTCTGCAACACTGAACCCATAAAATGTCCTCTTTGTAGGTACTTGAAAGTACCTGTCGTTTGTATTATAATTGTAAATCACACGAAAATACGCTTATGAATTATAAATATGGGTAGATAATGTTTTACGTCAGAGGAATTTTGATTGCAGATAAACTTGTTTTTGTTGAATTTTGCGAAGCTTGTGTGTGTCGTGTGATGTCAAAGGAAGGTATGTTGTACAAATAACAGGTGTTTTCTTAGTGCTGGCGGTAGTTTAGGGGCATGAGGCTTTGCTCCTTTGTTGTATATTTGCTCAGGTCTCTCAATTCTCTTTGAGAGCCGATGTCATATTTTCTTGGGTTCTTAGGAGCGTAAGAACCCAAGAAAATATGACATAATTTCCCCTTATTATGACACTCACGAAGTTACCTGACAACATTTAAAGCATATACAGTGTAAACTTTTTATAACTACACTGAAGGAACTATGCATTGTAGGGCGTTATAAAGAGTGGTCGTTAAATGGAGAGAACGTCTCATTGTATGGAATACAAGCTAAACCAACTGAAGCCAATTGATTTCGATGCTTTAGAGAGTCTGTCGTTGAATCGAGTGAATCGAGAGTTACATGGCGTTTACACTGTATTTGTATAACCTACAAACCTTAAAATATTGCGTATGCTTTAGAAACAGCCTGTGTACCTGTTAAAGTCTGGGTGGGTATTTGATTCAGCCTTTTGATTGCGAGTCGTCCAGAGTTGGTTGGCCCGGCCGGTCGTCTCATTAATCTCCATTCATTATTCAAGCATCGCCACAGATTAAGGGCTCTGTCATTAACACATACATGTATATTTACCTACATGAGGTGGTTGCCAACAGAAGCGGATAGGATAGCATTTAAGACTAATCCAAACCAACGCTTTCAGCACGCGCTCGCGTTGCCATGCTAGGTGTTCGTTCTAAGGAGATTAAATTCAAAATGAATAGCTAAGAACACTCTTAATGATAAAATGATAAAAGTTTAAATGACACATATATACACTATTTACTGGAAAATAAATGAATCGGCTCGTTTCAAACCGACATTGCCACACCTTGATTAGGGTACATTTTCATGTTTTTATGATAATTTATGATAATTTAACTTACGCACATTACAAACGAAAAAAACAAACCGAAAAATTCGAATCTGTTCATGCCAAAGTTACAATACCACAGATAAGCACAGACACATCAACTTATAACACCTCATGGATTTTACGTTAGTGGGTTCAAAAATCACGCGCGAGCTTGGCTTGGCGCGTTGGTTTGGTCAATCCTTTAAGGTCACAGTTCCATTAACATTGTACATGTGAGTACTTACTCATGTCATCAAGTTAAGTAACTGACATCGGTGAAGTTAAATTTTGATGGTTTCATTCAAACAGAGACACGGTACTGTCAAGTCCTAATGCAGATATACTTGTACAAGTCATATTTTTTGGGAATATTAGTTATATAATTTACTAGCTAAGTCCCGCGGTGTGACTAGCATCAATCCTGTAACATGTATATACATTATGTAAAGCCAGGGTTTAAACTATCACCATACCTTTCATAGAAATCTGGGCGTGAAATAGTAACAAATATTGACACAAATATTCGTATTTATTAGTAGGACTTTTGCCCCAGACCGTCGTACCTTTTAAATTGTAAATTCCAATAAACATGGTCATACACTATAGATTGTATTTTTAATAAAATGTTTACGAGAAATGTAGATTTAAGTGGAATCTTACTGAAAGTAGACTGTAGCTGAATAATTAAACCATCGCCCTTCCAAAGAAATAGCTGTAAAGCTCCCGAAGACAAAGTCAAGGGTCAGAAGCGGGTGGTAGTTGACGAACCCTTCTAGAGCAGATTTGCTTTGATTTTATCTTCCATTTGTTATTCCTTTGGATAGGAAGGACTTCGCCGAGAGCTATTACGAATTAACTGTTTATTATTACATTATTAATTTGCCTAGACTCCTCTAGGTTGTTTGCCAATACATTTGTAGATATCTTAAATTCCTGACGAACGGGTCTATAAGTTTGATGTTTATGTATGTGTGTGGAGTCGCATAAAATAATTTTGATTTTGTTTAAAAGGTAAATTAGTGGGTAGTGTGTTAAAAATGTGTCTACTCAAAATGATGAAATATCCAAAAGTATAGATGTTTGTTATCGATTTATCTTTATTACTGCCACGATAAGTTATTATTATCCCGATTATTATCGAGCAATTTAATAATAACATCGATACAAGTTTCTCGTTTACTCTGCGTTTATATTACTTTGTGAATTATTTATTAGCAGAAATTGGCCTCTTGTATATTTTGATCAGGGTTTTAACGGAACGCTTATAAGATTTCTCTTAACTTTCTTACTTTATCTTTACCGTCATGGTTTTCTTTTTCTCATTAACCATTAAATGTTCTGTTTTTTATCGTGATTATTTTTTTGTATTCCAAACAGTTATTTATTCGACCAGTAAGTCACGTGATCACAGGCATGCTCCCAGGAAGGAGCATGCCTCGTCTGAAATTACTGGATCATAAAGAGGTACACCGTCAGGTTAGGTTAGCCCGCGCTTACTGGAATTTGCTCTATAACCATTTAAAATAATTCATGCCCAATATGTAACTGAAGAAACTAAGCATTGCCATTCCACGTGGCAATACTGCTAGCATTTTGGGAACCTTTTCCTTGAGGACTTTTTCCGCCTGATTTTTAGGTAAACTTAACCTATTTAGTAATGTTAGGATTACAGAAACCGACTTCTATTTAAAAATACAACTACAAAACATTAACGACTAAGTATATATATGAGCTGTCCGAAAGTACATCCTTTCCAATAGAAAACCTCTTGCCAACATGGTAACCAAACGAGCATTTTGTTGCAAAACGATATTGATTTCCACCGGCACGTCCTAGATCAGGACCAGATGGTTCGGCTCTCAAGTATACAGTATCTTGTAAAAAAATTAAGTAGAATTGATATCAGATAAAGGAGGTGGTGCATAGGTAAGCATTAATTATTGATGACCTCATGGGCGTTATGGTTACCGTGCCGGGCTGCCAACTAGAGGGTCCCGGAATCGATTTCCGGCACGGCCAACATCTTTGCGATGAACTAAAAAAAATTGAATATTTTCTTCAACCAACGCTTTCAGTCACTCGCAGAATTGTCAAAATCACAAAAAGGTGTCACGCGTTTGTCTAATACCAATGTTATAAAGAGGAAAAGTTTTTTGTTTGTTTGATGGGTATAGGCTCCGAAACTATTAGACCGATTTGAAAAATTCTTTCACCGTTGGGTAGCTACATTATCTCCAAGTAACATATGCTACATATTGTTTCTCTTTGTAACTTAGATTAATTTAGAGCCCGTACAAAGCCGGGACGGGATCTTAGTTGTATATATTTCTTATCCATGGAGTATGGAGTATATTATGTCAATGAGGCTTACGTCACAGTTGCTCATCAAAATTGTCAATGTCCATCCATGATTGAGAGGATAATAGGGTATTTCTTACAAAGCTGTTTAGCGGTAATGTCATTATGACAACCGGACGTAGGCGGGTTTATTGAAGCTTCTAAGCTTGATGGCAGTAACGCCCCCTCGGGTTACGATATTCCTTTACTGGGAATCCTATTGTTTGCAATATTGTCATTGGAGATGTTATGCGTCATTTATGTGTTCTCAGTAACGGTAATTATAATAATTTAAAGTCAAAGTCAAAGTATTTAATTCATAAAATTTAAATTTACATTTACAAATAACACATTATACATACATTTATAAATATTAGGACACATCTCACACATGGCCGGCGAGCCCCATACTAAGTTATATAACGATTACTCTCTATAACGCCATAAAATAGCAGTCCCTTCAGTGTCGTTATATAGAGTTTACACTGGATTTGATTTGATTGATTTTAAATGTCAGTGTTTTCACACATCCTTAGACTATCCGCATCGACTGTTTGAAGTTCAAAGTCAGGCGAGCCAGCGCTCACCGCCCCCAGAGTGGTGATACACATAATGTAGGTACGTCATTACCAGTCGGAGGATTCAAGGGGCGGCAAATTGCGGCCGCTGCATCAAATTACACGGTTTTGCATCGCGCCCAATTACCCGCACCACCCGCCTGAATTATGGCCCTTATTGAGCGTGAAAACAATAGTAATTTTATACGCCATGTGAAAATGTGCTTAATTATTACTCTCACTTCTGTTGATAATATTCTTTTATTTGAACCAGCTAAGTTGATTTGACGCGATCACCGAAGTTAAGGCCGTCTTGTGCGAGTGCGCGCAAAATCGGGTTTACGCTCACATTTAAATTAACACTCGCACACATACTCATATTCACTATCAGACTCACAATCACGGTCACATTCACATACACACACAAGCGCTCAGACTACCATTTACGCTTTCTCACACACAGCACACACATGACACACTTGGACATACGCACACAGTAACACACACACATAACACCCCGTTTTTCGTGAGAGGTTTAAAATGATCAGACGTAATAAAGTATCGCCGTGTGTTAGGTACGTTACGTATTTGTATTTCTCATTCTCAAAGAGCCCTTCATCAAGCCTTACGTAAGAAAAATCCTTGAGACACACACGTTACCTTGACGCAATTACACCCCGTCTTGTGGTACACAGGTAATATACACAGGTAAAATACTGCTAGTTCTCCGGACACTACACCTCGAAAGAACAACATTTCTTGGCACATCGTTTGTCATTACGGTAAGTTTAGAATACGGAAAGAATAAGAATTGAAAATTGTCATTGAAGAAACATATCATATACTTTTGTAATGATATCATATTATTTGACTTGTAACTTTGGTGTTATCAATAAATGATTTGTATTTGTTCCATTATAATTATAATTTATTCCATTATACTCGTATGTCACTTTACAGTTACATAATTACCCAATAGGCATTGCAATTACAGTGTAAACTGTATATAACGACACTGAAAGGACTGTGCATTTTATGGCGTTATAGAAGGTGGTCGTTAAATAGAGAGAATGTATCATTGTATGGAATACCAACTAAACTAAAGCCAATTGATTTCGACGCTTTAGAGAGTTTGTCGTTAAATCGAGGGACGTTACATGGAGCTCACACTGTATTTACTGGAGATGAGCAACCCTTTTTATTATAACTTCATATCTTCGCATTAACTTGACCGATATTTTTAATATTCATAAAATCTTTTAAGAATGTGTCTTTTTTTCGCTCTTTCAAATATCATTAAAATCCGCTAATACCGACAAAATAAACGTAAGTGATAGTCGGATACAAACATTATTCAAATATACCTTACGAAAGTTTTAATACAGTGATCATTTAAATCGATTAGTAAGCTGCTACAAAGTTCCACCTTTTTCGTGCGAATCGAAAATACACTCACTTTGTAAAAGTTTACAAAGTGAATAGATTGTATTGATTGCTGGCGATTTATTATTTTTGATTCGCACAAAAAAGGTGGAACTTTGTTGCAAAAGCATTAGTGCAGAGACTTTGCGCGCTTCGCTCGCTCGGTCAATAAATAAGGTACACAGGTTCTTGTTAGATTATTTAGCTAAACATGAGAAAGTTGGTAATTGGAAATCTATTTCGGGAGCTGGCCGCGCGCCAGAATGCTACAATCTCCCTAAACCGAGAGATCGATAGCATACTGCTAGTACATTACGAGCTTTGCCTAGCTCTGCCTCGGCTATGCCACTAGCCAAGGTTTCCGCCGACCTACATTATTGATACGCATTCTTGTATGTATACTAGCTGACCCGGCAAACGTTGTTTTGCCTCACTTAGGAGTATGAAAAATAGATAGTAGCCGATTCTCAGACCTACTGTGTTCGATTCTCATAAAGGTGTTATTGTGAGATGAGGGTAGAACTACAAAACTTGCAGTCCGCGCGTCGCTGCCTGAGGCAGTCACTCTGGAATCGCATGGGATTCAACTCGCGCTCGTATCATCGCCGCGCCGTAGTACAGAGTTACTCTTTAATATATCCTAAATAATAAAGGATATTTTTCTGTGCCGTGCACAATACTGTTCTGCATTTCAACAATGAGCTTGACGATCGTTACCCACCGAGCTGCCGCCAGACGCGAGGAGTTGTCCCGGGGAGTGGCGTCGTGGATGAAAGGTACGTGGTCCTATCTAAGTTTCGCAATTTCCTTGTGAGAATCAGAACTTGCATACAGTCCACTCATTTTGTATCGAACATACTGAATACGCATATAACAATTGGTAAAAATCGGCCAAGCCGTTTCGGAGGAGTACGGTCACTAACATTGTGACATGGAAATTTTATATATAAGAAGATAATCTATATTGGGACTGCTTCAGAGTGTGTCTTTATTTAGAGTATGTGTAGAAATGTGCTTGTTGTCTCTTAAGAAAAATACATAAGCAAAATCTTGAATTTACCGTGTTTTCGTCATGAAGTATATTCGGAAAATAATATTGAAAAAAAAATGCTTAAAGACTGTCTAAAGCATAACTCAAAGAATATTTTTACTTATTTTGTTACCAATTAACTTATAAATAAAACTCGTTAATAAAATCTGAAATCATATTTTTAACCTGTATTTTTCATTACAATTGTATCGTATAAAAAATAACTTAGTCAAACTAAATAATAACCCTAAGAGGATTTATATTAATTTTGTTACCATGAATAAGAAATAAAATATTATTCTAAACTCTTTTATTTAAACAATTTCCAATTCATTTACTAATACCATAAAAACAAAGTGATATAAATGTATATGTCATGGACGTATGTATAACTATGATGACTATTGTCTACTAATTAAATTAGATCGGCTCTGATAATTAAATCCATATTAAGGCACTTATTTCGAATGAATGTCGATATCATAGTTGGGTAGTTAATTAGGCCAGTCTAATTTCATTGTATTTCGGTACATTTAAACGAACTATTTTTCTATATACATTAATATACACCTCTAGCTGCGCCTCGCGTTGCTACCCGCTTTTTACCCGGATTAAAAGTAGCCTATGTGTTAATCCAGGTTCAAAACTATCTTCGTACCAAATTTCATCTAAATAAAATCGGCCTAGCTGTTTGAGCGTGACGAAGTATCAAACATGCACACACAAACTATCGCATATATTAGTGGGATGCTCATGTATATTTTTGGCTGGGGTCGGATTAAGATAAACTCGTACTATCTATCTATTGTTTTCACGCGAACGTGTGAAACGTGTTTCGAATTAGATCGGTTCGATAAAACTTGATGTTTTTGTTTCAGGTAAGTTCAACCAACTTCGTTAAAGCGGCCTAGCTTTGGCCTAGCAACAGTGAATTGGTGAGTGATCATTTATATGAAATTGCCATGGGAAATAAAACTTAACAGGTACCTAACTGGTTTGGCATTTCGCGACCGCGCCTGAAGTGAAGATCTGCGCGCTCATTAAATTAAGCTTTTTTTTTTTTTTTTTATACTAAGATGGGTTTGCGCTTGATCAGAATTCACCTGATGGTAAGCGATATTGTGATCTAAGGTGGAACGCGCTTACCCAGAAGAAACCGGTTCACTCGTGCTTTGAAAACCGGGATTTTTTTTTAATTATTATTATTATTTTTTTCTTTACGTTACAAACCTGCGAGAATCGTTCGCCTTATTTTAATTATTTCTAAGGTGAATTTTTATGTTATGTGTTATTTTTCTTGATGCAATGTAAATAAAATAAACAAATAAAGTTTAAAAAACTTCGTCCAAGTGATTGCCTAGTACCAGTGAGTTGGATTAGTGATCATTATATGTACATATAATAGTTTACAGTAGTAACAATTATCTGACTCGTGAACAGTTAGACAGACGAAAAAAAAGGTTTTTTTTATGATGGATAGGCAAGCGCTTGATCGAAACTCACCTGATGATAAGTGATGTTGCGATCTAGGGTGGAGCGCGCTTGCCTAGAAGAAACCGATTCACTCTCGCCTTGAAGACAGTAATGTTATAGTTCAGAGGGAACAGGGATTCCGGCAATGAGTTCCACAATCAAGTAAGTGAACTAAGATGTACCTACACACGTTTACCCCCTTTGATATCATTGTCCATGGCAAAGCCTTTAGCTCCACAAAACCACGTCGATTAAAACCTAGCTCAAACCTTTTAGTGAAACTGCTCAAAGTCACGTAGGTACTCCTGTATGTAACATACTTGTCGGGTTAGACTATTTTTAGTTTGGCAACCCTACATACTTTTTAGACCCCAAAACGTCAAAGGTTCACTCTACATACGGTCTGCACCAATGATATTTAACAAATAGAGGAGTTACCGTCTCTCAGTAAACATAAATAATAAAATTATTCATTTCGGGCTCATGATCCATAATACCACATGTAAAGAAACAAATAGAAAATATGAAGATACAAAGAAATATAATGTGACAAGGTTTGCTATTTTAATCTCATTCATATAATGACGAAGTAACAAAATTCCAAATTACTCCGAACATTATATTTTTTAAGGTAAACGTACTTATTGTCCATTGAAACTCGGAAACGTGCCGGGAATGTGTCTTAACAAAAAAATCGACAAGACATCATTTGTAACAAATTAGTTTGTACCTATACAAATATGTTCTTTTTGTGGCGACCCACCTACACATGTCCCAATAATATTATAGCGTCCTCTAACAAATGCAATATTCGGTCCTTAAATTATTGTAACATATCAATGGACTTTTAAGAATGCATATTCCTATTTGCATCAGTATAATATGTGAAGCACCAAAAAATCTACATTAAAAAAATCTTCTTTTGACAGACAAGCTTTGTCTTGACATTAACACTTAATTGAGATCGAATGCGCTAGTCTAGCTCAGATTTCTTTCGTTACTCGTATACCAAGCAGGCTCTAACGTATCCACCTTTTTAGTACAGAGCATCATAGGTGTTCACAGACATTTTGCACAATATTCGGCTCCGACAATCGAAGCTTTCATCCCCCACTCGACGCTCCAATAAAACGCACTCGCTCCCACAAAACTATTAAAAAGTTGCCAAGTAAGAGTTTCTATGTTCACGTAACCTTTTATCTTATTGTCGAAGGCTTACGGTGTCTTTTTCTTCGTATGAGCAGAGTCTCCAGGCTCTAGAGTTGGAGTTTTCAAGACCTTTGACTTGGCTTAAGCATCCGCGATCTACAATTTATCGTATCTTCCGCCCTCAGTAGCTTCCAGATATTAATGTCACTTTTATAATGACCATATTTTGCATGGCCAAGGTCACTCATCCAAAAAGTGAAAAGAAAAAGTTCACCACGACCGTTGTTTAACTTCGATGATCGCGTCAGATAACCTTAGTTATCCGAGCTACAGGCGCTACGGTAAAAGGTGTAAAATGGGGGTATAGAGTCCCCGCCTTTCCCCCCTCGGTCGAGGCAGTGACCTCGTTCGAGTCATGGTGCCGCCCTTGGCGCGCCGCCAAATGTGCCTCCCAATGTCAATGGCATGCCAAATGCCATGCTCTGCTCACTTTCCCTGCCCCACTGGGCTCCGGATTGATCCGCCGCTGCTTGTTGGCCCGCGCTACTCTGTTTGCTTGGGTAATGAAGCTACTGTAGTGTGACTTCAAGCGTCCCTCTGCCCACCAATATTATTAAGGCGAAAGTTGTGTGTGTTTATTTTTTGGTTATGCATGGTGATTAAAGCATTTTAGTGCTCGCCTGGCTAGCGACCACCATGTTGAAATATCGTCTCTAAGCATCTTATGATGTGGCCCGGCTGTCTCCTTGTAAGCCACTTATGCCAAATAAGGCATGCTCCATCTCAGGCCGCTTACTCTATAGTGTCGCTTACTCGTTTGGTTACGCGCCCTGCTGTTTAAGCGCTTACTGAATGTTGTAACAAAAGTGTATGTTTGTTACTTCGGTCTTACGCGGATACGGCAAAAGTAGCTTGAAAGCAACATTTGTCGTGTCCGCACATTAAAAATAAATACACAACACTCCAAAGATGTCTCCACCGCTAAAACCTTTCTAGCCATTTCAAGATTCAGTAAAGACTATCTGTAGATGTAGTTTTGGTTCTCAGTTCACAGAAGCTTTTGCTTTGAGCCGCAATACCGACACGGTAAGCTTTTAGAACCATTTCTCGAATACTAGTAATGAATCGTTTTTTCTAAACTTTGTAGTTTTAATATATCTGCTTACAAAGAAACGTTATTTTGTAGTAAAATATTAATACAGACTCCTTTGAAGGATTTCGAATATTTTATTTATATGTTTAGTTGACCTTACTCGATGTATTTTTTCTTAAACAATACAGAAAATACATCAAAAACTACATAAAGAGTACAAAAAACGAGTGTAATCTTCTTATATATAAAATTTCCGTGTCACAGTGTTTGTTACCGTACTTCTCCGAAACGGCTTGACCGATTTTTTCCAAATTTCATATGCGTATTCAGTAGGTCTGAGAATCGGCTACTGTATATTTTTTTTTTTTTTTTATTAAGGCAAAACAACGTTTGCCGGTTCAGCTAGTATATAAATACATTTCAAGCACAATGTGAGCTTTAAACATAGATTTTGTTTGATGCGAAAGGTAAACAACACCGATCCAATTTTGAATCTTAATATCGTGAAATCAATCAGTTTTTTGCGCAAGCTTCCCATATTTTAATTTCCTGAGTTCCGTTCCCGCGGCAGAAGAGACTGTCTTTTTGCAGTAGGTATATCTGTTAGGAGCTCGCGAATATATTTCAGCATTTTTACTGAATTTTCATTGCAAATTGACCAATCGGAACTGTGGCACGTGTCAGAAAATATCACGAACGTTCGGGATATATTTTACACGCTGCAACATTTTTATGTTAGAATTGCTTTTAAGTTTCATGTTCTGATTTCCAATATGGAGTGTGATTGGTTGTATATAAATTGGAAATCATAGTTCTTTTATTCTATCTAGGTATTTGACCAACTACGCCGCATGAGTTAGCGACACTCTGGCCTACGATGGAGCATGCTTAGTCTGAATTAACGGGCTCTTAAGGAGGCTGCAGGAACAATGACCGGGAAGTTTAAGGAGGTCTCCGGGTGTTTCCCGGAAGAACCCGGAGTCCTCCGTTAAGTACACAGAGGGGTTTAAGTCGGTAAATCCCACATAAGCTGGTGCGCTCCGTTGTAGTCAGGTATCTTGTAAAAGATTTCCCCCTCGTCAACAAAGAAAGGTGATTGGTGACAGATTTTTTAACTGAGTGTTAGTTAGTCAGGTAAGCTCTAGAAAATGTTCTACCATCATGCGACACTATATCATGAAACTACTCAACACTGTGTGATATATGTATCTCTATATACTCGTACAGATAACGACGATAAAGATTCTTTGAAGTAGTCTTTATAGACTAAGACTTAATTTTATTTCATTTTATTATTTTTGACATGTAATTGATATTTATAATAAAATACTCGTACATCAAATTTATGTATAGTCAGGTTACTGCTCTCCCAGAGCGAAGCAACCGCAGCGCGTTTGATATGTTTATGAGGTCGTCACTACGACAGATAGAGGCGGTCAAAATAGCAGTAACATTTGGTGCGGTGATAGAAAACAGCAGTTATAGAGTATATACAGGGGGCGGCGCTACAAAGGCGCTACAAATTTTATTATGTACGCTATCTTTACGTGCGGTTCGGGAAAGACCTATAAAACGAGATAACAGTCGTTTATGTCGCCACTTGATCTATTTTTGAGCGCTAGCTTTACGACCGGTGGCTTTTCATCTTTGTTAATGAATTCGCGACCTGTTCTCTCTAGCTATGTTTGTTTGACCCATACTGCTGCTGTGAAGAATGACGTAGCCAGTTTTGATAGGTTTATGACCTTCGGTGGACTAATCACAGAAACGACGTTTGATTACTCTACTAGATCACTGTATTTTATTGTTTTTACCAATAATTTGCCAAGATTTGTTTCTACAGGTTATGTTTCTTTAGGTTACTTTTTACTAGATTTATACCTATCTTTCTAAGAAAGCAGGTGATAAAAGGGCAGAAATGAATTGAGAAAGTAAAATATAAAATTAACCCTATCCTAATTCAACGAAAACCTTTTTCAATCTCTGCATTGAATACGAGAGATTTAATAAAATAAACTTGTCTATAATCAAAACGCAGTCAGTTCAATTACTCGTTATTTGTGTTACGGGGACCCATCTACTGGCTATTCAAAATATTCAGCCCATACAGGGGAATTGGTAGCTATACGCTTAGTACAAATTCATAAGAGCGGTTTCATATCAGCATGGTAAAAGTCAACCAAACCTAAACTATGCATGTACGAGTATGTATCTTCTTCTTTGCCTTCACCTTTTCCCACTATGTAGGGTCGGCACAGCCCGTTTTTTTTCTTCCACACTCTTCTGTCAGCCGTCATATCTACATTCACTCCTTTCTCTTTCATATCCTCTTTCACACAACTCATCCTCATCTTCCTAAGTCGTCCTCTACTTCCTCTACCTTGTACAATATGCATGTATGTATATATTCACAAATAGTGTCTATAATACATATTCTTAAATATAAAACTACATACAGCATTCGTATAAAACAACCAAATACATGATTACTGAACTTGGTAGAATGAAATGCTTACACCAAAGGCAGCTTACTGAGCAGTGGCCGATAAATGGCTGAAAATGTTGTTGGTGATGTAAATTGGTAGTTACAGTGTAAACTCCATGTAACGTCGCTCGGTTTAACGACAAACTCTTTAAAGCGTCGATATCAATTTGGCTTTTGTTGGTTTAGCTTGTATTCCATACAATGATACATTCTCTCCATTTAGACCACTCTCTATAACACCATAAAATGCACAGTCCCTTCAGTGTCGTTATATAGAGTTTACATTGTAATTTATTTATTTTTGTACACTAAACTTTTTTATGATATGGCTTGCGCTTGATCGGAAGGCATTTGGTGATGCGGTCTTTGAAACTAAATAAACTGTCATGAAAATAATATTAACTCTGTATGAAAAGTTGATTTTCAACAATTTTAAGCCAATATTTTTATTCAATTCCAGCCAGGGGGGCTTTATGCAAATGTCTCTTGGAAAAACAAATTTAATTTGTGTTCAATTTGTTGGCGAAAGGGATGAAGCGTTTTTGAGCAATATTGTCGACTCGCCGGAAGCTGCCTCCAGGTAATTGCCGGAATACTCTTACGACACAGTTACACATCTTCACACGAATTTATAAAACTAAAATTAAAGATACCATATCATTTAGATTTAGATAACATAGATTATCATAGATCGTGATAAATAGAAAGAGGGTAGAGAGGCCTTTCTTCTTCAATGGGACAAAACAGGCTCATAATAGTAAATAGATTATCATAGAGATTTATTTAATCATTTAGTAGACCTTCTAAAGAATCACAGAATATTTGATAATGTTAATAACTTCTCTAAAATACAAGATAAAATTAGTATTCAAGGGTGCTCCCATACAACAAACTTATTTTTTAGCCACATTCTCGTATTTAGATAATGGTATGGTACCCTTTATGCGCGAGATTGAGTCGCACTTGGCCAATTATTTCAAGTTTGTTAGGTAGCGAGCTAGGTCGCTGGGTTGCGACGTGTGAGCCAGCGAGCCGCGGTGTCATTACGCCGCTTGCCTCATCAAGACGTCTTTGACTGCGGCTTCTTTGAGCTCTCACGCCACCTGATCTTTTCATCCCAGATACTGTTACAATTCGGTTCCTCAAGTAGGAAACTATGTATGAGCTCAGTCATTTTATATTTTGATTGAATGACAGATGAAAAAAAGATTTGTTCAAAATTACCAATGGTTTAAAAAAAATACTCATAGAAAAGTAAATTTACTATTCTGTTGTAAGTTTAATAGCAAGAAGTTTTACGCAGGTAAATAAATAAATATGTTCTAATAGAAAAAAAAAACACAAGCATATTAAACAGTTATAAGAAAGACAAGTATGGAACACTTTATAGCCATGTAACTTTTTTTTTCGTGAGGAAATGCATTTACGTATCTCCCGCCACAAGCCTGGGGGAGGCGAGCGGGATAGGTATGTCGAACTCGAGGGCCAGAAGGACCGTCACTACCGACTAAACCTCACGGTGCCCCATCTCACGACGGGGTCAGGGATGCAGGACCGCTTCGCGCATTGCCGCTGCTCTCTCCGCCCAGTAACAGCCATGTAACTTGCATTAAATTTAAATTTGATTTTCTTGAATTTCTTCTCTAAATAAATCGTCTAATATAATTTCCTATCTCCTTGTTCTTACATTTCTTTTCCATATTAATCTCAGCGTTGCGCCGGCCGGACCCTCACAAAGCCAAATTTCCGACACTTTGCGCATATTTAAAGGGATGATAAGAAAAGGTAGAATAAGAATTTGCGAATTTCTCCTGTCCATTTTATCTAGGCCTGTAAGGAACCGAGTAACTAATGTCCCTTTTAGTAGAATTTGGTAGAAGGAAACTAACAAAGGTCTGTACATTCATACATTTCATTCTATTACAAGGTTTCTCTTTGTAGAGGTCGGTGTCCTAAGATTTAGTATTCGTTTTAAATTATAAGACACGAACTTTCCATATCTGCTTGCACAGCCGACAGTTATTTAGACAAGCGGCTCCAAGTCATATACTCGTACAAACAATAATATAATATCAGTAAATATTCATTTTAACAACAAGGGAATGCATATATTACGAGTAAATAATAATTGCGAGCCGTGCCTGCGCATGAAGTTAAAAAATATGTTTATTGTATGGAAGCCCCCCTTAAATTATTATTTTATTTCTATTATATTATATACTTAGAAAAGTTTTGTATATAGTTGAATATTCTGTGAAAATATTAAAAGTCCCTGTTACCGTTATTGCTACGAGAAAATTCTACACGTATATAGGAAAAAAAAAATTTGAAACTACGTTGTTTTTTGTATGGGTATCCCTTTTCGATATATTTTAGTAATTGTTGTTATAGCGATACAGGAAATACATAACTGGTAAACATTGGCTCTCTACGAATAGTAATCACGGTTTCTGGTGACAGACAGACAGACAGCGGAGACTTAGTAATAGAGTCCTGTTTTTACCTTTTAGCCACAGAATCCAAAAGGGTATAGAATCCTTTAGGGTTCTGTACCTAAAATGCATCACAATTGGTCAATTAAAATTAAACCAACAACAAAACAGCAGTGAAATAAAATAAGCACCACAAAAACTATTTCTTGCGCGCAGTAAACAACCGCAGTAGCTGGTAGCGTTTTCTCGCTGGATGGCGAAACGTTATGTCAAGAGACCCTATTCAACTGTTTTTTTTTCATACGGATCCCGTTATCTAGTACTATAAAGTGAATGGATATTTGTTTTTGCGAATGCAGTGCAGTGACATTGAAGGTTGATAGATGCGCGTCAACTGCACGAGCTATTTCGAAATACGTTAATATGGAATTGATGGACGATAAACTGTTATAAATGGCTTCTGTAGCGCCGCCCCTTTACATCTACATATTTCACTTTACACGAGACTTGTATTTATTGAAAAAGTTTACCCGAGCGTCTGAGGTCAATGGATAATGTAATTTTTTTATCGCTAGACTATTTTACTATTTTTTATGTTTAAATTGTCTTCTTCTTCTTTCGTATAAGCTAAGAGGCCAAGCTTTAGAGTCGTGAGTTTTGATTCTGCCCTTATTTGATTATGTATTTTAAGTGTATATTCTACATTTATGCGTAAAAATAATATTATTATTTTTTTCTGTATTAAACAACAACATTGAATTTGAATAAGCTGATTTTCAGTATCTTAACACAAATGTTAAGTTGTGTATTATCTTTCGGAAATGATAACAGCTGTTGTTTGTTACTATTGAAATAGGTTAGGGTTTTATATGCTCGTCAAGTTTGTTTAAAAAGCTTTATACATTTGCTTAGTCGTATTCCTCATTCCTGAGAGTCGTGAATCACTCGCGAATGTATTCGTTAGTAGCCCAGTCATATTAGGGGTTTCACCTCGGAATGAAAGATAATAAGCTGGAAATTGGTAAAAACCTTTGTTTTGTTACCCTAAATATTGTCTCAAAAGTCACAAATGCTATCGTGTCCGCGTCTTAAGATATTGAAGGTCAAAGGTCACAAAAAACGATTTTTCGCGAATATCTCAGTTCCTATTGCTTAAATGATATTTTCACCTACTATGAAAGTTGTAGAGTATAAAATTCTCTACAACTTTTGCCTAAACTTTTTTTTTATACGATCAACCGTTTTTGAGGTAGAGCGCGAAGAGTGCGGCTAGTGCGGCGGATGAGCTAATGCAGGGTCAAGCTCACGCTTGACCCTGCATTAGCTCATATATGACTGTACGCTGCGCACTCTTCGCGCTCTACCTCAAAAACGGTTGATCGTATAAAAAAAAAGTTTAGACAAAAGTTGTAGAGAATTTTATACTCTACAACTTTCTAATAGGTAAAAATATCATTTAAGCAATAGGAACCGAGATATTCGCGAAAAATCGTTTTTTGTGACCTTTGACCTTCAATATCTTAAGACGCGGACACGATAGAATTTGTGACTTTTGAGACAATATTTAGGGTAACAAAACAAAGGTTTTTACCAATTTCCAGCTTATTATCTTTCATTCCGAGGTTGACCCCTTTTTTTTACCTAATTTCACTGGGCTATAGTTCTCTTGGGCAAGTACTTCGTAATGGGCTTCCAGCTTCTTCCACGGGACTCACATGTTAATGGATTTTGTGGTCCTCAAAAATGTCGGCTTCCTCAAAAAAGCGAATGCAAACCCTCGTATACTAAACAAACTAAACATACCTTAGTAACTTGAAAAATTAGTTATTAGTGTAAAGCCGGGATCTAACCAGGGGCTATTTAAAAAAAATCTTACAAGATTGAAAAGCGTACAGTTTCCTATCGAGCTACTCTTGCTTTATGTATTAATTTTCATAACTGATTAAAGAATTGTATTTGAAAATGTACTAATAATGGAAGCATGTCTTCTACGCCTTTGTGTGGGTGTGTATAAATAGCTATGACAATGTTTTGTGCTCAGAAGATATTGTACGAGTTGAATAATGTCGACAAAAGAAGAGTTGGCGAACAAAGTCCTGTGTTAGGATCAGTCGGCTTAGCGAAGCCAGTACTTGAATGTAAACAGGTCGAGTCGCGGGATTACGCTAGGCCATGGCTTTATGGACTCACACAATGCTGGCTCTAAGCTAGCGGGGATCGTGCGCTATGAAATAATACTTACGACGGTGTTTATCTTTATAAAGTCTAGATGCTTTGTGCCTTTTTTTTTTGTTGACGAGGGGGAAATCTTCTACAAGATACCTGGCTACGATGGGGCGCAGCCAGGTTATGTGGGATTTGTACCCACTAAAACCCCCCCGGTGACCTGCCTCTGTGCTTAACGGAGGTCTCCGGGTTCTTCCGGGAAACACTCCGGAGACCTCCTTGCACTGCGCCGTGGCCCTTCTCGCGACGGTGACGGTCACTCGACGCCGTCGTCGTTCACCCCGGACTCGATGGAGTGGGTGTCGGAACCCCATCTCCGAACACTCTCGAGTCTGATGCCCCTTTTAGTCGGCTCTTACGACAGGCAGGGGCAATACCGCAGCCTTATTCTTTCACCCAGGCTGCAGGGTTAAAGATGCTTTGTGCCTAGAATAAAAGTTGTTTAGTTTTCTTCTTACAGAAAAAACCAAAGTAACAAGTACAGTGATAGCTCAGTCAGGCGTTCGATCGTTTAACGTCTCGTAAGGCGTGGGTTCGAACATCACCGATTAGCTCGAGATGTCTGAAGCTAATCGGATGTTCTACTCGCGTGCTCGGAATAACGTGAGGAAGACATGATGCTAGATAATTTTCTAGTGCTAGAATTTTCATGGCTCTCAACCGCTTTCGAGTTAAAAAATCTGTCGCCTAGCGTCTAACGGTGTTTTCGCGCATCCATTTCGAGATAATTCCAGTCCAGACAATCTCCAAATATGGCCAGAGTGTCAGTGTAAAGAAAACATACAGACATATTGTCTATCAATTTTTTATTATTTTTTTATTTTTGGACATATTTCACACACGGCTAGTTAACCCCATACTGAACCATTTCTAGTTCATATTATGGTTGTTAATACAACTGATATACTACATATATAGTACATACATACATATTTTTACGTTTTCGTTTTTTTTTTCTTTTTTTATATACCGTTCCGTAAATGTATCACTGGTCCGTTTACAGTCGATTTGAGAAGAGGAAAGCCGCTTTTCGCCCTGCGATAGGCACGCAAAAAATCAATCCGGAAATCGCATATTTGGAATAATTTCATTGCCAAAAGACACCCAAAGGTTTTTGTCTTAACTCAGTCCTAAGATTTTCTTGTGACAGTGAATCTAGTGAACCGGTTTTCGTGTGGGAACAGATGTGGCAGTCGTTTGGGCCGAGCACGCGAGGAGTGCAAGCTCGCGACTAACTTTTACTGCTGACCTTCATATTTGAACGCTTTTGGTCAGACGCAGCTGACTGGTGTTAGAAAAGGAGTTAGTTTTGGTGAAAATTGCTAGAGAGTCGTAACAACATTGATTTTGTTTCTCTAGTAAAAGTTTTTTCGAAAGCACAAAAGTAAATGTAGTTTTCGTTTCTAACTATACAAATGATCTGATTAGTAAAAATGTGTTTTTTTCCAAAGAGAATGACGTATTTCGTTTGTGTATTTATATAACTTTATCATAACGGAATCTATAATGTAGTTTGGCGCATTCGAATAAATTTATACTGATGGCACTGGCTATGCTAAATACCTAATCGAGATATAGCATTTACCTGTTACATGTAATTACCTAATATGTTATTGATACTAATAGTATAACGTAGTTATTTTTTCATACCGTACACCCTTGATTCTTAAAAATACACAAAAAATCTTATATAACTTGTTCTACTTAAAAATAAGTGTACAGTCAATATCACATCGTTTCCGATGATGAACAAGTAAAGGCTCGAACTAAGTGAAAAGCAGCATAAAGAGGTCGTCGACAGTTTTCCGTTACTCCGCCTAAGTGACGTATCGAACTTAATAGGTATAAACAATATGCTAAAAGATGAAACTGCGTACACATTGAATAAAACAAATTAAAATTTAATGAAAAAAAAAAACACGTCAAACTCGTAACAATCCGTTTTTGCTCATTACTTTTGTAAACATCGGTCTAATACCATCAAGAAGTGAAAGCCGGTTATAAAGTGATTTTTTTTTAATAAATGAATTCTAAATAGGTCAGCGCTCGACCACAATTCATGATGATAAGTGTCATTGAGGTCTACGGTGTATCGCGCTTACCTAGAAAGAACCGGTTCACTCTCGCCTTAAAAATAGCTAGATTATAGTCATTCGGCAGGAACAGGGAATTCGGCAAGGGAATTTCCAATTCGTTTCGCTGTTCGTCCGATAGTGTAAGGGGCGGGGAAAATTACTTCATGTTATTCTTTCGCACACTCGTTTTATTACTCCTTCCAAACAGTTGGATGATTTAGAGCAACACTTATTTTTTATTGTCATAAAAATGTGCACAATATTATCATTATATTTGTTACTAATAAATGCTGTAATCCACATCAATTTTTGATTAACGATATTTAAAAGCCCGAATAATAGTACATTGGCATTTACAAGTAATCAAAAATACTTTTCTCCGTGTGTAAATTAAAATATATACTGGCGAAAAGTACCGCTCCTAGGCGCTATACATGCTAAGATATATATTTGTCCACCAACACCTTTAGCCGCTCCGATATAGCCCCTAATAAAGATAACGAGTTTCCTGCAAAACAACCGGCCCCGGGATGTTTTTCTCGTCTGGAGTTCAGCTGAAAACGACACTCACGAGCAATTTTCAGCATACTTCTTCTTTCTCGCGCCAACCCTTGCCCTTATGACAAAGAGTTTTAAGACGTTCAATTCGAATTCTATCATGTGAAGAATATTTATTTTCGTAATTTGTCTCTGTTTGATAATCGTCCATTAGTCGCGCAAATGCTTAAAGCAAATTTAATAATAATAAATTTAAGACTTAGTGTGGATGCCTTAGAACTAGATGAAAATGAAATGACACTACGGGAAAATACCGCTTTCATGAAAAAAAGCAACCAAATGCCAGTAAAATTACTAAGGTTAAAACTTACTGTCGAAAAGTCTGTTAAAACCGTTCGGTATAGAAAAAAACGTAGAAATTAAATTAAGCTATTGTTCGTCATTAAAAAACCTTGAATAGCGAAAGTTTCTAATAGATTTTTTTAAATAAAGCGTTAGCTAGCTTCTTATCATCTGCAAACAGAAAAGTCGTCAAACTTTAATTCTTTCTTCCAGAAGGTCAATTCGGAACTAAATCGATCAGAAGCAATTAAAACTTATCTCTTGGCTGTGAAGTAGAAGCAAATAAACGAGGGATAGTTTGACTCACGTAGACTTCGTTTATTTAGTCAGTTCTAGAGACAAGCGCAAAACTTATCGTTTTCTAAGAAATTTGGCACATATTTTAAATAATAAAAAATATATTAATCTATATATTAATAGTTGCCAAAACATTTTTTGTAGCGCCTGTAGCTCGCCTAGCTAAGATAATCTGACGCGATCATCGAAGCCAAGCAACGGTCGATGCGGACTGTGTTTAGATGGGTGACCATGCACAAGACTCGTTTTTCAAGTGGCATTTTTCTGAGCGCTACCACGGGTCGGATGACACGTTAGTAGGCTCCGTCTGTTAGTCTTAGTACAAGCAGTCGTTAAGCCAAGTCAAAAGCCTGCGGGCGCCTTGAAAACACGACACTGAAGCTTGGCCATTTAGTTCACACAAAGAAGAAACTAGCGAAATAATATTTAATTTAGTTATAAGTTTTTTATGACAACCAATATAACACCTATTGTACCTGGTTTCATAGACAATAAATAATTCATTCATTCAAGAAGAAGTAGAAAACATATTTTTACAGAATGTTTATATAAGGTGTTTTCCGGCAGCTTTCTTGAAACTTAGTTATTCCAGACCAAGCATGCTCCACTTTTTCACACACAGTAACGCTGACTCGTGTTACGCGTCCTATGATATACCTACCTATATCCTATTCCTACCAGTTAGATACCTAGGAGTATATAAAAAATATACTTAAACTTAATCCAATCTTCAAGTCTTTCCTATTCGTAGACAAACCACTTGGATATTAATATTCCAACAAGTTCGCCGAACGAGTTCTCGAGAGAAAGTTTGTCTGTTTTCTTATATGATTTTGAGAATAATTTAGAATTCACCTGTTGTTTTTATGTTCTGTTTTCTTGGGAATAACTTAAAAGTTTTAGTTGAACTTTAATTATTTAGTTATTATATTGAAAAGGTTTTTAGTTGTGCCAAGCTGTTGTTTTGTAAGGGCAAAAAGAGGTTTTTTAAACTGTATAAATTTAATGTTAACTAGCCTGATAGGTAGGCGGCACAGTTAGTTAAGTAGGAATTTGAAGAATATGTCTGTGATCTCCAGCTCTGCAGCAGTGGAGAGAAATCGGCTGTTCGTGATTGTGATTGTTTGCAGCGATTATTATTTTCGTTTTCGGCAGTGTCTGAAAGATACTAGAAAAACGATTTACCAGTAATATTCTCTATAATTTTTTTTCCATATAATTCTGGAGAAAAGTATAAAAACATCAATTGCAATAAATCTGAAGGATTTGTAAATCTCTCGCTGGAATCACAGTAGGATATTTTCAATAAACTCCTTTTTAAAATCGCGCTAAAAATATAAAATACGTGAAAAGAACAATTTCATCAATACAAATCAAATTCACTTCGTTTGCACCAAGCAGAGCGTGTAGAAGTGTCTACATAGCTCGTAGCAAAGTCTACGAAACTCGTAGCAACGTCTACGAAGCTCGTAGCACGTCTACAAGCACTCTACGATGCAAGAATTAAAATACGTTTATAAAGATATTTTATATTATATTATATTATTAGGATAGCATACTTCTTTAAACCAACGTACCATTAAAAATCACTATATTATTATTCTTTATATATATTAGCACTCACTTTATAACAGCGCTAAATTCCTTTAAAGAATGTCTCATCTGGGTTACCCAAGTTACAGGCACCAGCCGAGTTTGGGACCCGATGTATTATCGAACTGCTACACACTAAGCGTATATACTATAGACCACATATGTATAATTAAAATAATAAATCCTTTTGTTATACAAACTATGTGTAGGTAAATAATTCACGTGTATAAACAAATGTGTATGAGCTTATGTATTTTGGTAAATAAACAAATTTCTTTCTTTCTTTCTTTCTTTCTTTCTTCAAGAAAATGCTAATGCGCTGTCAGCGCTTTACATCTAAAGCTTTGTGCCGATGGGCTTTTATATAAAATTCAAGCGATATATTTTCTATACAGGCCTACTTTTCAATACAATACGGTGGTAGGTTAATAACTCATAAATAGGTTTGACAACGTCGTTGGCATAATGGTGACCATGCTGGACTGCCAAACAAGGGTGCTGGGTTCGATTCCCGATACAGAGAAATAAAATAATCATAAAGAAGATCAAATTCAGATTCCTTTGATAACTCACATAGAAAGATAAGTAATCTTTTTGTTGGTCGTAAATATATCGCTTGTGCCTTAAAAAGGTTAGACCACAGTAAAGTTTGACATCAGGCAACCTGCGGACAAACGTGAGACTATTCAACATTAAAAAAGACTACAACTTTTGAAAGTACGCAAAAAAGTACAACGTTAAATTTGTTTCTATGATCTTTTCCCCACGCGTGAATAAATTTCTTTTATGGAAAAGCTGATTTATTTTTGTCGAATATTCTCCTGTATTTAACCAGCATTTGAAATCTAAAGTAATAGGTTAACTCGTTTAAAATAAAGAACAGAGTAGTAACTTTAAAGTGTATGTATGTACAGCATTCGGCTTGACATTTTAAGTAACACTATCAAAAAAATTGCTACCTACTTACTATGGCTTCAAAAATAGCCCTGTATTTAAGTCTTAGTGAATCTATGTATCTATTTAATCCTATAGATTAGCCTACTGCATGTCGGAGGCTTACTGAAGTAACAGTGAAAGCATGTGAATAATTTAATGAATTTTACACGTGCTTGATCTCATGTATTATTATAGTTTCAATACAAATGAGTTAATAATCTGTCTCCTAGCACCTAACGGTGTGTTCCGACAGCTTCTTTCAAAGCAAGTGATTCCAAAACAGGCATGCTCCACTTTCTCTGAGTGTTGCTAACTCGTGTGGTTATGCGCTTTTCTGGTCAAAAGATCCAGGCATTGATCATATACTAGTACAACCAATTCGCTTCTACCTTTCTTGTGAGGACTGCAAAACTTTGGAATACTCTCCTGAGTCTCTGTTTCCTGAGAAGTACTACTTGGGGGTCTTCAAATCTAGAGTTAATAGGTATTTTCTAGGTAAGCGTGTAACAACGTAGGCCATAGCATTGCTTAACACCAGGCAAGCTGTGGTCAAACGCAAACCTATAAGTTATAATAAAAAAAAACAGTTTTAACGTATATCTCTTGATTTTTTTTAATATACATATTCCTTGAAAAGTTTGATATTTGTATGCGTATCTCCGGTAGATCTATCGGAACAAACTTTTTACATTTGCGAGCTTTTAAAGAGTCTTGTCAATGCATGATTTATGGCTCGTTTTAAATGGAGGCCTGTATTCCGATAATTATAATTGATATCGTTGCGGCACATTTTTGCCGGCGATGCCAACCTGACGCGCAAGGTCGCGCAATTTTATCGGTTATGGTATAAGTGTAATGTAATAAAAAAGCAAATAAAATAAATAGAAGACAAAATTAATTATTTTGTGTACTTCTGCTGTGATCTAAAACCAAATCAAGATAAGCAAAGGAAACAATAAAATATTTAAAAAAAATTAGGTGTGTTCCTTCTGACCGACCACCACACCTCCACTACAACTCACACCAGTAAAACTTATCCCTAATCCTACTACCCTCCTACTAGCTACCCTCCTAACACAACGAAGTTTCACTCCGCGTGGCTGGTCTCCTCACACACCAGAACGACCTGAAACATATCATTCTAATATTAACGTTGCTTGTCTCAATTCGGAAAGTGATTCGCCTTTACACGAGGCATCATTAGGAGGTGTTGACTCTTCGAACGACGGATCGAAAGAACGGATAAAAATTACCTTTATTCTATCATTCAACTTTAGTAAGAATATGTTTATGTTATGTTATCTTGTTTATGTTATGTTATCTTGTTATTTTTTTAACGCATACGTACACACAGAGTGCCGAAAGTCCTACAGCCAAATAAAAAAGAAAAACCTTAACACAGCATAGTATATTAATGATGTTGGACAACGTTGTAATTCGGACGTCGTGCCTCGAGTGTTTGCTCCCTGTAATTGCTTCTGATAACTGATAAAATGATAAGACACGTTCAATAAAAGTAGGCGTGCGGGAATTAACGGAACTAACAGTGTTTCTATGTGACCGCGTGGATCTGGCGCCGCGGCCACGTCTATTCTTTTTTCAAATTCAAATTAAAAATTGTTTATTACGAGTAACAAAGACTCCCAACCAAGCACAACAATACAAACAATGGAATTAGTACAAAAAATTAAAACAAGTCAAATATTAAATTAAAATGTCAGATTAAATTAACATGTCAGAAAAATAATAATAATAATTAAATAATAAAAATAATCATCATCATCATCATCTTTTATTGAACAAATTCAGCGTTTATCTAATCACCTCAGGTCCCTATGGCTGATCTAGTAATATTATTATTTATGACTTAGTTTTGCGTTCTGTAGAGGCTAGAGATTGTTGGTGGGTTTGTTTGGATCGCGTGCATAGTGATATGATGTGTGAAATTGATATTTGCAAGTAGAAAAGAAACAGGGGTGGTCAGTGAGAAAACGTCTGATTTTAAACCCGATGGGCCCTGGTACAATCCCAGCCCTACACCAAAGACTTGTCATGTCTGAGAACCACAATATCCGAAGACAGGTGTCATCCGCCAACTCGCATTTGTCTAGCGTGGTAGATTATAGCCTATTTCTCTCTCTTAGTGACAAAATACCCCAAGTCCCAGTAAAGGAAACTGCTTCTGCTATGCAAGTAGAAACATAGAATGGTAACCAAATATAGCGTGATCGAATATTTTTGGAGTTACATTAATGGTTCAGTTATATTGTGATGAATGTGTTGATAAACTTTTGAACTTTACTTCTTTTCTTAAACATTCCGTACGTAGCGTTACTATGCAAGCTTACCGATAAAAAAGTACTATCCAAAGAAGAATTTCCAAGCGGCTTTTAATTTATAAGCCACCTGAAATTAAACTACGGAGTGAAAGAACTTTGTTCTAATTTCTTGTTTTGTTTATAAACAGTGCAGTTAGTGCAGGTTGCAGTAACACGTGCAACAAGTCTTCGTTTGTCTTTGTATTGTTTTTATTGCTCCTGCTTTTACTTGTCTTGGACAGTCGCCAGGTGTCCTTTTGTGATCCAAGAAGAACACGAAAAATATTCAAACAATTATGTGTGTGACTTTACTGTAGCTGCGGTCAAACGTGAACCTATTCATAATAAAAAAAATCACGAAATGTGTAAAATATTTTACATCAATTACCAATTACTCTTTACATGACTAGTTTCAACTTAAGGGTGGTTCCAATATTTTCAACAACCACTCTTAATTTGAAAAATCTGTCACCACGCACGACCAGTGTTTTCCGGCAGCCTCCTTGAGAGCCAGTTATTCCAGACTAGACATGCTCTACCTTAGGCCTGAGAGCGACCAACTCATGTGGTTACTGGCTCAAATGGCTACCTGTAAGGATTTAAAAAGAAGATATATGTACCTACTCGTATTCAATACAGCACTTTTACGTTGTAAATAGAATAATTCAACAACTCGTCTTGTTCATTGTACATGAATAAGTTAGAGGTGAGATAGGACGCGCCCCTACAGACTGCTTCTATTCAATCTTTGTATACTTTTTAATCAAACCTTTAGGTTTAAATCTATCTAAAATACGAGTAAATGTGTATAATTGTGGTCCCGGTGGGAATCAAAATCATTCCTAAACCAATGTTAATAACTTTACGGCTGGTCTTTTGTTGATAAAATTTGGTATACAGATAGTTTTATGTAATAACATACCAATGTATGGAATACTTTGACAAATTTCAAGGCAGAGCAAAACTGTTACTTTTGGAAGTTCTGGACCACCACGCTCCACCATGGATCTCAATATATCTATATCTAACCATCAGGTCAAATGCGATCAAGCGCGAACATGTAAAAATAAAAAAGCTACATTTTATCCCGGCTTCTACTAGCATTAATTTAAATATTAAAACCATGTCTTAATGCTTGTTGGAGTTGTAATTTTGTTTTTATTTTTATTATTTATTTGTGTTGGAAGTATACAAATACAAATCATTTATTGATAACACCAAAGTTACAAGTCAAAATTATACAAGTTATATGTTGTGCGATGTAATAGGTCACTACGGGTGAAATTATCAAATTTAATGTCTATTTTTTCTCTTCTCTCTCTAAATATCTAAGATTTACGGACAGTAATTCCTCAGATCTGTCTCGATTTCCCGATCCCGTTATAACGCGATCCGAGTCGGAGGCAGTGCGTTACGTAACGAAAGAACGAGATTACATTCTCTTTCATTCCTTTTACGTTGTGTATTTTACATAATAATGGCGGGCCGCGTTTTATGGGCGAGTTACGCGAGCTTTGCGACTACTATACTGCTGTATGAGTGTTTGGGGTAAGACCTAGCCAGTGGGGAACAAATAAATTAATATATATGTACGTATCTCAAAACTTAAAGGCAGTGGATAAACACTTTATCAAAACTCACACAAAAATGAAAATAAATTTCAAAAAACAATTAAAGTACTGAGAAGCTAGTGCCTTAACTGGTGACCTTATCGCTAAAAGTGATATCTTTCAGGCAACCAATTCCAAGAAAGTACACAAAAAAAGAACTTTAAGACGAGATGTAATAATATAAGTGCTTATGTAGTAGTAGTGTTTCCATATTCTTTTAATTGCTACGCTTTGCGAATTTATCCTCATTAATCCGGGATAAAAAGTATAGAAATCTCACAAAATTTTTTCAATTTCAAAATTTAATAAGTATTAACTTAACAATAATAACATGATATCCTAACTGCTATTAACATAAATATTACAAACATTTTCAACACTAGGCTTTTATAAAACTTACAAGAATAAAATTAAGACCTAATTAATGCTTATTAAAAAGAACAATGCTAATATAATAAATACAATAAGAATTTGCACTAAGTTCGCTTTGAAAGTAGCTGAACATTATTGACGAAATTAAAAAAACAGCAATACGGGTACTATAAAATAATACTAATACTACTACTCTACGAGACATCTCATTGTTTTGCGTCAATCAATCGTAGTGTTTGCGCCAAAAAGCGAGAACGAACACTTAATTATTTTTGCCTGTATATGTAATGTAATTTTAGATTTTTTCTAAAAGCGATGAATTGATTTGTGTTTTTTTTTATCTTTACATGATACCCGCACGACATTGTGTGAGCACTTTCGAACTAATCTCACGTTTTGCTTTGTTGTTTTTTTTTTTAAAGTTGCGTCCCTGAGAGAATGCAGTGGATTAAAAAGTATAATCTGTGTGGTTTTGTGAGCTTTATACATTTGCAGCGCTTTTTCGCAGCGAGAAATCGATGGAAGCTGCGGTTTTACCTAGCCAGGGGATGTTTCCATTCATTTGCCTTTGAGGTTCTTTGAGTTTTGCTTACAAAGAGTTTTTTATTTATTTTTGTATATTTTCTATGTTCATTATAGCGATACGAGATCATTGCTAGCGGCGATGGAATATTTTATTCAAAGTTTTCGTATAAATTAATTTGTTTTAGTGAAAAAGGGTCGAAGGACTTGCCCAGAGTTTTAACAGCCCTGGGTCTGTTTTATTTGACTAAATTTTTTTTTAAAGCAACCAACCTTAAGTGATTTCATGCCGAGCACCTAACAATGTGTCCCGCAGCCTCCTTACGAGCCAGTTATTCCAAGCTAGGCATACTCCACCTTAGACCAGAGTGTCACTTATATATATTATGCCCTGCTGGCCTAATGCGTAGCTGCAAAGAGTAAAAAAAGCTCTTAGTTGAAATGAAACCAAATAATGTTTTTTTACTGGCAATGGGCTTGCGCTTGATTGCATTTTACCTGATGGTAAGCGATATTGCAATCTAAGGTGGAGTCCATTTGCCCAGAAGAAACCGGTTCTCTCTTGCCTTGAAGAGTAAGAGTATATTTACACGTTTCTTGAATTAATAAATGAAGTTAAATCTCGTCAGTTTCTTTTAAAGCCATTTACTACATACATACGTATGTAGAATAGTTACTGGTTAGGTAGTAGGTTTTTTATTAATAACTTTCTACTATATATATTCATTAAGTGTTGACTAGTGCAACCCGCCGACTGCACTCAGCGGCAGTCTCTGTAATGTACAGCTCAGTGATATTGGATTATCCTCTCCGTATATAATTAGCGCTCATCCGATGGAAGCTTGTAATGTCATCAATATGCATAAAGTGAATATTACTCGGTTCACTGCATGCTCTCGGGTACAGCTATATTAAATTACCTGATGAAGACAACTGCAGCAATGTTTTTTCTATGTTATAATTGTAAATACAGTGTAAACTGCATGTAACGTTTTACGACAAACCCTCTAAAGCGTCGAAATAAACTGACTTTAGTTGGTTTAGCTTGTTTTCCATACAATGATACTTTCTCTGCATTTAACGATCACTGTCTATAACGCCATAAAATGCACAGTCCCTTCAGTGTCGTTATTTTGAGTTTACATTGTATTATCTTAATAGGGCCAATTTTAAGGTTTGTACAAGAATGCAATGCGCGCCCCGCTATGTTTAGCCGAGATACATTTTTAACTCGTTTTTTTATTTTTTTATAAGATATGTATCTTCTTTACCAATTTAGCTATAAGAACTAAAGAATATGTTCGTCTTCTTCTAAGTCGGTACGCTCTTGACAGAGCGGTCGTGGTCGTCTTGAAGTAGTGGTGGATGGTACAGAGATTACATTTAAGAATATACGCCCTTATAAACGTTCGTATTTTCAATATTAATAGCTATGACAGCCCTGTTGGGCAAGCGGCCTCCTAGGCTTAGATTGTGGTTTCGATCTCCGTCAATGACATCGATGCAATTGAAGGAAAAAGAAACATCGTGAGGAAGCGATAGCATGGTGATAAAGCATTTTCTAGTCCTCACCTGGCTAGCAACCACACTCAAATTGTCACTAAGCAGCTAGCGATGTGTTCCGGCAACCTCCTTGAGAAACAGTTATTCCAGACCAGGCATGCTCCACCTTAGGAGAGAGTGCCGCTAACTCGTAATGGTTATACGCCTTGCTGGTTAAATGCCTATAATGAGCAAGAAATGTTCTAACTTTCCTTTTGTAGCTGCTGCCGTTTTAACCCAACTTTACACAAAATTAACTAGGTAGTTTAATTTAACAAAATAGCCAAACACACGAGGGTGCCATCTCGCAAACTAAATAACTTGGAATTTGCTACGGCGTAGCACTTTCGTAGAGCGTCTACGCTTACCGTAGCACCGCTACGAAACAATGGCGCTGCATTTTCTGAAGGTTTAAATGGTGAAGCAATTTCAGTATTACATTTTTGAAACGCTTTGAACGTTGGCCTTTTTTAAATGAAATTTTTTGTTCCTTTTTTTAAATTACAGACCTACTACGAGATCTAATCAATATAGAATGTATAAACACATTTTTATTCCGAAATATTTAAGAATTCTGTCGCAAGGGAGACATTTTATTAAAACCCTGTATAAAATTAAATACATTATTTAAGAAAAAAAATAGGAATTCTATGAAAATAAAAATAAACATCGTACACGAAGTACGCTTAGCCCTTAGCAAAAAAAAAATATAGAGATCATACATATACATATATCTTGATTTATTAGAAAAAACTATTTCTTGAATAACTGTTCTTGATTTTATATTATAAATTTCCACGGTAGCGCCTGTAGCTCAGCTAGCTAAGGTGATCTGACGCGATCATCGAAGCTAAGCAACACTCGTTGCTAACGGTGAATGTCAATTTCAAATAATTGTGGTTCCCGTGGGATACGCAAATAACTTCAAAACATATGTTACTCCATCACACTCTAACGGCTGGACCGATTATCCTGGATTAGCTGCGAGGCGCAGCTATAGTACATACATCTAATCTTCTAATATATAAAATTTCCATGTCACAATGTACCGTACTCTTCCGAAAAGGCTTGACCGATTTTTAGCAAATTTAATATGCGTATTCAGTAGGTCTCAGAATCGGCTACTATTTAGTTTTCATACCCATAAGTGATAAGGGTTGTTAACCCTTATTTTTTTATTTTAATTTGACGAAATATTTTGTTTTTATTTTCTTTATAATGTGGAAATGAAAAATATACAACTCTAAATTTTTACTTTTTTATCACCAACTTCTTTTTTTATGACCATTTAAGTAATTTACTTATCAATTTATACAACCCCAAATTTTTTATTTTTTATCACCAACCCCTTTTTTATGGCCATATTAGTAATTTACTTATCAATTATAGTGTTTTTAACTGTACTTACGATTTAAGGCAAAACAACGTTTGCCGGGTCAGCTAGTAATAGATATATTGCTAGCTCTGGCAAGCGAGGGCATTGAGGAAAGTCCCGCGGGAGTCGAGGTCAGGGTCGCGGCCTGATGAAGCTACCGGAAGTACCGGAAGTAACGGTTCCCTGCCGATGCAGTGCTGACGTTACTCGAAAGATGAGTTTGCGATTTATGTGCGCTTGAAGAATATATGAGATGCTCAGTAAAGAAGCAGTTAACCAAATTTATTATAAAACTAGCTGACCCGGCAAATGTTGTTTTGACTCACTTAAAAATAGATAGTAGCCGATTCTCAGACCTACTGAATACGCAAATAAAATCTGGTAAAATCGGTCAAGCCGTTTCGGAGGATTACGGTAACTAACATTGTGACATGGAAATTTTATTTATATGAAGATTGAAATGCTATCATAATGAAAAGTTGTGTGTTATGAAGTATGTGTAGAAGTGATATAATCAGTCTTGATATGTTTCACATCTCTGTTTTTTAATATCTGCAGATTACGACAAGAAGGCACGTGATTATACATACATCTTTTATTCAATGAAAAATAAGATTAAGAGAGTAACAGTGGTTTAGGGCTATCATTCTTGTTTATTTTTTAAAAACTTAGTTTAATGTCGTGAAATGTCATATATCGTGCATACTCTGATTGTAAAAGATCGAAGCTGCGTATAGCTCAGGCGTCTGTACTGATGGATATCTCACCTTTACACGAGCTACAGTGTGCAGCTAGTGAGAAATAATTCATTTGTTTTAAGAATTCCTCTTTGTTGTTAAATTTTATTTAGCTCGTAAATATTCACAGAGAACAAGCGACATTTCCGCGTGAGCTAACTCTAAACCCAATTATCTCTGTTCCAACAGTAGCCGCGAACTGCGCTATAAAACAAATTAAAAAACAAATAAAGCGAAAAAAGCAGTTCGAGCGAAAAAAGCGGACAAGCGAAAACAAGCCGAGTGAGCGAAATAAAACACTGAAGCACACGTTCCATTGTCGACGAATAAACGAATACTCGGCGGTGTTATTTTTCAATCTCGATAATTTTCCTTTTATATAATTCGATTGGAGTTATTGTCGCACTGTGAAGTTTTCTTGTTCCAACTCTAAATACATCGCGTGTAATATATACATGTTTATGTTTCATTATGTTTCACATGTTTATGTTGTATGTGTGTATGTATGTATAAGTAATATATCAGTTGTGTTAGCAACCATCGTACGAACTAGAAATGTGCTGCAATATATTTCTAAATACAACTGTATAACCGCGCGGAGTAGCAATGCAATTAATGGTTTCCAATTGTTAACGCCGCTCGAGATATATTTGTGTTGCGAACAAATGGACAAAAACGATACGACTTTCATTCGATTCTAGCATCACAATCGAACGATACAATTATTCATTAAGGGAGCGAGCGCCCGCTTCGATAGCTTTCATTCGATTATAATAATCGAGTAAAATTACCGTATTATTGCGTCGCGATTTAATTGATATTACATGTATCTAAATTGTGGCGATAACACGTTTACTTAGTACATAGTTTGCTTTATGTTTTATATTGAAATAAAATAAATAAAATAAACATTTAACACACGGCTGGTTAGCCCCATACTAACCATTTCTATATCAAAGCATTATGCAAGCCGATTCGATTAGATCTTCCTTGTGAACTCTGCAAGTCTTGAAAACTCTTCTTTGTTTCTTGAGAAGTACCATCTGCGGGTTTCTAATTCTAGAGTTATATCTCATATATAAAATTTCCGTGTCACAGTGTTTGTTACCGTACTCCTCCGAAACGGCTTGACCGATTTTTTGCAAATTTTATATGCGTATTCAGTAGGTCTGAGAATCGGCTACTGTATATTTAGTTTTTTTTTTTAAGGTAAAACAACGTTTGCCGGGTCAGCTAGTAATAATATATATTTCCTAGGTAAGTGTGTGATATCGTTGATCATAGTGAAGCTTTACACCAGACAAGCTGTGGTCAAAAAGGCCATCGTTTTAATAGAGAACTAGTATACACCTCCTTAAAGTAGCATAAAGGTGAAATATACTCGCGAATTGATCCCTAATATTCATAAATGGATTTGAATAATAATCGTCTTAACCTATTTTCACAAAGAAAAAGCGTCAGTCTGTCGTTCTCAGAGGCTCATCATTCAAACTTATTAAAGTTGTTCGTCTAGAAAAAGGATAATTGAATGATTGTGTATAATTCGGATGAAATTGGAAGTAATTTGCAAAAACTTAGGTCCTTTGAAATGCTGATACTAAAGGGATCATGAACGTTTTTATATTCAATCATTCAAATGTTGAAAGCACCGCTTTTGTCTGTGAAGTATTTTCCATCTCTTTCGATCTTTGGCCAAATCCTTGACCTCTCTTTACGTAATGTTTTTAGTTTTTCTCCTTAATTTGGTCTATCACTGCGTTTTTAAGTCTTCTTCCTTTTGTAACATCCCTTAGTATGGCATATATGTAAATGGCATTGGCTATTTTCCCTTCCCTCCCTTCTGCTAGTATTTAATAATACTTGTATAAACTATGTATTTTAATAAGTATCTTCTTGTTTTGTAATACCGAGGACGCCTGTACTGTGTAACTTGTACGTAAAAGTTCATATATTATAATCCCCGCGAGTTTCGGTATTACCTTGACGACAACTAACTACGTCGAGAACTATAATCTAAGCACATTATAAGAAAGCCATTGGGCTACATTTTTCAGGCGCACACTTGTATATATACTTACTAAAGAAAGAACAAATGAAGGTTAGATTATAAACTTGCTTTACTTCAAAACAAGATTTCCCGTGCACCTTACAACAGCAAGCAATGTAAACCGATATAGTATTGTAATCGGATCGTCTGCGTGTACCGAGGAAGCCTTTGGCAGCAACTCGTAGAATCACACTTCCAGGAAAATAAAGCTCGACTCTTTCTCCTACTTGAAATAAGTGGTCTTTGTAACAGAAATACACATAATACTTGTTTTATTTCTATAATGACACATTCTGCGAATTTTATTTCTTTAAACAAAAAAAAACAACAACTTTATTTTGAAACGCGGGTCAATCAAATATTATATCAAGTCCGTCAAGCAATCTTCCATCATCTGCTTCACAAAAATAACTTTTGTTAATAATAATTAATCCGATATTAAAAAGTAGCTTATGTTTTAGTCCTTAGAAGAATGGAGGCTCATAGGGGAGGCCTATGCCGCTAAGGCAACTTCGGCAAATAAAACAAATGAAGAAATGGATAGGGAAGAGTGAAAAAAAAAGTTTATTTTGTTTTGTATCTGTTGAATAAAGGCTATTTTATTTTATTTTATTTATATGTTAGTCCAGGGTTAAACTATCTCTACTCAAAATTTCATCAAATCCGTTCAGCCGTTCGAGCGTGAAGAAAGAACGAACATACGCACACACTTATAAAAACTTCCCTTAAAATATTAGTAAAATTAAGCGTCCCTGTATAATTTCTGAGTTGCTCTGAGTTTTTCTAGAATCACTTACAATCTTAACATGGTGCCAACGAGTCCAACATAAAAGTATTCCCTTTTAAATTAAAACCCCTAGTTGGAGTGTTGGCACACACATTGCAAGTGTCAAGGGCGAGGACGTGGCTTAAATGGCGACACTTTTACCACTTGTGAGCAATTTGTTCCTATTCTGTTCTCGTTGATTTTTCGACTTGAGTGTGGTTGCTAGCCAGACGAGCACTACAAAATGGTCTACTGCTAAATATTGGCGGTCAATTGGCGACCTCGTTGGCGTAATGGTTACCATGCCGGACTGCCAATCAGAAGGTTCTGGGTACGATTCCCGGTACGGTCAACATCTTTTAACTAAATTTTTTGGCTGAGGCAGACCCACAGCCAATTGGTGTTAAATATGTATCTATATAAAATATGTATGTATATGTAGTATATCAGTCGAGTTAGTTACCATAACACTAACTAGAAATGGTTCAAACATTGTAAACTGTTCACGTAAGGCATATTTCTACGCGGAAATAGAAATGGTTCAGTATGGGGTTAAGCAGACGTGTGTGAAATGAGTCCTAAAAAAATAATAATAAATTAGGAAACGATAGAAAATACAGTCAAATTGAGAAGATTTCCTATTTTGCAGTTTGTCAATTCTGTTTGAATAATTAAATCCTAAAGCTTATCTCCTGTGAAGGTTTATAGTGATAACAAAGATGTTTATGGACGAGTTAGTCGATTCGGCGATTGTTACCTAATAGCTAGTATTAAGGGCGCCGTAAACGATATTTCTCTTTATTTATGACTCTAGTACTAGTAATAACTTTAGGCTATTGTTTCAACCTATAAGCTGATAGATATCGTCAAGTCATGAAATTTATATTGAGTCGTTTTGTTCTGAAATGGAGATGGTTTAGTATTATGTATTGGACGTTAAGGCTAAGTACAACTCAAAGTTTTGTAATTTTTTTTTCTAGTATTGATTGATATTGAAAAAAAAAATAAAAAGACTTGTATTCGGCCAGCCAGCCGACATGAAAAAGTAATTAAGCGAACTATACGGAACTCCAAAAATGTTGTAATATAGACACTATTTTACCTATATTTATACTATTATTGATATTAACACACATTTGAATACCTTCGTGTATCATTAAGCATTAGCGTCACGCATACAAATACTCATATTCAATAAACTCATCTTTGGTAAGAAAGTCTCTTGCAATATTGAAAAACCGAAGAATAAATTCCCAAGCTTTGATCAGTCAATTTTATATTAAAACCAAGCTGATAAAAGCTGCATATAACGAGCTATCTCGAGGCGAGCCGAGCCACAAAAACAAGATAACGTCATCGATCCAGCCACGTGCTCTATATAATGTACATATAATACTCCTAGCTTTGTACTCGTACACTGGGCTGCATCTGGCGTAGCTATTCGCCTCGAGGGTCAGTCTACTTTCTTGGACGTACAAGATGGTATACCTATACAAGTGTATACATACTTGCACATACATAGTACTTTTTCAGTTGGAAGTCTTAGCTGTTACCAGGTTATAGGAAGGTACCTAATACAGTTAGAACTTTCATAGATGTACTCGTAGGTATCTCATTGTCGCTATAACACAGCTATTACCTACTATTTGAATAGAATATGTACATAGTTGAATATTTCAACTTCTTATAAATAAAATTTCCATGTCACAAGAATGGGCCAAGTAGGATATAGTATAAGTGATATAGTGACTCATGGCCTTGTTTATAATGCCAGCAAGAGTGAGGTTATGGTGTTTAAAGCGGGCTCCAAAACTTATAAAATAGTCCCACCTGTCACTCTTAATGGTAACAAATTAAAAACGGTTTCAAAATTTAAGTACCTGGGCCATTGGGTCACGGAGACGCTCACAGATGACCTTGATATGGAAAGGGAGCGCAGGGCGATATCGATACGAGCCAACATGCTGGCCCGTAGGTTCGCACGTTGTACCCCTCAGGTTAAGGCTACGCTTTTTACAGCATTCTGCCAGTCCCTTTACACGTGCAGCCTATGGGTCAAGTACACGCAGAAGGCATATATCGCCCTGCGCACCCAATATAATAACGCCTACAGGGCGGTGATGAGGCTGCCTAGGTGGTGTAGCGCATCAGGGATGTTTGCGGATGCGCATATAGACGGCTTCGCGGCGATCGTGCGCAAGCGCGTGGCCTCCCTGATGCGCCGCGTCCGAGCCAGCGCCAACACCTACCTGCAGCTGTTCGCCTGGAGGATGGATCTAGACTGCCCAATGATGCAGCATTGGAATAAACTCCACATGCAGCATTCAGGGCCTGCGCGCGGATATAGACTCTGGTAGTATAAATATATAATGTATAATTTTAGATTGACATTATTTTTATTTAAATTTAAATTTGTATTTTTATTGAATCGAGTTAAATTTTAATTTTATTCTATAATTTTATTTTGACTTAATTTAATTTCTTTTACTGTGTCCATTTTTATTCTAATATTTAATGTGATGTATTTTGTGATGGGCCACCATGCCTGAAATAAATGAATTCATTATTATTATTATTATAAGGATTCCCGCTGTGATATTTTGTTAGTTAGATTTCACTTGTTTGAAGTTTAATGCGTTTTTAATAATCATGGGCGGGATGTTTCATACGAGTTTGTATCACTATTATTTATAATTACTTTCCTTCGTTTTGCTAATCGCTAACTACGGATTTTCTTGCCGGATTTCCTGTTTCTCGTCAACTATAATCTAGCGGTTTTAAGGCGAGTGTGTAGGTGGTTTTGCAAGGTAAGCTCGGATATACCTCATGTGTATAAACATCATCATTAATATACTGAAAAAAAAAAATACTATTACATATCCGATAGTAATTTATTTTTGTTATGTTAAGTTACATATAGTAAATTTCTTATTCGCTCTGTCTTCTAAAGTCTCTGACATATTTTCAATTGTCTGACTAAATTAGTGTAAAGAGCTAAAATTAATCAATGAAATGAAATGGAATAATTTTATTTTCGTAGCCACAGGTAAAATATAAACATGGAAAATATTGAGAAATGTCCCTTGTAGGCTACCGTATATGCGGTGTGCAAAATGTCAATAAATATACAGATTTAAAAATTAATTTCTTAATATGATTTAAAGTTAACCAATAATATTTAAAAGTAATGTCAAAAGAATATTATAGAATTTAATTATACAATATCAAAAAATTACAATAATAGTAAGGTGTCAAAGGACAGTCTAATCTATGGCAGTCTCTAATTTTCCTCAGATAACCTAACCCTGGTATGTCTACACCAATTGATTGCATAATTTCCTTTCGAACTTCCTTATTCATCAGTCGTCTCATCCATATTTCTTTCCGCCGAATAGCAGTGTTCGGTTTGTTCAAGGTTTTGTTAGAGTGCTTACCAGAATGTGTGATCGCTCTGGCTATTCTGTTAATTCTGTTTCTTGCTTACAAAAAAGGCAGACGTGCACTGCATATTGCAAACGTATAGAACTGCAGTGGCTAAAGTTAGATTTGCATGTTGATCAAAATGTGAAACAAAGTTTCGTTTTAGGAGTTCGTACTCAAAAAGTACAAACGGGACCCTAACTAAGACTTCGATGTTTGTCCGTCTGTCTGTCCGTTTGACACTTGACTGTATGTATCTCATGAACCGCGATAGCTAGAGTTGTATAACAATGCATTTTTCTCATATTGCAGTAACAAAACATTTTTTTTTGTAATTTGCAGGTAGACACTACAAAAATATTCACAGAATACTGAGTTGAATCTTGAATGAAATTAATGAGAATAAATAAAAAAATTTGAGAGATCACTTTTAAAATAAATAGTAAAATTAAAACATAAGAAGGCTTTGTTGTAAAGACGTTATTTTAACCATTATTTATACATATATTTTGATACTTATATTTATACGTAGCGCCTGTAGCTCAGCTAGCTGAGGTGATCTGACGCGATCATCGAAGCCAAGCAACGGTCGATGCGGACTGTGTTTAGGTGGGTGACCATGCAAAAGACTGTCGTTTCAAAGTGGTATTTTCATCTGACACGTTAATTTGTAGATCCCGGCTGTTAGTCTTAGTACAAGCAGTCGTTAAGCCAAGTCAGAGGCCTTTGGGCGGCCACTTTGTTTAAGTAAGGAAGAATACATAATTATTTACTTTATTTGGAACCCTTTAAGCACTAGATTATAAATCGGACCGGTCATAAAGTTGGTCTTGCTCTATTCCAGTTCTGGTCCCGTAGCATTTAGCATTCGCTGCGTGCTCCATTGTTCCTTTCACAAATGTGTTCCGCTGTATATTGGGAGGTAAGCGATTCGGGCGCGCCTTTTAATTTGCCCTTTGTTGCCTAAAAAGAGCCAATTCCCTCCAACGGTTACCTGACCCAGACCTTTTGTTTGTTCGCTTTTTTGCCTACTGTTTTCATGTATAATGCCTGATCCAGGAATATGTAAGTCTTGAGAATGAGATGAGCATTTTTTATTTGGTAATCGGGAAAGATATCAAGGAAAAAAATTACAGATATAACGCGTTATAGGAATATATATTATATGAAAAGTATTTGTAGCAGTTAGGAATTGCCATCGGTGTCGCTATAGCTTTACATAGTGGTAGGGTGTTCTAATGATCCTCTGGCTACCAACAATAAAAATAAAAATCTTTATCTATCTTTATCTATCTATCTAACCACCCTCATGTTGGAAAATCTGTCGCCGAGCACTTAACAGTGTGTTCCAGCAGCCCTGAGAGCCAGTTATTCCAAACTAAGCATGCTTCACCTTAGGCTGGAGTGTAGCTAACTCGTTCAATTACGCGCCCTGCTCTGGTCAAATGCCTAGCTGTTAAGAGTAAAAAAGAAAACTTTTTCTATGTTTGTTCCGGCGACATTTTCTATACATGTGGTTATTTAGTAAATTATCTCGTATACTTAATAATTAAATATATACTTAATATAATAAATTATTAAATTTCCATGTCACAATGTTAGTTACTGTACTCTTCCGAAACGGCTTGACTGATATTTACCAAATTTTATATACGTATTCAGTAGGTCTGCGAATCGGCTACTCTCTATTTTTCATACCCCTAAGTGATAAGAGTTGTTCACCCTTAAATTTTTAAGGCAAAACAACGTTTGCAGGATCAGCTAGTATACATATACTGTGTGAGATTTAAGGAACAGCAAAATAGACAGACTATCATTTAAGTCGTACCTATCATATATATCTGTTTGTACGCTCCAAGCTAATCGAGTGTTCCGTTCCAATCATCCCCCGTGTATTCGCAGACGGACTGTGGAAGTCAGCCCTCAGTTAGTAACGTGGTTTTCCCCAGAGATGGCATCACTGATGACCAGTGTGGAGCGGTGAGCGAGCGGTTTGATTCCCCGCTGATTGTGTTTGCGGCTTAGTGATTCTATTACAGGCATGCGGTAGAAGCTAAAGCATTTGTGCTACCTCTCAGTTACAACTTGTGCATGTTTTTTCCGTGCGGGAAAAACTTAACGTTTAGAGTATTTTAACTGTCATATATGAAATAAAAAACGTATGGAAGTTAATAAGAGGACCAAGGAATCTGATGATCCGTTGCGGGCAAGCGTGCGATAGTAAGATTGTTTATACAAAAAAATTAACTAAAATTTGGAAGGCGTGTTTGCTTCCGACTAATGAGTTTTTATGGTGACCACCGTTAATAGATAACTAGCTGACCCGGCAAACGTTGTTTTGCCTCACTTAGGGGTATGAAAAATAGATAGTGTAGCTTATATGACACGTTCGTAGATTTACCATAGCAGCGCCATCTATTGATTACTTACTCAACCCAGTCGAAAGGTATAGAGACAAATAAATGAGGAAGAGAAGAAATTGAATAAAACAGTCTTAAATAATCTATGATAAATCTTCATAAAGTTGCATGTCACATAGATATACGCGATAACGTATATTTCTAGTAGACATATATGTAATCATAGCACCAAACGATTATTGTCATTACGTAATTACAGCAGTATAGGTATTTGCTTACTGATATAATATGTATTTCATTCGATTAGATCTATAATAGTTTGATTGGTTGTATGTCTCCAGAGTGTTCAGGTAGTATTATGTGCGCTAGAACCTTCGCCATACCTATAGATATTGGACGAGGTGATTAGATCGGAACTGAGCTCTGAATGCCACTCAAATGGCGCGCCGTGACATTCGATTATACCTCCAGGCGGTGATGTCAACACGATACAGTAGTGCAGTTAATATTATATTAAATTAAATAAATAATAAATAAAAACTTTATGTAAAACTAATTATATAAATAAAAACACACACACACACAAAACCTTACAAATAGTAAATTAAATCTAAGTCAGTGTCCGCGGGTAAGGTGCCTAAAATGCTGGCGGCATTACCTCGCTGGATCGCTAAGCTTATAAATAAATAATTACTAGGACACATTTCACACACGGCTGGTTAACCCCATACTGAACCATTTCTAGTTCGTATTATGGTTCGTTTCATATTCTATGAAATTGTTTAGCAAAATAGTTTTGAATTTGACTGATTTAACTAGCTCATTGTTAAAATTCCGTACCCTACGGGTACAAACAGGGCCCTGTTACTAAGACTTTTCTGTCTGTCTGTCCATCTGTCACCAGGATGTTCCTCATGAACCGTGATAGTTAGAGAATTGAAATTTTCACAATTGAATTACTGTTTCCGCTGTTACAAGAAATAAAACTAGTATAAAAATTAAGGGAGGCTCCCATAAAACAAACGTGTTATTTTTGCATAATTGCAAACATAAAGATGATATTTAATACATCTATACCAATATTATAAAGAGGAAAATGTTGATTGTTTGTTTGTTTGACGCGAATAGGCTTCGAAACTACTGAACCGATTTGAAAAATTCTTTCACCGTTGGGAAGCTACATTATCCCCGAGTAACATCGGCTATATTTTGTTTCTCTTTGCTACTCAAATTATTTAAGAGCCCGTGCGAAGCCGGGACTGGCTGCTAGTATTAACTATGGAACTACTATGATCCCATGAAACACATACTTTTATGTATACCGAGTAGAGTGTGTGTGCATGTATGTGTGTTGGCACCGCCCGAGCTAATTGCTCGCCACCTGCCGGCGACTAATATCAACTACACTCTCAGGGGAAACCTCTCCGGTATACTGCTAATATCGGTCTCATTATGCCCATGTATCGGGTTTTATGGTGATTCCACTGGTTCTGTTATTCCAATTTAGACAGACTTTGGAATTTTTGGACTACTAGTGACTAACGCAAAAGATTAAATGCGTCTTGAGTACAACATTAATTGTGAAAATTCGAAAACAACTTTTGAGAATTTGCGGAATAAAAGACTTCCGAATTTACATGTTTGAGCATTTGAGAAAAATTTATGGAGAAGCTAAATTTATTTTTAGCGAATTCCCAAAAGTCATATAACGAAGTCTGGAAGCAGGTTTTGAGAAGCTAACAGCGAATCTTTATATTTATTACGTAAAAAGAAAACAGTGCCTGTAAATATTAATTAAGAAGAGATATCGGAGCTGACATATCAGATGTCACCTCGTGCCTGTTACACGATCAGCGGTTGCCATGAAGATTAATAAAGAGAATAGAAAATACATAAAAAATGCGATGTTCAATTAGTTTTTATTATACGCACAATAGACTCCATAGATGTTGACTTCAAATGTTGATATCCTTGTATCACCTAATGAGTGCAAGCAAGAGTACATTTCGGGGAGTGTGCTTTGGAACTCTATAATTTCATTCCACCATCTCCGTTCTACTACAGGATGAGCAGTCAGTGAAGTGATACCGACACTGAGTTGAAGTTCTAAACTTTCGTACAAAACGCTTTGCGTCAGCCTTCATTGTGATGACAGCGAAGCTTTCGAACTCCCTACCTGAGACTCTGTTACCTGAGAAGTATCATCTGGGGCTCTTCAAAAGTAAGAGTTAATAGGTATCTTCTAGGTAAGCGTGCCACGTCGTAGACTACAACACAGCTTAACATCAGGCAAGCTGTAGTCAAACGTAAACCTATTAAAGGTAAAAAAGAAGAAGCTAACTTTCAAATGTTTTATTGTTGAATTCAGTTATTCACGATAGTATGGGAGGTATAAACAATAAAATATAAATGTCCATTCTCTATAACATAATACTAAACCAGCTAAGTAGTACATGATCTTAGTGCTCGCCTGGCTAGCAACCTCCTTCACATCTTTCGCCAAGCACCCAGCGGTGAGTTCCGGAATCTCTAACTCGTTTAGACGACCTGCTAGTCAAATTCCTAGCTGTAATGTGTAAAATAACAGCTTTATAGAGTGACTAGTTAGTCATTTACACCTCACGACCCATACGCGTCGGCGTAGTTATCGGAGGTGTGTAAATGGATTTCTTTCGTCGTTTCGCATTACAATTAAACTAACGTAATATCTATTTACAAGCGAATCAAGCGGGAGATGAAAGAATTCTTAGAAGACACTGTTCCTTGGATATTACTTCTTATATATATTTATTTTATTTCACATTATTTCCCTTTGATCCATATTCTTTTTGTGAATTTATCTGTACCTTAGACAGAGGTATTAGTTTCAAAAGATGTATCTGAGATAAATCTACTTATTTCTTTGTTGTGTTTTTAATTACACTTTTTTGGAAGACGATATTAGGGCTCTTTATCTATCTAAATTTGTACAACAAGATAAAGATATTTAAATGTTGTATTAACAAAAATAATTAATTTCGTTACATAAAATTAAATTACACCTAAATTAAATTACACGAATTAACAAAAATGTTCTATATAAAAACCTAATCTGAATATCCACAGTGCAAGTACGAAGTTTCCAGAATAATATATAAAAAACTATGCAAGTTTTGTTTTATTTGTGACGAATAAACTAAAAAAAACAACGATTTAAAAATTAGTTTTAACGATTGAACTTTTTTCTTACCTAAGATAAAATGCTACATATATATTGCCCCTGCTTAGTACGATCAATAAACATATTGGGGCGTCCTGTAACAGACCAAACAAATCATTCAAAAATATCTAAATTTTCTCATTACTATTAATTAAGACTACAGAACCAAATAGAATAATATTCTCATTTGTATTGCAGCAAATATATTTTACCTGCTGAAAAAGCGAAAAAAGGCTATGTTACTGGTTATTTAACGCGCAGTTTACGAAGAAATTCGCAAATGAATCGGATATTTTTCCTTTAGAGCGTGGGAACCGACAGCATCTGCTTGTGTCGCCTGAGGGAAAACTAGACGAGCACTATCGGAAGTTTATTCAAGTATTATTTGCTACTAATTGTTAAATATCGATAGTAATCGAATCAAATCAAAATATTTATTTATTGAAATATTTGCAGTGACACTCTAGAGAGATCAGAGTCCGGTTTGGAACTGAGCAACAAGCTTGTGTTTCAGATATCGGGGATCTTCACTCTAGGGAAGCCATATCGATTCGGTATATCATAATAGTAACAGTACATAAAAGTAGTAATATGCTTATTATCGATATCATATCGGACACGTAGCCAGACGTCACGACAACAGACGGAGAAAAACTATAACAGCATGACTTCCACGGGATAGCAAGCGCCCTGTCGGCAGACTACCAGTCCGATGGATAAACGACATTCGGTTCCTAGATGGAACGCTCTGGGTTCGTGTTACATGTCAAATTTGTTACTTGGGTAGGGTTATCTAGGTTTTTTATGTAAAAATCATAATAAATCGTAATTCTTATTAAATGTCTGTTTGCGTATAAAATCAGATTTAAGCATAATATTCAATGCAATTTTTTTTTTCGATAAAGATATATCCTACTAATATTATAAATACGAAAGTTTGATTGTAAGTGAGTAAGAGTATACGTTTGTTACTTCTTCACGCTCAAACGTCTAAACGATTTTGATGAAAGTTGGTTTGGAAATGGGTTAGACCTTGGATTAACACATAGGCTACTTCTTAATCCAGAATTAACTTTTTTGTCCCGGATTAACTTGGTAACACCGCGGCGCGAAACTAGTAATGTATATATAAATCCAAGTACATACGTGGTCGGTCGGCGGCGATGGCAACACATGAATTATACCCAGCACCTCCTCTAACTGGCTAATTTAATTACTTTGATTACACCGAGTTGCAAAGTTACCTTCAACTTGTATTCTCGGCGACTAACTTGAGTGAACTTTTCACGGTTTGTGAACTCCGTGCTTTAGCGTGTGTAGCAACCTTAATTTCATGCGAGCGCTTGTTATGCATTGAATTTTTTGAATTTTGAAAATAATTTATTATCATAAGCTTATTATAATATGTTTGTACAGTGTTCTTATTCTATACGACATTAACTTAATATACTAGGTTTTTATTAGGCTAACAGCGCCTTTTAAAAACTTATGTCTAGGTACACTAGGTTATAAACTAATTACTTATTAAATCTTATTATAAATAACAACTAGCTACTAGTATTATATCTATCTAAATGTAATTACATACTAAGACCTTGCCAGCTCGTACGTTTATGGCAGATTTACGTTTAATTAGCTTATTACTATGTAATAAGTTCTTACAAAAATATAATATTTTTGCCTAACAAAAATATTACATTTTTGTAAGAAAGTAACAGGTAGTTCATAAATATTTTTATTACTCTAAAAAACAAAGTCATTATGCATGTCACCAACCAGTAACAATCATCCAGTCGTGAGCATAGGGTCAATGCGAAGTGAACTTTACAAGTATGAAGATAAGGTCGATTATCGCTCACTTAGATATAATTTGTAGGGGTTATGCATTAAAGGTTGTTATTACAAGTTCAAAGTTTGTTGAATAACGGGTGTCGTGTGTACCCTGCCTTGAGTACTGAGCATACATTAGATGCTGGCGAACTTGCAAAGGCTTCGTGGACGAAAAGCTTTCAGACGTGCATTCATATTAATGTAAAGACTTGTAGAAACTTCCAAGTTAAACATGTTTATCGTACTGTAAATGATTAGACATTATACATTATTATTACTAGTGTCTCAAAATACCAATTATTTAAAACAAAATTAAAAAGCTGGCTCGTTCAAAACACGTTCTACTCTATTGACTATTTATTTACTAGCCAAATGAAAAGTTTTCGTTTCATACATGAGTAATATTTACATAAATGTAATTATACTGTGTCACCTACATTAATATTAGTTTATAATACAATTTTAATAATATAATTATACAACAATGATATGTAATAACTGACTTGTAATTTTAGTAATAAATTTGTTTATCTGTTCATCACGTCATTTAACGATATAGTAGAATTAAATCATAACCTGAAGTGACTGCTACTTGTCTAGAAGCGCAGGTTCGACTCGAGTTTGTTTGTTGATAATCCAATGACACGGCTATCGAGGCCGTTGGCTGTGACTTATGCTAACGACCAAATCTAAATTCATACATTTTTCCCGCGATTAAGGACGGGTGCGACACAATGATTAAAATGCAAATTTTTTGAATTACTCTCAGTCTGCGGCTGGACCGAGCTCGTGCCGAGGAATCTTCCATTTGGCTCACGGAGAGTTTGCTCAGTGCTGCCACTACTTGGAATGCTGTTAGGGTTTCGTAGCTAAAGAATATAGACGGGACCCTATTACTAAGACTCCACTACTCTTGTCTGTCACAAAACTGTATCTTATCTCATTCCATCCCAACCCATCTCATCTCATCTTGAAGAATGAATGAATCATTTATAATCCATGAAACAAGGTACAATTGGTGTTATATTGATTGTCATAAAAAACTTATAACTAAATTAAATATTATTCCACTAGTTTCTACCCAAAGGGTTTAGATAAGAGCCAGTAGTCCGTAGGTATTTATATCATATTTTACTATTATTTAACTTCTTTATCATTAAGGAATTTAATACTATAATAGGCTTTTTTACATAGAAACGCATTTAACTTAGATTTAAACATGTATCTTATCTTATGTCTGTCTGGGTGTAAAATATGTATCTATATAAAGTATGTATGTATATGTAGTATGTCAGTTGTGTTAGCAACTATAAAACAAACTAGAAATGCTTTAGTATGGGGCTAACCAGCCGTGTGTGAAATGTATCCTGATATTTATTTCTATTTTATTTATTTATTTGTGCATACGCTCTGATGACTATGCTGTTTAAGTTGCAATAATAACAAAAACTAAATATTTAAGTGGGTTCCTGTACATTAATACGATTTTTGGTTAATAGTTCGGAACCTTGCAAGTACGAGCCCGACTTGCAGTTGGCCAGTTATTTAAATTGATGAAAGTTTACTTTGAAACTCGTTTCTTGTCTTATCTCTTGTAGGCTCGCTCAGTGGTTGCTCCGAAATGTCTACAGCAAAAAGTTTTAGTTTTAATGCCTATATGTAGGTAGTACCTATTCTTAAATCTATATAAAACTAGCTGACCCGGCAAACGTTGTTTTGCCTCACTTAGGGGTATGAAAAATAGATAGTGTAGCTTATATGACACGTTCGTAGATTTACCATCTGTTAGAATCATTTGGAGTTAACAGATAATTGTGACTGTCAAATAATAACAGACAATAATTAGCAATAAATTAAAATTGCGACTATAATTTGAGATTTAAACTATCCTATCTCTCAAGTTTGATCGAACTGCACATGGTGTGCGAATTTTATTATAATCGGTTAAGTGGTTTAGGAGTCCATTGAGGACAAACATAGTGACACGAGATTTATATATATTAAGATAAAATAAATTATTTGTCGGCCTTTCAAGATTACGCTTTGGGTTAGTCATTAACATTGTAACACATGAAAAGAAAATTGTATGTACTTAATTATAATTAAAATAAAATGTGATTGCATTAAGTTATGGTATGTATTAACATTTAGTATAGGCTATTTCAAGATATACTCGTAGTTTATTTCACCCCGGCTCAAACTAAAATAAAAAAAGTTAAGGCAAAAACGCGAATGTAAGAGTAAGCAAAGATTTTTTTAAATATGTATATTTTTTCCATCGTATAAAAACATTGAGGTTTCCAGCCCGTCGCTGCCGGTTCCAGTCCATTAAAGCACGCTGGCCTGCAGGGCGGTGAACGAACTAGTAGCTCTAGTCTGCTAAAATAATGGTCTTATAATAATTACAAGGCGTGTTTTATTATTTATTTCCATTATTCTTTATTTGTTAAGCTGCGGATCCCGGATAGGCTTGTTCAGCCATCAACAAAAGTGCTATAACCTACAAACGCTGCTTTAAATCATCCGATTTAATGCACAAAGGCTTTTATGATAATGAAGTGTGTTTTTAATCCAAAACAATTGAGTACATCATAGAATATCTACAGAACTTGTGGGTTTCTTAGCGTCGTTTTTCTTCACCGGATGCAATGTTATATATCCGCCAAATTGCATGCGTCAGTGAGGCAGAGTATGACTTTTATATTTCTGTGAGAATGGGCGAGTCCTAGCAGGAAAAACGTATATAGGCTTCTTATTATTATTATTTGTTTTTAATAATGATACAGAATCATTATTTAAAAAAATAATATCTTACCTTAATAAGTGTGTGAAAATGAAGAATCCATCTATCTATCTATCTACATACGGCTATCATACAACATACGCTTATTTGGTGCAACAATGGCGTAACTACCTATAAAGAGTTTTTAACTGGCCGTCCCGACGTTGTAGCGTCAGAAAAGGCGCCATTTCATTAAATTCACAAATGACACTCGCGCCATCTAGCGGCGTATCATTAAAAAAACAATCCGGTCCATGTGTCTCCGGGTGGAAATACTCTTTTTGAACATTACATAAAAAATCCTATTCGACAAAAAATCAACAATTCCGACGTTGTTGCACCAAATGAGCGTATTGTTAGTAACTGTTTTAAACACAGCCTGAATACTCTTACGATTCATGAACACTTAGAATGGCGTAAAATACCGACTATTGTAGTATTCTGCCATTCATTGGACAGACTAGTCCTGCTGATTGAACGTCGTCTCAAACCGTAAAATTGGTTGCCATTCAAACCCCCGCCGTTAATTATCTCACACGCGTTAGCATCGGACAGGTTCTCCGCGCATTTGCATCGTGTGATGAAATTGTTTGATTAGATATTCGCTTCTATTTAAAACTTGGAATAAAAACATATTTTCAAACATAAAAAGTGTAGTGAAAATGGAAAACGAAACAACATGTGAATTATTCATTTGAGGCGATGATAAAGATAAAAGCTTGAATATACAGTTTTTTCGTAATAAATCGTTAAAGGTAAAAATAAATAGAAAAAATTGCTTAAAGACCGTCTAAACATCTACTCTAAGAATATTTATACTTATTTTGGTACCAATCAGACTTATCATCAATATGAAAAAAAAACTGATTCATAAAATTCGATATTTATTCCGTTTACGATTTACTCGTATTGCAAAAAAAAAACTGTAAAATCAATCAATAAGATTAAACACATGGTGTTTTAACACGAATTCTGTTTTGTTAATGCATATTCGTATATTAAATGAAACTTTATCTTTACTCGTTCGGCTGATGGCGCATACAAGAAAAATCAATGTCGGCGAGTTTTTACCAATTTAACTATCTAAACTCAAAGAAAGTGAGGAAAATATTTCAAGTCTAAAGAACAATTACAAAAGTATTTATTAATATCTAGTTCCAATCCAGTAATGCCAGTGTTATGAATATTAAAATAAAAAAACCCATTCAATATATAACATTTTTGATGTTTTGAATAAGCGTTTTTTGCTTATTCATAAGTCTGCCAACCAAAACTACATTAAATCATTCTTAGTACTTATAATGTTTGTCTAAAGAATAGTCTAAGTACTATGAATGATTTATTTAGAAGTTTCTTTTTTCAGTAACTTTAACTATTTATTATTTTTTATTGTTATAAAGTATAAACGGTAAAAGTTAAAACAAAAAAGGAAAAGTAAGTAAGTAACTGTAAATCTAAGGTTTCGCACATATGTAAGTATATTATTCATTTTAAACTGTATACTCAAAGTAGCGCCTGTAGCTCTGCTAAGGTAATCTGATGCGATCATCGGAGTTAAGCAGCGGTTGATGTGGACAGTCTTTGGATGGGTGACCAGACTAGACTGTCGTCTGAAATTGTTGTCGGCCCTACCAAGGGTCTGCTAGTATTAATAAATTTAAAAATTTTATACGTAGGTATGTATGCAGTTAGTTAACACATCGGGTCCCAAACTCGGCTGGCGCCTGTGACTTAGGTAATCCAGATGAGAAATTCTTTAAAGGAATTTAGCGCTGTTGTAAAGTGAAGTGACACAAGCAATCGTTAAGCCTTCGGTTAATTTTAAATTTTCGACATCAGAGTTTGGCCACTAAGCTCATACGAAGAAGATGAAGAGACTCAAAGTGTTGCGTGTTCAAGTAAAGGATAGAAATATTATTATTTACCTACGGTTGCGTGTATGATCGCCCTAGAAGAATAGATATAGAATATATCTTTATTGTACAGCCACAAATTAAAATATTTAAAATTAAAAAAATTACAGTAGAGTACAATGGCGGCCTTATCACCTAAGGTGATGTCTACCAGGCAACCCGGAATGGTTAAATAAACATACAAAAGTAGGCGGTAGTATAAGTAAACAACATCAATAAATAAAAAAAATACAAGCATAATAATAGAAAGAAGAAGAAATAAACAATGGATAGAAAGTGATAAAAATAATAGAGTTTTGAAAATGTTAAGAGATTCAGTCTGCCTTGTAGACAAAGGCAGAGCGTTCCACAATCTAACATCTCGCACTGTGAAAGAAGAGGGAAAGTATAAATTGGAGTAAAGAAGCATCTTCTAATATTGTTGCCAAAGTCAAAATGACACATGTGACACGCGATCCCCAGACAGCTCCGCAAGCTCCAGTACTCCAGACCGAGCTTAACGAGAGTGTGCTGAAAAATTCACGAGTTGTCAAAACGATTGGAAGGTCGCGGGACCTCGGCCGGAGTTCTGTCAAGGCTGCAGATGTCAATTTGTCTAAGTGGCGCTGCCAAGTGCGGTCGGTTTACATTTTGAAAGTACTAAGTCGTACTGTACCTACTTAAAGATATAGATAAACTAGCTGACCCGGCAAACGTTGTTTTGCCTCACTCAGGGGTATGAAAAATAGATAGTGTAGCTTATATGACACGTTCGTAGATTTACCATAGCAGCGCCATCTATTGATTACTTACTCAACCCAGTCGAAAGGTATCGATATCTGTTAGAATCATTTGGAGTTAACAGATAATTGTGACTGTCAAATAATAACGGACAATAATTAGCAATAAATTAAAATTGCGACTATAATTTGAAATTTAAACTATCATATCTCTCAAGTTGGATCGAACTGCACATGGTGTGCGAATTTTATTATAATCGGTTAAGTGGTTTAGGAGTCCATTGAGGACAAACATTGTGACACGAGATTTATATATATTAGGATAATTTATTGACCTGACAACATCTCATCACATTTGACAAGTCATTTAAAAAAAAAAATTGGGCAATGTTGTACAGAGTCAAGCCGCGCCTTACATTATTGAGCGATGCACCTTAACCACGGTAGTTGGCATTTAACCGATACTACAACAACAAAGACTGAAAGTAAAAAAGTATTGAATTATTCCCCACTCAATGAACGTGTTTTTTTCTAAATATCGTTAAATGTAACAGGTAGACGTTTAAAATTTCACATTATAATTACTTCTATATTAACCTTAAAAAAAATATTATTATTAAATTAAACAAAAATAATTATAGAGGAGCTCACATACAAAAAAATGTCATTTGTCATTTTATTAAATAATGGTACGGAACCCTTCATGCGCGAGTACGAATCGTACTTGGCCGATTTTTAAAGTTGCAGCCTCTAATAGTGCAGGTACTAAACTGCACTGGTTGCGAAGGAAATGCAATTTATGGCGACACTAGCGCCGCTGAAGGCTTTTAGGTGCTTTTAAGAAATATGTACGCTGAGTTCAATTCTTTTTCTAAGTTCTAGTGCTTTTTTAGAAATAGATTCGGTATTGCTTTTATCGCTTAAATTATAGAACAGTGTGCTAAATGCAATTTTTTTACGTCGTCTAAAAAGGTTTTCAATTTGACTATATTTTTTATGTTTGTAAGATCAGGTCTCTCATAATATTATATTTTCTGATATTTCTGTGTATTTGTGTAGGTATGTTTATTACTTCAAGTTCAAACGGCTTAACCGATTTTCATGAAATTTAGTATGAACATTTGACCCCCGAATAACACATAGGCTACTTTTTATCCTGGATTAACGCGGATAACCCTACTATCTTTATATTATACAGCTGGTATAATATAAAGGTTTCATTGCAGATACTGCCTTGCAGAGAAATTCAGCGGTAATAAGAAATATGCACATAATTTGGCTTGTAGATTGAAGTGAGCCACGCGTTTCCATTTCAGTGCCCAGCTTTATCTGTAAATAGTTTGAGCAGTTAATAACTCGCGTTAGTCAAATTTAATTTCAAACTGAAAATAGCTAAAATTAATTTCGGTTTTGCCAGAAAACAAGTTTTTCGCTTCAGTAAACTCTTCGTACTGAAATATTACTGTAAAACTTCCAGAATCGCGCGCTTAGTTCTGTTGAACAAAACCAACGAAACTGGGTTCTATATTCAATGAATTTAAACTGGTTCAATTACGTGACGTATCTGGCGCAAAACGGCAAATTACAAGTATGTATGAGCCAACGTACGTGCTATTGAACTGTTAATATTTATCGTAACTAACAATAAATTGTCGCAAAAGTCATTAAAAAGTCTTACATAAAAGTTGTTAAACGTAAAAAACTAAAAAAACTGTTCGAATCCCGCTCAAAGCGTCAATAAATATTATTTACATAAAACTAAAACATATGAATTCGCTTTTCAATACATATCTCAATCCAAATTTATCACAAAAATATGAAAGTAACAAGCTTACGTAATACATACATATGCTCGTAACTATTCCTAAATTAGGGTGTGCGATCCTTACATTGCATTAGATTTGGTGGTGGTACAACACTATTTGCCACTGCCCGAGATGTCTTTTTTTGTTCTACCCTCGACTCTGGATGAGAGCGGAAAAACACAACTGACACATATAATATATTATGTTGGCCTCCTCTTATCTGTGTTCTTGTTTGGATCGGTACATCACCACTGCATAGTCATTTTTTTATACAGTCCACTAAGCTCCCATTATCTGAATGTTTATATATCGAACATAGGGGCTATATACATACAGACAATCACAGAATATTAGCGACCTCTTCAAGTCTGTGACGCGGGCGCTTAAAGTTGCGGAACTGAGTTAAACTCAAATCTTAACTTACAGTTTCGGCAAGTAATTATTGTACTGCAGCTTTGAGCCTTATTTCAATGTCTTAAGGTAAACTATGCTGTAGCAGTTTTGTAACCAACTGAAACACAGGTCTAAGCTTGATCTTGAAACTTGCATTGAGGGCTTTCACAGTGCGCGGCGCTGCTGTAAAACCGACTTGAATGAAGATGTTATTATTCGCCGTTCGGTTTCTAGTATAGATGTAAAAATTAACATGAACTGTTAGATTTATTTTTTTCTTTACTAATTGTCATTCGAATAACAGTTCGGATAATTAAAACATTATAACAAACTTAACGCGAGTGCCTCAAATGACAAAGGCATAACACACTCTGTTGAAATTAAATATAGAAATTAAAGTTAAAATACAGCTTTAGTGATCGGTAACATATCGCAAACTTTCAAGTATAAGGATTACTAACGAGTAACTATTTAGGTCGCAGCTATATTTGCCAGGCAGCCTTTGATTGTACTAACTATACGCCCGGCAGGCGCTAAAATCATGAAAATTATATTCCTTTATATGGAATAGAGTATGTTTTTGTTTAACCTTAAATATAGATTAAATAATGTGTGTTTCATTTTTCAAATATGTCTGTACAAAAAAATAAGCTAAATTTCCGCGCTAACTTCATTTCGGTCGTGCTAAATTACAAGCGATTAACAACTCTGAATAAAGGACATACAAATCACGAACCGGCCCTCCCGTTTCGAGAGCAATATGTTCTGTTTAACTTATTGACTCAGGCGTTACTTTGCGGAAATCCATTGTAAATAGATGACAAAATTAAATATTTAGTGTACTTTCGCTGTGATCCGAAATCCAAATTAAGACAAGTAAAGGAAAAATCAACTAAGGTCAATTAACCAAGCTTAATTAACTAAGATCAATTAACTAAGATTAATTAAGATCAACGTTACCTATCACAATTCGGAAGTTCTTAACTCTACACGTGTTTCGCCTAACCACAAGGCATCATCAGGAGATGCTGACTCTTCGAACGACAAGTCGAGAGTCGACTTGTCGTTCTGTTGACTCTATCCTCATTCCCCTGCGTATAACGAGTAAGAGTATTATAGTAGTTTCCAATCCGGTATCAGGCAGAGTGAGCTCTCTTCCATCCGCAAATTGGATTTCCGTCGGCGGCCGCTGCGGCTGCTAACCGTTCCCGACTTAAAAGTTCGCAATCAACCCGCACTCGTTCGCTAATCCGGAGTACGGGGTTTAAACTTAAAATAGATACGAAAAATATGCTAAGTCGCAATTTTTTATAAGGTTCCATACTCAAAAGGTACCAATGGGACATAAATACTGAGACTCATCTGTCTCAAGAACAAATAAACATACTCGTAGTTATGAAATATTTATGACGTCTTCTGTTGCAATTTTAACAACATATACTAAAAATATCATAAAACAAGTATTTAAAAGGGATCTCTTAAACGAAAAACGCAATTATTTGCCTTTTTAAATGAGCGGAACCATTCGTGCTTGAGTTTGACTCGTAGTTGGCCGGTTCTATAAGTTATCCCGATAAAGTATGTGAGCTTTTGATCCCGGGTCATCGAGTTTGAGGCTCCGACGCCATTTCACTGTCATATTAATGTTAATTTACTAAGTAATCGAGTTCAGTATTAGAATCGCAGTGTTAAAATCAGAGCTAAAAGAAAACAAGGTCAAATAAACAAGCGTACAAAAAATATTCTATTTCAATTTTCAGGTTAAAAAATCTGGCCCCAAGCACCTAATTATGTGTTTCGGCAGCCTCTTTGGGAGCGAATAATTCTAGACTAAACATGCTTCATCTAAAGCTAGTGTGGTTACGCCCTCAGCTAATCAAATGCCTAGCTGTACTCTGCATAAAATATTTAAAATGTTTTTTTTTTCAAATTTGATCATACATGAGAAATCTTCTAATGTTCGGTCTGTCCTAACTAAAGAGCTAAAGCCTTAGCAGTAAGAAACCATCAGTGAAGTTGATCTAGTATCAGTCGCTAAGCGATCGTAACTTCGGCGACCGCTGACTGGTTTGGAGTGGTGTTCGAACTGGGTAATAACTGCTCTTCTATACTTTATTTTGCACGGTATAAAAATATTGTCTTTTTCTATCATGTTAAACAAGCCGAAATTTTATGAAAGAAGTAGATATGTATATAAACATAGTTAATTAGAAAAAAACTGTACAATGAATGTACTTAAATTTTGATACTGGTTTACCAACTGTAAAGTTTGAACAATATCGTGAATTTTCGTTAATTTTATTGCGTTTTCTCTTGCTATATGATATAAAACTTCATCTGTATTGTTTTGTCGCCAAGCACCTAATAGTGTGTTCCGATCATCCTTGCGAGCTGTTATTCTAGACTAGACGCTCCTTCTTAGGTCTAAGTGTCGCTAACTCTTATATAGTTACGCGCTCTCATAACGCAAACATTTTGTTCTTAAACTATTCTACAGCTTGCCGTCATATACTTACTATACGAGTATGTTGTCATATAAAAATTTTCTCCGCGTTTTACAATACTATATGTAATACTATATGTAATAATTATCTTTTGGTTCGTAAAGCGAACGCTAAACTCTAACACGATCTTAGTAACTACCCCTTATAACGTGTGATTGAACAAGTGGAATGGCTTTGTTAATGATGAGTCGATGGCAACGGCACAAGTTCCTGCAAACATCACTCACGGTCATTGCCAAGGACAGGAGAGCACAAACATAATGGGAGGTGAGACTCTTTCTTTGAGGCAATGCCAAGGCAACTTTCGAAATTACAGTAAAATATTGAAAAATTAGATTAAATGCTCAAATTTGCTTAAGCTAAATTAATTCCATTTGGTAAATTAAATTAAACGAAATTACGAATTAAAAAAAACTAGCTAAATTAGATTTCGACGGTCTTTAAGTTAAGCGCTGACCTATTCAGAGTAAAAAATAAGAATAAGAAATTAAGTGTTATATACGTTGACCACATCCTGTTAATTAACGTAATAGCAAATAGGAATCACACACTTGTAGGAAGGCTTTTCTCTAATATCTTAACTTGTTAGTGGAGTGTTAGTTAAAGTCCAGGACAAACCAACGCGTTCAAGTCGCGACCGCGTTGGCTTGCATGGTGACCGACAAATCAGAGGACGATTTAAAAAACTATAATTCAACACCTATTTCATTATGTTAATAAGAAACATAAAATAGTTATAATTTATAGGGATAATTTCATTCCATTTGGTAAAATTTTATATATTTCAAAATGATTTTATAAAAACGTCATTGATCACCAGCGCAGACGCAAACTTTGAAGCGATGATAGCTCAGTCGGGCGTGCGAGTGCTTCACGTCCCGAAGGTCGTGGGTTCGATCGTCGTCAATGAAATCGAGTTGTCTATAAATGAAGGCATCGTGACGAAACCATAGCATTATGGTAGGGCATTCTTTAATGCTTGCCTGACCAATCACCCTCAAGTTGAAAAATATCTTGCTAAGCCTCTTTGAGAGCCAGTTATTCCAGACTAGGCATGCTCCACCACAGGCCAGAGTACCGCTTACTCGTGAGGTTATGCCCTGCGGGTCAAATGCTAAAATAAAAAAAAATAAATAAAAAAAGCGAGCTAGCTGCTATGGTTTAACCAAGACTTAATAACCGGGAGCGAATTGGCCGGCGGCCAGGGTTGTCCTTCGCCACTTTCCCTGGTATCGATTGAGGCTTCGCCGCGGTTGCCACGAGCTACCTATAACACATATTAGCAGCAATAAACACAATAACACAAAAGGAACGTACTCGGAAAATAAAAGGCAATAGACTTAGATTGGAGTCTATTGCTTATTTCATTTCCGTTTTCACAACATGAAGTTGGCGTGAGAGTAAAGAGTATTTTCTTGTACTTGCCTGGCTAGCTATAACAACTTGAGAGTGCTCAAGTTGAACAATCTTTAGGCAGCTTCCTCATGAGATAGTAATGACTAGGCATGCTTCGCCTGGCTAGCTATAGAACAACTTAAGGGTGCTCAAGTTGAAAAATCTTTCGGCAGCTTCCTCGTGAGATAGTAATGACTAGGCATGCTTCACCTTAGACTGGAGTGTTGATGATTGGTATGGTTACGCATCCTGTTAGTCAAAACCTTAGTTGTACTGTGTCAAACACATAGGATCATAGTTATCATGTCATGATCATTGTTGACATAGTACATTAGATACATATAAACTATAATAATCGTTTGACGTTACTTTTAAATATTATTGCCTAACTTTAAATCGTATCAAGAAATTATTTTTTAAATCGATAAACGTATTAACATTTTGCACACCGCATATGCGTTTGCCTACAAGGGACACTTCTTAAAATTTTCCATGTTTATATTTTAGCTGTGACTACGCAAATAAACTCAATTCAATTCATTTTTTTTTTCACATAGGAATATATAACAACAGTTATAAGACACATGTAAAAAGTCAACTTCTAAATTACATTAGAAAAGTTAAAAGTTATTTCATTTCATAATTACATATATTTAATACTAGCTGACTCGACAGACTTCATACTGCCTCAATCAGGAAATGGACTGTTTTTATGGTTCTCCTGGCAATTATTCGACTTTTTCTCACCTTTTAAACATTCCCTAGACCTCCACGAACATTTCAAGACCTAGATAAGATGAATCCGTTCGAGTTTCAGCGAGACTTAAGAACAGCAATTGATATTTTTTTTTAATTTAGTAAAGAACAACAATTGGTACTTTTTTTTAATTTAGTAAATTGTATATATTTCTGTGTATATCATTTTTTTAAAGTAAATGATTGCTATATATGTACAATATGGACCAGTTATAAGCCTGTTCATGTCTATAGTATAGACTAAACCATTTTAATTACTGAACATCAGTCCGCTTCTACAGTTAGCATCGGTATTGAAGTTATGCGGCCAAGGCCTCCCGAGTTTAGCCTCGAACGAATTCGATTCGATCCGAATTGGTAACCGTGGGAATACCGATATTTTTGGTACATTGTCTAGACGTCACGCAGCGCTCCTTTGCGTTTGAATTATTTAAGGTATTTCATTGTACAAAGCTCCCTGATTGGATTTTGTTCGGTTTGTCGCTCGACATTTGTAAGCGTGTAAAGTCAATAAGTTCCTTCCTTCGATTAGACCTTCGGTCGAGACAACAGAAGATAAAATTTAGACACGTAGTAGTGTCAAACTAGCAATAAAATCTATTCTTCCTTGCCTTTTCACACTAGGTGGGGTCGGCACAGCAAATTTTCCTCTTCCACTCTCCTCTATCAGCCGTCGTCTCTACACTCACTCCTTTCTTTCTCATGTCCTAATTCACTCAGTTCATCCATGTCTTCTTCGGTCGGCCTCTTGCCCTTCTTCCTTACACTACCATTTCCAAACATCTCCTAGTGACATGCATCTCCTCTACGCATGACATGCCCATACCACGCTAACCTCCCATTCTTTAATTTCTCACACGCTGGAGCTTCAAGAAAATAATACCACATTTTAAAAGCAGTTCTTCACGGTCTATTTTTTATGGAATTTGGTACGAAGATAGCTTACATCCTTGGTTAACACATATTTCTTAAATATTTTTTTTCCTTCATTTTATACCTTTATAATTCAAAATGTACCATAAACGCACTTAGTTTTTCCCTTTCTCCCTTTTTGTTTTATTATATTTATGTTTAGTAGCATAATTTTATTACGAGGACAGAGAAAGGGTTCCGTGTTTTTGCAAATCTGTAAATAACATCGGAATAAATTTAAACAAAATCCTACATATTCTCACAATTCAGACATAATCGGATTTCCGCAAAGACTGAATAAAATATATTATCAGTACAAATATATTTTGATACAATATTTTTTACTTATTTGAGATTTATCTCATTCGTATCAAATATCAAGCGTATTACGATATCAAACGACTCCACGTATAAATAAAAGTATATAGAGTTACCCGAAAAATATGTAGTTTAAGAAATTGCCCTTTATGTACCACGTGACACGTCCTATTTCTAGTACCAATAAATAAATCAAAATAATTTCTCCCGACCCTTTTGACGGTCAAATTAAATGGTTTTGTGGAGATATACGTCCTTTCGATATAAATATGCTGGAGTCGGTTTGTTCTTAATCCATTAGTGCCAGATTTCCTCAAATACATCGCTTCAGTTTATTTGTTTGGAATACGTTTATGCAGTGGGCGATAGCACAAGGGTAAATTTGTTTCAACACATGAAATGAATTTGTATTATTATTTTTTATTTGCTGTTACAAAAAATGTCTCTTCTGCTCAATGAAAATATTCAAATTGTGGTAAAATTATGTTTGTTTATAGAATACTAGCTGACCCGGCAAACGTTGTTTTGCCTTAATAAAAAAAAAAAAACTAAATATGCAGTAGCCGATTCTCAGACCTACTGAATACGCATATAAAATTTGGTAAAAATCGGTCAAGCCGTTTCGGAGGAGTACGGTAACAAACACTGTGACACGGAAATTTTATATATAAGATATAGCAAAGTAGTTAATTTATTTTTTATTTTTAAACCTTACATTAGAAGCGATGACAGCACAGTAGGCGCAAGGCCGCCTTACTTTCGGCTTGAACTTTCTGTTAAGGAAAACATCGTGAGGATACCTAAGCATGGTGGTGGAAATTTTAGAGTACTTACCTGGCTAGCGGCCATTTAAGTTGAAAAATCTGTTACCAACCACCTGGTGGTGTGTTCAGACAGACTCCTTAAAGACCAGTTTTTTTTTTGTTTGTTCCGCCAGTTCTCCCTTAACATTTAGTCAAGCTTGCGCATTTAATGTATTTGTTAAGATCGGTCAATTTGGTACCTCATGTACTGAAATGAATAATATATTAAATATAAATAAATAAATTTATTAAAAAATTAAACAATTAAAGATTTAAGAAACAGTTATTCCATATAAGGCATGCCCCACCTTATACCAGTGTCGCTAACTCGTGTAGTTACGCCCCCTGCTGGTCTAATGCCTAGATGTAATTATGTATTAAAATACTGACTACCTCGTTGGTTATCATTGCTTATCATGCTGGACTGCCAATCAGAAGGCCCCGGGTTCAATTCCCAGCACGGACAACATCTTTGAGTTAAACTAAAACTGTTGGCTGTTACTATGGGTGTTAATGTGTATCGATATAAATTATTTTTTATGCATATGTAGTATATCAGTTGTGTTAGCGACCATAATACAGACTAGAAATAGTTTAGTATGGAATAAATATTTGCACACATTTCACACACGGCTGGTTACCGTGTGTGAAATGTGTGCAAATATTTATTTATTGTAAAAAAAGAATTTAAATGGGAATGAGGTTTTAAGTTTCTAACGGTTCCGAATTTGAGTGATCCGCAAAAATGCGTCCGGATAGCGGCTCTAACTGATTGCGATGGATGTCCCCCGCTTGAGCCCTAAATTAACGGCGGCGGCGACCGTTTAATAGATGGGATTTAAATTGGATCGCAATAGGCTAGACGGATTACAGACTATAAAATAAGGTTAAGTCATCTAGCGTCTACGTGAAATAAAAATATTTTATCGGCCATCTTTTTAATTAACCTTCGACGCACAAACGCGGGGTGTCATAAGTTTGTCGTATATGTATCGTACCTCCTGAACGTCTGAGAGGATTTTGATTTAGTTTTTTTTTTCGAAGTGTGTTAGTTTAAAGTATTCATAAAGTAGCTATGTTTGATAAACATTGATGTAAAATGGCGGTCGCCACAAATTAGTCGTGAAATTTTTCACAGCTGCCTCAATATTGTTTAAATTGAGGTACTTTATTAACAGTAACAAATACTTCATATTGTATTTTATTGTAATCAATTACAAAAACAAGATTACCGTCACTGGCGGCTATTGGCGCTGGTATTCTGTTGCGACTGGCGGTGACGTCCTAAAACGTATAAAAGCGCGCAGGTGCGTAGACAAACACTATTGTAAATTTACACGATTCACACAACAATGTAAAAAATAAGTCATAAAGATACTAAAATATAAAAAGTAGAAAATGAAATCCTAAAATTTTTCGTCCTATATTTTTCGCGTCATGTTAGAATAATCTAGCTATGAAGAACATCACCGTATGCACGATAAAGTTAGAGCTTGAACTTCGAGCTTCAGTGCATAGACGTGCACGGAACAAGATTAGGCATCCAATATTCAAATGGCGTGTATTACGAACTGAACGTTTCACTCAGTGCGGAAAAGGTACAACTTGTTCCGATAGAGAATGCTCGGGAATACTCCACTGCTGCGGTTAGATGTGGCTATCGATATGCGAACTAGAGAGTCTAGCCTAAAACAAAGCTAAACCAACAGCGAGGTATTAGAAGTATATAGTTTCAAAAGCTTTGTAACGGTCGATGCGGACGGTGTTTGGATGGGTGACCATGCACAAGACTGTCGTTTTTCAAGTGGCATTTTCATCTGGGCGCTACCATGGATCGGATGACACGTGAAATTGTAGGTCCCGGCTGTTAGTCTTAGTACAAACAATCTTTAAGTGAAGGCAGATCGATGCCTTCAGGCGGCTTGAAAACTCTCGACACCAGTGCTTGGCCACCCATCCAAACACCGTCCGCATCGACCGTTACTTAGCTTTTTAAACTACAGTTGACTTCTAATACCTTCCTATTGGTTTAGCTTTGTTTTAGGCTAGACTCTCTAGTTCGCATATCGATAGACACATCTAACCGCAGCAGTCGAGTATTCCCGATTATATTTATTATATTATCACCTTAGCTAGTCGAGCTACGGGCGCTACAAATACGGTTAATAATTATTAGTTCGTTAGTAGAACGTCTGCAAATCAACTTGACTACCATTGTTTTCCATTTCCATACCTCTTCTTTTATAAAAGCCAGTGTAACTCTGCCAGAGCCGCTCTCCTTTCAAACCTCCTATGAACTGGCTGCATAATTAATCTCCCACTAGGCTGTGCGAAGCCCCGCCTCCCAGCTTGTGAACTTTCTATCCGACCCTGTTTATGGAATAAATAATGGGTAATGACACATTTTAACTGCCCCGCTAATTTGTGGCTAACGTTTTTAATGTTCGTATTAATTTGTCTCCTGCTAGCTTAAAAGCTAAGTATATAGCTGCTTATGACGAATTTGGGTCCTAAATATTCATATTTTGTTTTGTTGACGACGCGGAAATTTTTTTCGTAAGCAAAGTCAAACAATTTATTGCCGTTTTATGTCACTTTACAGTTACTTGATTACCCATAAGAAATTTAAATTATTTACTAGAGATGAGCAACCCTATTTGTTATTTAGATTTTTTTAGAGTTCAGTCATTTTACAGTTACATAATATAATTACCCATAAGGCATTAAAATTATTTGCTGGAGATGAGCAACCCTGTTTGTTATTTTGATTTTTTTAGTGTTTGGTAATTTAAATACCAGTAATCTTTTATTCTATAGTAGCTTTTTATAATAAGTAATTTTTTAAAGCTTGTCTGGAAAGTTTTAATATTATCAAAACGCTTTAGGACATCTGGTAACTTGTTAAATATTTTATGTAGGCAGGTTTCTTCAACAAGATACCTGGTTACAATGGTTACGTGGGATTTGTACTCACTAAACCCCCTGGTGACCTGCATCTGTGCTTAATGGAGGACTCCGGGTCCTTCCGGGAAACACTCCGGAGACCACCTTACACTGCTCCTAAATATGGCCTTAAATAAATTTAGAAACGACTTATGACGGTGTTGTATAATTTAACATCCATTAAAAAGCAGAGGAGGTTTGAACGTGTAGAGTGCTCCCGTGTCTGGGTTTAATTGCAACACTTTACACATATTTTTTTACACATTGCACACTCGGCTGGTTAACCCATACTAAACCATTTACCTATAGATCGTATTATGGTTGCTAACACATCAGATATACTACATATACATTACAGACCCACAGCCAACAAATTTAGTTAAGCACAAAGATGTTGGCCGGGCCGGGAATCGAACCCGGAACCTTCGGATTGGCAGTCAGGCATGGTAACCTTTACGCCAACGAGGTCGTTATATAGATCTAACACATACGTATACATAGATCTATCACTACGTTGCACTGTACTGCTAGGATATTTCTGTGGAGACTTGTTGCTAGCTTGGTGATCCGTATTCGACTGCCCCGCCAATGTCCCTCTGGCAGTGGTCCTGACACACCAATAGATCTACCACAGACTAGGCTATCGTCTATAGACTATCATATCTAGGCCACAGACTATCCATACATAAACTGTACACTTCAGACAATATTAACCGTTTCTTATTTTCGTTGATCTTTCCGCATACCCTAGTTAGCCGAGCTAAACTTTACAGAATAAATAATGAGGAATTTTAACAGCTCCGCTATTTATGGGCGAACTTTTAATAACCGTCTTGCGTTCCCGCTGACTGTTGTTTCTATCTTAACAAGGCGACCGAGGCTAGGGTTCACTTTGCTACTTTGGAATTAACGTGACCTGTTTTATTTTCGTGTAAATATTTAAATTGGGTCGTAGAAACGATAAGGAAAATAACAGTTTGGATTGTCCTAGAGCTTTTTGGGTCGACTTGATGATTGTGTCTTAAATGTTATTTTTTAAATAAAAAATGTAATTTTAAAATGACGTCTGTACTGTATGACTTGTATAACAGAAGTAGTTGTTAGGTTAATAATTGACCGATTTCTGATTGATCTCTAGTGTCTTTGACATTATATTGAAAATCGGTGTACAGATTCAAATTAATTCATTGTAGATAAGACATAATTTTACTTTAATTAATTTCAGATTAGTTTTATATTTGTTTGTAATAAAAATAGCTATTAGTTAAAAACAAATAGAATATTTATGAAATAAATAGAATAAATAATCTATTTATTTTTTTCTAATAAGTAAAAAGGTATTATAATAGGTAATTTTAATTGTCAAACTGTATACTCGTAGATTATGGTGTCACGAGTAAATCTATAGGTACACATAAAGTTCAATGAAAACAAGAAAGAACGCGTTCATTCCATTTCTTGAGATCTTTTTAAGACTGACCTTTTAAGATTGTGATACATTTAGAAGTATTAAACGTCATGTCATTGATTAAACCGCTGATCGAATAATTCCTCTTAGCGCGAGTGTATTAGCGCGGCGTGTACAGGAGACACAGTATTAGCATGCAAATAGGTTGCGGCCGCAGACGCGAGAGTGCAATGAAGCGGCGCTCTGTGCTAACATTATTTATGGGTTTATTAACAGGGGACAGCCGGTGACACCGACTGTATAACTCCTGGATAGGTGACGGGTAACGTGTGACACTTATTTTAATATTTATTGGTCAGCTTTTTTTCTACAAACTATACTATGTTTTGTAAAATATATCTACATATACCAGTATTATAAAGAGCAAAAGTTTGATTTGTTGTATGTTTGAGGCAACTAAGCTCCAACACTACTGGGCCGATTTGAAAAAATCTTTCACCGTTGGGAAGCTACATTCTCCCCGAGTAACATAGGCTATATTTTGTTTATTATTATTAGGACACATTTCACACACGGCCGGTTAACCCCATACTGAACCATTTCTAGTTCGTATTATGGTTGCTAACACAATTGATATACTACATATACGTACATATATATTTTTTATAGATACATATTTAACACCCGGATCCAACAATTTTAGTTCAGCACAAAGATTTTGGCCGTGCCGGGAATAGAACCCGGAACCTTCTGATTGGCAGTCCGGCATGGTAACCATTACGCCAACAAGGTCGTCAATCTATATCTATACAAGTATTAAAGAGGAAAAGTTTGATTTGTTGTACATATGTTTGAGGCAAATAGGCTCCAACACTACTGGACCGATTAGAAAAATTCTTTCACCGTTGGGAAGCTACATTCTTCCCGAGTAACATAGACTATATTTTGTTTCTCTTTGTAACTTAGATTATTTTATAGCCCGTGTGAAGCCGGGACGATCGAGTTGTCGAATGAAAGACCCGCAACAGCAGTTCTAGAAATATGTAGTCCCCGGTCGGCGGATAGTGCAGGCCGCAGCTCTGTGACCGCTGGGTCGCTCCCCAAATTGCCGCTGACACAAGATTTATTGACGATGTTAGTGTTGTTATTAACTCACTTGAGCTTGCTATCACCATCTAAACATATTGTAAAGCGCTTCACTTGTGTTGTATTATCTCGTATTTTTATAAAGTTCAAGCTTATACTATCGCTAACCAAATTTTAAGTATGTAAAAGTTTTCAACCTCCGTGTGTTTGTGTGTGTCACCGTAGCTCCTAAACGGATGAACCGATTTTTGTTTAAAAACAAAAAAAAAATATTACCATACCATTCCTTATGATTTTTGACCACTTTCATATTTACACATTCTATCAGCTGTACTGTATATTCTGATTTACTACAGCTTCAGTTTTCAGTTTGTTGCGTCACCACACGAGACAGCGACACCGAAGCCTAATGTAGAGCGTGTCTAATCTGGAATGACTGTATCTTACAGAGCATGCCGTAGCACACTGTGAAGTCCTTGGCTTACGTCAGTAAAGCTTCAAAAATTACTTTGTCGAAACAAAACATCACCATAAAAGCCTCATTCGCCGTGACAAATGAGTAAAACACAAATGAAACCTTGATGTAGGTGATTAACAAATCTAATTAAACGCGAGCGCGTTCCCGGGAGGCGAGCGCGGCCCGTACTCGGGAAATAGAACTGGCGGTCGTGACATATTGATACATTTATAATATACTAGCAGATCGTCCCGGCTTCGCACGCGCTATAAAATAAGCTAAGTAGCAAAGAGAAACAAAATATAGTCTATACTACTCAAGGATAACGTAGCTTACAATTTACTTACTTACTTGCTTACTTTTATTAAACCACTCTACTCTGGACTTATCGGTTTCCATCCTATGAATACCTTGGAACCGGTAAGTCATGACATGGACGAAGAAAAAAAATTAAGATGAATAGTATACCCGATAAAGATAGAAAGCTAGAAGGTAATTAATCTCGTATAAAATGTGGTATACAAAGCGTTGTATAAGAAGCGGAAATTAAAAAAGCGTCACTCCTAGCAACCTCTTCAGTGGGTTTCAAGCCGAGACTTCTCTCTAATTATCACTTCAAATACTGTTTCATCTAAAATTTCTTTAACCCTTATAACAGGTTAAGTTTATTATTAATACAGTTATTTATTCCTCTGCGTGGATTTATTATATTATTCTGCGGAGAATGGTAAGTAGTGTAAACTTCATGTAACGTCACTCGATTTAGCGACAATCTCTCTAAAGCGTCGAAATCAATTGGCTTTAGTTGGTTTAGCTTGTATTCCATACAATGAAACATCTCTCCATTTAACGACCACTCTTTATAACGCCATAAAATGCACAGTCCCTTCAGTGTCGTTGTATAGAGTTTACAATGTATGTACACAAGTATTTTCTTTGAATTCATCGTTCTCTGTATCGTCTGTAACCAAAATATAACGTCTACTGCGTCAAAGTACTTTATTACTCAGTAAGTTTGTTTTTCGTAGCACTGTCGTAGAAGACGAAGCTACGCCGTAGCAAATGTTGCGTAGTAACTCGTAGCAACTACGAGATATATTAAATTATCATTCCTAAGAAATTTTATGCTCGTATTTTATCTACGACAAGAATCTAATAATAATCTCAAGAACATTTAAAATCTTTTTGTTAATCTAGTTTAAGTAAATTAACGGTAAATGCATGCTCTTGAATTATTTGCAAATCTAGAAATATTTGATTAGAATGTAGTTATTATAATTGAATGATGACACCTCTTTCTGTGTTGCGCGAGTCTGCAACCTGGAGTTCTTGCAAGTAGGTATGACACGACAGCGTCCTTCCAGTGGTATCTGGTCCGGCCGACGGAGCGGGCGGCCACGAGAAGATCCGAGATACGCCGCTATGACCTTTCGGTCCTGACCGAGAATGCCTCGAGTGAATCGAATAGCCCATCCATCGGAGTCTATGGGCTGAGGCTTCTCCTGATATGCTAGGTACAGCGACCAACTCCTTGATTTCAACGTTCTTCCGGACCCTGCCAGTTACCATGTTCTCTCTGAATCTGACCCAAAATCTTTCTCATAATCTTGTCTTCTTCACCACTAAAAGCTTGTCTTGTTCCCTTAAATATTGATAGACTGATCAGCAGTAAAACCGCGTTGCATTACTATACTCGTAACTTAAAAACCAAAATTACAGCCGTAAAGGTCAGCGGTCGGTTCAACTCAGTTCAAAAGCTAAGCTCCCTTAGAAAGGTATTTGCTCTGGCTCAATGTTCTGAATGTTTATTACTGCCATTATATTAATTGCTGGCATTTACTTAATGTGTACAAATTCATATTGTAGCGGTCGACATGTTTGTTTGATTTATTTATACACGGTTATTGACTTTGTTTGCCAACTTTGCAGGGTTTTTGCTTTATGATTAATACTCGTAGTTAAAGTTATTTATTGTATGTACCACAAGCAATATTTTAAAATAATAAATCCTGCGTCAAACCTTATTTTTATTTAATTTTTTAGGGCTTTTGTGTGTTTACTGCAGCACTCTCTGGTGAGTTGTCATCGCAACAACTGTCTGAGATTATTTGCATATCTATCATATTTGCATCGATCGAAACCTCATCATAATAGGATTAGTGATTTTGGAGATACATGGCAAACATTGGTTTGCAGAAATACACATAACCTCTCATCCCAAACGCATATACCGATCTCTGTTACAGCGCGGGTAAATAAATGAATTTCAAACATGATGAAAAGACATATAAAACTTTATAAAAATCACACGTCTAATGTTTTTATAACATTTACTAACACTTTTAAAAACAGCTGCTCGTATAATTTTAATATACATATGTATGTACTTTATACTATGTGCGCCCCGCAGTGTTACCCGTTTCCGGGAAAAAATAAGTTAATCCGGAATGTAAGTAGCCTATGAGTCACTCCAAGGCATAACCTCTATCTTCATGGAAAATTTCATGAAATTCGGTCCAGTCTTTGGAACGTGAAGTAGTTACATAGATTCTGAAGTTGTAGACTCGTAACTTCAAATCCACTGTTTTTTTTTGGGATAAAAAGTAGCATATGTCTTAATCCAAAGTCTGGCCTATCTTCACACCAATACGGATTATGCTCGAAACTGACTCACAACTTTTACTGACTCGAAAAAGTTTAAAATATATCGTGTTTGAGAGCACTCAACTTGGTTTTTGAACTCTTATTTTAACTGCTTTAGCAAACTGAAAGCAATAAAAAGTTTGAGAAAGCTTTTTTTTCACATTGGTTTTAACGTGCTATTCTTTTTGTTTCAGGTATGTAACAAATATGTTCTTCATCTACACACATGTTAAAAACGAATAAGAAATGACAGAAGGTATTTTCAACGTCTTAGTTTTAGTACATTTTGCATGGAAACCTAAACCCTACATACGGTATTCTAAAATAAGCAAAATAGTTGAGTTATCAACGGATATACTGTGACATAACAGTTGAAGATTAATATTATCAGCAATGAGACATAGGTATACAGTCGAAATCCTTAAGTTTCGCACAAGCCGATTCGCTTCTACCTTTCTTGCGAGGACTGCAAAACTTTGAAATTCTCTTCACGAGTCTCTATTTCCTGAGAAGTGCCACCTGGGGGTCTTCAAATCTAGAGTTAATAGGTATTTTCTAGGTAAGCGTGTAACATCGTAGTTATAGTATTGTTTAACACCAGGCAAGCGTGGTGTGGTCAAACGCAAACCTTAAAAAAATATCAGTCTTAATACATAATTTAGTGCTTACAGAATTTTGATTCATAATTTATATTTTTCAATATTCTTAAGCTACTGTTACGGGTTACGTTTCTTTTACTCGTAGTATATTTATTGATAGCCTTTGGTTCCTCCAAAGTCTGACCAAGTCGATAAAGTTTCACTTATGTTACTTAGATCCGCAGTTCCCCTGATGAAACAAATTTATCATCTTCATCCACAGCCTTATTATCTCACTGATGTAACAATTAGAGTGCAATAATAGTCCACTCTGTGCGCGATGCAATGCCTTGTCCAATCACCGTCCTCCCTCGCCGCGTGGGCCGCGGTAATTACTGCAGGAACAGCAATGTGGGCGGACTGCATTGTTTCATTATTAAGTGCATAGTGTAGCGTTTATGTCGGATGGTATTTCTATCAAGCCGCCCATAAGATACTTGATAGTTTCAGTTTCAAAAAGTCTTTATTTCAATACAAAAATATACAGTAGGTAACAATATTAGTGTAAATTAATCCTAACGTGTTACATCATACGAGTTACTAATATTTTACGAGCTACGAGTACAAGCCCATTTAAAAACTTACGACATTTTATTTAGTTTAGGTACACGAGCATCAGATTTATTGTGAGGCAAGCACATCGTCATTAGATAAGTTTATGTACGCTTTAGTTAGTAGCAATACATTCTATATAATTGAAAGGGAAGCAATACATTCTATATAATTGAAAGGGAAATAAGATACTTGATAGCTCTATGCATAGATGACCATAAAAAATGACTGTACTCGTATTTAGAATGATACGCATGGTAATAAGGCATTGTGTACTGTCCGCCTGACTAGCAACCACTCTTTGAAAACTTGGCGCCAAACATCTTGCGGTATGTACTGTCATTTCAAAGTGGTTCAAAAATCTTAAATATATTGAACAATTTTTTATAGATAAATGGGATTGGTACCAAAGTCGGTGTACATTTTCTTAGGGTTGTTATTTATGCGGTATTTAAGCTAATTTTATTTTTTTCTATACTTAACAGTTTGCGAATTATAGCGGAAAAACTGTAAATGCAAGATTTTTCTCATGTCGTAGCCATAAGACGTGAAGTGCTATTATTGATAATGAAAGTCGTAAGGAAGGGTAAATAGTCAATCTTTAATCTTCAATAAAAGCGTAATTAAAGCGAAAATAAAATCTTAAATTTTTTTGTTGCTTTTAGAGCCGCACGCAATCTTAAGAAGAATACTGTCTCGGTTCTCTATAAGTATCTAATTGCTAAAGTTTTCAAACCATTTCTTTTTTTTATATAAACAAAGTTGTCGACTACGTTTGTCATTTATTACGGACCTTCCAAATCCTCTCGGCGTGTGGTTGTACCCGGGATTAAGCAGGGTTAAACCCGGCGCATGCTCGCGCTTAGCTGTGCTATCCTCAACTTCGAGGGCAATCTGGACTCCTGAAATCAATTCGCTGAGTGCTCACAGTTCCTCGTACAATTGGTTTATAGATAATATGTCCATAGGGTTTATACTGTAACTGTATAGACGGTAACTTTTGTTTCAAATGTGGTATTTAACGAACACTCTGTTCAAAGACATGGCTCTTAATAAAATGGTTTCACAATGATAGACAAGGTCGGTTAAGTTTGTGTACAAGGATGTTAAAGGGATAAACATGGAAGTTATGGCTCCAGTTTGGCAGTTTTTTATTGCTTTTCTTTTAAACTCACTAGCCTCGTCCTTTGATTTAGACATTCATATGTGATCATTAAGTAAAAAACATTGAAGATGGATGAAAATCTGAAATATTTAGTGTACTTCCGCTGTGATCTAAGCACAATATATTTCAGATTTACTTCCATCTACAATGGATTTCCGCAAAAAGTAAAAAAAAAAAAACAATTCATTGATTGCCCTACACAGTGACACTATGTAATCGTATATGTTGACACATAACCCTTTTATAATCGCACCCTGCCAAGCTCTCGGCCAAATTTTCTCTTGCTAAAATATTTTTTCACGACCCGTATATTCTTGATTTTCGTTCGTTAACTGAGCTACTTCGTCTGCCCTAGTCAAACGACAGAAGCATTTTCTCTGTCTCAGAAATCACGAGAAAATACTGGGGATTTTTTTCATTCTTTCATGTCTGTTAATTTGGTTCCAGATCACAGCATGTACACTGAACTACGCTAAATATTTATTTTGTCCATAGTGGATGTGCATGCTCATCTAAATAAGGTATTTGACAATTACCAAAGTTAAGCAACGGTCGAAGCTTGACAGATGGGTGAACATGCAAAAGACTGTCACTAAAAAGTGGCATTTCCATCTGGGCGCTACCGTAGGGCGCATGACGTGTTAAATTATAGATCTCGGCTGTTAGTCTTAATACAAGCAGTCGCCAGTGGCTTTTAGGCGGATTAAAACTCTCTACATCAGAAATTGGTATATAGCTCATACGAAGTTATTATTATAATGTTTTTAACAAATGCATAGCAGTACAGAGAAAAGATTTCCGCAGTAGCGTTTGCGTAGGGGCTAGTTTTGTTAAGGTAAATGTAGATATTATGCTCTTTGTAAATGTTAATGTTTAAAAACCTAACTAAAACTTTTTTACTGTTCACTATATGGCAGAATGATTGGAACCAATAAATTTTAAAGACCACTTATGTATGGCATTCAAACAGATATATGTGTAATCTTTATCTTAAGGTATACTGATTAGAGAGTTAGAGTATGGAATTCAGGGTAACTAGAGATGCCCTAGATCTAAATCTAGGTCGTTATACTGATGGATGATCTTTTCTAACACGCGGTCGGAGATGTAAAATGTGATGTAAATGGTTATGATATTCGAGATGAGTTTCCGCAACTTGGCTCGTAAGCTTTCCGGGTACGTAATTTTCTTGTGACCTTTTTTGTTGCTTACAAAGAGATTTTAAATGTTAATGAGACAAAATTAGTAGAATCCGACTTTTTTATGAACGCCTTTTTAAATGTAGCTAGGCATTTGACCGGTAGGAAGCGTAACTTCACGGTTCGTCGACACTCCTTGCCTAGTCTGGATATACTGGCTCTCGAGGAGGCTACCAAAACACACGGTTAGATGCTTTGAAACCGGGAGAAAATGTCCCTTGCATAATGCAAATGCAAAAGGTCGTAGCTTAAGCGTAGCTGTAAATAATTATGAATAGACTCACGTTTGACCGCAGCCTGCCTGTTATGCTTTACTGTGGTCTAAAATGTAACACGCTTGCCTAGAAGGAAGCTATTTACCCTAGTTGGAAGACCCCCAAATGTTATAGATAACAGAGATATAATGACTTAGGGTGGTTAAGCCTAGGAAGCTTAAGCGTTACTGCAGATGACAATGAGTAGTAAGAATGTCTACAGCAGGTGCAATTATAGATTTAAAATATAATAAAACCTCAGTCGCAGAATTAGTAATGAGGGCCATTTTAAAATGCTGCAAAGTGAAGTAAAAATCTATTAATAAAGTCCTGTCATTGGATACCCATATTTGAGAAATTGTGATAGAATATGTAATCCGCCGTTATAGTACGGCGGCTATTTTCATTGAACACAGCTAAAATCATAATCAATCCATTCTTTCCGAAATTACAATGCCTCAGTCACAATAATTCTCATGAAGAACTTATTTTTATTTAAAAATGAACAGCTATTTGTATTTTTAACTAAATTTTAATTGTTTTATATTGAATGTAAATTTTAATAAGGGTCCTAGAAGCCTTAAATAATTAGTAGGCCGTGAGTTGGGTCATAAATCAAATTTAATTATTTATTTGAAGTATAAATCTATTTTGCCTTAATTTTAACGTCATATTAATGGCTGGCGTATCTAATATAAGTTTACAAACTATACATGTTTATTCATGTTTCCTATTGTCACATATTAAGGTCGACACGGATAGCAAACATCCCATGTACACGGAACCAAACAAAACAAATATGCATTCTGAATCCATGCTAAAATATATTATGTATACGAATACATTCGAATTTAGAGATATTATACAATACTGGGTTACTCGTAATTTATGTTTAACTTTTTAAGGGTCACTTTATTACGTCTAACCTTTAAAAATTAACAAACATCAATATCTTGATATGGATTTCAAAGTAACCAACAAAACAAAAGTTGATTGCCTTAATTTTTGTTTATTTATGATAAGTTTGTCCACCACTCATGAAGCGTATATATCTCGGCTAACTAAGGTGATCCGATGTGATCATTCAGGTTAAGCATCGGTCTATGCGGACAGTGCTTGGACGGGTGACCATGAACAAGACTGCCTTTTAAAATATCATATTAATCTGGGTACTATCGTGGGTCGGATGACATATAACATTGTAGATTCCGGCTGTTGGTCTTAGTACTGGCAGTCGTTAAGCCAAGGCAGAGGCCTTCGGGCGGTTTGAAAACTCGACATCAGAGCTTGGTCTCTTAGGTCATACGGAGATCTTATGTTAAGCAATATTGCTGTCTAGGATGCGGTAGCGCAATGACGTATAAAAAAACTGTTCCTTTTGCCTTTGTTTTATTTTAAACGTTTCGCATTGAAGACAGTAAGGTGTGAACAGGGATTACACATAATATAAAGCTATCTTAGAAATAAACGTTGGATATATGTCCAACGGGTTTGTTTCGTGCAAATATACTCGTATAGTAGGGACCTCGACCTATATTGGTGTGACGTTAGTCGCCCTTGAACTTGATTTGAAGTTAGTCGCATAAAAACTGAACATAATACAAAAGTACTGTAAAATATCTCAAACTTCTCTAAATTGTGTGCACCAGTGATCGTCAAGTGTGTGTGTAATCAGAATCAATAATTAATTACTCAATACGCCGGCCGGCAAGAGAGGACTGCGGGTCACAAGGTGGGTCGAGTTTTTGTATAATGATTTTTAGATTGCAATTAGTTTCGGGCAAAGCCCAGGGCTGAACAATATGCCTTACGATAACAGTTTACAAAGTACAATATCTTAGAAAGGTTTTTGTTAGCCACAAGTAACTCTGTATAAGGGTTTAACAATAGATTTAAGAGCTTCAATAGTGCGGTTTGAGCCCAGTAACACTGTAGCCATGACAAATAACAGCGGGTCGAGTTCGTCTAAATTAGGGCGGACATACATCACACCGGGCGAGCTCCCGCTGCGAATTGAAACGCCATTTGAATACACATCACGAACCCACCAATTACATTTCTAATTTGTTGCTGTTTCAAATAGAGTTTTGCTGACTTTTTGATAAGAAATAGAATAATAATGAATACAGAATACAGAAATTTTATTAGCCATAAATAACATACGTTAAAGGCAAGTCACACTACAATAATTACTCAAATACTTAACCCTTAAATGGACGATTTTAGTTTCACGTTTTGAAAAAATATATTTGTGTAATAGAAATGTATTACTGTCTAGGAAAAATTTGTAAAAAAATCTAGACATTAATATACTATACTTTTTTTGCAATAATGTGAGTGTTGTTTATAAACTACATTGCGCAAAATTAAAAAAACATATTAAATGAAGGTCAATTTTATGTGTGATTTTTAGTATGTTGTTTAAAAACAACATTGTCCACTTAAGGGCTAAAAATACTAATTAGATTAAATAAACTTATTAATTTAATTAAATAAATATTCTACACCATAAAATTCTTACTACACACAATATCACTTGTTTTTCATATCTATTAAATTTAAAATACCTATTACTACTTTTTACACATGTATAACCATGCAAGCTCCATATTCATATATTCACTTAAATTATAAAAGGGATTACTTTCACAAAGTGAATAAGGATGACGAATACTGGAAATGTCTGTATATTACAGTTTAAGTCTTCCGTATCCAAAGCCTATTACTAAGACTCCACTGTCTGTCCGTCTGTCTTAGGTTTTTTGAGGATTGAGTCACCCTCGTCCGTGGGAGAGTACCCCATCTTTGAATCCCCACACGTGGTCCTTGGGTGGTGCCAAACAGGTGACACTTACTGGTGGTAGACTTCGGTCGTGGTTAGTAACCACCCTCCGGGCTAAATCGAACCGCCAAACGGCCTGGCCGTGTTCCGGTTCGTCGTCCGGTGACACCTTCTCAGGGAGTCGGGTCGGAGCAGTTGCGTTTTTAGAACTGATGCCGAACATGAATTGCTATTGATCACAGCATCGATGGGCTAGTCGCGGAGGGTAGCGGGATCCGAGGCACGGTGCACCGCTGGCCGACCGCAGTCAGTAGGGGACCCAATCGTGAGTTCGCCACTCACGTGAGGCTGTCCCGCCAACTCGCGAAAAATCCCGGGAGTGCGTCATCGTGCCGGTTGGCTACCGGAAGAGAGGGCGCGATGAACACTTTCGGGGGGGCTCGGGCGTCCCCGCAGTCTCCAGACTAGTCCCTCTACAATGTTTGTGGTCCTATAGTACTTCACTGGTACAACTTCTTGAACGCCTCGTTCCACTGCCGACTCCTTACCTAACTAACACTCAAATAACTAATGAGAAACAGAAAAAGTAAACGTCCTCCACAGCGGTTCCATACCCTCTCGTTAAAAGTGCAATTTTCTAACATTAGAGGTCTGCACTCAAACATCATTCCTGTCCACTATCACCTCGAGACAGACAAACCGCACCTACTGTTTCTCACGGAGACGCAGATCAGATGTCCATCCGATGCGTCGTACCTGTCATACCCAGGTTATTCCCTGGAGTATAATTTCAGGCCGCATGCGGGTGTATGTTTATATGCCCGCGATGACATCTGTACTCGGCGTCTCCGTAAATTTGAGGACCCCAGCTTCTCTGTTCTATGGACACTGGTGGACACAGGCATTGAGAAAATTCTCTATGCCTGTGTCTACCGGTCGCATAGTGGAGACTCGGAGACAACTCGGCTTATAGACTATCTCAGCGAGAAGGCGGATGAAGCTCAGCATGAGTACCCCTCGGCTCAGTTGGTGTTATTAGGGGATTTTAATGGCCATCACCAGGATTGGCTATATCCATACCTGGACACCAACCATGCTGGAAGAGAGACGAAAAGGCTTGCCCTTACGTTAGATCTCACCCAGCTTGTCCAAGGAGCTACCCGGGTACCCGATGTTGACTCGCATACGCCTTATTGCGTGGACCTTCTGCTGACAACTGATCCAGACCGATATTCGGTGTCGATTTCATCGCCACTGGGTCGTTCCGACCATTGTCTGGTGAAATCTGTATCTGTCTACTCTCCGCCCGATCTTAGTCCAAAAGGCTCTCGGCGGGTGTGGCGATACAAGTCAGCAGATTGGGATGAGATGCGGTCATTTTTTGCATCCTTCCCTTGGCAGCCAGTATGCTTCTCTTCCAGTGATCCCAGTGCCTGTGCCAATGCCGTAACCGAAGTGCTGCGAAAAGGGATGGAATATTACATTCCATTTTCTGACGTAGAAACTTCTGGTAAAGCACGCCCATGGTTTGGACCTGAATGCGGACGCGCCGAGGCGCTAAAGCATCAGGCATACCTAGCATGGGTTGGTGCTCGACAACGTAAGGCATCTGATATTCGCGAAAAGAAGAGAGCCTTCAACAAGGCTGCCAAGTCCTGTAAAAAGGTCTTACAGAAGGCTCGTTTTGACCATATCGGTCGAATAGGGGCCAAACTGGCTTTGTACCCGGCAGGTAGTAAAGCGTTCTGGTCCCTAGCCAAAGCGGTCGAAACGAACTTCTGCCGCCCCTCGCTGCCTCCACTGCAGAAACCTGATGGGTCACTGGCTCACACCGCAGTAGAAAAAGCAAACTTGTTTGCATCTCTGTTTGCGGAGTCTTCACGTCTAGATGCTGGTAGCGCGATACCCCCAGCTTCAGAGGCTTGTTCGGTGGTAATGCCGGAAATCCGAATTCGTCAATCTGAGGTTCGCAAAACGCTACGCAATCTAGATGTGAACAAGGCTAGTGGTCCAGACGGCATTCCTGCCATTGTGTTGAGGAATTGTGCACCCGAGTTGACTCCAATACTGACACGCCTCTTTAGGCTCTCTCTTGAGGCTGGTAAAGTGCCAGATTCATGGAAGCTTGCTAACGTGCAGCCCGTGCCCAAAAAAGGTAGTCGTGCCGACCCTGCTAACTACAGGCCCATATCGGTCACGTCCATACTCTGCAAGAGCATGGAACGTGTCCTTAACAGCAGGCTCTTGGCGTACCTAGAACTAAATGACCTCCTCAGCGATCGCCAATATGGTTTTCGCCGAAACCGATCGACTGGGGATCTTCTAGTGTATGCCACTCACATCTGGAGCGAGGCCATTGAGAAATTCGGAGAAGCCCTGGCGGTTTCTCTTGATATTTCTAAGGCCTTTGATAGGGTCTGGCACGATGGCCTTATAAGCAAGCTTTCATCCTATGGCTTGCCCTCTGGTTTTTGTACTTGGGTATCAGACTTTCTGAGGGAGCGTTCGATACGGGTGGTCATTGACGGCTGCTCGTCCGATCGAATGGCAATTAATGCCGGTGTCCCTCAAGGGTCTGTGCTCTCTGCAACCCTCTTCCTGCTACATATCAACGATTTGCTGAAACCCGGTATCTTAGGTTATGCAGATGATAGCACGGTTGTAGAGAGTTACACATCCAATGCACGCGCCAGAGAGGCCGATATTCAGCTTCTCAGAGAGACTATGGTCGAGCGCATGAACCACTCCTTGCAGGCAGTCTCCGACTGGGGCGATGCCAATTTGGTGTGTTTCAATGCTGCTAAGACCCAGGCGTGTCTTTTCTCCGCTAAGAAGAGGCCTTTCCACCTGGCCCCGACTTTCCAAAATGTATCCGTCCCCATCACAGACCAACTTGAACTTCTTGGAATGACTTTACCTTCGTCGCTCAATTTTGGCTCTTACATAGAGTCCAAAGCTCAATTGGCTGCCAAAAAGCTTGGTATCCTCTCGAAGGTGCGTCGGTACTTCAAGCCGGAACAGTTGCTCACTTTGTACAAAGCACAAGTTCGATCATGCATGGAGTACTGCTCGCACCTTTGGGATGGATCAGCGAAATACCAGCTTGAGGCGTTGGAGTCCATTGAGCGGCGTGCCAAGAAGCTCATCGGTCAACCTTGTCTCGCCAAATCTAGACTTCATAGTTTGGATCACCGGCGTAAGGTTGCCAGTCTGTCGGTGTTTTATAGATTACATTTCGGGGAGTGCGCTACGGAGTTGCATAATATAATACCACCATCTCCGTTCCATTACAGAACGAGCAGAAACTCAGCGAAGAGACATAGGTATACAGTCGAAATCCCTAAGTTTCGCACAAGCCGTTTCGCTTCTTCCTTTCTTGTGAGAACTGCAAAACTTTGGAATTCTCTTCCTGAGTCTCTGTTTCCTGAGAAGTACCACCTGGGGGTTTTCAAATCTAGAGTTAATAGGTATTTTCTAGGTAAGCGTGTAACATCGTAGGCCATAGTATTGTTTAACACCAGGCAAGCTGTGGTCAAACGCAAACCTATAAGTTATAAAAAAAAAAAAAAAAAAAAAAAAAAAAAGGTTGTATCTTGATGGCTAGACAGTAAAAATGTATACGAATGATACTCCTATATTTAGCCGCTATGTCAACAAAAGCAATATTAACTAGAATAGAAACAAATATTATTCAGGCAGGCTTTCATACCACAAATTTAATATTTAGTCATTTAATTGAAAATGGTATGAGACCGGTTTTAAAAACATCTCTTAATATCCGTATCTGATTGATACAATTTATCATTCAGCAATTTTTTTACAAAGACTGTCCTTGGCTATTCAACGGGCAATGCTGCCAGCATTTTGAGAACTCTCTGACATTATTTAAAATTTGACATTGCAGTAATTTAAGCTTTCACATGTTATAAATAGTAGTAATTAGTTCGAACATGACAAGATTAATAAACATATTCTTGACATCACTGTATTAATACTTTCATAAGGCATATTACTCTGACAATATTTAAAATTTGGCATTGCAGTAATTTAAGCTTTCACGTTATAAATAATAGTAATTAGTTTGGACATGATAAGATTAATAAACATATTCTTGACATCACTGTATTAACTTTCGTAAGGCATATTTGAATAATGACGTAAGTGATAGCCGGTTATACAAACATTATATTCTTGACATTTTATATAAATTACATTCAGTGACATAAAATAGATTTTACATTTTAATCTTATTTATATTTTTATTATGTAGTTTTATTATTAATCTTAATTATTGTGATTGCCAGTCCATTGCCCAGGTCCTTAATCTTTTCAAAGTAGAGCGATGTAACATTCAGCATTTATATTCTGTGTTATTTACTGTAAATTCAGCAATTCGATGTTGCGGAGCTCATGTGCAGTGCGGTGACAAATTGTGTGTCGTATTTATCTTAACGGCGAGTTTCCATACGTGCCTGCGTGTCACGAATGTTGACCGATGTTAATTCTATTCAAAAAAAGTCACATTCTACGTGTTCTGCTATTCTGTAAATTATCACTTAACCTACATGCGCCTTTTACTGACCGATCGAGGGAAGCGAGTGAAGTCTTGCACCTACTGCCCAAATTTGCTTGCGTCTGTCTGTTCTGCGAACCAACATGTTATAGAGTAGACGCCGTAATTTTGATGTAGTGTGACTTCTAAAGTTAAAGCTAGTTAAAGTTTGCCCTTAACGTATATTATTTTATGGCTAAGTTCTGTATACGAAGCGTTTCGCTTCCTCATATATTGTGCGGACCATTAAACTGTGGAACTCATTGCCGGAATCCCTGTTCCCTCTGAACTATAACCCCACTGTCTTCAAGGCGAGAGTGAATCGGTTTCTTCTAGGCAAGCTCGCTCCACCCTAGATCGCAACATCACTTAACATCAGGTGAGTTTCGATCAAGCACTTGCCTATCCAACATAAAAAAAAATATTCTGTATTCTCAAAAATTTAATTTTTAAGTATTCTTTTGTATTGTGTAATCCATGCTCACAACTTAAGGCGCAATAAAATATATTTTATCTTTATATTTTATCTCAATAAAAATAAGTTATATAGCAACACTTAAGACGCACATAGAAATGGACGCCAGCACGTGAAGTCCCGCTACATAATAAAACGGAGTTCATTACACCGTTATATCGCTAAGACATATCCTCCAGTTACAGGGCAATAAAACCGCCGATCGCCGTCCAATTTGCTCAGCGATAGATGTTACCAATGTAGCCCCAAACCTAGAAGGCTAGGCGTGTGTGTGGACGAACACACACGATGTTCTAGCTTATACTCGTAAATGTATTAAATAAAACATATAAAATGTTTCCAACTTTGTTTTATAATTTGATAATATTATCAAAATTATTTTTTCTTGTTTATCTTTGGTTACACTTATTACTAACTTACCGGTCTGTTAGCACATTTCGGTTGAGTCTTAACGATTGAAAATACGAATATCATGGTAAGTTTAGTGGATTCATTTCTGCCGTCTATTAACTTTAATAGTTAACGGCATTATAGTTAAATCTCGGCAAATTAAATGTGTCTGCTTGACTCGCGGTCGTGTCCCAGCTTTGTGGTAGTCCCCTCAGGAAGAGGCGCGTAAAGATCGGTCGTCACAGTTAGTGGCCATTCCCGAAAGCTCTCGGGAGTTATGGACGAAATATTCCGGAAGGATGGACGCGATGGCTGGCGAGACTAATTTGACACTGGTAATTAGAAAAGATCATTTAAACACACTTTTGGAAATTGAGAAAGTTGGAAAATATCTTGGTGCCTTCACCCCGTACTTAACTTTGTTGAGATAAGAAGAATATTATCCCAAGCGTGAAATGATCGAAAATTTCCCTCACGTCTCGTAAAGTTACATGTATATTCGAAACGTGTTAAATGGGGCGTGAAACTTTGTCTTGACTCAGTTCGTGCTTTCTACATAAGCTGTAGTGGACTATAACATAAATTCTCGTTAAAAATAATCCCTAAAATGTACCCTTAACTTTTTACGTCGGCCACTAAAATTTTATTATCACCGTCCATTCTCTTGTTTCCCTAAGCCGGAGTTATTGGCGTCGTCGTGCACCGTATTAAATCCACTCGCTTAGTATTAAAAACATTTTGAATTCATTACAGTTTAAGAACAGCAAATTCTACTTGAAAGCGATCTTAACGGCTCGTTGACTCAACGAATGTTGGTTGTGAATAAACATTTTAGCTCTCATTAACGACGTCGCTGCTAACTAGTCCGCGTGTCGGAGCACGAGTCGCTCTTTCACAATATTCACAAGTTTCAAACTTTGTACGGCGCTTTCAACGTGACGTTTTACGATTGAAATACAAGGCTATTCGGTACCTTTTTCTGAAACCAGTTTCGGTCTTTTATACATATATAAATTACATCTGAAACCGTAGCCAGTGAATAGCTTCCGTTAGTTTGGTTTGAAACAATACAAACGGGCTGAATGGCGAGCGTGCGATAACCTGACAATGCTGGCCGTACCCGCTCCGTGCCACACCCACGTAGCCAGTAACCTATGTTTACCGACTCTGTATTTGGAACGCAAACAATATGTTGATTCGCATTTGCATAGTAGAATTCTGTACGGCGATATAAATAACAATTAGACGGAAGGGTGCCACATGTTGGGCGCCATTTTAAAGCCGGCGTTGGGCGCCAAAACAAATGGTTATTGGCTCGCGTGAGGCCAGCGACGTGATCCATGCCGACTCAATGTCACGAACCAACGAGTTAACGAACTCATATAGATGACACACTACAGCTGTTATAGATGGAAAAGCTAGTAAGCGCATATAGATTGACAAGCTATGTTAAGATAGCGAAAATATGTACTGAGGGTAGATGGAAAAAACTTTTAAGATGCACGTGTATTTCCAAAGTAGGTTTCTCTCTCGCAAGTTAATAATAGTATAAATAATCGATTGTACTTCTCTTTATGACGCAAAAACCTTGCTCTTAAATGGGAGAAGTTGCCGGAAACATATATTGAATTAGAACAGCTGAGATCAACTTTTCACTTTGTATCCGCCGGCTTGATGCCTTGCGTCCCATTTGTCCCGAAGCACGCCTTTTAGTTTGTTGAATAATGACCTCGTGCGACAGCGAACTATGTCCCGCCACGTGACTGGAATACTGCCTTGTGACGACCTGATTTACACCAGCTGACTGCGATTGTAGGCCGTTTTGATTAAATAAAGAAAAAACACAATTAGCACACAGAAGTACAATTTAGAGGTCTTCAAATCTAAAGTAAATAGGTTCCTTCGAGGCAAGCGTGATTCATCTTCGACTACAGTAAAGCTTAACATCAGGCAAGCTGCGGTCAAACGTAAGCCTATTTGTCAAAAAAAATCACATATACATTATTATTACATGAGTTATTGTGGAATGTAATATTGAATGGGGTAATCACGGATAATAGAGATAAGAATATTGTACGTCAAGAAAAAACAAAGTCAATAGTTATACCAAATTGGCTTGACTGAAATACAAAAATCATAACGCTGTGTTACTATCATTTACCAGGAATAAACATTTGTCAGCGTGTTACATATATATACGTACGCAGAAGACGCACATATAGATTATTATTATTACATGAGTTATATAAAAATAATATTGTATTAATTGTAAATAAATTATAATACTTCCAGAATAAATTATTAATTAGCAAGCAATAAATATACCTTTACTTATCGTCTGCTTTCTGGAAAAAATGGTAAAAGCATATTTCATTGAACGGAGTTCCCCTTTTGAATTTACGTCGGTTTCTCAGTAGAGTTTTAAAAAATGTTCTGCACTTATAAAACTTTTAATTTTGGAATTTTTCACTAAACTGTACTGTATCACTTACCGCATGTTACCAGTAGAAAGAGCGTCGAAAATTACATATGAAAAAAATTAAAAATGTTTTCATTTTAAATTTTTTTGTAATTATATTTATTTACTATAAATATTTTTATATTTATTTACTAACTTATTACTAAGTAACATATTCTCTTGAGACTACTTAACTAGGCAAGGCCTGAATCTCAGTAGTCCAATTCAACCTGTTAGCATTTTAAAATAAACATATCCTCATATTTGTTAAGTCATTTTTGATAAACCAATGCATTTACCATGTTTTACCAGTAAGCAGACTATATTACGAGTATAATAACCTTTAATATATCGGATAGTGTGAAAACTCCCTTCCACCGCTGCAAGACCTGTAATTATTATTATTCCATACCCACGCAAAAAGATCTCTTTGTATGTTTCGAGAAATAAGCACACCCCGAATGTAATACTAAAAGGTTTCCACTGCGTACTAGAATTTTATTTAGGTAATACATATTTGCATAGCACTGGAATCGTTTTCAGTGGGAATGGTCGCATAATAAGTACTCCAGTTTGCTTTTAACTGATTATTTGGAGTTGAGTTACGTGTATTGTGAATTTGTATGGTGTGTTTAATATTAATAAATTACCCGGGTGGATAGCTGAATCATGTGCACAGAAGTACAAACCATGCGCACGCTACGAATACGAATATAATTTCTTGTTGGTCCATAAGGCTATTAAGGATTATTATGTTAAAAAACGTTGAAATTTTCCTTAATAGTAAAACAATATTCATTTATTATTATGTATTTATAGCTTTAAGTAGTTGCGATACGTAGGGTCATCCGCGTTTATCCGTAACGTAAAAAAAGCCTTAGAAGGGCATACATACCACAAACCTCTTCTTTGTTATATAAAATCTTTATTTCAGTAAAATGTCAACAAAAACCAGATACTTGAAATCTACATAAATAACCACAAAATATACTAAATTACATTATGCAGTATGAAAATAAGTAGTACCTTAAATTTATTATCTAATTTAAGGTTAAAAAGAATAGAAATTTTAAAATAAAGATAAGATATTTTATTTGAAAATGAAAAGGACCCTCTGCTTCACTAATATTACAATTCGATGAACTAAAAGTTACAGTAAAAAGTTAGTCCGGCACGGTAAATGATTATTAAGTACGTCCGCACCGGGTAGATGTCAGTTTGAAAGCTCCCCGAGAGGACGGGGAGTTTTTCCACGGTTCATTGGGAACATCTGCTCGGCCACGTAATGTGTTTTTAACTGGAGGTACACCTCGTGACCTTCTTTATAGCCGACCGTTTTATTATACGATATCGCTTACAAGTATCATTTCTTGTGGCATTTCGATATCATAATGTTATTTGAACACGGATAAAAGAAAAAAATACGTACCTCAATAATAAGTATGACCGACCATAGAGTTGACTGAAATAGACAAAAATAGTATTTACTGTGATATTAATCATAGTGCTACGCTACGCCCATTTCGACTTTAAGATTCTAGGCATAAAGATATCTCTGTATCTTGTTGCCATCATCATCGTCTGTAGAAATCTAGTTTTATACATGAGAAATCGTTCTTTAGTTAATTAATGCTTAGCTAAATTCAACATTAACGTGCCGTAAATTAAGACTTACCGAGTGCAAAATATAGATTGTAACATTGACATACGACGGAGTCTACAGAAAAGTATTAACGGTTGAATTTGACTACACAAAAAACAAATACTATTTTTGAACCAAATTAAAAATTTTAATAACAAGATTTAGGCGTGACTTGCTTACTTTTTAAATAAAAATAAGTAATCTTTTTCTAAGATCAACGTGACAAAAAGCAGGCGACTTGAATAGAAATCTGATTCGATTTTTAAAGTTGAAAATGTCACGCTACGTACATTGAAAATGAGAGTGATGGATGTGCTTTAAAATTTGTCCTGAGCTGTCCACATCGAAGTGTAGTGCGGCTCTCTTGAATAACAATGATCCAGCGACTGCCGCGAGACTTACTTAATTTATGTACTACATTTCATTTGTATAAACGTACATGTGGTACGTTTCGTCCTCGTACGTTTATTTAAAATTAAAATTGATGCAGTATATAGCATAGCATGATGGTAGGGCATTGTCTAGCAACCGTCCTCAAGTTAAAATATCTGTCGCCAAGCACCTAACGGTGTGTTCTGGCTGATTCCTTGAGAGCCGGTTATTTTAGAGTAAGGATTCTTCACCTTAGGGCGGAGTGTTGCTATTTCGTGTGGTTACTCGCCTTACTGGTCAAGCCTTTTTTTTTTGTGAGGATATGCATTTACGCATCTCCCGCTGCAAGCCTGGGGGAGGCGAGCGGGGTATGTTAGACTCGACGGCCAGAGGGGGACTAAAACCTCACGGTGTCCCATCTCACGACGGGGGCAGGGATGCAGGACCGCTTCGCGCATTGCCGCCGCTCTCCCCGCCCATACTGGTCAAGCCTAGTCTACCAGTAATGAGTATAAAAAAATAATTAAAACTAATCCCCAATAAATTAAATATTTATGAGCGTAAAGTGTGTTTTTACTTTTCCAAGATATAGCGCCTGTAGCTTGGCTAACTGAGGTGATCAGCTGCAATCGTTAAAGTTATGTAACTTACGATGCGGACATTAGAAAGGTGACCATTCAAAATCCTTTCAGTTAAACAGTGGCATTTACATCTGGGTGCTTTCGTGGGTTGTATTTTACATACAAGCTGTCGTTAAGCCAAGTTTGATGAACATGAGCGGATTGAAAACTAGTCTCTGGTGAAAAGCAGAGATCCTGATTCATGAAGAAGTAATAAAGAAGCCTATTGCACGGCGCGCAGTGCAGTCGGCCATCGTTATTATACGTGTGGTTGTAGGAAGGCTTAGGATAGGTCTTTCGTATATATCGTCTCGTCTCCAACTTTCCCATAAGCTGTTGTGATAGATGGAAAAATCTAGCAAAACAGAGAAGAGAGTGGCGGTCCTCTGTCAACGAGGCTGTAACAGATTTTGAACAAAAGCGTCTAGTAGTAGACGCTTTTGTTCAAAATCTGTATCTGACGGAGTAAGTGGCGTACTAAAATCCTGTAAAAGCCTCGTTTGGGGCATGACCCGTTAAGTACGCTTAGTGGCTTACTTGCTTTATTGCTTCGACCTTGATTATGAATTAAATAGATTAGGATTAATTTATTATCATAATCCTACTCGTACATACTACTTAAATTATGAACGCGACGGTTTGTATGGTTGTTGGTTCCTCTTTCACGCAAAAACCACTGAATAAATTTGAATGAAATTTCACAATTAAATAGCTTATACAACAGTATAACACAAATGCTTAATTTTTAAGATTGTGTGTAAATTATCCAAAACATATAAATTAACTTATTGAATGATGGCTGTTGAAGATGCTATGAATTTCTTAGGAACTTATTTTTTTAACTTTTTTTTGACACATTCACACACGGCTGGTTAGCCCCGTACTGAACCATTTGTAGCTCGTATTATGGTTGCTACACAGTTGATATACTACATATACATACATACATATTTTATATAGATACATATTTAACACCCAGACCCACAGCCAACAAATTTAGTTAAGCACAAAAATGTTGACCGGGCCGGGAATCGAACCTGGAATCTTCTGATTAGCAGTCCGGCATGGTAACCTTTACGCTAACGAGGTCGTCAAACTTGACTTGGCACTTAATATAATTTTCAGTCAACACGCTCACAACGGCTGTTATGTTAGTTTTCTTGAAACAGTTTTATTAATAAGGGAAACGTTTTCCGGGTCAGCTATTGTGATATAATTATTACTATAAACTGGTATCGTCAATTATAATCAGCAAAAGTATGGAATCCTTAATACGTTACATGTTTTTGTAATAAAAAAATAGTATTAATAAACTGAAAAATATATAATCTAAAAACTAAAAAACCAATGCCAGTAAGAGTACCCAAAATGACAGCTGAGTTTCCTATTTTAAGTTGTTTATTTTATTTGTACATTTTCGATTAATAAGTTAGTATACTTTAAGTCCTCCATTATAAGTATTAATATTCGTTATTGTGCAACCCGTCTTTTTCTCGTCCTTTCAACTCCTTTCCATCCAAAGGTTGCCTGGAAGAGATCGCTGTTTGTGGCACATTGTAAATAATTTTGTGTTGTTACTTTTTATTTTGACTTGTACTATACCATCTGTCCAATAAAAAGTGTATTTATCTATCTATCTATATACAGTTATATAATTGAGAAGTAACAAAGTGTAGTGTGACTGGCGCAGGGTTGCCTTGACCCCGGTCCCGGGCGGCTAAGCTTTTGTGAAGCTCATTATATTTTAAGTAGCCCTAATAGGACTCACTCTTGGGACGTGATGTGATTTAAATTTATTATTACTAAGCTCTCTATCTCTCTCGCTATCTCTCTTTGTCTAATACTAAGGTCTAAAATGCTAAGAAGTTTTTGCGTTTTATTCACGTGGTTTTTAATTTCCTTTTAATTTTGTTTCAGGTATGTAGCAAATGTACTTTTCATCCATACATATATAGAGAACGAAAAATGAAGGATCTGACTACAGGTACGCGAATTAGCCTAGGTTTAAATGTGTAAATTAAGGTGATGTTTTATCGGGTTCTATTGCGACATGAAGTTTGAAGTTGAGATAGAAGGTGTGATTATCCACGCATCTATTATTATGCCGCGGTAAAATATGTACATATTTTGCGAAATATATTTTTTTATAAAATCAACAACATTGAAATTATAAACTCTAATGATCCAAATTATAATAAAAGGAAAATTTATTAATATTTCATAAAATCTTTCAGAAGCACTCAAGTTTCAAATTTTAAAAAAACTTGTGCAAATGCATATCGAGCGATATTCACGTAATTGTGTTATGGAAATACGGCTTTAAATACGTTATATTACTAACAATAAAAAAGAAACTACTAACTATCTGCATTCAAAATATGCAATTTAGCTTCTCATTCCGCCTGTCAACAAGAATATTATACAAATGCTTGATGAAAACTTGAAAGGATTACTTATGATAATAAATTTTATCTTATAAGAATAATCCTACCCATGACCAAACCTAAATTAAATCTCAAAACGGAGTGACGCGGGTAAATCCAGCAATCACACATTCCCTAATAGCAGTTAAAGTCCAGCTCACGAGAGTCGGTCATGTGGAAACTGATATCCCTGCTCTCCGGAGGTACCTGACGTAGCTTAGGCAGGGCGCACATGATAGGTACATACAATTCTATTAAGATAAATGTTGTGCCATATTCATCGCTTCCGTTTTTTTCTATACAAACCTACATGTCACGACAAACATGACTCAAATAACATTTTTTTTCGATATTGAAAAATTTGCAAATAAAAAAAACACGCGACACTAAAGCGAAAAATTTTAGTTCTGTGCAATGTTGCAATTGTACACCAAGTACAAAATAGTAACAAACATACACAAAATGTTATTTGAATCATGTTTGTCGTGACATGTAATTGTTGAATGTTATTATTATTTTATTAGGTATTAATATTGACATATTGACATTAATTACAAATTTATTGTGTTTATTGTATTTTTTTCATTTTTGACGTATAATTAAATAATTATCAATAAATGGTTTATCTTGATTATCGTGAAAGCTTGCTTGTGAAAGGAAATACTGAATTTTACATAGTTTATTGTGTAGATTGAAAAAAACAATATACACATACGTTCCACATGTTGATTATATCAGCAAACAAAAATTTAAATGCGAAGACGAGTTTTTTTTTTGTATAAATTGAGGAACTTAATTACGTCTATTTTTTCTTAATCGCCACAACAAGATAGTATTGTTTTCGGTCAATGTTTTTTTTTTATTGTGCCACGTGACCGATTTGCTTCCTTTGTGCACGTAACGTATTTGAAGCAAGCATTGTTGTAGCGCAACAATTGTGGCACCACTAATGTACGAACCGTGTAACGCCGGTGTGCACCTGGCCTTAATATATCGTGCATTAGGTAAACAAAGGTTTATTTTTTAATAATTCGTCTAATAATTCTCTTGATGATGCCTTTTTTTACTCTGAATTGGTCAGCGCTTGACCTCAAATCCACCTTATTGTGAATCGGTTAACGATCGATCAAGCTTAGGTATCTCGTACTCGTAGATCCGTGTATATGAATTTCTTTGTCTCACATAAGTCGTACAACCTCATATGTGGAAGAAAGAAACATATTAAACTATATTTTTCGATATACGAGTACATATCGAAGTTTACAGTACATTTTTAGTCAATTATTAGTCGATCCAACCTTTATTTTCATTTTGACAGCACCAATAGTTCAAAGTTAACTTTAGCGTAACATGACGCAGTTACGCGTGAGAAAATAAATCAACATCGTGTTACTATAATCACTTGGTCACAACACTATAACTGTCAAACTAGATCTGCCAAAATGAAAATAAACGACTAGATCTATAATAGAAAATTGTCCCTAAGTTTAGGTCGCTGTAAGCACGTGCCAGACCTAAGCTCGTTTTGCCTTTGAGTTTTTTACTGTCGCGTTATTTATACGATCTTTTTGAAAGACTTCGAAAAAACATATTCTTTGATTTCGCAGCCCAGATTATAAGGCAGTCAAGTCTTATATTTCCAATTTCTACCTAGAAAATAACTTTGCTATTTATAATAAACAAGGTCATAAGAAGCTTATTCGTATTTCAGTCAATGAAAGTCTCCGTCGTTATTACCTACTTGAATAAAACTAGATATGCCCCGCGGTTTCAAAAGCTTTAATCTGAGACGGAAAGTAGCTCATGCATTAACCCAAAGCTTACGTTATTTACGTAGGAAATGTCATGCCAATCGATTTAGTCTTTATTTTATGTATGAGCGTGAAATAGTAACAAACATACACACACATACGTACAAACTTTCGCCTTTATACTATTAGTAGGATGGGGAGGGATAGGACAAACTCACAGGTGTCACAAAGTAAAGCAATAGTAATTTCTCAGTTGGCTTACTGCGGGTTATTAAGTTAATCTGGATGTGGTAATGTTCTCGTTATGATTCCCTGCCGAGGCGCGTCGACTAAATAATTCATAAGGGGAGCCACGGGACGAACGGTTTACATGTTCGCAAGGTCGCCAACTAATGTTGTGTTTATTTAGCTATTATATTTTGTCGCTGATCAAAACGCTTAGTTGTAATGAGTAAAAACTATCACGCTTTATGAGATAAAGCCTGGTTACCGTCGGTAGAGGATAATTGGGTTCCGTTTTAACCTTTTTGGTACGGCCATATCTTCTACTGCTACTACTTTAAACTGTACTGTTAACAATGTTACGTTAAACTGCTCGGTCGTCTAGTCAATAGCGTGCTAGTTAATAGTTAATAACTGGTGCTATGAAGCGTTATTGTTACAATATTGTGCAAATGAACTGAAATCCACCTACAGTAAGTATCGTACAGCCGCCGAGGGATTCAATTAAAGTTAGCACGCGCTCGACTCTCAGCCAAAAGATAATAAGTTTGTCAAAGCATCGTTGTTTTGAGATAATTTGCGGAGCACGGTTCTGATTTGAGTTTTGCTTCGCAGATACTCCTTCTTGTTGTTATGTTCTGTATGTTCCCACACTGTTATCTCTTGCTTAACGTCGTTTGTGTTAGGTTTCATCTCAGTGGATTTATTTTGTAGGCTGCCTGACTTGCAAAACTTTTGAAATGTTTTATAAGTACTTGTGTTGAACTCTTGTTACTAAATTAACTTCTTCTTCTTCGTACGAGCTAAATTGCCAAGCTCTGGTGTCGAGAAATTTTAAGCCGTTCGAAGGCCTCTGACTTACCTACAATTTAACGTGCCATCCGACCCATGAAAATACCACTTGAAAAATGACTTGTAAATGGTCATCCATCCAAATTTAATCTACATCGTTTGTTGCTTAGCTTCGATGATCGCGTCAGATATCCTTAGTTAGCCGAGCTACAGGCGCTAAGAAGAAGAAGAAGAAGAACTAAAGTAAAGGTGTTTTTTGATGAACTTTACAGTAAAATTAAAAGGTTAATATTGGATCACCAATGAATTTATCATAATTGTCTACCCCCAAACCTTCTACATGGGAATCCCACAGCATATTTTCCTTCCGTATCACTCTTTTATTAAGCAAACCACTTCTTTTTAAGTCGACCTATTCCTCGCATACCTTCTACTGTCACGCCCGAGTTATGTCGGTTACTTTTGTTCTCTAATACACCTGAGAACAAAAGAACTTCGTTGCTGGTTCGATCCCGCAGAGAAATACCGAGCATTGTTTTTTATCGCCGAAAAGCTCGAGCTCATTGGCGGGGATCGAACACGCGACCTTTCGGGACGTTAACCAACCGTACACCCGACTGAGCTATCACAGCTTCAATGCTATAGGGGAGGGCGGGCGATGTAGGTCGTGTAATCAGCCGTCGTCACGTGACATCTTGTTGTCCGGGACATCGATCAATCTTCATGTATATTCATGATGTTTTAATTCGGAGCCAGCCGTGTGTTAGTAACGTCCTCGGAGATTACATTTGTTGATAGTTGTTTATATATGTTGTTGATAGGTATCGCCGAATGTGTTTACTATTATGCTAATATGGATCATCTCCATTACGCTCCCTACAGCTTACATTATCTACTTCTGTTTACTCGTGCTGCTTATCGCTGTTAACGATATTTTAGGAACGCGGTCTAATATTCATTTTGTGTTCCGAGAATAGCTCGGTTTTACATATTGTTTTGTTATAACGAAGCGCCTGTAGCTCGGCTAACTATAGTGATCTATTGCGATCATCGAAACTAAGCAACGGTCGATGAGGACGGGTGACCATACAGAAGACTGTCGTTTTGAAAGTAGCATTTTCATCTGGGCGTTACCGTGGATCGGGTGACTCGTTAAATTATAGGTCCCGGCTGTTAATCTCACAAGCAGTCTTTAAGCCAAGTCAGAGGCCTTTGGGCGGCTTGTACACTATCGGCATCAGAGCTTGGCCACTTAGCTCATACAAGAAGAAGAAGATACCTGCATATGTACATATGTCAGACATTACAAGTTTAAACATACTAATATAAACTGTAAATTAATATTACTTCAAGTCTGGGCATCTATAATAAGAATATTACCATACATTTTCTTCTTCGAACGGCTAAATGTCTGCACTGCACTGGTGTTGAGAATTTTTAAGCCACCAGAAGGTCTTTGAATTGGCTTCGAACAAAGAAAAAATCATACGAAGAAGAAGAAGAAATTTACCTTTAAAGTAATGCCGAGCCTTTATTAAAATACAGAAGGGAGTGTTTTGCGCGGCAATGTCGGCCAATAGGCGATATCTCCTGGTATGGCGGAATGAGGATGCAATTTGCCTTGATTGGAGCTAGATTGTGGCAGATAAACCGGAGCTTCGACGTACCGTTTACAAACGAGGGAGAAATTGTTGAACGCCCCGGGTGTGCGTTACGGCTGAAAACTTCCGGATTACTTCCGGGGTGTGTGCTGAGACAAATCTTCCTTGTTAAGCCAGGAAGACGGTGTTAGGTGGTTGCGCACCACCTAACACCGTCTTCCGGTAGGGACGTTTTCTGCAGAATCTTCTGTAACGAGTCAAAATTGTAAACGATCTCACTTACATTATAGCTATTTTTATATTGATTTCGAATTACCTAAAACATCTTCAAATCTCACATCTTTTATCTAAATAAGTACTCGTATTATCAAATGATTAAGGTACTATAATAAGATGTTAGTCTAATTGTCTATATTACAGGCTCTACAGCCTAGCTTAGACAGCTGTAGATCAACTGTTCTAAAAATACAAATGTACTCTTTTTTTGTATACATTCTCTTTTTTTTCCTTTAATTTGTACCTTTGTTCCAAATTTACTGATGTACCAATAAAACAATTTTGATTTGATTTGATGATTTGAATTTAATTACACACACAAACCTAGTAAACTATCACGTCTAGTATGTCGCTTCACCCAAATCAAGTGTTTTCTATACACGTTCTAGAAACTAGCTCAGGGTATCTTACATACTTTCGTTTACATACTTTTAAGAGCCTCCATGATACTCGTACAGGCGCAAGTTCTTCCGAGTAAGTGAATTGTTTTAATAGACACGTAGATGATGGCGATTGCTATTCAGCGCGGGAACGAAGCTCGTCTCACGACACAAAGAAAAAAAAATACCAGTAAGAAGTCTGTGTGAGTGACCTTTGCACCGGGAACGATTAGGGTCGTGTTATTCATTTAGAATTAATTTTCATTTATAACAAAATGCAATTTTTTAATCGATCTTTATGACGACATTTCATTAAATGTTTTAATACGAATTAATTTATTTTAAATTTGACATTAATAATAATTGATTGTTAAGGCTATCCATAGCCATACAACGCGGCAATGCCACGAGCGTTATGGGTACCTTTCCGTCAGGTTCTATCGGGAGTGGCCTATTAAATCAATTTTATGAGTGGTTTTTTTATATTCGTTTTTAATCATATTATCTTCTATCCGTAATAAATTATATATATATTGAGAGCTTTAATAACAAACATTGATTGTTGAATTTACTTATTGCAAGATTAATTTATCAAAACTTTTATTCGAAAAAAAGATTTGAAATTACGAAAATTTGAATACACCGCTAGACAAATTAATGACATTCGCAATAGTAGAAGTATAATTAATAAATAGTAGATTGTAGAATTTATTAATTGAGTTTGTACATAGTATTTTAATCCTTTTAATACAAAATTAATTAGTTAAAAACTAAACTAACATTTTAATTAATTGTAAATTGTATTTTTTGTCTGTTAAATAAGTAATCAATATTATATTTGTATCTGGTAGTTGAAATAATATGTATATAAATAAAATATTAATGTGCTTGTTGAGGCTTTGTTAAGAATAAATATATCAACGCATTAATTAAAATACAAATTTACTCGTTATCATTATTTTTTATTGATAATAATGTTGCATGTGGAACTTTTTACATTTATGTATGCGATTATAATAATTATAGGCTATAATAAATTTGCGGTTGGCCAATATAGCTTAATAATTATAACATACGCAATTAATAAAAAAACGCACATTTATTGCAAGATTAATTTCTTAACACGTTTATTCGAAAAAAAAAATTTAAATTGCGTATAATTGAAAACACGGCTAATCAAATAATTTACATTCACAATGGTAAAACAAGCGGCGAGCATTATGAAAAACAGAAGGCACGAGCCTTCTCACATTATTCTGGTAAATATAAAATTCCCTCTTTCCTGTTGATTACGAAACCAGCAAAAAGTTTTGGCAATGTCGCCGGCGGAATAATAAAAGAGACAATTTCCCAAATTGCCGGTGACGAGTCCCCCGGCCGGCCGCGCGCGGCTAAACCCTTTGTGCATATTTATATATTTGTTACAAGTACATTGTAAACTCTATGTAACGTCACTCGATTTAACGACAAAACTCTCTAAAGCGTCGAAATCAATTGGCTTTAGTTGGTTTAGCTTGTTCCATACAACGATACAGACAAACTCTCTAAAGCGTCGAAATCAATTGGCTTTAGTTGATTTACTCGTAGCTTGTATTCCATACATTGTCTCCGCTTAACCACCACTCTCTATAACGCCATAAAATGCACAGGCCTTTCAGTGTCGTTATATGGAGTTTACACTATAATTCACAGTTTTGTACACTAGATGAACGGTTACTGAAAGTAAAGTTACGAATACATTATATAAAACAAAAAATCCGCCCATGGCTCAAAACTAATTACTGACGTTTGCTTATGTATAAGTAGCCGCTCTGTTCTACCGTGACATATTACTTCTTTTTTTCCGTCCTCCTCTACCAAATACTCCAAACACGATCCGGGACTTTTTCTATTTGTCTTTTTATAGTTTTAATTGTTTGAATTTAAATGTACTACTTTGTTATGTGCCAAATTTAATATTTTTTACTTTTGTATTTAATTTTATTACTTACAATAATATACACATAGTTCGATATGTATTAAGCATTGCTTTTAATATATTACTCATATTATATTCTGCCTCGATTCTAATGATTCACTTTAAGGACTGTAGCGAGGGAAACGTGACTGTCTTAGTATTCGAGTCGCTAGCGCTTGTCTGTTTAGCTATTTCTTAGTGCAGTTGAGTGCTCGAGACTTTTGCCCTAGCCCAAGCGAGGACGAAAGTGCTTGCAATCTTTTTAAATGATAAATAAAAATATAACGTTATAAAATATAAAGCACCTGGCGGCGTGTAACGGCGGTTTCATTGAGAGCGTAATATTAGACTAGGCATGCTCCACTTTAAGTAACGCTCGTAAGTGACGCTCGTATGGTTACGCACCCCGTTAATTTACTGCCGGTACTGTGAACAAAAAAATTTGACCAAGTGTGAGTTGGGCTCGCGCATGAAGGATTCCGTACCATTGTTGTAAGGGAGCCCCCTCCAAATATTTATTTTATTTAAATTTTATAATATATTTTGATAGCTATTATACATTTATATATTTTGTGAAAATTTCAAGTGTCTAGCAGCTACCGTTATTGATATATAACAAAAAAATACGAGAAAAACACGTTTATTGTATGGGGACCCCCTTAATATTTTTTTTTAATATTTGTTGTTATAGCGGCACGGGAAATACATATCTTGTAAAAGTTTCAGCTTTCAGAGAGAGCGTTTGTGCAATTTTTCCAGAAATATGTACTTGTCCGATTTTGATGAGGTAGTCGGTGATCAGTTTGGTTTTATAGCTACATCCTCTTAGATAGGTGTTACAATGACAACCTGCATTTACATGTGTTACTAGTACCAGGGATCAAAAACTAAGAGAGGATTGCTAGTTCCCATACAACAAAGTGTGGCGTGGAAATTTGCCATATTTACCGATGAAACCAAGATGGCGTGGCCAATCGTGCGTGCAGCTTAGTTGTCGCCAATTCCGCAAAGGTGCAGTCGCATAGTGATAAGACGATAGTAGATTGCGTGACCCGAGTGAAGTCGTTTTTAGAAAATTCGAACAGATGGCGCTACGTGTATAGATGATACATGAAGTACGATTTTCAACAAGAGGTTGAGCGTCTTTATATTTACTCGTATTAGTCTATGCTAGGTACTTATAAATTTAGATATGTGCCGCAGGTTTCATAAATTTCTAACTTTATTCTTGTGTTGTTTCATTAAATAGGTTTCTTTGCACAACGAAGTTTTGGAAGTGTTTGTTGTTACGTTTCTAAGTTTGGCATCGAGTTTCGCTACATCAATTGTTTAAATTAACTTCTGTTTCGGCAAACATCCCCGGGCCTTGAACCCCGGCGATATTTTACTCAGGGCGGAGCCGCAAATACGTGCTTCTTTCTATATTCCGCTACAAAAACAGGCTTTATTATCTTTTCCTTAGGGATAACTGTGCGGGGCATGTCTTAGGCATTAACATGGTATTTTTATTGAAACTTTCCTCATAACACGTTTGAGCTCGCCGAATTTATGGATGTAAGAAAGTTATCACATAGTTGTAGCTCTTGGGTGGTAGAGACTGTACGATTGTGGTTTTATAAGTTACAGAGAAACATCATGTCTTGTGTTTTTCTTGTCAGTAATACTAACTAGTAGTTAATATAGACTTATTTATCTAACTAATCGCTAAAGAAATATGTGGATTTACAGCATTAATTTCAAAATGATTTTGATATAAGTAAATGTTTTACGCTGTAAAATATCATATATTCTTGCCGTTATGTGTCATAATAAAATATGCAAAAAAGGTTGTTTATTGTGCCAGTTACCTCAGAACTATGCTATTTATTAACTGATTTTGTTTTTTTTTATCGAATAGCATAATAGTTTGAGATAGATTCCATATTTTTAATTGTTCGTTTTTTACACAGTACGTGCAGATAAGTGCTTGGCGATAGATTTATCAACTTGAGAGTAGTTGCTAGCCAGGCGAACACTAGAAAATATTCAAAATCAAAAATGTTACCTAGTAGGTTTGTAAAGTATAAACACAGGGACAACCCTATGATAGTGTATCGGCACTGACCTGATTGTCCTGTAATGTGACACATGTGAGCTGCTGACCACATTAGCGCGCTGCATAACGTCTCCAACCGTGACGTGTGTCCGATGTAAGGCTGAAGCTCATATTACTGGAAGGGCTGCCTTGTTAATGATGACCCGAATAACATGAAAACATAGTGTGAAGCTTCGATCACGTTGACAAGATACGATACAAGCCACCACATTAAAATTTACAATTTAATTTAGAAAACTAATGTTACCTTTTGACACCAAAATCACCGTCTTCAGCAACAAAATTTGGCATCAAGGATCGTATTATACTGATTGAAGAAACCGTTTTAGATTTACTACCATTCCACTGCAATATAGTAAAACAACTATATTGCAGAGATATAAAGTTAACTTAAAAGTTTTGCGGCCGAAGACATTTTACAAAAAAACTTTTATAAGAATAAACTCATTATGAAAACTGTTATTTGCTCAAACTGTAGCAAATGTAGCTCGGCCAGCTAAGGTGATCTGACACGATCATCGAAGTTAAGCAACGGTCGATGCGGACGGTGTTTGGATGGGTGATCTTGCACAAGACTATCGTTTTTTTAAGTAGCATTTTCATCTAGGTGCTACTGTGGGTCGGATGACACGTTAAATTGTAGGTCCCGGCTATTAGCCTTAGTACAAGCAGTCGTTAAGCCAAGTCAGAGGCCTTCGGGCGGTTCGAAAACTCTCGATACCTTAGCTAGCTGAGCTACAGTTTGAGTAAATAACAGTTTTCATTAAGAGATTATTCTTATAAAAGATCCTTTATGTAAAATGTCTTCGACCGCAAAACTTTAAGTTAACGTTATTTCTCTGCAATATAGTTGTTTTACTATATTGTAGTGGAATTTTGGTGTCAAAAGGAAACATTATTTTTTTTTTTCACGGAAATCTGAAGTATGAATGTGAATACTCTTTTAAACATAAACTTTGAATTATTTCAAGTTATTTAGCATACATTGTTTTGAGAAGGTTTTTAATTAGATTTTAGATTACTATCTGTACCCACCCCGGTTTTACTCGCGTTTATAGTAGCATTTATTGTAATCTCTGCTACCTTTATGATTCCATTTGAAGTCTGTCCGCATCAAGCGTTGTTTAACTTCGATGATCGCGTCAGATCACCTTAGTTAGCCGATCAACGGGCGCTTCACGTTGAAAGCACATCCATGTAATGTCGCTATTTGTCTCAAGGTGAGAGCAATCGGGCACAAGGATACAAGAAAGATCAATCAGGGCATGTTGCGCTCTTGTCGAAGGCCGTCCCTCGCAATCACATCACTGTTCTGCCTCATATACATATACATACATATATTTTCATTAATAGTAATATTCACACTTCTCATATACAAAACTTGCTTTTCATTCGACATGGGTTTCGTACGCAAATGCGACTCTTTTACTGAGAAAAAAAAAACAGTATTTAGCCTAACAGCCAGTTCCGGCTTCGCACGGGCTATAAAATAATCCAAGTTGTAAAGAGAAACAAAATAAAGCCTATGTTACTCGGGGATAATGTAGCTTCCCAACGGTGAAAGAATTGCACAAAACAAACAGTCACACTTACCTAAAAAAAACCTTGGATATACGTCTTTTTTTTTAAGTAAGTGTGACCGTTTGTTTCGTGCAAATATAAAATATGATTTACGATGACAGTTTACAAAGGTGAAAAAAATTTTTGAATCGGTCCAGCAGTTTCGGAACCTATTTGAGTAAAAAAAACAAGTTTTTCTTTTTATAATATTGGTATAGAGATATAGATGGGCTTTCGCTTCATCGCAACTCATCTGATGTTAACTGATGTAGCGATCTAGGATTAAGCGCGCTTGCCTAGAATAAAACGATTCACTCTCGCCTTGAAGACAGAGAGGCAGTATTGAAATAGGTCCATCCGTTTGTGAGCTACGCTGCCATAGATAGACAGACACACAAACACACCCCGATTTTCGTCCGTGGTTAAAACAACATAAAATCAGTGTTTAATTTCTCACACAGCAAACGTGATACTTTGCCGTTTTGTGTTTCATACATTATCTCGATAAAACTCATCGGTTATTAGATTATGACATTAACGTCACGTTTAACTATAGATGTACGAGGATGAATCAAAAAGTTCTTAGAAGTGCACATATATGAAACCTTTTTGGATCAAGTTCAATATTGAAATTAAAGAGTGTATATCACACTATATTTATGCAGACTGTCACTTGTTTTTGTCAGGTCGTTCGCATGTAATACATTTTTTTATGCAACGAGTTGCTAAAAAGTTAAAATTATGGATAAAAGTGAGTTACGTGCGGTGATAAAATATCTCAGTTTGAAAAAAATATCTACGAAGGAAATTTTTTTGGACATTCAGCAGACATTAGGGGGTGATGCTGTACCCTATTCTACGGTTGCGTACTGAATGGCTGAATTTAAAAGAGGTAGATCAAGCTGTAAAGATGAACCGCGTTCTGGGCGGCCTTCAACCTCCATTACAGAAGAAAATGTCAAAAAAGTTGAGAATCTGGTTTTGGAAGACAGAAGAATGACTATAAAACATATAGCTGAGATCCTAAAGATATCTTTTGGTAGCGTTCAACCAATTTTAATTGATTCACTGGGGTTCAAAAAAGTGTCTGCAAGATGGGTGCCACAAATGTTAACCGACGAAAACAAAAAGCGACATTTGGAAATTTCCAAGCGTAATCTCGAAATGTTCCAGCGTGATTCGGATAATTTTTGCCGTCGTCTTGTCACCATGGATGAAACGTGGGTCCACCATTTTGATCCTGAAACTAAAAGACAAAGCATGTCTTGGAAACGACCATCCTCTCCATCCATTAAGAAATTTCGAGCTGCTCCTACCGCTGGCAAAGTTATGGCCTCTGTGTTCTGGGATAGTGAAGGAATCCTTTTTATTGATTACATGCCAAAAGGCCAGACGATTACTGGACCCTATTATGCAAATTTAATCACGAAAGTGCGTGAAGCGATTAAAGAAAAACGTCGTGGAAAACTGTCGTTGGGCGTGTTGTTCCTTCAAGATAACGTTCCTGCTCATCGATCGGAAGTTGCGCTCAACGCAATCCGCTGTGCTGGCTTCAATCTCCTTGACCACCCACCATATTCTCCGGACTTAGCCCCAAGTGATTTTCACTTATTTCCAAAATTAAAACAGGAAATTCGTGGAACAAAATTTCACGATAATGACGCGGTTATAGCTGCCGAAGAGGAATTTTTCGAGGGTCAAGAAAATATTTTTTTTCACAAGGAATAAGGAAGTTAGAAACGCGTTATTCTAAATGCATTGCATTGGAGGGAGATTATGTAGAAAAATAAAATATTATTATTTAAATCTTTGCATGTTTTAATATTGATTCCAAGAATTTTTTGATTCACCCTCGTAGGTACATAAAGACACCTGATACAGGTGATCTCTAATGGTACGTTTACACGCTTGCCAAGCCTTGGTAAGGATCGACAATCGCAAGCATGTAAATAGGGCGTTTGGCTTGGCTTGCGTGGGCTTGTGCCTGCTTGCTTCCGATCCAGTCGAGTGTCGGTTTTTTTACGCAGATCAAAGGGCGTTTGCTTGGATGTATATTGCAGACTGACGTATTCACAAGCGTATAAACGCTTTTCAAACGCCAAAACGAGATTTTTGGAGGCTTGGGACTGTTTGCAGTTTGCAAAGGCTTGGCAAGCGTGTAAACGTACCATAACGGTGTATGAAATGACGTGTATCATGAAAGCTTGGGGCGCCATGGAGTCGCCATAAACAATACCTTGGCATTTTGCTTTGTTGCTGATAATATCAAATAATAATATCTTATTTTGCTTATATCGAATAAAAGCTTTTCGTGAAGACGCAATGATACACACAATAGTATCTTATCATTCTAAGAACCTTCCACAAAAAATGCTTTTGAAATATAGATAATGATTGTTTATTTTTCTGTAAGCCTTGAAAAGAAAAAAAATAAACTCTTAAAACCTGCCAAGTGAGAGAAGGACTAGCGCACGAAGGTTTCCGTACTATTAAAAAACTGAAGTAAAAACTTAAAATGAAGTATTTTGTGGGGGTCCCGGCATTATATATTTGGTTTTAATTGAATTACTTATTTTAGTAATATATTATCTTATTATATAGTTGAATAATAACCTTTTTTAAAAAAGCGTTTACCAGCTGACGTTATTAAAATCGTATGTATAGATTGACAATATAGATATATCTTAACCTGTGACAGACCGACAGACGGAATTACAGCGAAGTCTTGTACCTTTTCGGTATAGAATTGAAAAAGCCTGAAAAAATATACTAAAAGTGGCAACACACGTTATGCAAACGTCTCTGGTAAGCTCGGTACTCGCCGACCCGCGCTATACCAGAGCGGCCCGGCGTCGTCGGTTCAATGTCATTACCCGCATTACCTACTCAGCAGCCTCACTCTACCACATTTTTGGAAGAAAGCTTTTGGGCGCATTTTCTGAGGGTTTTTTCACGAAATATTTAAAAGTCCTCTTTATGGACGTACTACGGTCTGGTTGTTTCTTGCTCCTTATATATTTTTTTCCTTTAGTTGCTATCTAGCTTTTGTTTTTCATTGTTAGACTTAGTAGTAGTACACTGATGGATTTATAAAATTAGCTTCAAAGTTTCTGTTTCACAGTTCTAAGGGTCTTTTCCTTTAATATTTTAAAGATTAGTTTGTATAAGTCCCGTCAGTAAAGAAAACGTTTTAAATATAGTTTCGTCTTGCTCACACACATTTTGTTGTGCAAGTGAGAGGACATTGACTTTCGAATTTCCTTTAATGACTATACACAATAGGTAATACGTATAATATTCCTAAGAATAAAAGGTATGTACTGGAATCCGGGAAAAGAACATTATTTTTAACAAAAAGCTTTAATTTCAGTTGTCCGTCATTTTGCTTAAAACATTGTATTATTGAACTGTTTTAAAAAGTATGTTCATTGCAGCTTGCATATTTAACAAAATAACTTTACTTGGATTTTATACAATAAATTCAAGAGATAGTAGAATCTAGATGCCATTCAAGCTAAATAAAATAAAATAAATAAATATTAGGACACATTCACACATGGCTGGTTAGCCCCATACTGAACCATTTCTATATGGTTGCTAACACAACTGATATACTACATATACATACATACATATTATATATAAATACATATTACATATTTAGCACCCAGACCCACAGCCAACAAATTTGTTGACCGGGCCGGGAATCGAACCCGGAACCTTCTGATTAGCAGACCGGCATGGTAACCTTTACGCCAACGAGGTCGTCAAGCTAAACCCTAAATAACGTCAGTTAGTCGTGAAGATAGTCCTTTATTGTCCAGCCTGCTGAATAAGATACTATCGTAACTCCGGTGGCTATACATCACGACGGTTGACAGTATTCCTAACAATTTACATATATCTTGCTCGGCTTTGAATCGACGCATCTACATACATTCCTGGACGAAATAATTCACAATTCGCTTTGTTGTTTCGTGGCATTTTAAAATATTTTCCAGATGTTATTGTTCAGACTTCTAATGGGCAGTAGTACCAGACAAGTTCCACCATGGGCGTCGTCGCTAACTCGTATGGCTACGCGCTTTTCTGATGATATATCCGAATATATACCTACAATAAATAAACTGTATCTGAATTTAAAAGTTGAACATGTTAAATCGCAAATTGTAGGCTCTAGCTCATTGACTAAGTTATTCTTATTGCAATAAAACTGTTTTAAAATTCATATCAGAGGCTGAAACCTATTGACACAAGAGATCGACACTTAGCTTACAAGAAAAGAGAGAATGTTGAAATTGGAATTGTAGTCGTTCGTTACAGATAATCCATATGGAAACTGTATTCATAGTGATTTCATCAAACATAATAAACCATTTCTACTTAATTAATTTGCTCATATTGTGCTGTAGAGTGTACCGGTATAATTGTTCTGTTGCTGACATTTGTAGCGGCTTTATTTTAAAAGCAGCCCAAATTGTGATTTGAAAATTATTTACCTTTTTAAATTTAAACTTCCCTTGTTTTTTAAAACTTAAATGTATTGAAAAATACATTATGGAAACCAGTTTCTTAAATTTACTTTCCTACACAGCCACGTCAGTCAGCAACACTTACGTAGATGAAACACGATTAATATAGAATTACTGATTCGGAAAAAAATATGAATATATCTTAATTCCGATCTAAATCTAGATTCTAGGTCGTTCCAACTAACGACTTCGGGGCTCTGAAACCACCAGACAATTATACCTCCGACGATCATTCTGTACAGAACATATCATTTTTATAACTTTCGTATTAGACATATCGCTATTATAGATGGAAACGCGTTTTGATCAAAGATTACTATTTATACGAGTAGGTCATCAAGGCGAAGATGGCTGAAGGGCAAAATCTTGAATGAATGACTAAATGAATAAATGTATTTTCCAATATTATTTATTTGACGACGTCGTTAGCGTAAGGTTACCATGCCGGTCTGCTAATCAGAAGGTTCCGGGTTCGATTCCCGGCCCGGTCAACACTTTTGTGCTTAACTAAATTTGTTGGCTGTGGGTCTGGGTGTTAAAAATGTATTTATATATAATATGTATGTATGTATATGTAGAATATCAGTTGTGTTAGCAACCATAATACGAGCTAGAAATGGTTCAGTATGGGGCTAACCAGCCGTGTGTGAATGTGTAAAAAAAAACATTTTCCAATGATTCACAAAGATTACATTTCACTTTAATACTAAACTTCAATTGGAATCGTTATAAGATGACGTCACAATGTCTTGAATTTACAGTTTTTAAACTCGTCATCAAAGCTTAACTCATACTACTCACGCAGCTCATACGAAGAAGAAGACAGCAAAAAAATAAGATCCAAACTACTGCGTGTGAACACGGCAGTGTTTTTGCAGAATTTAAAAAATTCAACAAAAAAAAAACTGTTTCCGCAGAACTGAAAACTATAGGTACTTACATAAGAAATAAAATTAAAATATTAAATATTAGGAATCATTTCACACACGGCTGGTTAACCCCATACTGAACCATTTTTAGTAGGAATTATGGTAGCTAACACAACATATATATAATAATAATAATAAGCATTTATTGACCAGTAAACACTATACTACATATACATACATATATATTTTATATAGATACATATTTCATTTTCATTTTCATTTAACACCTAGACCCACAACCAACAAATTTAGTTTAGCACAAATATGTCGGCCGGGCCGGGAATCGAACCCGGAACCTTCTGGTTAGCAGTCCGGCATGGTAACCGTTGCGCCAACGAGGTCGTCTAATATTTTGGTACAAATTGTAAAATTAATAACCTTCGAAATAAATGATTTGATTTCATTTGATTTGAATGCCTTGGGGAAGTAGCCTTAGCCACCGGCTGTGCACTAACTAGCTGCAACTAGATTGTACTGAGGAGTTAACTTTACAGATGACTCGAGGACGTTCGAGTGTTGCGAAACTGACATAATTACACACTCGGAGTATCTACTGTTATATATACATATATATAAATCTCGTGTCTCAATGTTTGTCCTCAATGGACTCCTAAACCACTTAACCGATTATAATAAAATTCGCACACCATGTGCAGTTCGATCCAACTTGAGAGATAGGATAGTTTAAATCTCAAATTATAGTCGCAATTTTAATTTATTGCTAATTATTGTCTGTTATTATTTGACAGTGACAATTATCTGTTAACTCCAAATGATTCTAACAGATGTCGATACCTTTCGACTGGGTTGAGTAAGTAATCAATAGATGGCGCTGCTATGGTAAATCTACGAACGTGTCATATAAGCTACACTATCTATTTTTCATACCCCTAAGTGAGGCAAAACAACGTTTGCCGGGTCAGCTAGTACATATTATTATATATATTGATCCTACACTACTGCTTTGGATGTTCGATAGTCACAGATTTTAAAGAATCATCATCATCAGCCCATTTTCGCTTACTTGCCTATTTTACTACATTTCTAGTATAATGATATACATAGCAATAAGTACCAAAGAAGGTTATCATCAAATCTACAAAAGTATGGATTACTTATCCTACTAATATAATAAATGCGAAAGTTTGTGTGTGTATGTTTGTTACTTCTTCACGCTCACCGATTTTTATAAAAATTGGTATGTACATAGCTTAGACCACATAGGCTACTTTTTATCCCGGATTAACTTCTTTGTATCCTGGATTAACACGGGTAACAGCTGCGGGGCACAGCTAGTATAATATAATTTTGAAGTTTCCAACTTTGCCAAATTCTCAGTTAAAAAGACTGTACTGATGACATAGCATGGATGAGTGTAATCAGCGGCGGCATCCTTTTATCTCCACACCAAGCAGTTAGAGCTGCGTCGGAAAACTTTTATTTGTCCAAGTACACACACAAACCTTTCCAGCATCCGAGCGTCGCCCAGTTTGAGTTACAAACCTTCCAAATTATAATTAAAAGTAAATATTAAACAGGCACAAGAGCTAAAAAGAATTAGCAAATTCGCACGTGAAAGAAAGGTGGAGGGTCTAATTGTTATAAAGAATTCAATTATTACGTCAAAGGACCGCGGTGAAGGCCGCGTAACCACGTGGCGAAATTTTTTTTCATTACGTGTACATATTTTATGAATAGAATAGAATATAATATTCTTTATTCGTCATAACGTATCCTACTTATTACAATTTAAAGGTTATTAATAATAGGATACAATACGTTCTCGTCAAGTTCACATTACTTACGAGTACATTATTCAATTATATTTTAAACCAAACTCTAATCTTTCTTTATAGTAAATCTCATTCAAATCGGCCCACCCGTTAGAATGGAAGGAGTAACAAAAATTTGGAAAATATAGGCCTATCCCCCGGGAACTACATTTGTTTTCGGTATAAAAAGTAGCCACTTTCACAATAAATTTTATCAAAATATGTTCAGCCGTTTGAGCGTGAAGAAGTAACAAACATACACACTTACACACAAACTTTCGTATTCTTTCTTATTAGTTGTTTAATTTTATAATTATTTACTTAAGTAGATGAGAACCGCAGACGTAATTTACGTTAATCTGGGATTAAGAACTTATGGGTTAATCCAATGTATGAGCTAACTCCAGCTATATGTTTCAGCCGCTTGAGCGTAAAATAGTTACAATCACACACATTTACTGATAAGTCCGATAACTCCTTTACTTTAGATTTTACCCAATATCTACCATATAGCAACGATTTAAGCCTTATTATTATTGTGGAATTCTTTGCCAAATTCCCTGTTCCCCGATAACTATAATCTTGCGGTTTTCAAGGCAAGAGTGAACCGGTTTCTTCTAGGCAAGCGCGCTCCACCTTAGATCGCAATATCGCTTACCGTCAGGTGAATTGCGATCAAGCGCAAGCCCATTATGAGTAAAAAAAATATTATTTATTTATTTATTCATATAGCATTACAGATAATTATATTAACTTATTAGCTAATTAATTACTGTACCCTGTACATAGGGTGTAGCTACATCTAACTTAATCTATGTCTACTTATAGTTAAAAATTATTATAAAAATTAAAATTATATCTAGATGAAAAATCAAAAATCTTAAAATACTGGATAATAAAATAAATGTAAATCAGTAAATATATAGCCTATTTTATGTCATCTTCAAAAAATCTGATATATTATAATAGCATTTGGCATTGAGGTATTTCTTTAGCTGGTTTTGGAAGTTAATGACTTTTGTTTGGTGTATTATGTCCTGTGGTATTTTATTGTAGATTTTTATGCTCATATATTCAGGTCCATTCTTCAGGTCCATTATAAGAATAGAAGATATAATACTCATTTTTCTAAATAGAAGATGTTATATTCTCTTTTCCTATAGCAATATCATTATTTTTTGTAGAGCAGTGAGAAGAGTAAACAATGATCGATGCAATCTTCGTTCACCGAGGACGAGCTTTCCTTTCCCATTAGCGACGAGAGCTCAATTTTCCATCTCCCATTGAACGACACCAGATATCAGTAATGGGGATGCAGTCGGGCGGAATCAACGTCTGTGTCTTTGAGATAAAAATAGATACCTACAGAGGCACAACTCAGAAGTATAATGACTGCATTCAACGCGTTTTCTATACCAATATTATAGAGAAGAAAAGTTTGATTTTTTAACTTATTGACTCAGGCGTTACTTTGCGGAAATCCATTGTAAATAGAAGACAAAATTAAATATTTTGTGTACTTCCGCTGTGATCCGAAATCCAAATTAAGACAAGTAAAGGAAAAATTAACTAAGATTAACTAAGACTAATTAACTAAGATTAATTAAGATTAACGTTACCTATCACAATTCGGAAATTCTTAACTCTACACGTGTTTCGCCTAACCACAAGGCATCATCAGGAGTTGCTGACTCTTGTGAATCGAAATCGATTTCGATAGTATTTCGACAGTACACTAAATATTTAATTTTGTCTTTTGTTTGATTTTTCGTTTTTTGACGCGAATAGGCTCCGAAACTACTGGACCGATTTGAAAAATTATTTCGCCTTTCGGAAGCTACATTCCCTGAGTATTTTAGGCTATATTTTGTTTCACTTTGCAACTTAGATTATTTTATAGCTGGTGCGAAGCCGGGACGATCTGCTTGTGAAAAATAAAACAGTGTATCTTATATTATTATTGTATTAATGGCCTCAAACTTGTCTGAAGTCGATTAATTATTCTACACAATTTTTTGTAAAGACTGCCAGAAAAAAAATACTATATAGTCATACACGTACGTACTACCCAAAGAATCTCAGACTTACTTATACTCTTCACAACTTTTGACTAGCAAGACGTGTAACCACACGAGTCGGTGACACTACGGTCTAAGGCAGCATGCCTAGTCTGTAATGACTAGCTCTCGAGGAGACTGGACGAATACACTGTTGGGTGCTTGGCGACAGATTTTCAAGGATTTTTTTTTTGAGGGTGCTAGCCTGGCAAGCTCTAGAAAATGCCCTACCATCATCCTATTTTTGTTTTTCTCCATGTTTTTCTTGACCTAAAGCTAGTGCTAGTTAGTGTATGGCAGGTATCGAACCCACGATCTACGGGGCGTGAAGCGGCTGTGATAGGCTGCACGACCGATTGAGTTGTCATCTATTCAACAAGTTAAAAAAAGTTGTTGATTTTCTGTAGGTAGTGATGAATGTAAACATATATATTTTTAGGCAAAATTTTAATTAAATTTTGAGCGGATTTTATTGTAAGTTAATAATTTTATAGTTAGGCTCACATCCAGTAGTTTATAAACATTTGTAAGTTTAATTAAGTTAGTTATATATCTAAGTTAGTTTGATAAGGACTGGGCCACCAAAGCCGAAGACCGGGCTGACTGGAAGGAGAGAAGGGAGGCCTTTGCCCAGCAGTGGGACACAACAGGCTTATAATAATAATAATAGTTATATATCTAGTTTGTAAACAGTATTGAGGACTTTCAAATAAAAAAAAAAAGTCATCGGATAGATGAAATTGGGTCATCGTTCTAACTTTTAAAATGTATGTTTCTGTAGTGTAATATTCTGCATCAATGTGCGCTTGTAGCTAGGTCTGGCGCGGACAGGTACTGATGTGGTTATGACGATACGAAAGCAATCTGCGACCTGTTCTCAGGTCCCCCGCACCAGCTGTGTGGAATGAAGGCTTTTAAACTCATGGATATGTCGTGCTCTTTGCATTTCTGTTTTGATACCGGTACATTGAATTTTCAGATAGCAAGATTCTGCTCGAGTTTAAAGATGGTTTGAATTCAATGCTATTTGTGTAAAGAAAATATTATTAGATTTGTTTTCTTTGTCACGTGTCTTAAAATATCACAATATTAAATGTAAAAGTAAAAAATACTTTATTAATCTGCATTTTGTTATACTAATAATTACTATTATGAGTACTTCATTAACATGAAAATTACCGTATTATATTGTTTAATTAATTTAATGTCAAATTGTTATTAATAAAAGAACAGTATGTCAATTATATTGATGATGATTAATCAATATTAATATTATTAGTGTACAAATGACTAAATATTTTTTCTGTATCGGCGATGCCATAGACATTAACAACACATGCACAAACAAGCAAACTCAATACAGGCGTCACTAGTTATAGTTAACCGTTATAAAAAATCTGTTTCGCTGTGAGAATCAAACGCAGTTTTCTGACGCAACAGGCCTATAGGCTTTTACAAAGCAGTCATGAACTTGAAAAGGAATGAGATAGCTTAGAATAGATCAAACTACCCACTCGTATATTTTGAGTTGGTATAGGCAACACATTTAGTTTAAAAAATTGCATAATTTTAGTTTAATAAAACTAAATAGTTAATTAATTACTCATATACTGATAATCGCAAAAAACAACATTAGTTTCTTATAATAATAAGAGCTACAACAGATATAAAAAAGATTTGAACGTATCCGTATCTTATCTTATATCTTAAAAAGAGCAATTCTTGTATTTATATAATTGGAATCTCAGAATCGGCTCCAACGATGTTCATAAAATTTAGTATATAGGGGGTTTCGGTGTCGATAAATCGTTCTAGCTAGGAATCATTTTCAGAAAATGTCTTATAAAAAAAAAACATTACCAGATCAAGCAGGTACTTATGATAATTAGGAAACCACCTATTTCATGGAGCTTATATACTAAGATATAGTGCTGTACGTTTTATAGCCCTTAACTTTGTAAAGACCATAAATAATCCAGTTCTTTATTATCACGTCCACTTTCGCTGTGTAAACGAATCGGCTTTGTCATTAGAAACCAGAGCCGAGTGTCCCTCATTAAACTCCACTCCGGTTGTTTACCGAATGTTGTTCCAGCACAAAGTTACTGGGCGGCCTGATGGTGTTGAACAATGTTTTTGTTCATAGCGCCATAATAATACTAGGAATTTTATTCAAAGTTGGAATGAGTATTGAAAAGCTTTATTAAAGGTATTTTAACTTATTGACCCAGGCGTTACTTTGCGGAAATTCATGGTAAATAGATGACAAAATTAAATATTTAGTGTACTTCCGCTGTGATCCGAAATCCAAATTAAGACAAGTAAAGGTAAAGTTAAGATATTAAGAAAAATTAACTAAGATTAATAAACTAAAATAAATTAACTAAGATTAATTAAGATTAACGTTACCAATCACAATTCGGAAATTCTTAACTCTACACGTGTTTCGCCTAACCAATCATCAGGAGATGCTGACTCTTCGAACGACAAGTCGAGAGTGAAAGTGAAGAGTGAAACTCTCGACTTGTCGTTCGAAAGTAATTTTTCCTTTACTTGTCTTAATTTGGATTTCGGATCACAGCGGAAGTACACTAAATATTTAATTTTGTCTTCTATTTAAAGGTGTTTTATATCTATTTTTTGACCTTTTAAATTATTTTTTTCTTAAATATTCGTTACGTTGCTGTTTCCAAAATTCATACAGTCTATAGATAGATAGATCGTCATTTATTCGTTGTCATTCTTTATCAGACATTAGCAGATCGTCCCGGCTTCGCATTGGTTTTAAAATAATCTAAGTTGCAAGTGAAACAAAATATAGCCTATATTACTCGGGGATAATTTAGCTTTCCAACGGTGAAAAAACTTTTCAAATCGGTCCAGTAGTTTTCAAAGCCTATTTGCGTCACACAAACAAACAAACAGAAAATCGAAATTTTCCTCGTTATATTTTTTTTATTGGTATATACAAAAGTTATTTAAACTAAAACTAAAATAAAGACTTCAAACAAAAATAGTGTGCTGCAATTGGCGACCTTATAGCTTAAAGCGATCTTTTTCAGGCAACCTTTGCATGGAAAGGAGTCTATATGATTAAACTTATTAAAAACGGATATCAGACTAACTAGAAATACCTCAGCGTTAAGATTACGCTTCGTTTCTTAAAAAAAAAAAAACTGCACAAACACATCGCTTCCCGTTTGATAAAAATAAGTTGGAAACGACATACATGCTCGAATCAAAACCATGAAAAAATATCATGCAGTAAACATTAAGCATAAACTGGCAGATGTACACTCCATTGACTATGCAAACAGAGAATACTGTCATAGAGAACTGCCGATATCGCTTATTCTGCCGCTTGGATACAGTGATTCTAAAGCACACACTAGGCGTGCTTCGCGGTTTTACTCGGAATGAAGCAAGAAAAAAAACTGTATTAATCCTAGCTTTATGAAGAGTATTTTTTTTCTCACAGTTTATTATTAAAAAGTGACAAAAATACAAACGAAAATAGCTAAATTGTATGACTAACAGCACCATCTATTGGCAGAATTATTTAACTTGAGGTTGGGGTCTAGCCAGGTGAGCACTAGAAAATGTTCTATCGCCATACGAAATAAAATCTTACTACAATACATTTCCAGAGTGACAGTTTTTTTTTTTTTTTTTATCTAACCTATATTGTCCCACTGTTGGGCAAAGGTCTCCCCCAATGATTTCCACGCTTTTCTGTCCTGGGCCAGTTCCTTCCAGTTGTTGTGGAAGTCCACCAACTCCTTGCGCCATCGAGTTGGCGGCCTGCCTCGTCGTCTTCTGCCATCTAAAAAATCCCACTCCATGGAAACCTTTGCCCAACGGTCAGGGTACTCAGGGTGCATCCTGCACACGTGGCCGGCCCACTCCCATTTGAGCCTGGCAGCCTTTTTTGCTACTTCGCCATTTATTTAAAACAAACAAGATCAACTCTGATAAAAATTTGATAACACGATATTGAGGGCCGTAGCACGCCTACGCTACTGCTCGTAGATAGTCTACGTCGGCTACGTATTAGCAAATTACATGAAGTAATTCCTTCCATTATCGGACGAGCAGGGAAAGGCCAAGGCGGCATCGGTTTACGGCCGAAGTGCCCAAGGCACGCACTAAGCGTTTTGCCTTCACCTTTGTTGTCCGAACCGCCAAACTTTGGAATTCCTTGCTAAATTCCATGTTCCCCAATGACTACAAACTAGCGATTTACAAGGCGAGAGTGATCCGGTTCCTTCTAGGTAAGCGCGATCCACCGTAGACCTCAATATCACTTACCATCAGGTGAATTTTGGTCAAGCGTTGACATATACTGAGTAAAAAAAAATTGCCTGCATGACTTAAATTTGTGTGATCGTTTCTAGTCTTTTTAATGGTTTGCAATACATTATCTCGATATATGGACAAAAAATAATAATAATAATATACTAATTACTACAACTTTAATATTAGATACATAATGTAAATCTAATCTAAAATTAATTTAATTAAAAGTATATCTAATCTAAAAAGCCATTGCCAGTGGGAAGAGCACAAATGCCAACCGAGTTGCCTCTTTGTATAGCAACGCTAATCCGCTGTGCAAAGTAGACTAAATTTTGGTCTCGAGTAGCGTCGACCAAGCGCTTCTTTAAATCATTGAATAAGGAATTTAATAATGAATGAATGATTGAATGAATGTATGAATGAATGAATGAATGTTATATATTTTCCAATAAGTCACAAAGATATTAAATTTCACTTATAATACTAAACTTCGACCTTGGAATCGTCAATGATGTCATTATAACGCAATAATGCGTGTAGTGTGTCTGTAACGTATGTTATTTGAGGCCAATGAAGCTCTGTATTTCTGTTGCTTCTGTGACTACGGAACCCTGAGATGTCAGTGCGCTATTTGTCGGGAAGTTTGTTGTCACTTAACGCCAGCGGCAGAGCCTTGAGCGTGTTGCGGAAATACTCTAAGTGACATGCACTTCATCTCTCACGAGCGTGTGTGGAACCTGCCGAGTCTGGATACAGCATTCTATTATGTATGTACGAGTATTTATAAGATAATATTATAATAATAATAATAAAAATAAGTAGCCCACATCATTCACCAGAAATTAGCTCTAAAGCATAAACTTCTTCAAGCCAAAGCTGTGCCGTATTATCAATATAATCCGAAACCGGTGCTGGAGAATCAGGGTTACCGTATATACTTTGACAGAGCCATATTGACCGACAGAACAGTACACAACAATAGACCTGACATTACTCTTATCGACAAAATAAATAAACATACTTATCTAATTGTTTTTTTCTCTCCCTACCCTCGGAATAAGTAGCTGTGTTGGAATTACGTTGTGCTTTTTTTGATGATAAATAATTGATTAAACGAGTTATTTGCGATAAATTTGTGTTTGAAGTGTTAGAAAATAAATTAAAATCGTGTACGAAATATAAATTTAGCAAGAAATTGTGTTTGTGAAGTTACATTACGAAACAAAAAATTTACAAGTAGCTGTGTTGGAATTACGTTGTGCACTTTTTTGACGTTAAATATTTGTTAATGCGAGTTAATCGCAATAAATAAGTGTTTAAAGTGTTAATAAATCAATAAAAATCGTGTACAAAATATAACTTTTACCAAAAATTGTGTTTGTGAAGTGTCATTACAAATCGAAAAACTTCCGTTATTTTTTTTCAATTCTTGTTTTCCGTAAACTAATAAGTAATATGAAGTGTTTTGTGTGCGATAGTGTCTGTAACGAGGACAACCTGGTGCAATGTGACGGTTGTAAGAGATTCATATGTCTGCAATGCAGTAACCTGACAAGCAGCGAGGCGCGGGTCATGGGGCTCAAAGGGAAGCGCACGCTTCTGTATTTGTGCCCTCCGTGTCGCGAGGCTCTCTTTCAAGTTCCTCAACTAATTAAGTCTTACGATCTGTTGCGCGCTGAGGTTAATGACATCAAATCGAAATTAGAACAGCCTCGCGCCCAAAGCTACGCAGCAGCCGCCGCCTCTCCTGTAGCCGCGTCCACACCTGTCGCCGTCGGCGCAGGCGCGCAAACCGCGCCGGCGCCGGCTCTCAACACTAATGCGGTGCTCGAAGAGCTGCTGGAACGTGAGCGGCGTGCCAGCAACGTAGTGCTTGTGGGTGTTGAGGAGAGTGCTTCGGACAGCGGTAACGTTAGGAAAGCGCACGACGAATCACTAGTGAAGCAGGTGCTTCGCGAAGTGCACGGGGCTGACGTCTCTGATAAGGTGGTATCGGTACTGCGGCTGGGACGCCGTGAGCCGGGCAAGAAACGCCCGGTGAAGGTAGTACTGAAATCGCGCCAGGATGCCATATCGACCCTTAAAAATAAAAGTAAGGTAACCAAGGAGGTAAGAGTCTACGACGATAAAACACCCTTGCAACGGGAGGAACTGCAAAAGCTGCGTGAAAATCTTAAAACACGGCTTGAAAAGGGTGAGTCGAATTTAACTATAAAATATGTGAAAGGCGCACCTAAGATAGTTCAAAAAAACTAATATACTCATCCAGAAGCCCATACTATGATATCACTTTTATGTACACAAATCTGTTCTCATTGCACCCCAAATTTGATCTTTTGTTGCAACGGGTTGTTGCCACGAGCCCATCTATTGTTATTGTTACCGAAACCTGGTTAAATAGTAGGGATCGTAGCAGCTCTTACAATATTCCCGGTTACACTCTTCATAGATTAGACCGTAAACATAAGAAAAAGAAATCAGAAGGCAAAACAAGAGGAGGAGGTGTGGCTATGTATGTAAAGAACCAGGTCAATGGAGTACCTATTATAGTGAGGCAAAACACAAAATATATGTGTGATGATGTAGAAGCACTTTACCTCGACATCCAACATGGTAGTTATCATTTTCTTGTGGTTGGAGTATATAGACCTGATGACAAAGAAGATTTCTTGTGGAAACCTCGGGACACCAAATTAATGGAGAAAATCCAAACAGCATCGGAGAATAATACTGTTGTTATCGTGGGTGACTTTAACTACAAATCTTTAAGTTGGCCTTTATCATCTGGAGAGTTGCAAATGAAACAGCAGATTACTAAACCAGAGGATATCTTTATTAATATGTATATTAACAGTAATCTTTTTCAAATTGTTGAAAACCCTACTCGGTTCCAAATAAATCAGACTCCTTCTCTGCTGGATCTCATATTGGTAAATGAGGAAGGCTTAATCAAAAATGTTTCTCATAATCCTCCGGTTGGAAAGAGTGACCATTGTGTGTTGGAGTTCAGCATTCAGCTACTTACGCAAACGGAACGCACATTACCTAAGTATAGAAGGAACTTTTCACTTATTAACTTCATTGATTATAAAATTGAACTTCAAAACAAGCTTGATACTATCGACAGCTCCTTTTGCACTGAACAGATTTGGTCATTTTTACAAGATTCAATTAATCTGACCTCTGATTCATTTGCTCCCTTGAAGGAAATTAGACCTGTGAAGATTAAAAATAAGCCCTGGATAACCAAAGAAGTTCTAGGATTAATAACAAAGAAAAAGGTACTCTGGGATAAGTATAAAATATCGAAGGATCAGAATGATTACAAGCTATACCGTGACCTGAATAATAAATGTGTAACCATTTCAAGAAAAGAAAGATGCATTTATGAAAGCAGAATTTTAGGCTACGGTGATAAAACATTTTACTCTCATATTCGTAAATGTATAAGCACAAAAGTAAGTATTCCACCAGCAATTCGAAGTCAGAGTGGAAATCTAGTAACAAAGCCTGAGGATATTGCTAACGTTTTTGCTGATGAATTTCAAAGAGCATACTCTGTAGAGCCAGCCATGTCAACAGATCTTAGAGTTTCAACAGTAGCCCGCATTGAAGAAACCTTATGTGACATATCTTTTGATACAAATGAAGTGGAAAAAGCTTTGTTGGGCCTGAACACTCAATCGGCTCCTGGTCCAGACTTGCTTCCAGGGTGCATTCTGAAAAACTGTGCAGAGGTTATTGCTCCAGTGTTGACTATACTTATGAAAAGCTCCTTTGACTCAGGCTACTTACCTCAGGCCTGGAAACATGCTATTGTTACTCCCATATTCAAGAAAGGTGACAAAACCAAACCAGAAAACTTCCGACCTATTAGTCTTACTAGCATAGTCGTGAAAGTGATGGAAAAGGTTATATGCAAATGCCTCACACGCTTCTTGAATAGGGAATGTGTCATCTCAGTGAAGCAGCATGGGTTTGTAGAGAAGCGGTCAACAGTAACAAACTTGCTCTCTTGTGTGCAGTCCTGGTGCAAACAGGTGGATGGTCAAAACCCGGTTGACATTATCTATTTAGACTTTGAACGTGCCTTTGATAAAGTCCCGCACCAACGCCTCTTAGCGAAGCTGGACCATTTCGGCATACGAGGGAAGCTTCTAGTATGGATAACTAATTACTTGTTGGACAGAACCTTTCAAGTCCGAGTGGGTGACTGCTTATCACAGTGTAGACAAGTCCTTAGCGGCGTTCCACAGGGCTCAGTGCTTGCTCCACTCTTGTTCGGCTTATTCATAACTGACTTGATTGAGCTCATAAAGTGTGATACGGCATTTTTCGCTGATGATGGAAAACTCTTTACTAATCCGCTCATTAACTCAGGCCAACTCCAGCAAGACATTGAACGTATACAACTCTGGACAATGGATTGGGTCATTAAATTGAATGCTGCCAAATGTAGTGTCTTACACCTGGGACGGAATAATCCCCAGATAACTTATAGCCTAGAGGGTCATGCCATAGCCAAAGTCCAGCAACAAAAAGATCTTGGAGTTGTTATTTCATCTGACCTAAAGTGGGAAGAGCACACAAGCATGATTGCTAAAAAGGCAAACTCTTTTATCTATGTGATCCGTAAAGCTTTTTCTTCAATGACCATTGAAATTTTCACCAAGATATATAAGACCTACATCAGACCGCTGTTGGAGTATGGGTTCCAAGTTTGGAGCCCATACTTCCGAAAGGACATTGACCTCCTAGAAAGTGTTCAAAGAAGAGCTACCAAGATTCCTCCAGCCTTACGTCGCAAGACTTATGAGCAGCGATTGAAAGCCCTGCGTCTCACCACACTGGAAGAAAGGCGGTTACGTGGGGATCTAATTGAGACTTTTAAAATTATTAATGGCTTCTATAACCTTCCTTATTTAGCAGACAGTTTTAAAAATTGTAATCGTTGCGAGAATAGCAGAAGCCATAACCAAAAAATCCAGCGTGATCCTGCCAAGACTAATACAGGGCATCATATACTCAGCAACAGAGTGGTTCACAATTGGAACAAGTTGCCCGAGGAAGTAGTCAGTGCTACGTCAGTGAACAGCTTTAAAAACCGGCTTGATAGCTGGCTGCAGAAATCAAAAAAATCTCTTGCTAACCTGTGATCAGTGCACCAGTGGACTTTAAACATTGACATAGAACAATGGACATTTTATGAACTGTTAAAAATCTAATTTCAACTCAGTGTGATATAGGCATATCAGCATTTTGCTGCTCGCCTATTTATCAAATAAATAAATAATTGACATTGCAGTACCAAATACACATAATTTACAAAAAACAATCACTGAAAAAATCCATAAATATACGGAATTAAAGGAAGAGATTATCCAACTTTGGAACATGAACAGAGTATCGATTGTACCTCTGGTTCTCTCCAGCACCGGGGTCATCCCCAAACACCTACTCCATTACCTCAAGCAAATCTAGACTCCAACACATATATGACGATGCAAAAAGCTGCTATTCTTAACACATGCAGGATTGTTCGGAAGTTCTTACAAGATGACATGACTATTGAAAACAACCCCCACGGCAATCTAAACTTGGCTTAGGCCCGTGGTTTTTGCATTTACTTATCGAAATTCTTCAAATTTCGAGAAGTCGTAAAGATTACAAATAAAAATAATAATAATATCTTTATTAGCATAAAGAATATACATATTTAATTTGAACCATTAGTGCTGAACTAGTATGCAAATGTGATTCAGGACCGATGGCCTCTCCCACAGAATATGAACAAGTCTGTTTATCACATAATTATGATACAAAGGATTTGAACAAAAGATAAAAGATGAGAAAAAAAAACAAAAATCATTACTAGTGTTACTTATTACTTAACCTAAGTTTATATAAAAAAAAACAGTATAAAGAAAAACAACAAATTATACTGTTATATAATGATGCGTGCTCATTGACATCAGTTCTAATTCTAATTTGAAGTGGGGGTGATGAGACCTGCACTGACATCCCGCTAGGGGCGTATTGTGCATTCCCCCTTACCAGCCTACCCAAGCCAACCGAGCTCCTTGAAGTAACGGAACACAGCCCTGTGTCCCTTGCATACCTGTTCCACCCCCTGTTGCGTCAGATCGTCTGTTTGTCTGAAGATTAGCAATGGAAGGCGAACTTTCATCTTGAGCTGCTATCATCAGTGCATAGCACCAGTTTGCTAGCTGGGCTTGCATCAATGTCTGCACGCGTGTGTGTCGAGTGTAGTGTGAATGAGTGTATGGTAATATAATGTAGGAATGTGTATGTATGTTTGACGACCTCGTTAGCGCAACGGTTACCATGCCAGTCTGCTAATCAGAAGGTTCCGGGTTCGATTCCCGGCCCGGTCAACATCTTTGTGCTTAACTAAATTTGTTGGCTGTGGGTCTGGGTGTTAAATATGTATTTATATATAATATGTATGTATGTATATGTAGTATATCAGTTGTGTTAGCGACCATAATACGAGCTAGAAATGGTTCAGTATGGGGCTAACCAGCCGTGTGTGAATGTGTCCTAATATTTATTTATTTATTTATTTATGTGTGTGTAATATTATTAAGATAAGATAATTGAGATATAAAGTACGTTTTAAAGCATACATACTATCTAGGCTAATGATATCTAATACTACATTTTAGATGCGATGTACATGCCTGCGCCTGTAGCTCAGCTGCCGGAGGTGATCCAACGCGATCATTGAGTCTTTGAATGGGTGCCACGGACAAGACTGTATGTTAAAAAGTGGCATTTTCATCTGGAGGCTATCGTGGGTCGAATGACACCGTTAAATTGGAAGTCCCGGCTGTTAGTCTTAGTACAAGCAGTCGTTAAACCAAGTTAGAAGCCTTCGGGTGGCTTGAAAACCCTCGACACCAGAGTAGCCACTAAGCTCATAAGAAGAAGTTGCATAGGGTTTGATGGTAAATAAATAATTTTATTTCAGGATATTACGTTACCTATTACTTACCAGCATAAATACGCACGGATAGAAAGATATACCTACATTTTTAAAGATAGTTTTAAATATAAATAAACCTCTTATTTGGAAAATGTATTACTAGTTTGTAGATACATAAAATATATGATTATATTTTATTATCATCGATCTCGACTCGCAACTACAAAATACTTGCGATAAGTAATACGTTACGTCACATCCCGAACTCGTAAATTCCGGCGAACGAAGGCCAAGGAGGTTCACTCGCGACCTTCGATTCTATCGCACATTCATCTTTGCAAGTTGTGCTTGTAAACAGACTGGGCTTAGTCAGCGGGGCGAGCACGGGGAGTGGATAAGTTGTCCACTGGGAAAGGGATCTGTTCGTTGTTGTTACTTTTACTATAATATTTTATTTTAATGCTGCGTTTGAAGTTATTTTTTGTAAAATTCTTCATCTATCTTTGCAAGACAAAAGATATTTCTCATTTTAATTTAAAGATTAAAACATAATGTTATTAGGTACACTCCTTTTTTCCCACCGCCATATTATACGAAAATCTGTTTCTGCCAATCGAAGAGTAATTATCGACATTTTACTTGGAACAACGGCGAATAGCTTCGTTAAATTAAGTCCATGATTAGCGTCAAGTGGAAGTATTTTTTGAATATTTTTAAGTTGTTTTTATAATACAAATTGTTCCTTATTCCTTGTTATTAAGATGTATTTCCATTTAGAGCTAGAAATAATGGTGGAAATACTATATAGAGTCCTCGTCCCCTGCTCGCCCCGCAGGGGCAGTTTAGAGTCTTCATAAAAATATATAAGTCTTATTTTGCGTGTAGCTTCTTCTTTTTATTTGTATTAGCTAAGTAGCCAAGCTCTGATCTCGAGAGTTATAAAGACGCCTTAAGGGCTCTGACATGGTTTGAAAACCTACAATTTGACGTGTCATCCGACCCACGTTAGCGCCCAGATTTCAACCACTCTAAGAATATTTTTACTTTTTCATATCAATCAAACTTGAGGAATAAGAGAAGAAAAACTACTATAAACTATTTGTTCCATATTTTTACCTTTTTATTTCGTTTATAATTTATAGCGAAATACTGTAAAATCAAGATTTTACCCTTGATCCATCGCCTTAATTGTAAAGTAAGTGAAAATATTTGTTACAACAGCGGTTTGCGTTTGACCACAATTTGTCTGATGTTAAACAATACTATGGTCTACGATATTACAAGCTTACATAGAAAATACTTATTAACTCTAAATAAAAAAAAAGTTTAAAAAGAGTCTTGCACTCGTAAATACCTATTAACTTTAAATTAAAATAAAATTAAAAAGACTTACTATTCTACTCGTATCTATTTAAAAGATTGTTTACTCCAAGGCCAGACGAGCGAAGCGGTGCTCGGTGACCGGACACCGCAAAAAGCGAGTTTGTTTACTGTGCCGCGTGGCGTCGCTCTCGCAACTTGCCTGAACTGTGCCAAGTGCCGGCAAGTTTTAATGAGTCGTCGACACCGATACTTCGAGAGTCCTGCAGGTCAAGTCTGCTTAATGATACGTTTACACGCTTGCCAAGCCTTGGCAAGGATCGACAATCGCAAGCATGTAAAAAGGCCGTTTGGCTTGGCTTACGTGGGCTTGTGCCTGCTTGCTTCCGATCCAGTCGAGTGTCGGTTTTTTTACGCAGATCAAAGGGCGTTTGCTTGGATGTATATTGCAGACTGACGTATTCACAAGCGTATAAACGCTTTTCAAACGCCAAAACGAGATTTGTGGAGGCTTGGGACTGTTTGCAGTTTGCTAAAGGCTTGGCAAGGGTGTAAACGTACCATAACGAATATTTTACTGTCTCTTTGATTTGATTTTGATTTTGTAAGTACTTTATTGACATAATTACATGTATGTACAGCGTTCTTATTCTACACAACATTAACTTAATATGCTAGGTTTTTACTAGGCTAACAGCGCCTTTTAAAAACTTACGTCTAGGTACTCTAGGTTATAAACTATTTCTTATTAAATCTTATTATATAACAACTAGCTACTAGTATTCTAATTATCTAATTGTAATTACGTTCTACGACAGTGCCAGCTCGTACGTTTATGGCAGATTTACAAACATGTTTCAAATTTGCCTTACGAAAGTTTTAATACAATTAAAGTCTTATCTGCTTTTCTAGATTTCGGTTTAATAGGGTTCTAAAAGGACCTTAATAAAAAGACGGTTGTCCGACTTTTTTTTTAACCAATAATTTCACGGGTTAGTAACACTCGCCTAATGCGGAAGCTCTAGTTTCAATCAGAGACTAGCTAAAGTACAGAAACAGGGATGTTATACAAGAATATTAATGTACAACAAGTTGCCAGAGAAAATAACAAATCTTAATAGTAGTATGCTTAAACAGAAAATAAAGAGTTTTTGTGAAAGTAATTCCTTTTATAATTTAAGCGAATATATGAATATGGAGCTTGCAGAGTCGTTATTCATGTGTAAACAGTAGTATTTTAAATTGATTAGAAATGAAAAACAAGTGCTAATGTGTGTAGTATTTTATTTAATGGGGTAGAATATTTATTTAATGAAATTAGTAAGTTTTTTTTAATTTAATCTAACTAATGTTTTTAAGTTTTAAGTAATTATTGTAGTATGACTTGACTTCAACGTATGTTATTTAGGGCTAATAAAGTTCTGTATTTCAGTTTAGTCTGGAAATACTGGGTCTCAGAAGGCAGCCGGACCGGCAACGTTAGGTGCGTGGCAACTTGAGGGTGGTTGCTAGCCAGGCGAGCACTATTACATTCTACCACCTTGCTATGCTTTCATCATAAGCCTATTGATGGGGATCGAATCCACGACCTCCGGAATTAGTTCTATGAACATAACGTATAATATTTTTTTCATCTTGATATGAAGTAACATGGTTTATTTGAGACACTTTATAATTAACGTAGTTACAAACAATAGTATGTATAAAATCCAATGATATATAATTATCAATATATATATATATATATATATATACATATACTTGTATATACGTAATGCTTAAGTATATTGTTGAGATAAAATAATTATTTATCTAGACGACGTGGTTACATTGAGATCGTCATCACTATATATTGTATGGGGAACCCAAACAATAAACGTAACAATAATGCAACTAATAAAATTCACATGCAATTAAGGGGTGCCCCCCTTAATTCAAATACATACAAAAACGTGTTTTTTAGATAATGGTACCCTTCATGTGCGAGCCAGACTCGCACTTGTTCAATTATTGACGTGACAACGTCTTAAATTAGGTTGCGGCTGGGAGTCACTTATGAAAAAGTGTAACGCCCGGTAACGTTACGATGAGTCACCGAACGAGAGAGAGGCCCGCCGAATGCCTTGCGTCTCTCTCCCACTCAACTATGATCGGTCTGCCGCGCGCGCAGCACGCGGCAGACGTTGTCACGTCAAATCTTCGCCCGTAAAACCGACTTTACAGGCAACCATTTTTTTTTTTTATTTACATATGTTAGTGTTTTAGTATATCGATATAACTATATATACTCTTATTTTAAAATTAGACAGTTTAAATGTAAATACACCAAATAAAGTAAGTATATTTCTTACATCCTATTTAATTTTGGACATTTCGCAATAATCCGGCTCTATGTCGTCACTGACACTGACGTTCACATAACCAGTGTTAATATTATAATCTTGAATATTTGCGTAGCTCGTTTGTACCAAATCTGGGTCTACTTCTACAGTTTGATCACCATTCGGAAGCTGACTTGCTGAGTCTGGTAAAATCTTCATAATATCCGCATATCCAAAACCGTGTTTCGAGCTATTTTTAACTGATATATGTGTATTAGGTTCTTTGTTAGCTTTACCTTGTTGCTTACACGTGTAGCTTTTATCCATCGTGGAGCTGGGTTCTGGCAAAGCAAGTGTTGCATAATTCAGCTCGTTGTTTTGTGTCGTATGACTCAACTGTATTAGTTGGTTGATGCCAATATTTTCGTACGTATCATTGTTTGAATGGTTTGTTTTGTTTGGGGATATCTTTGTTCTATTATGTTTGGGTTGAGGTGTTGAGTACATGTGTTCAGTCGTGGCCCCGGAAACACAGTCTACGTGACCGCCGCTGGCTGACGAACCAGACACCTCCAGGTCTTCGGACAAATTCTGAAAGTCTACACCCATCGGACGCTGAAATCAGTTAAACGATTTATGTATAATACCAGTACAGATACTATCAGACATATTCATTATCATTATTTTCAGCCTGTAATCGTCCACTGCTGAGCATAGGCATCTTTTCTTGTACGCCAGTCATCCCATCAGATATTTATTTATTTATTTATTATTGCAGAACATGGGTAATAATAAGATAGGATAGTAAACAATTTGAGTGCGCCATATTCTTAGCCTTTCGGCATGCAATTAACTTTGTTTATTAAAAAATTTGTCGCTAAGCACCTAACAATAATAATTATGTTCCCGCAGCCTTCTTTTGAGCCAGTTGTTCCAGAATATGCCTAGCTGTAGATTAAAAAAACCCTACTCAACTACACTACCAAAACACCATAAATCGGTTACTAATTAGTTATCAGCTCTCATATCGTCGTAAATTGTTTGTGAAACTGATTTATTTTCGTCCATTAGAAATCAATTAAAATCAAATTTTCAAAAGCACGTAACCGGACCTTATCATTAAAAAAAATGGAATTACGTTATAATTTACCTTATTATCTGATTACGTTTTGTAAAAGGAAATGTTGTTGTTCGAGTTCATAGTAAATATTTCGTATACGTACATTTTTAAGCATCCTTTTTCCTTTGAAATAAATGTATGTGAACCACAGAGCAACCACGACGAGTACTATGCCAAGGATAACCATAGATATTATCAGCACCTGGCGGCCAGACCCTGGGAAAGAACATAATTAATTAATTTATTGATAATTATTATAATTCTGTTGATATATATTATTAACAGAACAACAAATAACGTGCTATAAGCGACACGGACTAACGATGAAGGTTTAATACCGTTATCTACATAAAACGGCAAAAGAAAATCACCTTTGTTTTACGGGAAACTATATTCTACTAGCTTACCCGGCAAACGTAGTTTTGCCTTAATAAAAAAAAAAAAAAAAAAAACTAATTATACAGTAGCCGATTCTCAGACCTACTGAATACGCATATAAAATTTGGAAAAAATCGGTCAAGCCGTTTCGGAGGAGTACGGTAACAAACACTGTGACACGGAAATTTTATATATAAGAAGAAAGATAACGAGATAAGGAATCGTAACAAGCCGCAAGAAGAGATTACGCCGATTGCCAATAGATGGCGCTAAGTGGAAAGCCATAGCAAAGTTAACTCGCGGTGACGTTATTCTCGTAACTAACGAAGCCGACCGCAGACAGTGCACTCATTTGGGGATTTCTTCAATCAGTGGCAAAGATTTTGTATCCACCTGCTGCGACAAGCATCTTTGTAAACTTCAATATTAGCCTAGCTATGGCTGTTCCTCTCCCCCGCCCCCTCCGTCTAATAATTAAAAAATATTTGTACTGTAGGTTAGGTATCGCATAATAGACCCATACTGCAAATAAATTCCGCACTCAGCTGACTTTCCATTTCATAGCCTTATTACAATTTTTAATTTTTGTTGTTTATTTAAAGCCGCAGCAGGGATACCAGTGCGAAACTTTAACTGTCCACTGTCCGGACATTGTAGTCTTAGTAGCAATAGGGTCCCATTGGTATCCCTTGGGTTTGGAGCCCCAAAATTGTTTTTATAATTTGAATGTACTATTTTTTTTATTAAATAGATTTACGCTTGGCCACCAACTCGCCTGATGGTAAGCGAAGCTGTGGCCGAAGATAAAGCACTTTGATCTAGAAGAAATCTGTTGACTCTCGCTTTGAAAAAATACAAGTTATATATTATATTAGGAAACACAGTAGGAGGCAATCCATTCCATTCCTCAGCAATACGCATGATGAATGTGGATCCAAATCGTTGCGTACGGATTTTCGGAATCTCCACAAGGAAAGGATGATATAAAGCTGGCCTCCTACTGGTCCTGTAGTTGAAGGGTGAAGGAGGGATGAGATCGTGCAACTCCTGCGCACACTCACCGAAGTGCAATCTGTAAAATATTATTTACCCGAGGACTGTAAAAGGGGGTTTGAGTTTGCTGATTTCACATCGCTAGTTGTCTGTGCATCGCGGCTGTCTGCTGTGACATCCTCAGAGTGCACATTCGAGACAGTCACAGAAATAGGCGCGTGCGTGTACAATACTTTGTTTCCGCCATCATCTGTTTGGAACGGTTGTATTAAATTCGTTTGAGCAGACAACATCGGCGGTACTGACGACGGACGGTCGTCATCTTGCTGCTCTGAAAAAAATTTCGTTGGATTCGAACTTAAGAAAATCTTTATTGCCAATAACGCCTTTAGTACACCTACGCATTCGCACGCGGCAGCGAAACGACGAAAAAACTGTCAGTTGTATGGCAACGATATAGCTAGATTAAATAGTCGCGTCCTCTCGGTATTGTTTCGCAAGTAACTGCGAAATGGCCGTTATACAGACGCAGCTGTTTCACTAGCGGAGTTTCGCAGCGCATAGCGTCACCAAGCGTTCTGTCAGAGAGGACATTATTTTGCAAAATGGAAGCCAAAATATGAAATGACAATGACATTTCCTTGCGAATGAACTGCAGTGTACTAACGTTCTGCTGATGTTTCGCTACCGCAATTATTTCGCAAAGACTCGCTGCCGCATGCGAATGTGTAAGTGTACTAAAGACGTAAATGTGTCATATTTATATATCTATCAACACGTTACTGAATTAATATAAAAAATGCTTTCGATGCGAAAAAGTAACTGTTATACAGCGAACTAGAATAAACGGAAGAGTAACATAATAGTCCATACAATTGCCGCTTAGGATTTGTATCCATCTACGCACACAATTATACTGCTAGCCCAACGAAACACACACACAAGCAAAGCTCGCACGCGATTGGTGCCGTGCCACACCATGTGACGCCACACGGTAGCTGTTTTGCCCCGCCCACCGCGGTATTTTACGATTACGCATGGAACCATTTTATCGGCCATTTATTTTATTTATTCTAGTTTGCTGCTGTTATATGTATCTTTTACACCATTGTTAAAGATGTACGATAAGGTTTTATTATGCGGCACATACGTAAATATAAGAAAACTATAAACATTGAAACTAAATTACCTAAAGTGTAATTGAAGTCTGGCGAACTCCAGTAATATTGTACCAGATTATGGTATTTTAATAAAATTTTACTCATAGGTATTTTTCCAAGATATATATCTGAAATATAAAAACTAGTTCTATATAAACTTTTCAAATAAATTTAATAAGTGCTTACAATTTTAAGGTGTACCAGTAATATACTGAACCACAGACAAATTTTATTTATTTCTTCTTCTTCTTCTTCATCATATGAGCTAAGTGGCCACACTGTCGAGAGTTTTAAAGCCTCCCGAAGGCCTCTCACTTGGCTAACGACTGCTTTTACTAAGTCTAACAGCCGGAACCAATAATTTAACGTGTCATCCGACCTACTGTAGCGCCCACTAGAAATCTCCGCTTTTTAAATGACAGTCTTGTTCGCGGTGACCCATCCGAGAACTGTACGTGTCAACTGCTTAGCCTTAATGATCGCGTGAGATCACCTTAGTTAGCCGAGCTACAGTAAGTGAGAATAAATTCATTCATTCATTCATTCGATATTTAAGAGCTGGGCTCTTGTCCGCGGAGTTTTTTCCAGGTAGTTCTATCTTCGGCCAAATCCTTGACCTCCTTATACTACATGACTTTCGCCTTCTCCTTCATTTCCTAAATATGATCTTCTAGCTTTTTCTCTTCCTCTCCTGGCTTCTATCTTTCCTTCTATGATATTTTTTATAAAATTGACATGACGTATAAGGTGGCCTACCATCTTTCCTCTTCTTTTGTCTATTGTATTTAATATGGTTCTTGGTTCTTGTACTAGGCACTAAAGTGAATAATAAAATTGTTAAATTTATTAAGTAGTAAATTGCTCAAAATTATTTCCATACCGACTACTGGTTCGTGATATATAAATTGTATTTTGACTGTTTTGTTTAATCCATCTTTCTGGGCAACACAGCAAATAATACACGAGTTATTTTCTACATTTAATAATGTTTTCCAAAAATCCAACTCTGAAATGTAGTTGTAGTATACTGAAACAATATATGCAAGCTATTTTTAATTAATTGAAACGATAAAAAGTATATCTATAAATACAGTATATATGATTAATAAATATGTGTTTGATCTTTTTTTTCTTCTTTATCTTTACCATTTCCCACTAGCTACGGCACAGCCTGTTTATCGCTTCCACGCCACTCTATAAGATGTCATATCTACATTCACTCCCTTCTCATTCATACCCTCCTTCACACAATTCATCCACGTCTTCTTTGGTCGACCTCTACTTCCGCTACTTCTTACAATCAAAAATTATATCCATACTTCTCTTAGTTGATTGATATTTGATATCCAGTTTGATGCCTACTTTAAAAAAAAATACATAAAATTGACCTGGTGTTTGGTATCCAGACAGGTTTGGCATGACTTGGGTACATTTTGTATCTCCGTACATTACTTCGTCTTTTTCTAACTGAATAACTAAATTTTCTCCTTCAAAATATTTGTACTCATAATATGTTGTCAAGGTACGAGTCTCCAAGATGCGTGTAGGTATCATTCCGTTCACAGCAAAAGCTAAAAAATCTGAAATAAAATAAGTATTTTAAAATTAGTTTACTAACCCGTAAATAAGATGTTTAAAAATACATGTATAGGTAGGTATGGTGATTTATTCAAGTGAAAGAAATGCTTTATCTTTAGGTATTTTAATAGTTAATGATTAATTTTGAATCAACAAGTACATAGTGGTTGCTGACGCCTGTTTGACGTAGAAATACAAGAGTTTAGCAAAGTCACTATTCCCGGAGTGACAGCGAACTAGAATAAATAGAATAGTAACTTGGCCGATAAAATGGTTCAACCATCCACGCGTAAAATACCGCGGTGGGCGGGGCAAAACAGATACCCGCGCGCCCGCGTGGCGTCACATGGTGTGGCACGGCACGAATCGCGCGCGAGCTGTGTATGTGTGTGTTTCGTTGGGAGAGCAGTATAATTGTGTGCGTAGATGGATTCAAATTCTAAGCGGCGATTGTATGGAGTTACTTTTCCGTTTATTCTAGTTCGCTGTAAAGTGCAGTTTAAACGTTTCAAATATTTGTATGTACTCGTATTATATGTCAAACTTTCGCGTTTATGATATTAGTAGGATTGGTATTATCTCTCTTACTTCGTTTATCCTCATTGAGTGTGAATTTCAATGTAATTTCAGTCGGTGGTTGCTGGGTGTCGGCTCCTCGGACAGTACATGTTATTTTTGCGCCATTTATATCTGACCTCAGTTTTATGTACATGGTTGCCTTTTTATCGCGTAACTCCGTCCTATGTGACTTAGCACCTGAAACATAAGTTCAATTGTTAGAAAAAATCACTATTTTTAAAAAAAGGCGTACGTACACACGACTCAACTAAATTAAAAGTAGCTGTGTCTCTTTCATCATTAGTGACCAGAAAAAGACGGCACGATTTGAGCCATATAAAAAACAACTAAAATTACATCAAACATGGAAAATGTAAGTGATTTTAGAGTTGACATAAATGGATGCGTTCTAGAATCGCCTATATTTTTCATATTTGAGATGGATTTAGTTGTTTGTCTATGGTTCAGATAGTGCAGTCTCTTTCTGGTCACTAATGATGAAAGAGCCAAGGTAATTTTAAATTTACATAGTTTATTCGTGTGTATGTAAGAATCGCCACCATTGGTCGCAATGCTAGAAGATCGAGTAAATCTAGGTTTACCCGGGTTAATTTTTTAAGGTTGACCTTTTTAAAAAAGGGTATACTCTGAATTAAAAAAAATGGCAAGAGTGAACCGGTTTTTCTGGGTAAGCGTCACTCCGTTCCACTCACTCCACCTTTTAGATCATAATGTCGCTTGCTATCAGGTGAATTAGCGATGCCCTGGGACAACCAAAAGCATCGTCTCCTCGGGAACCCTAGTAAACCTAGATATTTGACGACCTCGTTGGCGTAAAGGTTACCATGCCGGTCTGCTAATCAGAAGGTTCCCGGTTCGATTCCCGGCCCGGTCAACATCTTTGTGCTTAACCAAATTTGTTGGCTGTGGGTCTGGGTGTTAAATATGTATATGAATTTATATATAATATGTATGTATGTATATGTAGTATATCAGTTGTGTTAGCAACCATAACACGAGCTAGAAATGGTTCAGTATGGGGCTAACCAGCCGTGTGTGAATGTGTCCTAATATTATTATTATTATTATATACTTCTACTTCTATCTTCCAGCATTACCCGTACCTTTACCTGGTGGTTGATAGACGAGTTGTGCCCAGACACCGTTGCCTGTATAGCAAGAGAGCGTCACTCCTTCCTCCTCGTAATACTTGTATTCATGTTCTCCCTCGGGAGACGTGAAGATTTCCGTGTTCACTGTCAGGTTACCATCGAGCTTGGCGGCTGGAAGTATCCACTAATTATATCTATTTTAGGTAATTGGTGGCGATTCAGCGGCACACACGGCTAAACTAAATTTAAAGAAGTCTCTTTTAGGAAAATGAAACGGTAGAACACGTGCTACTGCATTGTAAGGCAACCAAACAAACCAGAGGGAGTTACGGCCTGATGATAGCAGCTCAAGATGAAAGTTCGCCTCCCAGTGCTAATCTTCAGACAAACAGACCATCTGACGCAACAGTGGTGGAACAGGTATGCCAGCGACCCAGGGCTGTGCTCCGTTACTTCAAGGAGCTCGGTTGGCTTGGGTAGGCTGGTAAGGGGGGAATGCACAATACGCCCCTAGCGGGATGTCAGTGCAGGTCTCATCACCCCCACTTCAAATTAGAATTAGAATTAGAAGTCTCTTTTCATCTTAGGTGGCCAGAAAGAGACGGCACGTTCCGAACCACAGACAAAACAACTAAAATCACGTCAAATATGGAAAATGTAGGTAGTTTTAGAGGTGATACAAGTGAGTGCGGACTAAAGTCGCCTATATTTTCTACATTACATTTGACGTGATTTTAGTTGGTTTGACTATGGTGCACAACGTGCCGTCTCTTTCTGGCCACCTAAGATGAAAAGAGACGGGGCTTCTTTAAATTTGGTTTAGTCGCGTGTGCCGCTGAATCGCCACCACTAACTATAAAAACTTGAACATAATAAAATTAAATTGCTGTACATATATGTTACGAGTACAAGCTGTTTTTGCTCAATATTAGTAACGGTAACAATAGGACGCTCTGAATTTACGCAGATTAATCACTTTTGTATTAATTCAATCTTCTTCTTCTTCTTCATCGTATAAGCTAAGTGGCCAAGTCTGCCTGTCTGGCTGGCCATTTGAGAAGATATTAGTTACTAACAGTTATTATTTTTATCGGGAGAGCGGCTCGGTGGGATAGTGTCTGCTTTTCAATCTGACAGACCTTGGTTTGATCCCGGCCCTACACCAATGACTTGTTTGTCAAGTTATGTGTGGATTCGCACTCACTTGGAAAACATCGTGATTAAACCGACAAGTTTAAAGGAACACCAAGATAAACAAGATAACAAGATAAACCATTTATTGATAATTGTACAATTATACGTCAAAAATTAAAAAATGTCAATATGAACCTTAGATCAGAGACGCCCTGGTCAAATGCCTAGTAAAGAATAAAAAAATCACAATATTCGAAGACGTTTGTCATTAACCAACCTCTTGACAAGCGCGGTGTGGTGGATTATGTCCTATATCTATGATGATGATGTGACAACCTCGTTGGCGTAATGGTAACTTTGCCGGACTGCCATACAGAAGATTAAGGGTTCGATTCCCGTTTTCAACAGATTCAACATCTTTGTGCTTAACTAAATTTGTTGGCTGTGGGTCGGAGTGTAAAATATGTATCTATATAAAATATGTTTGTATGTATACTCGTATGTAGTATATCAGTTGTGTTAGCTACCATAACACAATAAAAAAAAAACAGTATGGGGTTAACCAGCCGTGTGTGAAATGTGTATTTTTTTTTATCTCTCTCCTTGTGAGAGGAAAGTAAAGTGGGCTACTTATGCTATGCTATTATTTATATCAACTCACGCGTTCCTGTAGGAACAACATTAATTATTGTTGAGCAATTTACAGTATAGGGCATAGAAGTCTGGCATCCATTTTTTCCCTCTAAATATGCGCTGAACAAACACACGTAATTCCAAGTCCCGCTACTGTGTTGAGTTAATACTCCCTGGAAAATAGATGCAAAATCACGACACTGAGTGATTAGGTGCTTTTTTTAAATATTTATTTGTATACTAGCTGACTAGCTGACCCGGCAAACGTTGTTTTGTCTTAATAATTATTTCTAAATATACAGTGGCCGATTCTCAGACCTACTGAATACGCATATAAAATTTGGAAAAAATCGGTCAAGCCGTTTCGTAGGAGTAGGTACGGTAACAAACACTGTGACACGGAAACTTTAAATATAAGATTAAACATTCAAAATAAATTGTAAAATTACAATAGGACTAGAATTTATTTAGAAGACCACTCCGGATAGAACCTGACGGAAAGGCACCCATAACGTTCGTGCTGCGTTATACTAAAAATAAGGTCGCACCGTCCACTCTTCATCTGCCCCGGCGGAGGACGGGTCAAGTACGCTTCCTTGGAGCTGCTTTAGATTCTGTACCTTTGGCCGTGGAGACTCTGGGTAGTTGGAGCAGTGAAACGAAGAGTTTTGTCCACGAGCTAGCTCTTATTATAAATAACGTCACCGGTGACTCCCGCTTTGGGTCTTTCTTGGTGCAGAGGTTGGCCATAGCTACTCAGCGCGGCGGCGCGTGATGGCCACCTTTGCACCAGGGGCGAGCAGGGACGGGTTATTTGATTAGACGGGTGTTGGTATTATTAGTTTATATTATTTGTTTTTAATATGTGACATTTAATTTTTAATTGAATTAAAATATTGAATTGTTTTTCTTTTGTTTTTAATGATAAAAATAAAATTAAACATAACTTAATAATATTTACAAAGCATAGTAAAAATATAAATTTTGTTACCCTAAAAAAAAAATAACAAAACAAAAATTAAAAAGACAAAATTAAGCCCAAACGTGCCCATCAGGCTTGCCGCATTGCCTCATTGGATTGCAAGGGGAGTAATTGTTTAGTATTTTTTTAAATAAGGTTAAATATTCTTAGAGTGGTTCTTTGGACGGCCTTATTTCGATATTTTTTACCGTCAACGATTTGTAGTGAAAAAACTGTAAATTCAAGTTTTGGCCCTTCATCGTCTTAATATCGGTTTTGTGCCACGTATGTAAATGTTGTTTATTGTTTTTCTTTGTGTCACAAAATAAATGTTTCTTTCTTTCTGATAAGGCAAAACAACGTTTGGCGGGCCAGCCAGCCGCCAATAATTGGCTTGTTGCTGGTTTTTTATTTTTTTATTTGCGCAGCAGGTCACAACGCAGAGAGACAATCTGGCTCAAGAGCATTTGTCTTGAGAGTTGATATCTTAAAACTTCAATTAATGTACACGATTAGTAAAAACTTACTTTCGTATCGTAATACGCAGCATCATTTTTCACCATATAGACTAACAGCATATTAACCGCTCCGCAACTAAAACGAATAAGTACAATGTTTTAAAATAGTAGAGACTGTAGCTCGGCTGGCTAAGGTGATCTAACGCGATCATCGAAGCTAAGCAATGGTCGATGCGAATGCGTTTGGATTGGTGACCATGCACAAGACTGTCGTTTGTGGCATTTTTATCTGGGTGCTACCGTGGGTCGGATGACAAGTTAAATTATCGGTCCCGGCTGTTAGTATAAGTACAAGCTTTGTCGTTGAGCCAAGTCAGAGGCCTTCGGGTGGCTTGAAAACTCTCGACACCAGAGCTTGCCCACTTAGCTTATATGAAGAAGAAGAAGGAGAAGTTTTAGAATAGCTGTTATTATAACAAATAAGATTGTGATTCGGCGGGAAAACCTGCCTTTCGTTTCGTTGCGTTTGTTTGTTTTTTTTTTCTTTGGCCGGCCAGCTATTCAGGCATTATTTTTTATTTTCATCATTGAAAAAATATTAAAAAAAAATGCTTAAACCTAAGTTATTTTAAAGAAATTGTTGAACCTAAATTATAAAAAACTCATTTAAAAAAATATATGTATGCTTTAATCAAATACTTAGCTTTAATTTATTTCAATTTTTCATCGTGGCTGTATAGAAAGGAAAGCCTTTTGTTACTGTACTATTTTTAAAATAATTTGACAGCTGTCAGTTGCAAAGCGATTCTCCCTAGGGATGCAATGTATTACTTTCATCCCGCTCCTCAGGCAACTTCAGACCTACTTTCAGAGTATGAGCAATAAAAAAAGAATGTTACCTTGCGATTGGATGTATACAAGGGTGGAAAACCCGGACTTTGTACTCTTCTTCAACGTTCACCGTAATATGATCGCCGGCGTAGCATCTCAAAACGTTGCCTTGACCGCGATATATTGTCAATTCCATTGTTTTTATACCTGAAATAAGAAAAGCGAGTGTGGCTCGGTGGTAACGTCTGCTTTTCCATCAGACGGCCCCAGGTTCGATCCCGACCCTACACCAATAACATGTTTTTCAAGTTATGTGTGGATTTGCACTCGCTTTACGGTGAAGGAAAACATCGTGAGGAAACCGACACGTATGAAGACTTCAATATCCGAATATGTCATCCGCCAAATCGCACTTGGCCAGCGTGGTGGATTATGGCCTATAACTCTCTCCTAGTGAGAGAAGGCCCCGAGTCCCAGTAGTGGGAAAGTTTAATGCCCATTAAACGTTCTTTGTACGGTGGTTCTTTTGCCGGTATTCAAGCCATTTTTTATAACGAAAAAATTGCAAATTAAAGACTTTGTCCGCATCATCGCCTTAAGCAACGGTCTATACAGACAGATAGACATGTCTTTGCATAAGACTGTCGTTTATATAGTGGCATTTTCTTCTGGGTGCTACCGTGGGTTGGATAGCACGTTTCATTGTAAGTCCCGGTTGTAAGTCTTAGTACAAGCTGTCATTAAGCCAAGTTAGAGGCATTTAGGCGGCTTGAAAACTAAACTTTCGACACCAGAGCTAATACAAAAAGAATTTAAGAGGCATGATTTATATCGTGTATAAATATGAAATATGTGTTATGTTTTAAGAAACTAAGATAATTTTTTGGGCTATTTCATTAAAAACATATGTAGATTATCATTTGAATTTAGTATATAAGGTTAATTTGAATTACATCCTACTTTCTACAAATAAAATAAAATCCAAAGTTTGTGTGTGAGTATCTATTTGTTACTTCTTTACGCTGAAATTGTTTTTTTTTTTCTATGAAATGTTATACAGAGATAGTTTAGACCCTGGAGTAGCACGTAGTCTACACGATTCTTCTATGAAATATTGTATAGAGATATTTTAGACCTTCGAATAGCACGTAGTATAATTATCTCGGACTCCGCGGGTAACACCGCGGGGCATGGCTAGATTAATGGCAAAAATAAAGCAATAAAAAAAAACACATACCTGCTGTGAAACCGGAAGCAACCGAGTAATATAATACTAGAAACAACGGCCACCACTCCATATTCTAATATTTCTGTATTATTTTGAAGGGTATAGTGTCTTGTGAGTACGACAGATTACTCCGCAGTTGAAAATGCGCTCCGTGCACTGATTATCCTCGTTGACTCATGTATTATCCTTAATAGTAGGGTAACCAGAGCACTGTCTTTTGTAGGATAATAGAGTATTACTATAAACTACTAAGTAAACCGACAACAAAACTATGCATTTATTTTCAGTTTATTAAGCGTATAGTGTTATCCATCTAGATGGATAAGTATTACATCTAGATAGATAGATAGATTAACACTTTATTAAAACACATTTTTTTTTTTTACTCTGAATAGGTTAGCGCTTGACCACAATTCACCTGATGGTAAGTGATATTGAGGTATACGGTGGATCGCGCTTACCTAGAAGGAACATACTAAAAATAATTACAGAAAAAAAAGGTATTTAAAAACTAGTGCCTTAATTGGCGACCTTATCGCTAAAAGCGATCTCTTCCAGGCAGCCAATTCCTAGAACGTACACATAGAAAGAGAGACATCTACTTACTTCTCGATCTCATGAACCTCTCCATGGTTCTCTGTGCAACTGATTTTGTGCACATACCCATCGGTGAGTGTCCATGTTTCGGCACCATAGGTCATGGTGGGCAGAACATATTGGTTGAATAGGCGGGTTTTTAAGCACTGTGGGATCTGTCGGGATTTTATAACCCCGTTACTACCCGCTAAACCCGCGTCATTTTACTTGTCATTTTAAATACAAGGAAAGGAAATGCAAATTTTGTATCCAGAGCAGAGCAGAGCAATAATTGTAAAGTAGAATACCGAGCGTAGCGAGGGAATAAACGCGACCCGAGGGAAAACTATTCCCTCACTTATCTGAGTCATTCCCCTCTATGATAAAACACACACACATTTTTATCGTCATCAATACATATATTACTAACTAGTTGCGTTTCCCGGTGCTACCCGCGCTAATCCGGGAGAAAAAGAAGTTAATACGGGATGGAAAATAGTCAATGTGTTAATCCATGATGTAACCTATCTTCATAGTAAATCTCGATATTGGAGCGTAAAGGATTAACACAGATTTGAAGATATTTGCGTATCCCACGAGAAACACAAATTGTTTTTGGGATAAAAAGTGCCTATGTGTTAATCTAAAGTCTTCACATGAAATTTCATCAAAATCGGTTCAGCCGTTTAAGCGTGCAGAAATAACAAACACACACACACACAAACTTTCGCATTTATTATATTAGTAGGAAAATTAATCATTATTTGTTAATTGTTATTCATGATTATTTGAGTTATTTTAGTAACTTTAGCCTTTATCCTCGTAAACAAGCTATAACGCATCCACCTCTTGTATAGATCATGATCACGCGGTATAAAATTATCTTTCCTTCTGCTGCGTTAGAGAAGCTGATCGTATGCCAATCACTCGTAAGCAAATGGAAATGCAATTTTTATATTATTAAGATACAAAATGTCCCTAATTATTTTAGAGGAAAAAAATAGAAGAGAAAATGTGACGCCTTTACTCGTTCTACTGGGAGCCCGCAGGTACACAATGTGTTTACATGAACCTAGTCAAGAACCTAGTCAAGTTATAGGGAATCTAATCATCAGGGTGTTTTGAAATACTAAGGCAATCATCACTCTCTCACACACACACAAACGAAACAAAGAAAATGTTTCCTTTTCTTACGCCAGTCTTGTACATACATGGTCGCCCACACAAAAACTGTCCTCATCGACCATTGCTTAACCTCAATGATCGCGTCAGATTGACTTAGTTAGCCGAGCTACGGGCGCTACCTTTAGTAAATCTCTGGTAACAAAACTTCACATAATAAGTATAGAATAAGTACTGATTACGGAATGCTAAGACATGAAGATTCAGATTCATTTATTGTAAACTGTACAGATTATGGCGTTACAAGTACTTACATAGGTTCTTTGTTATCAACAGTTTTGTTCCTTTCGAACATACAATATTTAATAAATAACATGCAAACAATTAATTAAAAAAGTTAAAAATAATAATTCCATCAATTAATTTAATTTTTATGATGGATAATTAGGTTCTCAGAGGAGTCAGGAGATCTCAGTGAGAAAGACAAACAAACAAAACAAACAAAATAATTTATTGGACCAACTTACATTCTAAACAAAACAAAGCATGTCATGAAAGTCAAAGAGAGGCCAGGAAACGTCGCACGTTCATATAACCCGAACAACTCTGGGATTTATTAATATGCAAAGTACATATGAGAGTTTACGCGAGCCTTGTGTAAATATTTGTTCATCAAACATGTTTGGAAGGGATATGTGTTGCTCAGCCGAGTGGAAGCAAAACTTGTGGCTGCCAATTACTATATTATGTAAGGGCGCGTTCACATATAACGTCAGTTTTACAGGTCCGTTTAAACGTGTGTGTTATTAGCGTATGTAGTTGTATGAGCCAGTACACACATAATACAGTATTCCGTATCCAGTAAAAAATACCGCTCCGACAAAATAACAGCAATCCGTTTTACGGGTCCGTTAAAACGTATGTGTTATTAGCGTATGTAGTTGTATGAGCCAGTACACACATAGTACAGTATTCCGTATCCAGTAAAAAATACCGCACTACTGAATACCGCAATACTGAATCACCTCCAGTAGCAACGGATCCGTTAAAAAGGATCCTATAAATGCTGTGTGAATACTATCTCCAGTAGCGACGGATTCGTTAAAACGGATCCTGTTAAAACGGACGTTATATGTGAACGCGCCCTAATCTGAGGAAAGTTCGCGCGGCTGTTTGAGGGATGGCTGGCAACGCGTTAGCTTGTGTAACTAGGCTTAATCGAAATTCCTAAAATTCTTGAAGTCTATTTTTGGTATTTAGACCAACCTTTTATTTCACACGTACAGGTGTCTTTTTTTTAATAATTAACGTGTTTGAATGAAAAATATTTGTGAATTAGAGAAATGTTTTTAGAGAACAGCAAAGAGTATGAAACTAAATAAAAAATAAATAAATAACTCTGCATTGATACAAGCTATGAGTGAGCTCCACTCACGTACCAACCATATTTACTTTCCCGTAATTATTAAGCTATAACATTGTTATTGTTTTTAACAATTAGTCCTAGTTTTATGGAACATTATACTAGTACAAATCTTTTTGGTCAATTTTCAAAGACAAAATTAAAATTACAAAATCAAAAATAATAACAAAGAAAAATTGTTAATAAAATAAAAATGGTCAAAATAATAAAAAAAAATATTGATAAAAATAATCTGTAATGTATAAAGTCTCGTATTCGTCGATCAGCTATTGAACAGAGTTGTTTACTAACAAAGGGTTAAATAAAAGGTTACTTCGTAACATATTGTGATAGATACGCTTTAACCAATATTGTTCGTTTCACAGATACGTTTTAGGGTTCCGCAGCCAGGGTTAAAACGGAACCCCCTGTCCGAATGTATCTGGCATCTAATGAATTATGACAAATATTTTTCTGATGCCGCTACAACAATAATTACAAGTACAAAATAAAAGAAATATTTAATTTTTTTGGGTTATATAAATAGATTTTTGTGGGTTTTTATAGTTAAATCGAAACACAGATATGTTAAAGGCAAGTCACACTACAATCATAACTTAAAAAGTCTAGTAAGATAATTTATAAAGTCCATTGAATATTCTACACCATTGAAAACTACACACAATAGCAATTGTTTTTCCATTTCTATTAAATTTGTAATACCTTTATTACTTTTTACATGACGATTCTGCAAATACCATATTCATATATTCGCTTAAATTATAAAATAGTACGGAACTCTTTGTGCGCAAGTGCCACTCTTGCTTGGCCGGTTATTAAAAATAGATAAGCTGAAATGAAATTCTGAACAGATTTGTTCCAAAACAAAGGGTCTAGACAAGGGGTAAGCGGTCGGGCGAGACGTTTGTCTTTGCCTCAATTGATGATGAATTTTCCTCTACGAAAAATCGTTCGAATCGATCTGAAAGCAGCTTTATCAAATACTTTGTAAATGATTCTCATTAGGAATCTTATATGATTTATTGAACCAAATTACTTTCAATGTACTTTTTTTGCATTTAATGGGCTTGCGCTTGGTCGCAATTCACATAAGCATAAGCAGCTCACTATACATTCCCACAGTTGGGACTCGGGACCTTCTCTCACGAGGAAAGAGATAGGCCATAATTCACCTGATAGTAAGCGATATAGTGACCTAAGGAGGAGCGAGCTTGCCCAGAAGAAACCGGTTCACTCTTATCTTGAAAACTGGAAGTTTATAGTTATCGGGGAACAGGGCGTTTGGCAAAGAATTCCACACTTTGGCGGTTCGCACAATGAAGGTGGAAGCAAACCGCTTAGTAAGCGACTTAGCCACCTTCAACGATGCGACCAAGCTCAAATAAAAAGAATGACACCGTAGACCTAAATATCACTTACCATTAGGTGAATTGTGGTCAAGCGCTGACCTATTCTGAGTAAAAAAAAACATCTATTTTTTTTTTTTGACACTTTCACACAAGGCTGGTTAGCCCCATACTGAACCATTTCTAGCTCGTATTATGGTTGCTAACACAACTGATATACTACATATACATACATACATATTATATATAAATACATATTTAACACCCAGACCCACAGCCAACAAATTTAGTTAAGCACAAAGATGTTGACCGGGCCGGGAATCGAACCCGGAACCTTCTGATTAGCAGACCGGCATGGTAACCTTTACGCCAACGAGGTCGTCAATGTAATCGATATGTAGTATATCAGTTGTGTTAGCAACCATAATACGAGCTAGAAATGGTTCAGTATGGGGCTAACCAGCCGTGTGTGAATGTGTAAAAAAAAAAAAAAAAAAAACTGCTTCCTCATTGGTATGAGAGGATGATGTGAGCAAGGAGCCCATTAGCTGGAGAGATTACCTGAAGCACTAGCTCCTAATTACTTGCGTTGGCAGTCGAGACACATTCCCGCCCGCCCTTAGAGTTAGGCCAAACAGACGCGTTCAACTTGCGGACGCGGTAACCCCCACCTATCAGAGGAACCGTAGTTGTGCACGTCTAGAACTAGATAATATTTTTATTTAATATAATGTGAATAATAAATCTTTATTGTTCATAGAGTAAATGCTTATGACCTAACTTACAACTATATTGGCGTTAATATAAATACAGATAACAATAACAAATAATATACATATAAGAACAATTTTTTTTTTTAAACATTGCTAATTTAGTAGGAAGTTAGGTTGGTAGAGTGTCTGCGCTTTGCACTAGGATAAGATATAGCCTGTATGGCAGAGCAACAATTCCCTCTTTTACCAACTTGGTAGAATAGGTAAGATAGATAGATAGATAGATATACTCTTTATTGCAACACAAAAAAGGAATTCAAACAAAGAGAAAAATAAATAAACAACTTATAAGTAGTGTTACAAGTGGCGGCCTTATCACTTACAGCGATCTCTTCCAGGCAACCAAAGCATGGAGAGGAAATCACAATAAATATGATACGGGGTGTTCAACAAAGAGATTAAATAATAACTAAAAATACCTACAAATAACCAATACATAATAAAACCTACATAAAATACTAATACATATACATACATAAATATATAAGAATAATTAACAATATGCTACGATACACTAATACATATAATATATTCTATATAAAAATATATATTTGACAAAGACATACATAATATAATAGTAACTTTATTCTAAAGAAGACAGATACCAGTTTTTGACTTTATTTTTAAATGAATCAAGAGACTTGGCTAGCTTTATGTCCAATGGTAAGGAGATAGACATAAGTAAATGTTCATATAATATGAGTAAATGTTCATATCATATACTATAGTAGTCATTTATTCAATAAAATAGTAATTAATACATTCTTCAACATTCAAAGATACACATTAGTTAAAAGTCAATTACATGTCAAAAAATAAAATTAAATTAAGTCTTAGTCTATAAAGAATACGTCAAAACCCCTCGCCCAAACGTACCCATTAGGCTGGCAGCATTTCCTCGCTGAATCGCGAGAGAAATTTGCTGCCGCAAGTATTCCCTAGCCCAAAGTTAATGTTTTAAGTAAATGACGTAATTAGAATGTAATTTTTGACAGAGTAATATAATAATAATAATAATAATATAATTGTCATTTAACATATTAATTCACTTATTATTATTTTTTGACATGTAACTAATGGTGTTATTGATAAATATTCATATTTGTATTTGTCACTTTTAGTTGAAATTATTGCTTTTATTGAAATTATCGAATTGGCGCATGAAGGGTTCCGAGAAGAACCGAACGATGTATGATCGCCACCGCAGCCGCGCGGGCTAAAGGGTAGGCTTTGCTGAGACTTTATAGCGCCACTACTTGCCTAATTATATTATTCTTTATCCCAAGAATAGTAGATCACTAGAGCACCCATTGGTTTTATTGTGCTTCGCGACGTAACCGCGTTAGTCCGGGATAAATAGTAGTCTATCCCTCCATCTTTGACGACCTCATTGGCGTAATGGTTACCATGCTGGACTGCCTATCAGAAGGTTCCGGGTTCGATTCCCGGCACGGCCAACATCTTTGTGCTGAACTAAATTAGTTGGCTGTCGGTCTGGGTGTTAAATATGTATCTATATAAAATATAATATATGTATGTACGTATATGTAATATATCAGTTGTGTTAGCAACCGTAATATGAACTAGAAATGGTTCAGTACAGGGTTGACCAGCCGTGTGTGAAATGTGTCTAGTCCATTGAAATGTTACATTTTTTAGGCCTAACCTTGCGTTTTTTAGAGGACGCAATTTTATTTTTTTGATGTGTAGGGGGGGTCAGTGTAAAGCTAAAACCAAGTTTGTGGGGTCACCACCCTTGTCCCACGGCCGCCATCTTGAAAATAGGGGTTGAAACGGTTTTTATGATATATCTCTTAAACTATTTATTTGATAAAAAAAATTGTTAACATTTTTTGTTGCAAATTAAATTCTCTACAACTTTGGTCCCGTAACTTTTTATCGTAAAACTATAAATAAAAAAGTTATAAGCGATAATCTTCAGAAATTCGAGGAAAAAAAATATATTTTTCGATATAACTTTTTTTTTAATCATTTTACGAAAAAATAATATCAGACCTTTTTTGTAGATCGTTCTTTGGGGAACAACTTTTATATGCATCATTTTTTCATTAAGTTAATAGCTAAGGTTTTACAGCGCTCCGAAGTGAGTACTATTGTTTAGTACTCAACTATATCTATACGAGGGTGAATCGAAAAGTTCTTAGAAGTGCATATATATGAAACTTTTTTGGATCAAGTTCGATATTAAAATTAAAGAGTGTCTATCACACTATATTTATGCAGACTGTCACTTGTTTTTGTTAGTTCGTTCGCATGTAATAATTTTTTTTGTGCAACGAGTTGCTAAAAAGTTAAAATTATGGATAAAAGTGAGTTACGTGCGGTGATAAAGTATCTCAGTTTGAAAAAAATGTCTACGAAGGAAATTTTTTTGGACATTCAGCAGACATTAGGGGGTGATGCTGTACCCTATTCTACGGTTGCGTACTGGGTGGCTGAATTTAAAAGAGGTAGATCAAGCTGTAAAGATGACCCGCGTTCTGGGCGGCCTTCAACCTCCGTTACAGAAGAAAATGTCAAAAAGGTTGAGAATCTGGTTTTGGAAGACAGAAGAATGACTATAAGACATATAGCTGAGATCCTAAAGATATCTTTTGGTAGCGTTCAATCCATTTTAATTGATTCACTGGGGTTCAAAAAAGTGTCTGCAAGATGGGTGCCACGAATGATAACCGACGAAAACAAAAAGCGACGTTTGGAAATTTCCAAGCGTAATCTCGAAATGTTCCAGCGTGATTCGGATAATTTTTGCCGTCGTCTTGTCATTATGGATGAAACGTGGGTCCACCATTTTGATCCTAAAAAAAGACAAAGCATGTCTTGGAAACGACCATCCTCTCCATCCATTAAGAAATTTCGAGTTGCTCCTATCGCTGGCAAAGTTATGGCCTCTGTGTTCTGGGATAGTGAAGGAATCCTTTTTATTGATTACATGCCAAAAGGCCAGACGATTACTGGACCCTATTATGCAATTTTAATCCCGAAAGTGCGTGAAGCGATTAAAGAAAAACGTCGTGGAAAACTGTCGTTGGGCGTGTTGTTCCTCCAAGATAACGCTCATCCATCGGAAGTTGCGCTCAACACAATCCGCTGTGCTGGCTTCAATCTCCTTGACCACCCACCATATTCTCCGGATTTAGCCCCAAGTGATTTTCACTTATTTCCAAAATTAAAAGAGGAAATTCGTGGAACAAAATTTCACGATAAAGACGCGGTTATAGCTGCCGTAGAGGACTTTTTCGAGAGTCAAGAAAATATTTTTTTTTCACAAGGAATAAGGAAGTAAAAAACGCGTATCTAAATGCATTGCATTGGAGGGAGATTATGTAGAAAAATAAAATATTATTATTTAAATCTTTGCATTTTTTAATATTGATTCCAAGAATTTTTTGATTCACCACCGTATTATATGTGTATACTAATAAAATATCATCAGTTATTTTTTTTTATTTTTATTTTGTTATTATAACTTTTTTTTATTACAAATTTAGCAATTACCTGAACAGTATTTCCTGTAACGGCCATCAGATTTAAAATTATTTTAAAAATCAATAATTGTTAAATCCTGTTATGGAGTGAGACAGAGTCAATAATTAATTATTAATAATATTGCTAAATTTGTATTTAAAAAAGTTATAATAACAAAATAAATAAAATAAATAATAATAACTGATGACATATTATTAGTATACACATAATATAATATAGGTATAGTAGAGTACTAAACAATAGTACTCACTTCGGAGCGCTGTAAAACCTTAGCTATTAACTTAATGAAAAAATGATGCATATAAAAGTTGTTCCCCAAAGAACGATCTACAAAAAAGGTCTGATATTATTTTTTCGTAAAATGATTTAAAAAAAAGTTATATCGAAAAATATATTTTTTTTTCTCGAATTTCTGAAGATTTTCACTTATAACTTTTTTATTTATAGTTTTACGATAAAAAGTTACGGGACCAAAGTTGTAGAAAATTTAATTTGCAACAAAAAATGTTAACAATTTTTTTTTATCAAATAAATAGTTTAAGAGATATATCATAAAAACCGTTTCAACCCCTATTTTCAAGATGGCGGCCGTGGGACAAGGGTGGCGACCCCACAAACTTGGTTTTAGCTTTACACTGACCCCCCCTACACATCAAAAAAATAAAATTGCGTCCTCTAAAAAACGCAACCCCAAATGTAACTTTTCAATGGACTAGTCCTAATATATAAAAAATAAATCTTATCCAGGGCTAAACATTTCATCCTAAACGATGCAGCCCGCACAACGAGAAAGAGTAACAAACTGATTTGATTTGACATGAATCTAACTAAGCACATAGACTAACTATGTATACTGAATATTATATTACTGCGACTGAAAACATTTGTTTACTCTTTTCTTTCCATTTGCGGCCGAGTCGGAAGGCCATCGATCCGCTCGCAGAGATTGAGGCTATTGGGACTCGCTGCAATTGTTCCCGTTATTATACTTTCATCGCCCTACTTACTGTTAAATGTGAGAATGAATTGACGACCTCGTTAGCGTAAAGGTTACCATGCCGGTCTGCTAATCACAAGGTTCCGGGTTCGATTCCCGGCCCGGTCAACATCTTTGTGCTTAACTAAATTTGTTGGCTGAGGGTCTGGGTGTTAAATATGTATTTATATAATATGTATGTATGTATGTATATGTAGTATATCAGTTGTGTTAGCAACCATAATACGAGCTAGAAATGGTTCAGTATGGGGCTAACCAGCCGTGTGTGAATGTGTAAAAAAAACTCGTACTTCTTGTAAACTGTTTGTAAAATAAATCGATCCAATGATTGATTTTTCAACTAGCATGCCGTCCCGGCTTCGCACGGGCTATAAAATAATCTGAGTTGTAAAGAGAAACAACATATAGCCTCTGTAACTCGGGAATAATGTAGCTTCCCGACGGTGAAAGAATTATTGTTCAAATCGGTCCAATAGTTTCGGAGCCTATTCGCGTCAAACAAACGAACGAAAAATCTAACTTTTCCTCTTTATAATATTGGTATAGATAGCAGTTCAAATGAATGTAGAAACGTCAATTATGAGTTTGGGTGCACCCTTTAGGTACACAATCCTGAAATTAAAGCGAAATTTTGAAACAGAATGTAATATAATAAATGTTTAATATTACGAGTAGTATCCATACAACAAACCTATTGTTGTTGTAGCGGTGGTTACCTATTTTCATAAAATTAAGAGTAATAATATTAATTTAATGTAATTGGACTGTGTACCGTTTTAATGAAATTCAATAATTAAATAACGTATATGTATAGATTTAATTTTGCCTGTTTTGTTTGCATGAGGACTTTGCAATGTATATATTAGTTAAGTTTAACATACAAACATTAACACGTCAATGCTAATTGTATTTCCAAGTAGATCGTTCGTGAGCAATTAAAAAATAATCAGCAAAATAAACCTCTTAATTTTATCATACTCGTTATATAAGTAGCAATTTCTCATCAGATTTCGGTTCAAAATCCCTACCTTGCGGATAAGCCTTAACATCACAAAGAAGTGTTTTATTCAGCCTCCGAGAAGCACAAAGCATGTATGGAATTATTCACTAAGAGTGTTACCACGAGCTTTTACTTAAGTGGGAAACTTTATGTTCCCACTGGTGGGACTCGGCGTGGTCTTTTGAGACAGGAGAATTATTACAATGCAAATAGTGAGGAAACCAGAAGTTCGTAGTGTCGTCACAACAACAATTTTTCTTCTGGAACTGAGACCAAACTTTTTATTTCTGAAATTGGGCGTAGAATAAGAGAGAAATCAGGCGAATACCGCTCCTGATCGTACCTGGCGCAAAGACTATCCATAGCTATACAACGCGGCAATGCCACGAGCGTTATGGGTACCTTTCCGTCAGGTTCTATCCGGAGGGGCCTATTAACTTAATTTTATTAGTGTTTTTTTTATTAGTTGTTTTTTTTATAATTGTCTTGTATTTACAATCATAAAATAAAATAAAAATATCAATTCGTCGTCTTTTCTGTATGTTCTTTTTGGTCAATCTCTTGTGTAGAGAGTTTTCAAGCCGCCTGAAAGACTCGGTTTAACGACTATTTGTGCTAAGACTAACAGCTGGGACCTGCAATTTAATGTGCCATCCGGCTCACGGTAGTGCCTTGACGAAATGCCAATCTTTAAATGGCAGTCTTTTGCATGGTCACCCATTCAAAGACTGTCATCGGCTAGTGCTGAAACCTTGTAATTATTAGTATAATATTAGAGTTTATTACAATAATACTAATACGAGTATTGTGATGAATAAAATAACCTCTTAGTAGTTCGCCTTCGCTGCCTCTGCGGGGCTGCCTTGTCAAATATTCACGCGCCGAATATTCTAAAGATACTCGTAATCTTCTAGTCTAAAGCAAACTTTATTATCTCTGTGGTTCATGAATGGCTCTCAAATTATTGCTTCAAGAATTGTAAGGTTTATTAATATTTGTATAAAAAAACTTTCCAAGTACTGTACTTTATTAATTTTGACAGTTAATCTAACAATAATGAATATTGCCAGCTGTTTAGTAAACTTTATTTTACATAAGCATAAGCAGCCCAGTAGACGTCCCCACTCCTGGGACTCGGGGCCTTCTCTCACTAGAAGAGAAGTATAGGCCATAATCCACCACGCTGGCCAATATTTAACATAACTAATAGGTAAAAAAATAATCTCTTCAGTTATGGAACGCGCTGCCACTACTGATTCGCTACTTGTCCTTAATCTAAGGTTGCCTGGCAGAAATTACCTTACGCGATAAAGCCTAAATGTACTTACTACCACTGTATGTTTTTCTTTTCTCGTAATATTGTTTTATTTATAGTGTGCAATAAATTTATATTGTCAAAAAAACCTCTGTCAAAAAAAGACATTCTATCTATCTGTGAAGGACTCGCTATAAAGATTTTGTGAGCGGCTCCATTCCATATTAGCAATTAACCATTCCACGTACGTAGTTAAACTCTTACGACCATTACACTGAAGAGAGAAAGAGAGAGGAATACTTTGTATGAAAATGTGGAGGCCTTAAAAACTTGAAGTTTTTACACGCCCGAGGACTTGCTCTTGGGAACTTTGTTATTAAAAGATTAATGAAACGGGTTTACGTAACTAGGCACAAGTTTAAAGGTAAGCTAGATATGAATAAGAACTTAGCTAAAAAGCTCGTGTGGCTCAGTGGGAAAAGACTGCTTTTCAATTTTATAGACCCCTGGTTCGATCATAGCCCTATGACCAATACAAGTGTCAGTATCAATAGTCAGACACCCATTTTTGCATAACTAAATTTTGTACCTGTTGGTATACTAGTCGAAGGTTTTGTGTTGTTTTTATATACTACTTAATTAACAAGTTACGTAACTATGTCGTATATACATATACATACGCCGCGGTCAAACTTAAGCCTATACTTCAATTAAATAAAAACATATTAGTTATTGTGGCTCGTTCACAGCTGTGTTCTAACCGCTACATTATTTATGCTTCGAATATATATTTGGCCGGTTATGTGTAGGTAGCTATTGGAAAATGCTGGTGCTTGATATATATACATAGTTTGTATTATGGTTGCTAACATAACTGATATACTACATATACATACATGCATATTTTATATATGTACATAGATACATATTTAACACCCAGACCCATAGCCAACAAATTTAGTTAAGCACAAAGACGGTTAGCGGTCCGGCATGGTAACCATTACGCCAACGAGGTCGACAGTACGATGTATATTACACAGCTCTACAAAAAATATTTTTTTTTTGTTGCCCTGTTTATCATCGCAAATTGTTACGTTTTAAGTGCCCAGATTACGAATATATTCGTAAAAGTACTAAATTTGCTCGTTTTTACAAATTGAATTTTAAACGATTTATCGTCAAAATTTTTATTTTCAGTCATTTGTTGAAAAAAAAAAAACGAGCAGATCTTACAAAATCATTGATATTTTCACGAATTGTGTGTATAAGTAGACCCAAAATCATCATCATTTCAAAGGCAACAAAACCACTGTAGACCAGTGTTATAATTATATATTTTTTGACGTGACAACGTCTTAAATTAGGTTGCGGCTGGGAGTCACTTATGAAAAAGTGTAACGCCCGGTAACGTTACGATGAGTCACCGAACGAGAGAGAGGCCCGCCGAATGCCTTGCGTCTCTCTCCCACTCAACTATGATCGGTCTGCCGCGCGCGCAGCACGCGGCAGACGTTGTCACGTAAAATCTTCGCCCGTAAAACCGACTTTACAGGCAACCATTTTTTTGCTAAAATCTATACTAGGAATAAACATGATAATGACTAATACTGTTTGTTTGTCGGCAGGGTATATTCCGTCTGGCGTGCGAGCACGTGGTGCGCACGATGCGGCGCGGCCGCGAGACGCTGCTCACGCTGCTGGAGGCCTTCGTGTACGACCCGCTGGTGGAGTGGGGCGGCGGGCCGGCTGCGGGCGGCAAGCGGCGCCGCGGGGCGCGGGACGTGCGCGCCGCGCGGGACATGCTGGCGGTGCGCGCGCTCGAGCTCAACCACGCGCTCGGGGAAGTCACGTGAGTCTACCGTACTGTTGCTAGGCATTGGCCAGGACTCCAAGGTCTCCACGGGACTCCAACGGAGATTTATGCGGTGTTGTAAACCACACTTATGCTAGGCATTGACCGGGACTCCAACAAAGCACAGATGTGTGATGTGCGAGAAGACATGTTTTTCAGCGTAGGGTACTCCACCAAAGCGGAGATTTGTGCGTTGTGATGTGTCTTCACGGCGCGTCGTCGGCGCACAGCTCACATCTCCGCTTCCATCACGCCATACAAATATTTCACACTAACGTCCCCCCGTCCCGGCTTCCCACGGGATATAAAATATAGCCTATGTTACCCGGGGATAATGTAGCTTACCAACGGTGAAGGAATTTTTCAAATCGGTCCAGTAGTTTCAGCGTCAAACAATCAAACTTTTCCTCTTAATAATATTGGTTTACTCCACTGCAGCTTAGCGGAGAAGAGATGTGTCTATAACGCTATTATTTTGCGCTATTGGTTGTTTAAAAAACGTCTCTTCTTCGCTCGTTTGGTCTCCGCTTTGGTATAGTCCCGGACGTTGTCTAGTGCTCGCCTGGCTAGCAACCATGTTCAATTGGAAAATTCTGTCACCAAGCATCTAACAATGTGTTCCGGTAGTATCCTTCAGGTCCAGTTAATACAAATCAGGAATGGTCCACCTTACATCAGAGTGTCGTATGGTAACGGCCTTGTTGGTGAAATGCCTCGGTAAAAAATATGATTGTGATAATGATTATGATGGTGATGACTACCACGAAAAAAAAAAGAAAAATCTTAAACATTCATAACACATTCGAAAAAGACCCTGAAGGAGATATTTTTATACAAGTGTTATAATACAGTTGACGAATTCTTAAATAATGAATATTGTATAACATTTAAATGATGCAATAAATGATTTGATTTGACGACGTGTCGCACACTGGCGTACACTGGCCATAAACAATATTTGAAAATATATCTACTGCCCATTTATATACATAACATTTTCAGTCACTAATTTCGCTCAGTATATTCATATCATTCGTCAACAATTAAAACAACATCCCTTTACATAATAAAGAGAAAAAGACAATAACGAGATAAACTAATCGTTTTGCAATTTGTTAATAAATTGTAATAAACTATAAAATTCAACCAGTTTGTCCTTGTAAACCAACGGCGCTAAAGAATAAATGGTTGCTGTATTTAAATCCGAACAAATATGTCTGCATTAGCATAATAGTGGGCATTTACACGGGGCAGTAAACTTGTTTATGATAGAACATTATCCTGCCTCTATAACAGGGATTGTAAGTGTTAAACTTTGTTTATTGCCCAAACAAATTTGTAATATGCAGTGATCTTTCACTATAGGATTATTGACTAGGCCATATTTTTTATCTAAAAAATATACATATGTATCGATAATAAGTATTTATGTATGTATATCAGTTGTGTTAGCAACCATAATACAAACTATAAATGGTTTAGTATGAGGCTTACCAGCCGTGTGTAAAATGTGTTCTTATATAAAAAAATATTTAAAAAATATACATATATATCGATATAAAGTATTTATGTATGTATATGTACTATCTGGGGTGGGCGATTTGGTTACAACTTTAATGCTCTCTTCATGATATGTATATATAACTAGCTGACCCGGCAAACGTTTTTTTACCTTAATAAAAAAATAAAATCTAAATATACAGTAGCCGATTCTCAGACCTTCTGAATACGCATATAAAATTTGGAAAAAATCGGTCAAGCCGTTTCGGAGGAGTACGGTAACAAACACTGTGACACGGAAATTTTATATATAAGATAATAAATAAATAAATATCAATCGTTTTAGCAACCATAATAAAACTAGAAATGGTTAAGTATGGAGCTTACCAGCCGTGTGTAAAATGTGTTCTTATATTAAAAAATATTTAAAAAATTATAAACCCCAAAAATAATATGACTTTCATGCATCAGATCTAAATTAAATTCTAGTTTTAATTTTTAAGAATTTGATATGTTTATAAGTTAATCGCAACAAACGCCAACTTTCTCTATTATTTAGCACTAGCTACGCCCCACGTTGCTACCTGCGTTAATCCGGGATAAATGTAGCCTATGTGTTCATCCAAAAATTAAACTATATCCATACCAAGTATAAGCAATCGTTTCAGCCGTTTGAGTGTAAATAAGTAACAAACATACACACAAACCTTTCGCATTTATAATATTAGAAGGATAACAAATAAGCACCTTTTATAATGAAAGCATGAAATTCCCAATAGGATGTGTTTGAGCGTATAAATTACAATATGTTCAAGTTATCAACCCAGCATTCACGACAGGAGCCTGTCTGTGCACCGTTTACATAGAACATCAGTGCGAGCGTTTAAACAATAGATATTTCTTCACTTAATGTTGTTCCCGCACTGTAATAACGCTGAGGAAACGACCCCAGCTTCCCGAGACCGTGTGTTGTCCATAGACCATAGAAATGTACGTCGTCGTACGTCTTCTTCTTCTTCGTATGAGCTAAGTGACCAAGCTCTGGTGTCGAGAGTTTTCAAGCCGCCAGAAGGCGTCTCTGACTTGGCGTAACGACTGCTTGTACTGAAAATAACAGCAGGGACATATAATTTAACGTGTCATCCGACCCAAATGAAAATGCCACTTGAAAAACGACAGTCTTGTGCATGGTCACCCATCCAAACACCATCCGCATCGTTGCTTAGCTTCGATTATCGCGTTAGGTAACCATAGCTATCTGAGCTACAGGCGCTACAGTGTTCACGTAATGTACATACATAAATGGAAATATGCATTAGCATGAGTAACAAATACGTCATTCCGTCTAGTAATGGACGAAAGCTTTTAGGCTAACTAAAATCTAAATAGCTTACTTTTTATACTCGTATTGTATCATAAAAAACTTCCTGATTGTTATACCCCTTTAACATTTTTTTATCGAACCTCAAATGAAATGTTAATACTTTAAGTGATTTCAATGTTAAAAAACGTAGAGATAAATAGCTGGTTGCGTGTGTAGGTCAAGTTTTTATCATTTGATATTCGCACTTTTAACAATATTTTGCTATCTCTTAGTTGATGTAAAATAATGTCTGCCATCTATTCTGTTCGCTGTGACAAATCTGCGACGTCGAAGCGAGCACGTGTACTGCGGAGTGGAACAGTAAATAAATACTCACCCGTCGTTATTGCACAATAGCAGCGAGCTAACTTGTCGTTCCCTACATGTCGCTACGTACATTGTGTGCGCCGCACTACGTGTAACGGAGCCCTTTCTCTTCACTTACGTGACGACGAACAAAGGAGGCACGAGTAACTTATTCATACAAACTGAATTGTAACATGAATAGAATTCCTTTAACGATATTTTCGCAGATTTCACTTTGCTTTTCATATAATATAACCTTCCAAACGACCGCATCTTTGTAATTCAAAAGAAATATTGGCATACAAAAGTCGCGAGTTTGAACGGCTTTATGATTTAGAAAGTTCACTGCAGTGAAATATCGCTCTGCCTTTGTTTGATTCAATAGTTATCCATTTCGGAGGCCGAACGACCCCAACTCCACTGAATATTTAACGTGTCTCGATTGCGAGGGAATTCAATTCTATTTATTCTTTGTATCGTTTTTCATTTATTTTAATGTTAAGCTAACACTGGTGCGAATTAAAATTTCACCAGATGGCAGAGAAATAAAAGCAATGTCATTTAACTCGACAAACTTCCCGTTGGAGACATATATTATTCAGAGTGTCGCGAGTCCCCTCCGCTTTAAACATTCAGGCTAGCTCGTGACCTGCGATCTACGAGCCGCTACTCACGTACACCGTATTGTTGCAGGGAGCAGCTGCTGGCCGCGCTGCCCGAGGTGCAGCAATGCGCCGACAACTGGCTCAAGGAAAACGAAGAGCTCAAGTCTGTGGAGAACAAGCTGCAGGAATGTCATCAACAGATGGCCTTAATCAAAGAAATAGAGGCGTACGGACCGAACCTTAACAACCATCCTCTGTACGCCATATCACAGAAATATTCCTCGTACAAACAAGCTAAGAACGCCGTCGAGGACTCTAAGAAAGTCCTCGTTAAGATTCTCGAGGAGTTCGACTCGCAAATCGAAGCATTCGCGAACACCACCGAGGTGATAAACGGACCGCAGCTAATGAACTGGGTGCAGGAGTTCTCCGCGCCCGAGGGAGAGCATCAGCCCATATTCGACCACATCAAAGAGTTCCTGACCAACGCCGGTCAGAGCTCCATGATCGTCCAGTGTGAGCAAGCAGAGCAGGAGCTCAATCAATGCATGAAGCAGACTCTCAACCTAATACGATCTTGCTTAGAGCTGTTGTCACAGTTCGTGGCCGTCTCCCAGTACTACCCGCGGAGCCACACGGAGTACCATCGCATCGCCATGTTCCGGAAGTTCCTGGCGACGGCTCTCGACAGTAAGTCTCCTGAGGTGTGTCGCGAGATGGCGGCGCAGGTCACGGCGCTCATCAACGCCGAGAACAACAAGAGCGAGGCGACGCAACAAATGGTGGCCCATAGCTACCGGCTGCAGCAGATAAGCGCCGAGGCTAACGCAAACCTCACCAAGGCGATAGAGAGACTCAAACTGGAAGGTGGGCCGGACGCGCTCGCCATCGCTCAGGAGGCGTACGTGGAAGCCAAGCGGAACATCACCAACTGGGTGCGGACGGAAGAAGGAGCGGCTGCCGCCCTGGAATCGGTCGTTATCGGCATGCTGTGTAACTTGAACAGACGATATCTGATGTTGGAGAACGGGGCTCAGAGCGCCGGAGACTGCCTCGTCGACTTGACGTCCAGGGAGGGCGAATGGTTCTTAGACGACATGAGCGCCTTGTCGACGCAAGTTGTGGAGCTCCTTTCGTTGCTGCCCTTACAGTCAGCGTCAGCCGAAGATGCCGCCATGCCGGTCGCCGTGGAGTGCGTGCGGCAAGCGAACCTCCTGCTCGCGGACTTGATTCAGCTCAACTACAACTTCAGCACAATAATACTGCCCGAGGCTCTCAAGAAGATCCACTCGGAAGACCCGTCGACGCTGATGATGATCAACGAGCTGAACGCTGTCATCCTCAACTCTCCCGTGCCGCTGAACGAGTTGCTCGCGCAATTGGAGATGCATCTCAGATACTTGATTATGGATGTAGAGGTAATTTTTACAACATTACATTCTTAGTTTTTTAGCGTAGGTTACTTTTCACGTTTTCTTGTTAATCATTTAGCTACCATCTTCAAATGAAAAATCAGTCACGGAGTACCTAACGTTGTAGTATTCTATCATCTTTCTTTAGAGCCAGTAATTCTAGACAGAACATGACGAGTGTTTTTACATAAAAACACTTGTTTATTTTGTTATGATTAAAGTGTTATTCAGAGAACATTTGAAAGTTGTTGTCCTCTCACTCGCGTAGCGAGTGTGGCGCGGTGGCGCAAACGTCTGCTTTTCAGACGGTTCCTGGTTCGATCCCAGCCCTACACCAATGACTTGTTTCTTCAAGTTATGTGTGGATTTGCACTCGCTTTACGGTGAAGGAAAACATCGTGAGGAAACCGACATGTTTGAGGACCACAATATCCGAAGACATGCGTCATCCGCCAACTCGCACTTGGCCAGCGTGGTGGATTATGGCCCTTTTCTCTCTCCTCGTGAGAGAAGGCCCCGAGTCCCAGCAGTGGGAACTTATAGTGGGCTGCTTATGCACTCGCGTAGCCTAATGAGTGTGAGCGAGAGGGAGCGAGGTACGAGATGTAAGTGTGTTGTGTTGTGTCAGTCGCCGGCGGCGGGCGCGCAGAGCGCGGCGGCTGCGGTCCGCGCGCGGTACGAGGGCCTGCTGTCGGCGGAGGGCGAGGGCGGCGCGGGCCGCATGCTGCTCATGGGCTTCAACGGCCTGTTCGCCGGCGTCGAGCTGCGCGCGCGCGAGCTGGCCGACCACCTGGCCGTGCCCGCGCCGCCCGCCTGGAGGAAGATCGACCACGTCAGCGACGCCATGCACATGTCGGTCAGTACACAACCAGTCTGTCTATGTTATTGGTTTAGTTTCATAGAGAAAGAGTTTTCATAGTTCAAGAGTTTTACATACCAAATATGGAGTTATATATCAAAATATTAAAGTTCAAATCATATATTTTTTACACACAAAACCATATCTTTTTTTAAATGCCTTTGAAAGGCCACGAACAGCTATACTGTGAATAGCATCATACCTACCTTAGTTGGCTGAGCTAGAGGCGCTACATCATCTTCATTAAAAAAACCATACACTCCATATAATGAGTTGAAAACGAAGTGTGTTCAGTATAGTATGTTCGCCATGGTGTGTGCAGGCGGCGCTGCAGCGCGCTGGCGTGCGCTCCGTGCTGGAGGACATGTTCCTGGTGCGGCGCGTGCAGACCGTGGGGGAGGTGCTGGCGCTGTGCGCGCAGGCCGCCGCCGGCGCGCGCGCTGACGACGCGCTGCTCGCGCGCCCGCTGCGCAGGTAACCACTGCTAGGGCGGCGCTCCGTGCTGGAGGACATGTTCCTGGTGCGGCGCGTGCAGACCGTGGGGGAGGTGCTGGCGCTGTGCGCGCAGGCCGCCGCCGGCGCGCGCGCTGACGACGCGCTGCTCGCGCGCCCGCTGCGCAGGTAACCACTGCTAGGGCGGCGCTCCGTGCTGGAGGACATGTTCCTGGTGCGGCGCGTGCAGACCGTGGGGGAGGTGCTGGCGCTGTGCGCGCAGGCCGCCGCCGGCGCGCGCGCTGACGACGCGCTGCTCGCGCGCCCGCTGCGCAGGTAACCACTGCTAGGGCGGCGCTCCGTGCTGGAGGACATGTTCCTGGTGCGGCGCGTGCAGACCGTGGGGGAGGTGCTGGCGCTGTGCGCGCAGGCCGCCGCCGGCGCGCGCGCTGACGACGCGCTGCTCGCGCGCCCGCTGCGCAGGTAACCACTGCTAGGGCGGCGCTCCGTGCTGGAGGACATGTTCCTATCAGGCACTTTGCATGCTGCTGGTGGTGACCAAAACAAAGCAGCAGTTGGAGGCTCCTTGAGTGAATGGAGCCGCGTGACTTCTAGCAGGCTGAGATGGCGAGATGTCATGAGACAAAAAATATCCGTCCCCACCAGTGACGTTCCATGACGGTCACGGGCGCTCTGTCAAGATCGTCACGAATAACATGAACAAGGGCATCTCCCTCCACCTCCAACAACTCTCAAGTTGAAAAATTTTCCACCAAGCACAGTTTGTCAACTTATAAATTTAATAAAAATTTAGTGAATTGTTCTTTTTGTGCGTTCTTCGCCAATTCTTCATCTGTTTCGAGTATTTTTAGAATAGAATATTTTTTATTTCATTTACCATTTACAGCGCACATACCAATTTACATAAATGTATGTACCATTCCTGTTTGTTGTGGTGCGTTGTGGGAGCACTGTGCCCCGCTGTAGTGCTCTTGCGAGCCTGTGGAGCAGGGCATCAGAACTCCCGCTCCGTGGAAACAAATATACACATCACCAGCATAGTAAATTACAATTGTAATATAATGCACAAATAAAATTAATACAATTCACAACTAATCCAAAGAACATGAAAACATTTTAGTGTTACCAGCTATAAGTAGAATTTCTGGTAATGGCAGAAATTAACAGAATTATTATTTTCAAAAATCACTAGAATTTGAAAGTGGACATTATATATTTTAAACAATTTAGCTGTATATTTTAAGGCCATTTAATACTTTGGAGTGTGTTGTGTGTATGTGTGCGAGAAATGTGTTTAACGTGTTCTGGATCATTTTATGTATCGTATAAATAAGGTGTGTGTGTGTGCAGGTTCACCGCGGAGTACGTGTCGCGCTGCGTGCTGGGCGTGCACTCGGGCGCGCTGGCGTGCGTGCTGTGCGCGCTGCTCCGCCGCGCCAACCTCGACCTGCGCGCTGAGGTCGAGCAGAAGGAGATCGGTGAGTTGCCTGCTCCACTTCACCCTCACTAACTAAAGTATTAGTACTAGTACTAGTAACCAATGTATTGCTACTAACTAAAGCGTACATAAACTTATCTAATGACGATGTGCTTGCCTCACAATAAATCTGATGCTCGTGTACCTTAACTAAATAAAATGTCATAAGTTTTTAAATGGGCTTGTAGCTCGTAAAACATTAGTTACTCGTATGATGTAACACGTTAGGATTTATTTACACTTATATTGTTACTGTATATTTTTATATTGAAATATCTTTATTTCAAAGACTTTTTGAAACTAAACTGACTTCACCCTCACCAGCTTATACAACATGGGTTTGCGCTTGACCACAATTCACTTGATGGTATGCGACATTGCGATCTAAGGTTAAAAGTGACGTAGGTTTTTCTTGTTTAACGAGTCGTTTTCGATTATCTTTACTGTTTTATAACTTGAGTTGTATTGTGACAACGGTTTTGATCAATTTATTGTTTGTTTTATGAAAGAAAAGGAAATATAAACGAAGACACCGTAAACAGTAGCGTAAAACAATCGCCTGCGCAGGCCGCTACTTATAATGAATAGAGTAGCGAGTAGACAACTTACAATAGAGTTGTTAGTCTTAAATACCATTACCGTTTTAACTTACTATTACGGTTCGAAAAGTTGCATTAGTGGAGCGATTCGCACCATTGTCAGTTTCACCTGTGTCCCGTGTGTGTGTCTTTCATGTGTCTTTACGCAGTCACTCTTACAAATAACATAACATAAAATAATCTATACCAATATTTATAATACCAAAATTAATAGTTTGACGCAAATAGGCTCGGAAACTATTTGACTGATGAAAAATTCTTTCATTGTTGATAAGCTGCCATGTCCCCGAGTAACGAAGGCTACATTTTGTTTTCGAAAATATTAGACATCCATATAAAACATCCAATAACGTGACAAAAGCTTTTATAGCCCGTGCGAAGCCGGGGTTGGACTGTTTTTTATTTTTTATATGAAAGTAAATTAAACTTACAAATGTTTATAAACTACTGGATGTGGGCCTAGCTATACTTATAAAACCGAGTATATGCAAGCAATGTGCGGTGTGTTTGCAGGCGCGGTGTGGAGCGTGTCGCTGGAGTCCCTGTGCGAGAAGGTGTACAGCAATAGCGCGCTGAGTGCGCGCGCCGCGTGGCTGGCCCGCGCGCTGCAGGAGGCGCGCGCGCGCCGGCACTCGGCCGCGCGCGCACTGGCCGAGCACCAGCGCGCGCGCGCCGCCGCGCACGCCGCCCGACATCGTGCCGCCGCGCACACCGAGGTAACCTCATTTTATTTTTTCTAATTATATATAAATAAAATATAAATATTAGGACACTTTCACACACGGTTGGTTAGCCCCATACTGAACCATTTCTAGCTCGTATTATAGTTGCTAACACAACTGATATACTACATATACATACATATTATATATAAATACATATTTAACACCCAGACCCACAGCCAACAAATTTAGTTAAGCACAAAGATGTTGACCGGGCCGGGAATCGAACCCGGAACCTTCTGATTAGCAGACCGGCATGGTAACCTTTACGCCAACGAGGTCGTCAAATTCATATCATCCCATCCTCGTCGCCACTATTACGTATTTGACGTGCATTTAAGACGGTAGTTAGAATCACGCTGATTTATTCTTAAAGAAAGAGGCGGGTCGCAGCCGCGCCACGCACACATATACATAATCTGCAACACCATTCATTTATTCTTGTGACAGGAAAAATAACACTACTTCTTTGTATGAGCTAAGTGGACAAGCTCTGGTGTGTCGAGAGTTGTCAAGCCGCCCGCAGGATTCAAGCTGGGTTTGTACACGCTACGGATAACAAGCGATGTCAACTTAGTAGGCAGTCGTCTTACGTTCGACAGGATGTGGTTTCGATCCTCAGCCAATAATGCTTGACCTAACAATCTATGCTTGACCTTTCGGCGATGAATATCATCGTAAGGAAATTACAACTTGGTGGTAGAGCGTTTTCTAAAGAAAGTAAAAGGCTTATTGTACACATACATAATAAGTGAAGAAAGTAAAGTGCCAGTAATACCAAATTATGCTCGATAAGGCCAGTGTCGCTTTTACGTGTCTACACGACCTGCTGAGTGATAAAATAAAATGTAATTCCGGAACTTAAACAAGCATAAACAAACCATAATATACAATTCATATAAACATTTTTTATTTAATTGTATTAATCGTAGACTAATAAATACAATAGAGGGTCAACCTCTTGTTGAATATCGTACTACATGTATCGAATGATACACGTAGCGCCATCCATTTGTATTTTCTTGTAACTGTTTCACTCGAGTCACGCAATCTACCATTGTTATATCACTATGCAACTGCAGCGCGTTGCGGAATTTGGCGGCAGCTATACTGCACGCTCGTTTTGCAACAAAACAAGTCTTTGCGTACAGTAATCCAAACTATAGGAAGGCTCAGGGCTCAACTAATCTCTCTAATTCTAATCGGAAATGGCAAACTTCCGCGGTACGTTTTATTATTAATATGGGAATCAGCAATCCTCTCTACTATTCTGATCCCTGTTATTAATCAAATATTTTTCATTGTGTCATCCTGATTCTGATAATATATCCTTGGTGTATAGTATATATCTGGATGTAAAGAGTCCCCCGTGTCGCAGGTGATGGTAAGCTCGGCGGAGACGAGTCAGACACTAGCCAGGCGAGCGCGCGACCTGTGCGCCGCGGCCGAGAGACTCGCCGCCGCCAACCAGAAGGCACAGGGCCTACTTAACGCTGCGCATCAGAGGTGTGTACATCAGATCAAATGTTTATTTGCTTCAATGACATTAAGTAACAGAAATATTTAATTACAATTTTCACAACAATCATGCACAGACATACACACACAAACTTTCGCATTTATTATATTAGTAGGAACTTCGGTCAAAAATGTTAAAATATAAGGTGATGTCTTTAAAAACGGCAAGGAAAATAAGACACACATAAGACCACAAGACAAAGAAGAAAATAAGACCACAAGTAAGAGTATAGTCTTATTTGAGTTTGAGCAATTTAAGCGTTATTAGTATAGTAATACAGATGAATTTTCTTACGTTCACTAAATACAGTCATACAATTTTACGAGCACTACCTGTTAACGCAGAGCAAGATAGCTTATGTTTATTACGGCACTAGTCGAAACTCAACCTTAAGATACAGTGGTAAGGTTGACTTAAATTAAAATATTTTTTGTTCTGTGTATATCGTGATAGATATAATAGTATAAGTATAGTAAACTCATGCCATTTTTTTATGCTGTGTTTGTATGCAATACTGAATCTGGTATATACTCGTATTTGATCGGAGAGTAGGAAGTAGAATTATTCCAATTTGAAGTTTAGTATTATAAGTGAAATGTAAATATCTATGTGACTTGTTGGAAAGTAATCATGATTATAATTTAAAAAAAATAAAAAAAATATTTTATATAATAATTGTTTTAAATTAATAATAATTATAACATTCATTCATTCAATCATTCACTCAATCATTCATTCATTCATTGTACAAAATTGTTAAAAAAAAAATTCAGAGTGAAATGGGGAGTGGGCGCCAACCCGTCTCTGTCTGGCGCGCTGGTGTCGCTGGAGACGTCGTGGGCCCGCAGCGAGTCGCGCGCGGCGCGCCTCGTGTCCTGCGCGCGCGCACTGGGCGGCCACGCGCGCCACGCCGCGCTGCTGCGCGCGCCGCGCAACAAGCGCGCCAACACGCTCGCCGCCAAACTCGCGCACTGGGAGAAGGTATGCCACCTTTGCATATACGTTTACAATTTGGGGGTCTTCAAATCTAGAGTAAATAGGTTCCTTCTAAATAATTTATTGACTCAGGCGTTACTTTGCGGAAATCCATTGTAAATAGAAGACAAAATTAAATATTTAGTGTACTTCCGCTGTGATCCGAAATCCAAATTAAGACAAGTAAAGGAAAAATTAATTAAGATTAATTAACGACAAGTCGAGAGATTGTCGTTCGAAGAGTCAGCATCTCCTGATGATGCCTTGTGGTTCGGCGAAATACGTGTAGAGTTAAGAATTTCCGAATAGGTAACGTTAATGTTAATTAATCTTAGTTAATTTTTCCTTTACTTGTCTTAATTTGGATTTCGGATCACAGCGGAAGTACACTAAATATTTAATTAGGTTCCTTCTAGGCAAGCGTGTTACATCTTAGACCACAGTCAAGCTTAACATCAGGCTAGCTGCGGTCTTACGTAAGCCTATTTTATCAATAAAAAAAATGTTTTAGATGATTTACAATTTAGTCGATATTTTTTTACTGCTTAACACGCACTCCGCCTTAAGGTGAAACATGCTTAGGCTGAAATAACTGGCTCTCAACAAGGCTGCCGGATTAGCAAGAGAATCTCAACAAAACACGACGCTATACTTGGACGCCTCCTGTTTTAAAAGAAGTACCACAACCTCTGACGCAATGACAGTGGATCATGTATGCCATCGACCCAAGACCGTGCTCCGTTACTTTAAGAAGCTTGGTTGGCTTGGGTAGGTTGGTAGGGGGAAATGCACAATACGCCTCCTGCGGGTTGTCAGTGCAGGTCTGATCGCCTCCATCATGAATTAGAATAAGAATAAGAAAGCTGCCGAAACGCACTGTTAGGTGCTTGGTGACAAGAACCCAGAGTCCTCGGTTAAGCGCTGAGGCAGGTCATCGGGTTTTATTGGGTACAAATCCCACATAACCTGACTTTGCCCCATTGCGTCACTCGTCTGACTGTGCTGTCATCCTTTCAAAATGTTACGAGCAAATAAGTATATAAGCTGTTATATAGTTCTAATAAGTAAGATATTATACTCAGATAAATATAGTAATACATGGAGTCGACACCCGGACGCAGTATTTAATTTATCCCCGATCGCCACCAAACTAGCACCACGACTAACAAATTCTAGTGTTGGCAAAGGTTTCTTATCTAGCACAGGCTGGCACACTGATCCTTAGTACAATAACAGTAATGTGGATTTAATGGACCATAAAAATACCACACCCTCAAAGAACTTTCAAAAACGTAAGATTGGAAAGAAATACACATAGAATTCGTATGATTATAATAAAATTATAACCTATTTCTTTGCCAGTTTACTAGGAAATCTTGATCAACTTGGAGCCATAAACAAAATATAGTAGAGCGTAAAAAACAAAACCATTTTTGAACTTTTTTACATGACCAGAAAGAAAGAAGGCCCAGAAGAAAAATTTGGATGAGGTCATTTGATATGTTATATTCCTGCATTCTCGTGATGTAAATATTGAAACGAATAATTATTACGTTCCAGGCGTGCTCGTTGGCACAGAAATACGCTCTGGACGTGTCCCCGACTGAGGAGTCCCTAATGGAGATGTTGCATCCTGAAGGAAATATCGACAAACAATGGGTCAGTACTTTTTTTTAGAGAAACTATATTTCGTTAGTTTTGATTGAAAGAAACTTCCGTCATACAGTTATGAACTAGTTTGGAAGCTTTTGGATTTCTTTATTTATATTTTTGCATCAATTACTGTGTCAAATAAATACATTTTGTATTATGTATAGTAAAAATTATACATGTCAAAAACATTTGAAGATTGGAAAACCCGCCCATGACCGTATCTGTTGCAAAGGTGCCTATAACACTGGCTGCGTTTCCGCGCTGAATAGCAATGGCTATCATCTGCACCAAGTACGATCGAGAACGGAGATCCCCCGTCCTATCCGCTTGTCTTTGCCCGAGTTCTATATTCTGTATAGTTACGTATAGTTATCCAATATTAATAAGCGAACATATATGCATCACAAGTTATCAAATCATTTATTGAATTTCCCATTAGAACAGGTGTTTAAAAAATAAATAAAATCTGAAATAAATAAATACTTATTTATTTCGGATATACAATAAACAAGTCTGTAGAAATTTCTAGGTACCGAACTTTCCATAATATTTCCCAGTACGAGCTAGTATGTTCAAGATACTGTGTGAGTGAGAAATCAGATTATCCGAAATAAATAAGTATTTTATTTCATAAAATTTGAAGTGGGATTGGGCTGGTCACGTCTGTCGCATGCCGGACGATCTGTGGGCAAAAATTGCTACCGAATGGACGCCGGCCAATACTAGACCTCGCGGCAGACCAAAAAAGCAATGGACATACACCAGGTGGATTGGTCCACAATAGCGCTAGATAGGGACAAATGGAAAGAGGGTAGGGAGGCCTTTGCCCAGCAGTGGGATCGAACAGGCTTTTAATAATAATTTCATAAAAGAATGAAGGAATTTCAATAAGTGATTTGAAAACTTGTGATGCATAAATGTTCATAATAATACTCATAATACTCCTTTATTGGTATAAATAGATATACACGTAATTACCATACATTATTGCAATATTTATATACTACAATAATATTTTTGTCAATTCTAATGTTATGTATGAATAATGTATAAAAATAATAAATTAGCAATTCGTCATAATATTGATTCTTCTTCTTCTTCTTTACCTTATCCCACGTCATGTGGGGTCGGTACAGTATGTACGCTTCTTCCATACATATCTGTCATTCGTCATCTCTGTATTCACACCCTTCCTGGTCATATCGTCATTCACACAATCCATCCACACTTTCTTAGGCCGCCCCCTTCCTATCTGTCCGTCCACACTCATAATATTGATTATAATACAATTTTATAAATTAATGTAAATTCAATTAATTGTTAATTTGATTTAACTTCGATGAATTCCTTGTACTTATAAAAATAAATGTTCGCTTACTAATATAGTATGCATGTTGTGTTGTGCAGGTGGAGAACGTGTCGGCGCTGCTGGGCGAGATGTCGGTGTCGGTGCGCGCGGAGGTGTGTGCGGCGGGCGCGCGCGTGGCGAGCGCTGGCAGCGCGCTGCGCCGCGCCGCCGACCCGCTCGGGCCGCTGACGCGCGCGCGGGACGCGCTCACCGCCGACTGCCGCCCCGCGCTGCTCACGCTGCAGGGGGTCAATGAGGTAACACACCATACCATAAGCAGACCACTATACGTTCCCACTGCTGGGACTCGAAGCCTTCTCACACTCAAGGAGAGAGATATAGGCCGTAATCTACTGTTGAAGCAACGTGCTATTTGAGAAATATGCAATTGTGGATAATATGTCGCGGCATCAGCTGCAAATCGAGAAGGCGTCATGCCGAATCAGTAATGGCGAAAGCCGAGATGGAATTCCCTGCGGGGTAACAGGTTAAAGAGGTTAATCCACCACACTGGCCAAGTTTGGCGGATGACACACGTCTTCGGATATTGTGGTCCTCAAACATGTAGGTTTCCTCACAATGTTTTCCTTCACCATAAAGCGAGTACAAGTCCATACATGGCTTGAAAAACAATTCATTGGTGTATGTAGCAAAAGCTTTTCATTTGGCTTCTCAAAAATGCCTAAAATGCACGAATACGTTCTTTGTACAATCCAGATTTTTTAATTTAGTTTTAAATATATTGCCGTTTGAGATATAGTCTCGAATTCATTTTCGCCTGCTTTTTCCGCCGTATTCGTGTTAGCGGTCAGTAGCCCATTCAATAAAATACTCACTCCTTTTTTTATTGAAATTCACAAAACAGTAAATTTACTATAACTAACTTAAAATGTTTATAAAAACTTAAAATCAAAACTAACGGGCGTAAACTTACTTCACGATGTGAATCTAACATGCTTCATTTACAAATTAAAGAACTGATGCTCCTTAGAACTAATATATTGTCCGTACACATAATAATAATTTGTTGTTTTTCTTTATACTGTTTTTTTTTATATAAACTTAGGTTAAGTAACACTAGTTAAGGATTTTTGTTTTTTTTTCTCAACTTTTATCTTTTGATCAAATTCTTTGTATCATAATTGTGTCAAACAGACTTGTTCATATTCTGTGGGAGAGGCCATCGGTGCTGAATCACAGTTCTATACTAGTTCAGCACTAATGGTTCAAATTAAATATGTATCTTCTAGGTTTTATGCAAATAAAGATATTATTATTATAATGAAAAGAAAATGCAACATGTGTGTGTGTATGTATGTGTGCAGGGCAACAACCCGGCGAGCGAGTACCTGTCGCTGGAGGGTGCGGCGGGCGCGCAGTGCGGCGTGCTGAGCGCGCTGCCGCCGCGCGTGGACGAGGAGAGCGCGCGGGCCGCGGCGCGCGCCGCGCACCTGCTCGCGCGCGACCTGCCGCTCCTCGCGCGCGATCTGCTGCAGTCAGTATCTCCTCACACACTCTCACTTTACACCCTCCCAGTCGAGTATTCACTGTCGTCTGCTGACGAATTCAAATTCAAAATTCAAATTCGTTTAGTACACACTAAATATAATATACATCTTGGAGTTAGGTACATAACGTAATGTTTAGTTATTACTAAACTATTTTATATTATCTACTAGCTGCGCCCCGCGGTGTTACCCGCGTTAATCCGGGACAAAAAAAAACAGGATAAAAAATATCCTATGTCCGTTTCCTGGTTCCAAACTACCTCCCCACCAATTTTCAGCTAAATCCGTTCACCCGTTCTTGGGTTATAAGTGGTGTAACTAACACCACTTTCTTTTATATATATACTAGCTGACTCGGCATACGTTGTTTTACCTAAATAAAAAAAAATAAAAAAATCTAAATATACAGTAGCCGATTCTCAGACCTACTGAATACGCATATCAAATTTGGAAAAAATCGGTCAAGCCGTTTCGGAGGAGTACGGTAACAAACACTGTGACACGGAAATTTTATATATAAGATATAGATTGCTATGTGAGTGGAGGGCTGTGTCGTACCTGAGAAAGTCGCTGTGCTCTGTGCTAGGTACCTCAAGGGGCCTGTAATGCAGAGCAGCAGAGATCTCACACTACGATACACTTATACCACAAATTGTACAGCTAACAACTTACCTTGTAACTAAACTAATCATAAATATTGTAGGTACATATTTATGCGAAAGGAAATGTTTTAAAAACTACTACACAAATAAGAAATAAACATACAAATAGGTTAACTTTCAGTAGACACAGTTTTTTTTTTGGCTCTATAGTTATGTTTGTGAGTATAATTGCCCTAACTTGTGGAATGTGTTGGACAAAACCGTAAACCGAAGATGGAATACGAATAAACATCTGAATCATCATTGAATGAAGTAGATCTGACATTGATTTTATTGCTTACCTCGATTGTACAAAGGCTTTATAGTAAAGTCTTTTCTAGGATTAAAAAATGAAATCAAATAATTTAAAAAAGGTAGGTAATAAAAACCCAGATCAAGAGTTACCAACCCTGAGTCGAAATATATAGAAAACTCCGATTCAAAAATTCCTGATGTGTGCTAACTTAGTAAACTTTGAATATCATTGTCGCGCACACAAACTGAAATCCAAGTCGAAAGATACATTAAGAAATATTTACGTCTGTAAGATATATTTCGTTGTGCAATGACTACTTTGACGACCTCGTTGGCGAAAAGGTTACCATGCCGGACTGCCAATCAGAAGGTTCCGGGCTCGATTCCCGGCCCGGCCAACATCTTTGTACTTAACTAAATTTGTTGGCTGTGGGTCTGGGTGTTCAATATGTATCTATATATGTATGTATATGTAGTAAAAATATGTATGTATATGTAGTATATCTTAAAGTTGTGTAAGCTACCACAACACGAACTAGAAATGGTTCAGTATGGGGTTAACCAGCCGTGTGTGAAATGTTTCCTAATATTTATTTATTATTTATTACTATTGCGGGCTAGCTAGCTATTTTAGATCCAAAAATTAATAGCATTTTTGGATCTAAAATAGCTAGCGCTGCGGTTTCATAACTGTAGTAACCATTTTATTGAAGAAATGAATTATGAAGCATGTAATTAATAATTATAAGATAAGTAAACAACCTCCCCCCTCCCGCCAGGCTGGCGTCCCGGTGGCCGGCGGAGAGCGCGGGCCGCAAGCTGACCCGCCAGCCCGCACTCACACACCACAAGAACAACATTCACAACAGGACCGGTATGACGCTGCATTATTATTATTATTATTATCCAAAAGAAGGATCACATCCTTACGACAGCGAGTGCGAGCCAGCCGTAACGGCATTCTGATTATAATCAATGATCGGTCGGACTGTTTTTTTACCAGCTTGTTTACCGGCTGTTTAAATGCCTAGTCATTTGTACAAAGTTAAAAAATAATCTAATAGTCTCCGTCCTAGTTATTATTATAATTATTCATCAATTTAAAACAGTGCGGTCTACGATGTTGCACGATAACTTATAAAATACCTATTAACTCTAAATTTGAACGAGAATGGCGGTGACGTCCTGCGCGTATGACAGGGCGCAGTTAGGCAATTTTTTTTTTTATATTTTTTATTTATTCCTTTATTTCAGGCAACTAGAGGCCCATAAAATACAATACACATATAAATATAAAACAATAACTTTAGACTAATACACATTTTAATATAATAAACATAATAACAAGTGACGGCGTGGTGTTACGCTGCGAGGTGTCGCGTAGCCGGCCTCGGAATCATCGATACAGCACACCTTGCGGACAAAACTCTTCCTTGAGAAAAGTCGCCACATGTTGGGTCGGAACGCGCACCACAAACGAAATAAAATTGGGTTTATATCGCGCCTCCAACTTCTCCACCCTCAAGGTCCAGCTGGTTTTCACCCGTATGTACTCTACGATGTCCTCAGTCTTCGTAGAGCAGTGTAAACGGGACACGTACAAAAGCGTACAGCGCACTGCAGGACGTAGCAGCATGTTAGGTCCCGCCAGAGCTTTTCCGCACTGGTTTCGATAAGTAGGCTTCTTCTTTCTCTCCACCTTGATGAAGACGTCCTCATCGCATGTAACAGTAAAAGTAAAAGTAAAAAAGTAAAAAAAAGTAAAAAAAGCCTTTATTCAATTGCTACATTTTTATACAAAATTACATATTTTAATTTACACCTTTTTGTGCAAAAGTTGCCGCTTGGGCATAGGCCTCCCCCGTTTTTTTCCAACTCTCTCTCTCCCTCGCCTGTCTCGTCCATGTTGGTCCGCATATCTTAAGGAATAGGTCCCTCCATCTTTTCCTTTGTCTTCCAGGATTTTTTTTGCAATCTAGAGGAACCCACCCCGTCACACGTTTTGTCCCTTTTCGATTGTCCATCCTGCAGACATGTCCTGCCCATTTAAATTTAAGGGTTCTTGTCCTTTCAGCTATGTCTGGCACCTTTGTTCGGTTTCTCAGCGTTGCGTTACTTATTCTATCTGCTCTCCTTATACCTAGCATGCTGCGCTCCATTTTCCTTTGTGTTATTGATATCTTATCTTCATCATCCTTTCTTAGCGCCCATGTTTGGCATGCATAAGTCTACATGGCATTATCGCAACTTCGAACACTTTACTTTTGGTTTTAATACTTATTTCTTTACTTTTCATTATTTCCTTCAAGCTCCAATACTTTTTCCATCCCAAAGCTATTCTTCTTTCAACCTCTCTTTCTGTACAGTCTTTAAATGTCCTCATCGCATGTGTGCTTCGGTAAATAATGAAGTAATGTGTGTGTCCCAGGGTGCGAGTCTCGCAACGCGGTGGGCGCGGCGGTGTGGCGACGCGTGCGCCTCAAGCTGGAGGGGCGCGAGCTGGAGCCCGCCGCGCGCCGCGCCACGCACAACGAACAGGTTTTATATTTTTTTACACGCTTTATATTAGCTTCACCTTTATGTTTGTTTGTAACCGACTTCTTTGGGCGCGATTTTGACCCACTTAAAACGGCCAGATAAGGGTGTTTTTTAGTTTTTTTTAACTATTATTATTTATGATGGATAGGCAAGCGCTTGATCGAAACTCACCTGATGTTAAGTGATATTGCGATTAAGGGTGGAGCGCGCTTACCTAGAAGAAACCGATTCACAGTCGCCTTATATTTGCCGAACGTATATTTGGCCCAATAAAATGGTGAACGATAATATGGTAGAGTATTTTTTACATTACATTTTTACATACAATTCACTTAAATTATATTGTACAACTATAGAATTTAAGTTAATTTTGTTCACTAACGACAACCTTTCTACTCTTGCTGCGTCAGAAGGAGCGTCGCACTCCGCACCAGATCTCGCTGTGCTATAGCACGTCTCTCTCTGTTCCAGGTGGACTACATAATAAAAGAAGCGACTCAAGTGGAGAACCTGTGCATGATGTACGAGGGCTGGATGGCGTGGGTGTGAGGGAGCCCCCGCGACCCGCTGCGCCCGCCCGCCGCCCCCGCCGGGGCCCGCGCCCGTGCCGCCCGGCCTGTGCGCCGCCCTGGGGGCCACCACACTCGGAGACGGAACGATGTCACCCGCGGACTCTCGCTACTCCTGCACGTCCCGCAGACGGCAGGCGGGGAGCTACCGCCCTACACGCGAGCCCCGCTCCCAGCGGACCTACTGTCATTATATATACAAACGTCACTGTCAACAAACGTCACTGTCAACAAACGTCACTGTCAACCGACCTGTCATCCGCACGCCTTGGGATCTAGCACAGAGTAGATAAACAGAGAAAACTTCGCTCGAAAGAAGCTGTGCCAGCATTTTGTACAATTAATGTCAATCTCACGAGAAAGTACGCCAATTGGCATGTATGTAAAAAGTTGATGTCCATAGAGTTACATATACAGTGTTTACAGTTAGTTTTGACTTTGTTCGGATTATACAATGACTAAGTTCGTATCCCAAGGTCTTGTTAGTCTTATTTTGATGTTGACGAACATGTGCGCGAAATAAGTTGGTCTCGCTATTGGAGCGGGCTGGGTAGGATATAATTAAGTTACGAAATGTATCGCTTCGCTCTCGCTACGAACACTCGGCTGAGTGAAGTGAGGGCGAACTACGTGACGTCACGTCACTCCAAACTATCCACAATGTAAGGCTTTAGGGTAAAAAAAAATAAAAAACAAAAAATCCAAAAAAAAATTGTAGAAGGCAATAAGCAAATCTTTCTCTAAGAACTTCTGCTAGTTATTTCTACGCTAATTATTTTTTAGGTGAATTCACTTTTTTGGCGGTTGCCGGTAGCTAGATTGAATATTTGTTATTTTTTATCAATAATTCTATAGTAACAAACTACTATATATACTAGGAAGTATTTGAAAAATATTATTTACAATAGAAGTATTAACACATTACGTACTCGCACGAAATAAGACAAAGCTTTTCGTCTTTGCTCTTTAAATTTCTTCCATCGCCAAAAAACTGAATTGATCGTCGCTTTATATCATCCCGTCGTTATATTTTGTTTATTTCATATAAAATATAGCAATTCATGTAATAATAAGGTTTAAGTTCGCAATTCATTTTCTGTAAGGTAACCTAAAAATTCATGTTTAAATCATATACTCATTTTCCATAGGAAATCGGAAAGTATTTCTCTCCATAAAGATCTTCAGATACCGATGTGTGTGTCGAATTGTCTGAATACATAACCTCTGTGTGTTGTTTTGTCATGGTCCTAAACCAATGACAACAACAAAATAGTCATAGAGAATCAGACATGTCCTAACTTACCTATAGTCTATGATATTGGAACACTCAGAATGTTGTATAGTGAATGGCTAAAAACCAGTATCCTCGCAGTTTTCTGTACAATCCGGTTCAAATGCCTGACCTGATCTGTTACGTCACAAGTCATATTTGGTATATCTATTTTGCAAACAAATACGCTACTTTATATCATAAATTATTCAGTATATATATATTTTTTTTACTCTAAATAGGTCAGCGCTTGACCACAAATTCACCTGGTGGTAAGTGACATTGAGGTCTACGGTGAAGCGCGCTTACCTAGAAAGAACCAGTTCACTCTTGCCTTGAAAATCGCCAGATTATAGTCATTGGAGTACAGGGAATTCGGCAAGGAATTCCAAAGTTTAACACACAGTACAATTTAATACGAAAAACTGTATATTTTAACGTATATTTTTAAAAACACTTCAAACGTAAATTTTTGCAAATTGTGTCTAACGCTACTAGTGACGTCGCAGCCCAAGTCGCAAAGCATTTGAAAAGCTAGGTACACCCAGACTTGTACTTACTATTATAATCTTACCGTATTAAAGCTGAATAAAAAAATACTTTAGTAATTTTGTAAATCCAACACTCTATTTCACACCCCTATTTGGCGCAATCAATATGTGTGGACGGTATGTTTGATAATATATTTGTCTTATTCGGCGAATATGCCAAAATGTTAATGAGTCTAAGCCTGTATCCTAATTTCTAAGAAAGTGTATTTTCAATGTCTGTATTTTTCATGTTCGCGTTATAGAAGATATTTTTGGCGAATACAGCAAACAACAAATATCGAAAGTAAAGTGGTCCGCGTAAATTGAATATGATATGTGTTTAGCTTCGCGAGATATTGGTAGTGCCTACTTAGCTGCTTGATCTAAAGGACTTGTCTGTTATATTTTTATGAAAATTCTCCATTCACGTTATAGAGAATGAGTGTAATAATAATCATCATCATCAACATCTACGTATAACTATGTATTATTATAACGTCGCATATTAATCTCACGGGCGAAAGTTATTAACCTCTTCGTGTTAGTATATATGTATGTAAAAGTGAATGCATTTTTTGAAAAATATATATCGACCTTTCATAATGATCATACATCTAATAAAGTATGACAGTTATTTTAGTTTGCTTCGGTAACTTTGCTATACCCTACTATTGGTTATCATTATTACTCGATAGAAGAAAAGAAGATTAGTAGCAGCTAACATAAAAACAAACTAAAGTACAGCCAATGCAATAGATGAATTTGAAAAATGCACTCATAAAATGCATTCACTTATAAGTATGAATGTATCGCTTTTACATTAATTTAATAAATGGTGTATGTCATAAATGTAGTTTTACTGTTCAACACAGAAACACAGAACTTTATTGGCAATAAATAACATACGTTAAAGGCAAGTCACGCAACAATCATAACTTAAATACTTAAAAAGACTAGTTAGATTTAACATTTCATTGTAGGTAGAAAGACCTTTCCCACCTTTATTCATAATAGAGCTAATTCGAAGCGCATCGAAGCGTCTATCCTAACTGAACTCGTTTGATGAAAATTGTTAACCTAGTTAATGTTAATTCTAACATATTCAAATAAATTGTGTACTCGCCTTTATTTTTAACAACTATCTCGTAAGTTATGTCCTGGTATTTCGCTCGAGCACGTAAAATAAATTATGAGAATGTGTCGTCTGCTCGCTTAGCTGAGGAGTCCTTTATTACTACTTAAAACTTAAGAACCCTGGTATCGCGGCCTACAAACTTTTCCGCCCAAGATCGCCGCGCGGCGTCTCTTTTGTCGGTTCCTTTGTGCTATGGCGGCAATGCGATATCAAAAGAATCGGTAGCTATCATAGAAAACTTAAAACACAAACCGACGCAGGCTTTTATTAATAGGTGCTTGTATGATAAGATATTCATAGTAATCAAAATGTGAAAGTGTAAATTTTTGTTACCTTGTCACGCTTAAACGGTCAAACAGATTTAAAAGGAATTTTGTATGGAAACAAATTTAGACTGGATTGAAATTTGGGTATTTTTATCCTGTATTGATGCGGACGAAACCGCGAGATACAACTAGTTTATTTCCTATTTAATCAATGACATTATTGCCTAAGTATTTTGTATTAAACAAGGTAAAACCAATTTTGTAATTCAATAATTTAGCCCTGGCACCCGAATGTCTTCTTGCCAAATGTAAAATAGGTAAAATAAACGAAGGATGGCTTGATTTCGGCGCGCGCCAGTCGGAGTCAGCGCGTACCGAACTTTTACTTTCAACTTTTGTATAGAAACAAAATTTTGCTGGTTTCCCGCTGAAACCTTCAGAACACAATCTTTATAACGAGTACTTTTAGGGATTTTCGGCTTACCATACCCTTTCCTGTTAACCCTGTATAAGTTGTGTTAGCCACCATGATACGAACTAGAAATGTAACCTAGGGCTAACCAGCCGAATGTGAAAAAAAAACACGAAAGCAAAACTGAGCCGCAAATGCTAGAGACTTGCTAAATACTGTTTTAAATTGCCAGAATAACACAAAAGCAAATTAAAAAATAAATGGCCTTGGATGTCCCATACAAATTTAGTTACAGTACCAGCTCCTACTGTATAAATAATTACTATAGAAGTTGTATACAGTAATACCCCGACTTACGCGAATTCGGAGTTACGCGATTTAATTTTCTCGTCTATTTTAACGTTTTTTGTTTGAAAGCCGCGCACTGCGGATTGTGTTTATACATTTTATTAATATAGTTTGTCATATTATCTAGAATTAAATTAAAATTTATTTCCTAAATTATTGTTTTATATTTCCTAAATTATAGTCTCCGGTCCCAATTAAACATACTTTGTATGACTTTATAGGTATGTATATGCAAAATTGTACCCCGACTTACGCGAATTCGACTTACGCGGATAGCGCTCGGTCCCACCTATCGCGTAAGTCCGGGGTATTACTGTATTGTGTCTCTTAAAGACAGGTGGTTCATCAGACAGGGAATGTGTTAAAAATATAGATATTTTTTTATACCCCATTCCCATTGTTTATTACTAATAAACGAGGTACATAGAACAGGTACAGTAAACATAAAGGTAAGCTTAAGCTATAAAAATAAAAAATCACAATTAAAATTCTCATATTTTATTTACATAAACAATCTGTGGCATAAAATGTGGAAGGAAATCAACACTTCATAATTTTGCTTTAAATCTACATATAAATATACATAGGACAATAAATTCATACACGAATTACATATTTTAGTGACTACAACATTATTGCATAGCATGTAATACGAAACCTCTTCTTCTTAAAAGCTTAGTGGCCAAACTCTGGTGTCGAAAGTTTTCAAGCCGCCCAAAGGTCTCTCTCTACTCGTCTTACGCTACCCTGATAGGTGTACAACTACCAATTTCCATAAATACAAGATAAAGAATAACAATCACAATATAATCAATTACACCATAAAACTAATTATTTACAAGAGTCCAACAAAATCGACCGCAACATTCTGAGACAAACACTTTACGGAGAGTTGGCATCAGAATTGCAAACATACCACAATCACAGAATACATTTTAGACACAAAGCGAGTTGACCGGCTAATTGAAAGCAATATAATTGTTTTCATTTCTAACTTAAGTCACAGTCATTTGGTTCTGAAAAAATTTTTTTTTTTTGCTTTTGACGGTTCCGTACCCGAATGTTACCAACGGCAATCTATTACTAGGACTTCGCCATCTGTCTGTCCATTCGTCCGTCACGAGGCTATGTCGCATGAACCGTCACAGCTAGACAACTTTAATGTTCACAGATGATGTAACACTATTGACGTTTTATTTACAACAAATATAAAAATAGGATAAAATAATAGTTAATGCCGGCTCTTTTTTGTAGATTTTAACTAAGACATCTGTAGTAGACACTCGAAGTATACACAAAATTTTAGTAAAGTATTTATTCACTTAATATATGAAAAATAAAAGTAAAATAAATATATTTAGGGCTTTCAGACTACAAACATGTTTATTGCTGTTTTTATACGCGGAACCCATCATACGCGTCCAATCTTACACTTGCTCAGTTAGCTGTTATTCGTATGTTTAAAAAAATACTTTATCAAATCGCATATCTGTTCGTAAAACAAACACAAAATGATTGTGACGAAATCAAGGAACGCAAATTCGTCCCTTTCCGTGAATTTCAATTGTACGAAAAAATAAAGGTTATGCGTTAGATACCATTTTAACAACAGAAAAAAAAACTTCAACACACACGAAGCTACTTTTTTTCCATATAACTGTGTTCGCGAGTTTTCAATAGCTTTTTACATATACAAAGCAAATTCTCATGCCAAGCCTACCATCGACTTCCACATTCTGCGATAACAACTAAAGTATTCCTAATTCTTCGTAATCACAGCTCCATTTGAGTCACCAACCAACCGATTTGACTTTTGGATAAAAAAAGACAATTATAATCCATAAAAGAAACACTCGTACAAAATAAATGTACCCCTATTAGGTTCTGGTAAGATTCTATCCATAGACAAACAATATAAGTACTACTCATTGGTTCTGCAAAACATTTTAGCCAATGAGATCGTTTGTTTACGAAAAACATATACTAAACCTCAGTGTAAACTCTATATAACGACACTGAAAGGACTGTGCATTTTATGGCGTTATAGAGAGTGGTCGCTATATGGAGATAATGTGTCATTGTATGGAATACAATCGAAACCAATTAAAGTCAATTGTTTTCCTTTCGAGTTTGTCGTTAAATCGAGTGACGTTACATGGAGTTTACACTGTATGTGTAATTTCGTGCAATGAAAAAATGTTTTACTAGAGCTACTTTTACTAGGTAACTAGTAACAATTTTTCCGTTTTTTTACAAGGTAGGTAAGTTTTTTTGGGGGGTATTTTATACTAGGGGTACTAAGCAAAATGAATGTAAACAAAAAGTCGTTTCTTTTGTCTGGAAAGCAAGTCTTCTCAACGGTAAACCCACAAAAAGTACTTTTCTTTCACCTCCCAAATAAAATTTAAATATTTAAAATTAATTCGTCCTATACTAAAAATGGATGAAATGAGAAGCTTAAAAGTTCAAAGATATTTTGGCATTTTCTGCAAATTTTTATAATATTTTTTTTACAATAAGTACATTCATAAATCGATACATTCTATGGCATCATTTACTGGTATAATAGTGCGAAATTAAGTGTATTTATTAATATAATCCGCTTAATTAATATTTATAATACTTATTAATTTGATTAAACACATGATTGAAAGGAACACTTGAGGCAATATCATGAAGTAAAGATTAGCTTTTTTACATAAACTCGTGTGTCATTTATTAGCTACTACACACTGGGATTTATTAAAGCGTTTTTTAAAGGCGGCTCTAGCCCGTGTATTCTAAGACATTTTGGAAATAATAAAAAACTGAAATTTTATCGAAAAATACGTAGACGCGCGGCTAAATAATAAATCTATATTAATCATATAATCAATGCTTATGACCTAACTAAATACATTGACGGTAAGTTTAGCTAATTTGGAAATATAGAAGCGAAGTATTTTTTATGACTCGTAGAACAGAAGTTGTTTGAAGTACTTAAGCCACCTTTAAATGCTTTGGTTTTTTATTAAAATTATTTTGTGTGACATTTAGATATTTGGATTTTTCTCTTGTGACTGTAATTTTGAATATTTTTTTAATTTTTTTTTTATTTGAGTTAATGTATATACGTCTAATGTAATACTTGAATACGGGCTTTATGCCTGATATAAATGAATTTAAATTTGAATAGTACTAGAGTCCTTACCCAGTTATTATATTATTTATATTTAAAAAACCACCAATTTGTAATTACGATCGACAGTACTATCTATACTAATTCCGCGCTAGATATTAAGCACCCTCTTATTTTAACACACGGACAAATTGCTTCAACTTGAGAAGCGTTATTGATATTTGAACTTATTTTAAAGGTTTTTGAAACGTGGGCAGTTTTATCTGGCATTTTAATTAACTTATTAGAGGCAGGAGTAATATTGTTAAAACTTTCTGGAGGCTGTGAAGTTTGAGCGAGTTTAATATCTTCACGTAACGAATGCGAGACAGCAATTAAAGAGTCTAAAGTCACATTAGAACCTTCAACTACATGATTCAAATCAGTTTCAACCTCACTGTATTCCTTGTGAACTTCACACGGATCACAAGTAACCTCTGTCAAAGCATTAATATCATTCTGGCTCTCTGAAACTTCAGTTGGAACTTCACCTATGTCATTACCAGTCTTAAAAACACTACTTTTGCTTTTATAAACCTCATTTCCACCTACATTTTTGCATTCACTGTTTCTTTTGCAAATGTAAAATTCATCTATGTACTGAGGACCGTACATTTTTGTTATTAGACTTTTATCATCACAATCTCCACTGTAATCAACACAAGCACAAACTTTCAATTTCCCTTTTCGAACTTCACTTGTACCCTCAAAAACTTCACTTGTACCCTCACAAACTGCATTTTCAACCTCACAATTAACACATCGACCCTCCCTTACACTACGACCCTCACAAGCTCCACGTTCACTCTTAATCACTTCACTTTGACCCTCCCAATCCTGCGGGCCCCCCCGCAGCGCACGCGAAGGCCCCCCGCCGCTGCCCGCGTGCTATCGCCCCACCCTCTGCTTGAGCCTCACCAGTTCATCTAACTGAGCCTTGTATAGTTGGGTGACATCTTGCAAGTCTAACTTCAGCTCCGCCACTTGTTCCTCTTTCTCGCCGTACATTTGCAGTAACGCGTCGTATTGCTCTTGCAAACTCTGAAACGACAAATTAGCGCGTTCTATTACACGGAACACAGACCGATGTATGCGTCTAAGGTAAGATTGACGACCTCGTTAGCGTAAAGGTTACCATGCCGGTCTGCTAATCAGAAGGTTCCGGGTTCGATTCCCGGCCCGGTCAACATCTTTGTGCTTAACTAAATTTGTTGGCTGTGGGTCTGGGTGTTAAATATGTATTTATATTATATGTATGTATGTATTTATATGTAGTATATCAGTTGTGTTAGCAACCATAATACGAGCTAGAAATGGTTCAGTATGGGGCTAACCAGCCGTGTGTGAATGTGAAAAAAAAAAAAAAAAAAAAAAAAAAAAGATCTGTGTTTACAGTTTTAGAGCGAAGCTTTGGAACTCACTACCCGAGTCTCTGTTTCCTGAAAGGTATCATCCGGGGGCCTTCAAAAGTAGAGTTAATAGGTATCTGCTAGGTAAGCGTGCCACACCGTAGACTGCAGTGCAGCTTAACATCAGGCTAGCTCTAGTCAAACGCTAACCTATCATGGATAAAAAAAAAAACAATGCTGCCATTTGTCTCCAGAATTACTAGCCTGATTTTTATGATGGCATTAAGCGATGGCACCGCTATCACCCGTGGTAATCTAGACAATTGTAAGCCCTGCGAGACAGGTTTAACCTAGTGCAAAGCTTACACTCATTCGACAAAGCGGTCACCTACCATTTTTATAAGTTTTTAATTATATTTCATCTTTTCTGTAACCGTATTTTTATTGGAAGTAAATAATATTGTATTTAATAATTTTGTATTTGTTTTATATAGAGTATAAATAACTCAATGTAGAGTTGAAAAGGGACTAATTACAAGCCCTCATTCATATTACTGAATGAGGAGCAAAATTAATTGTGTATACCCAAATACATCCATGTGCATATATAACTAAATTTGGTACATATCTAAATGATATAACTAAAAAATATTTCTACGATAGCGCCGCAGAAACGCTCGTAAAAATAATATTTTCTTTTATATGCTTATAATGTTATTCATTACCTGTTGTTCATCAAACTTGGCCTGCAAATCAGCCAAGTGCGAGCGCAGCGTGTTTCTCTCGGCGAGCAAGCGGTCGCGCGCGATGGTAAGCACCCGCAGCTCGCCTTCACGCCGCGTTAAGCGAGCGAGCGTCTCTTCTACTTGCATGTGGGACGATATAGAGGGCGTTACCGTGCCTTCGTCCTGGAAACATATACATTATATTACTAGCTGTTAACCGCGGCAAAGCCCGTTATACTAAAAATATAATGATTATAGCATATGGAACGAAATTTGAACTGACATTCAATAGTAAATATTACTTAAAATATACTCATTTCATTTAAAACATAACAAATTGCATTCCTAGAAAAAAACAAATCTTTTTACGCCCAACGCAGCATTACATATTTCACGAAAAAGAAACACGGAAAATCAACAAAGAAAACAAAACGTTTCGCATTGTTTCGCATCAATTCAGTACAAAAAAAAAGCAACTTTTTAGTTTTCTGTAGAATAATATACCGAAATTTTCATAGTTCTAACGGTTAAAACTAGCTATATATAACGTTTTGCATTGTTTGGCATCGACTTCAATTCAGTACAAAATTATAGTCTCCTGTTTTTAATTTAGTCTGGATAATTATAGTTTCCACAGCCTCGATTACGTGAAAAGCGACTTACACGCGGGTGGAGCCGCGAGCAACTGCTAGTAGTAAATAATTAAAATTAATAGTTGTAAAATAAATAGTATTAATAGTAGCACAGTAGAAACTCGATTATACGGATTGGCGACTAATTGGACTACCAAAGTCGTATTATTGCAAACATGAACGTGTCGAACGGAACTGGCCCCCGACTACGCCGATTTCTCACTAGATTTTCTTCATATTATCGATTAACTGGATTGTCGATGATCCGAATGCCTAACAACAACAATTATTGCGGTTGTTCGAGTTTCTTCTTTAAATGGTATATTAATAGTAAGTAGTAAAATAAATAGTCGTAGTAACTTACGGATTGCCACAAGGAGTTGGAGAGAGTGTCGGAGAGCACGGAGTGCGGCGGCGAGATGTCGCCGCGGTTACACAGCTGCTCCTGCAATCAGAGGTCAGCAGGCGTCAGAGATCAGAGGTCTGACCTTACTGGTCAGTGCTCTCAATATCTACGTCAGACCATTGAAATCTGACCTCAAATCAAAACAAATGTTTTTATTTGCAAAGTGGCCGAAAGGTGTTACATAAGTGCGAAGCTTTGGAACTCTCTTCCTGAGTCTCTTTTTCCCGAGAAGTACAATTTGGGGGTCTTCAAATCTAGAGTAAATAGGTTCCTTCTAGGCAAGCGTGATACATCTTAGACCACAGTCAAGCTTAACATCAGGCAAGCTGCGGTCAAACGTAAGCCTATTTATCATAAAAAAAAAAGTATTCAACATTAATGTACTCTCAGCGAACTAGGATAAATAGAATAGTACCTTGGCCGATAAAATGGCCCACCGATAAAATGACAGGGGAAAACAACTACCCGCGCGCCCGCGTCACATGGTGTGGCACGGCACCAATCGCGTGCGAGCTTTGTGTGTGTGTGTGTTTCCTTGGGATAGCAGTATAATTGTGTGCGTAGATGGATTCAAATTCTAAGCGGCAATTGTATGGAGTTACTCTTCCATTTATTCTAGTTCGCTGTGTACTCTATATTATACCCGTTAGGGTGTGCAAATTTATGTAAGATCTAACACTATTGTATATTATCTATGGTTTATAAAACATAATCATAATTCAAATAAATTAGGTCAGGATATAATAATAGTAACTCACAATTTGTCATAAAACAAACCTTTTAGGGAATAGTAGGCCTTGTCAGGTAGGAATTAGAAGAGTAGAATAGAATCAGTTGAGACTAAAAACGTCGGTATTTTTTTTTCACTGATATGTAGGCATTTCACCACACGAGTGAGCGACACACTGGCCTAGTTTGGAATAACTAGATATTAGTTGAGGAGCGAGGAATTATTACTAGTGTCCCAGTATATTAAAACATGCAGTATACCTGCAGTATAGCGTTCCGCTTCCTCTCGAGAGTAAGCGCTTCCCTTTCGGCGGCCAGGTCGGCGTCGCTCGCCATCACGCGGCGCTCCAGCTCACCCACGCGCGCCTCGCACTCCGCGCGCACCCGCTCCAACTCACCGCTCTTACTGCAAATATTACATATAACAAAACATGCTGACGTTTTATAATGGCAGCCATCTTGAATGGAGCACAGTAGAAACTCGATTAACCGGAGTGATTGTTGTTGTTAGGTATTCGGATAATAGAAAATCCGGATAATCGAAAGTATGGAGACAATTGGAACAGACACCCGGCTTCTAAGCGTGGAAGAGAAAAACAGGCTGTGCCGACCCCACCTAGTGGGAAATGGTAAAGGAGAAGGAGAGACCCGGCTTCTCATCGGAAAATAAAAAACAACACGATTTTCTTCATACTCTCGATTATCCGAATGCCTAACAACAACGATTAGTCCGGTTAATCGAGTTTCTACTGTAAATATATCCCAAATTAACTTCTTCTTATCCCGGATTAAAAGCGAGTGTGGCTCGGTGGTAAAAAACGTCTGCTTTAACGTCTAAAAAAATCAAGGGCCTCTGGTTCGATCTCGGCCCAACACCACATGTTTTTCAAGTTATGTGTGGATTTGCAGCGGCGCAGCTAGTTTCAAAACAAAATTATAGCCATTACACCAGATAAATAAACAATAACCTGTCCAGCTGTTCCCTGAGCGCGGTGAGGTCACGGTGTGCGCGCGCGCACCGCTCCGTGACGTCATCGAGGCGCGCCTGCGTGTCTTGCAGCAGGTGGGCGCCGGCGTGCGCGCGCTCCGCCGCCGCCAGCGACTCCGCGCGGGACACCTTCTCGCGCTCCACCGCCAGCGCCAGGGACTTCTCTAGCTCTGCTGTAGATGAAGAAATAGCATGCTACATATACATAAAAATATATTTATTGACCCAAAAATACACAGAATAGTACATTTTAGAACATAGACACAAAATTAATTATACATATTTCACACCAAAGTAATTGTATAATATACATGACCTGCCATCTCGTTTCGGCGGCCAAATTAATTAGATAACTACTTAACGTAAAAGTCAAGAAGACAGATAAAAGTGAATCGATTTTTTCTAGACGTCACATCTTAGACCATAGTAAAGTACGTGGGCCTATTTGACATAAAAAAAAACAAATATAATACTATCAATTTATTTCAACTCATCTCATCTCGAGTCGTCTCATCTCATCTCGACTCGTTTCTATCTCACATCACATTATCGTACCGAGTGTCCGAGCGTGCGCGCGGTCCCGCTCGAGCGCGGCGGCCTGCAGGTGCGCGAGCTGAGCCAGCACGCCGGCCACGTCGGCGGCGGCGGGCCGCTCCGCGTACCCCGACTCCAGCGACGCCAGCGCCTCGCGCGCCTCCGACACCTCGCGCCGGAGACACGCTTCCCGACACACCCACCGCTTCGACTCTGTAAAAAAACAAAAAATATCAGGCAGGGATCAGAATAGTCAGGGAAGACCTATTCGAAGGTGGAGAGACGACATAGAGTCTATAGAAGGAAAACTGTGGACGAGAACCGCTCAATCGAGAAGCACATGGCAAGTGTTGGAGGAGGCCTTCGTCCAACGCTGGACGATCCCAGATGACGCGCAGAAAAATGCTAGAAATTTTGACATATAAATAGTAAAAATTAGACACTAAATGTATATGGTAATAAAGGCTATTTTTATTTTTGTATTTTATTTATTAATCAGAATAAAGCGAACTTCAGGCTGTGCCAACCCCACCTATCGGGAAATGGTAAAAATAAAGAAGAAGAATCAGAATAAATCGAACGTAGTGTAGGACCCTACAACCAGGTGGAGCGATGATCTGAAGAAGGTAGCGGGTAGTGGATGGCGAAGAGAAGCACAGGATAGGGCCAAGTGGTACGTCTTGAGATAGGCCTGTGTCCAGCAGTGGACGAGCATAGGCTGATGATGAGGGATCAAAATATTAGAGAGGATTGCTGATGCCTATGATGCATACAATAAAGCGTTGCGCGGAAATGAAACCTAGATGGCGCTGCAAATCGAGCGAGCAGTCTAGCTGCCGCCAAATCCCGCAACGCGATGCAGTCGCATAGTGATATAACGATAATAAATTGCGTGACTCGAGTGATGTCGTTAAAAGAAAATACAAATAGATGGCGCTGCGTGTATCGAATCATACTCATAAATAAGCTAAACCATTTCTAGTTTCTTTTATGGTAGCTAACACAACTGATATACTTCATGTACATACATAAATACTTTATCGATACAAATCCACCCAGACCGACAGCCAACAAATTTACACAACAAAGTTGGCCGTGCCGGAAATCTAACCGGGACCCTCTGGTTAACAGTCCGACATGGTAACCACTACGGTAGGAAGGTCGTTAGTGTATGAAGTGTAACCTTGTGCCATGTCCGCTCTAAGCTGTGCGAGCTCAGCCCGCAGCGTGTCCGCCTCAGCCTCGGCCCGCGCGGCTCGCTGCTCCAGCTGCGGTCGCTGCGCGCGCAGCCGCTGCAGCTCCCCGCTGCTCCGCTGTAGCTCGCACAGCTCCTTGCGCGCGCCTTCCAGCGACGTCTTGCAGCTTTCCAGCCTTTGGGTCGTGTCGTCTAAAGCGCTTTTTGTCTGGAATACAGAAATTCAGCTTTTAGTTACTATGTTACCAGCCAATTTCACTGACAACTAAATTAAAGTGAAAAACGAGTCTTGTGTATGGTGTATGGTTGTGTGTGTCTTGTCCATCCAAAGTCCGTCCGCATCGACCGTTGCTTAGCTTCGATGATCGGGTCAGATCACCTTAGCTAGCCGAGCTACAGGCGCTACATGTTTTCTGTTCTGTTTCTGTTTTCTTCTAATCGAACCTTTTCATCTGATACTCATATTGAAGCAGTTGTGAAAAAAAATGCCCGACTGAGCTGTAATAGCTTTAAAAACACTAGACACAACACTAAGTCTAGATTAGAAAGAAAGAACACAATTTGTACAGACACAGGAGACACATACATACAAATTGTAACAAATTAGTTAAAAACAATAAAAAGAAAGAAGACAGCGTAGTATGAATAAAATAGAATATCCTTTATTAATACATAAATAAATATTATGACCCATATCACACACGGCTGGTTAACCCCATACTGAACCATTTCTAGTTCGTATTATGGTTGCTAACACAAGTGATATACTACATATACATACATACATACATATTTTATATACATACATACATATTTAACACCCAGACCAACAGCCAACAAATTTAGTTCATCACAAAGATTTTGGCCGTGCCGGTGATCGAACCCGGAACCTTCTGATTGGCAGTCCGGCATGGTAACCATTACGCCAACGAGGTCGTCGTACATACATACATACATATTATATTCATCATAACATATCTTCCTCATCATGGGCCTTTGTGCATATTAGTTAGATGATTAAAGCAGATGGTCATTGGGTTGTAGCACTTTCTTTTATGGCTGAACAAGCTTATCTGGGAGCCACAGCTATTACATAATTACAAATTTATTTAATCATAAATACGGCTATTGATTTATTAATAGAAGGACACAATATGTTCTCGTCGAATACACAACATGTTACATTCACAATTCATTATCATATTAATAGGTTACAATCTGAATTCATGAAACGATATTTACATAAATTTTTAACAAAGAAAACACAGATGTGTCCCCTAACATCCGAAAAAGGCCAATAAAGGTCATTAGCATAAACGCTACAGATTTCTCTGCAGCACTTGATATGAATATCATGTCGTTTAGGTTTACACGACATATTGTTACGTGCTGGACGGGGCTAATAAAGGTTTCGGGTATATAACAAAAACGTCGGTTTCGTCGATAACTAGGAATTATTAACTAAGGAATCCCTACGCTGATACGGGTCTGATCTTCCAACTCGTCGAAACGTTCAAATCGTAAGCAGTCGCGATCCTTATTCCTCGTCTACGATTTAGTACACTAATCGCACTTTTTTGAGATATCGCTCGGAGTTAATTCTAGAACTAAAGTCCTCGCTTGTCCTATCCGCTCCTTTATATACGATAGTTAGTACAAATCTCTAGAAAGTTCTAGATACCGAACTTTCCATACTATTCCCCAGTACAATCCAGAATGTTCGAAATACTGTGTGAGTGAGACAACAAATATGTGTGAGAGCGAGGCCGAAAGTGTTCGTGTGTTTTCTAGAACAATCTACTCTGGAAGCTTCGCGACAATATGTTACCTCCAACAGCTCCTGCTCCATCTTTTTGTTAGCCGTAGTGAGTCTGTACACCGCTTCAATCTGGGACACTTCCAATTCTTCTTTGGCTGCGACCGCGCGCTTCGCTCGGTCTAACTCGCCAGTTTGCTCCGCTAATTTGTCTCTGGAAAATAAACGTTCTTAGCATTGCAATAAAGCTCTTTTAACTTTAAACTATTCGTGTGTGTATGTGTGTGTGTGTGTGTGTGTGTGCGTGTGTTTGTGTGTGTATGGCTGTCTGTGGCATCGTAGTTTCTTCAGTTTTTTTTGTCTAGAAGTATGTAATTTCGGAAAGTAATATTTTTTTTTTACTTGGCCAATACGAATGTGCCAGGTCTCAAGTAGAATAGAGAGTGTTCTTAACGATATTTGATGCGGCCGCTAGAAAATGGCGCCGTATTATTGTATTATTGTATATGTAGTATATCATCAGTTGCTAACACAACTGATGATATACTACATTTACATAGATACTTATTTTATATAGATACATATTTAACACCCACACCGACAGCCAACAAATTTAGTTCAGCACAAAGATGTTGGCCGTGCCAGGAATCGAACCCGGAACCTTCTGATTGGCAGTCCGGCATGGTTACCATTCCGCCAACGACGTACAACGTCCAGTATACAGCTAGGAACTTGACCACACGAGTCTGCGACACTGGCCTAAGATGGAACATGCTTTAGTCGAGAATTACTATCTCAAGAAGACCTGAACACAATGTCAGGTACTTGGTGACAGATTTTCAACTTGATGGTGGAAACTAGCCAGGTAAGCACTATGCTCTCCATGCAATACACGACATACCTGAGACCCTTGATAACTTGTTCATTATCTTTCTCTTTCGCTCTCAGTTTCTTGATAATGTTGGAGTTGTGAAGTTGTTGGCGAGCTAGCTTCTCTCCTTCTTCTTGCAGTTGGGATATCATTTCGTCCTTTTCTCGCAGTGTGTTCTCGAAATCTGTCGACGTTTTGGTTTTTAGATTGTCCAATTGCTTGCGTAGACTGTCCTGTGAAGGGATGAATAATATTATTAATTAAATTTTTTTATGACTAGATTGAACTAATATATATGTGTATTTAGAAAAAAAGCTATGTATAAAAATATGCTGTGAACTGACTTTGGATTCTATTCTATAGGACTCAGGATTACCATTTAGGCTACTAATTAACTGTTTTAAAGATAAGTTAAATTTTTTTTAAACAACACTAAATTTCAATGAAATTTAAAATTGGCTATTAGCATAAAATAAGAGTAAAATTCCAGGCTGTTTTAAATGAAATTAATTGATTGAACTGTACCAATTTCAAATCAAATAAATTTCTATTTATATATATAGAGAATATACACACTATCAAAGCAATGTAAAGTAATATGGAACCACAGTGGTACTATGTCTGATAAGGTGTATACAAGTATGTAATTGAATTATATTGTTTTGATAAGTATATTTCTGATTTATTAGTATGAATATCATTGCCCTTGATTTATATGAAAAATTATCAGCCAGTACCTATATATATTTGCACCACTTGATGTATGAATTTTAATGGTACCTAGGTCACAACTATTTCATGCTGTTTATATATACTCATATGCCATCCCACTAATAATGCGAAATTTTGAATGTATGCTAGTAAGTGTGTATGTTTGTCAAATGACTATACCGATTACAATGAAATTTAGAATGGAGTAACTTACAAGTTACTATTTCTTTGAACTATAGAACATCTTTAGCACTTGAAAGTTGAATAATATTATCACCTTCGTAATCTAGCTAAGAGGTGAAGGGAAGTCACGACTTTGTACTCGTATTTACTTAGCTAGATTACAGATAGTACCTATTTTATGGCGGAAAAAAACGTGGGAGCTTTATAGAAATAAGATTGAAAAACTATTTTTATGCATTATACTTGTGATCATACATACATGCAAAAATATACTTGTGATCTTATTGGCATAGTTCTAAAACTATGTAAAATATGCTTAGGTCAAATTTTATTAATTAGCCATGTCATAGGTCTAAACTCGCTATGTTAGAGCTTATCTACTTAGCTTACATAAAAATATAGAAGTTAAATAAGTTGAGTGCTTGAGATACAGTTTAAATTAATTTTTACTAGTTGTACTCTATGTAGTTACCTTCATTAACTGAAGAAGTAAAGGTTATGTGGTAATTCAAGTTCCAATCTTTACACCAAATTTTATTTCAATTGGTTCAGCCATTCAAGTGTACAAGAGTAGCAAACATACAGACATTCTCTATTTCTATAATATTAGTGCGAAGTAGAATGGGATAAAATAATATGCATTACCTTTTCTCTTATAGCCTGTTGAAACTTCTTTTCCAAAGCAGACATTCTTTGTGTATAATCCTCTGTTATGATGTTGATATCCCCTACTTCATGTTTCGCCATCAATGTTTCCACCTGACTTTTCAATTCTTCATTACTTTCGGCAAGATCTGCATTACTTCTACTAACTTCCATCAGTTTATTCTCCCTAGCATCCAAAATTTCTGCCATTTCAGCCAACCGTCTCATTAGCCTATCATTTTCTGAACCTTGACTTTCGTCACTTGTATTGCTCTGTATTGATGCCTCAGACAATTCTCTCGTGTGACCACGAATCTTTGTAGCCAAAGATTTGCCCAGAACTAAATCTACTAGGTTAGGAGAAGGAGAAGTGTTGCCATCGAATTTACCATTTTTAAACCCATATTTGGCAGGACTGCTGCGACTGAAGCTATCACCGTTCGGACTAGGTATGATTTCAATATCTGAAGAAGTTGCAGTTTCTACCTCATCACCAGAAGTATGACCGGATGTCCGGTCAGAACCGATTTTGACTAAATCACTTTTACTTTCAGAGCTAACTGGTGATGTCCGCTCTTTAATACTGCAGTCTTTTTGTGATGACTCACTACTCTGTGAACTGCATTGCTGCTTCTCTACATTAACAAATGCCGAGGACTCCGATCTTAGCATTTCATTTGACACATTGACATTATAGAATGATGATGAATCACTAAGCTTTTCCATCAAAATATCTTCTTCTCTTTCCTTTTTCTCTTCTTCTTTGATAGTATTATCTAATGAGATGCTGTCATTGTCAGCATTAAGTGTTCGATCTGACCAGGAGCCATCATTAGATGAATTTTCGCTTATTTGTAGCTTCTGAGGCATAATAGCTTGCTCCAAATGCATGAGATCTCTTTCCAATATTGTACTAGGTTCGATTTTCAAAACTTTAGGGAAAAATATTGTTTTTTCATCAGAATCTAATACAGTTGGAGCTGTACATTCAGATACAGAGGTATAGGAAATTGTATCTTCATCTTCATCCGCTACTAAGCTGACACTCTCGGCTGTAGCTGCTCTCTCTGTCCTATCACCGACCGGAGAAGACTTCTTATCACTCAAATCCCCAGGAGACAAAGCTGAAGATGTACTACTGTTCTTATCACTGGAATAACTGTCAAATCCGAGACATTCTATAGAACTAGGGCTGATCAAACTATCTGGAAGGATTTCAACAGACTCTGAATTGTGTTTCTGATCAATACTGCTGCTATTAGATATGGAATGGACGGAGGCTTCTGAGTCAGGTGTAGTCTTCAAGCTCTGAGATAATACCTCCACTGAATCAGAGCTGTTTCTACTAGACATTAATGAGAGAATGTTTGAACGCGACGATCCTCTTCTATCCTCAATTTTAGGCTCATTTTTAATAGGTTTAGAATCGATCACCTCTGTATCAGACATAACAAGCTGGCTTTTGGAGAACAGGTCATCCTGGCTACCAAATTGAGCGTCGGCGATGACATTCATGGATTTAGCTCTAGGTGGTCTCACTATAGTCGTGTCTGCATCCTTTGGTTGCTCAAAGAACGAGCCAGCGAAGGAGCCCCAGACACTTTGTGCGGTGGATTTCGAAGGGCTCTCTGTTACGACAGGCTGCTCTTTGTCAGGCGAGACTTTATCGCTCTCAGCACTCACAGTCAATCCCCAGGAGGCGAAGAAATCCGAGTTATCCTTTTGGGGAGGTCCGCTCTTACTTGGGGAGGGTTTCGCGGAGTCTTCAGCTGCGGACTCATCCTCCTGCTCTTCTCCGCTCTCGTCTTGAATGTCCAGCGCCTTGTCGATGGTTTTCTGAGCCTCCTTCAGAGCTGTCTTAGCAAGGCTCGTCAGCCCCGACGTGTCGAACCAGTTCATGTTTAGACACCATCAGACGACCACGGAAACGACACGTAACACCACACACTCTAAACACGGGCGAAAGTAAGCGCACGATTATTTGTTATGAGTAAAAACACTTCATTACGACTGGAGAATCACAACATTGCACGGGTGACGTTTCCATTTTGTTTATGTTGTGATTTTTCTTTTCATCGGTTATTCATTATCAAAATTGGTATTGTTAATTTTTGTCGTTGAAAGTTAAAAATCACGAGTTTTATTTTAAAAATAATATCGTAATTCTTATTTTTCGCGATCACTACAATTTGCAAGGGAAAACCTAATTTGACATTTGCTAATCAGAAAGAGTACGTCATTTGACTGCTAGATAGCATGAAATCATTAAACTTGTATTTTCGACATAGCAGTCACAGCTCCAGTGGCGCAATTGGTTAGCGCACGGTACTTATAAGACAGTGTACGTGTGAGTAATGCCGGGGTTGTGAGTTCGAGCCTCACCTGGAGCATTATTTTTGGAGGACCGAAATGATTAAGAGAATGGAAAAATGGATTTTCTTACATGGAAAATTACCGTAAGAGGTCATTTCCACAAGAATTTTTAATTAAGCTTGATCTATAATCGGACGTTGTTGAATGGCATTCTGCTTTTTATTGTTATATTTTTGTAAGTCATATTTTTTACAGCTGTTTTAATTTAGATTTAATACCTACCGTCTCTTTTTGTGAATAGACTAATTTTCTGAGTTGGTATTTGGCTAAGTTTTGTGATAATTTAACAAAGCATTTGCAGTTTTACTAGACTATTACTTTCGCTATCTTATCCGTGATTAGTATAATCAGGGGAAAACCTTTTTAGTGGCCAAAAAATATGAGGTAACTTAGCACAGAGTAATATCAATCGATCTATTTTCCTTGATAAATATGTAAATTAGGTCCCAAACCATAAAAAAATTGGTATATTATTCAATAAAATATTCGCCAGATTAATAAAACAAGAAGATTACAATCAAGATAAAAATATAATTAAACTTAAGTATATACAAAGAAGTGGAATCCATTTAGTTTATAAATCTTGTTGAAATAAATGTTTTATATTTTTCATTACTAAAAATCTTTTAATTTATTTCTATAGACATATGTATTTGCTCAAATACGCTACACATAATACTCTCAAATAATAGCCTAAGTACAAATACTAAGAAGTCAATTATTATATATGTATTTAGGTAATTTATTTCACATGTTCAAAACATATGGCGTTTTGGTATTTCCGGAATGGTAGTTTCATTATAAATACTATATTGCAATATTGCCGTGAAACATTTTGTACATTAGCTACACAAACTTAATGATCAACGTCTTTATGTAATTACAATTTGGCTTTTAAAATATTCGTCACTTTGAACTGGCTGTTTTTCTTTGCAAATTTCATAAATAAAAAATTTTTGGTCACAACATACTAAAGCCACAATTGAATGAAGCTGAACATTCACATAATAATTATAAATTTTAAGATTTGGTTTACATGCATAGGATGTTCATTAATATTAGCAATCGAAATATACTTATATTTTCATTATACTAATGGTACTGTACTATTCCAAACATATTCTGTCAAAATAATTTCAAGTTAACTCTCATTCCTTCAATCTTACAAAGACAAAAATCTTAAATTATTACTTAAAATTTACTTTATCTATATTACATAAATAAAATACAATATATCCATATATATTTTATATGACGCCAGTGGGTCCAGCGTTGGGCGGATTGGGCTGCGTGAACATAAAGGAGGTTGCATTCTGCAGGAACTGACGTTTGACAAACTCTGTGGTGGCGGACTTTAAGTTCTCTTTGGCACCGAACTTGCACTTGATGTAACCATAGAGGTTCGCGCCGTTCAGAGTAAGCGCGATCAGGACTAGAAGCTGCGAACAAAATGTCAGTGAAAAAACAAAATTAATTTCGTTGCCGGGTAATTTACATAACTTACCTATATATCGGCTGTAAAAATGACCGACCACCCCAATACAAAAAGGAGAAACTAAAACAACTTACATAAACATCCGTTTCAAAAGCTATACCTTGATGTCACAAGTGACATTTAGTAGTTTTATGTTTTTAATTAAATTCATTAAATGTTCTGTCTTTATCACCCACACACTGTACACTGAATAGAATAACCAGAAAATGATTACTACCTAAAACATCTGAATATGTTAAAAGTATTATGTTATTTGGAAAAGTGGCGGTAGATACCTGACTAAGTAGGCAGAAGATTCAACTGTAGGGACTATATTTCGTTGTAGCGCCTGTAGCTAACTAATGTATGAGTAATATGAAACAATGACCAAAGTTAAGCAACGAAGCGGAAAGTCTTGTATGGGTGACCAATGTTGACAAATGCTCCAAGACTGTTGTTGAACAGTGGTATTTTACATCAGGTTATGGGTCGAATGACACATCAAATTGTAGGTACTGGCTGTTAGTCTTAGTAAAAGAGGTCGTTAAGCCAAGTCAGAGCGGCTTGAAAACTATCAACATTAGAGCTTGGCCACTAAACTCATAGGAAGAAGAAAAGGAAGAAAAAGAAGAAGATTTAGTTGTACAAGACAAAACAAGGAATATACCATCCATTTAAACTTGAGTCCAAAGAGGCAGAAGATGAAGAATGTGGACCAGATGAGCGGACAGAGGATCAGCCCCATCCAGAAGAGACGGCTCTCATTCTGGTTCACTCGGTTCTGGAAATATAGGATACAATGTGTGTTGAATACTTTATCCAAGGCTGGTCAAAACTTCAGGCGTTTTAGCACGGTGAAGTAAAAACACACTTTCGCATTAAAATAATAAGTTGATCTGGGTGCTACCGGGGGTCGAATGGCACGTTAAATTGCAGGTCCCGGCTGTTAGTCTTAGTACAGTCTTTATTCCAATTCAGATGATTTTGGGCGACTTGAAACACTCGATAACAGAGTTCATACGAAGAAGGCAGCTGAAGGCGAAGAGTAGCTTAAGCTTAAGGCAGCACAAAGGTAAAATCATGAATTTAGAGTCTTTTCGTTATAAATTATAAACGGTAAAAATATTGACAAAATAGCTTAGACCGTCTAAAGAATAACTTTAGTAATACTTATACCTATTTTGGTACCAGCCCCATTTATCAATAAAGAAAAAAACAGCATCAAAATAAAATATAGACTTTTGAACCAGTTTTATTTTCATTCATAAGTCTTAGTGGTATCAAAATAAGTATAAATATTCATAGAGTTGTTCTCAAGTATTTAAGATATTTATTCAATAATAGTTACTGTTTTTGATTTGTAACAAAAAACTGTAAATTATAGTTGCCCTTGCTCAACACATGAGCTCACCTGCCTAGCCTCGAACACCCAGTGGGACTTGCCGTCGTCGTCCACATAGTTCCACCAGCGCAGACCCACCAGCAGCCTGCCTGTAACACACACACACACACATTACATATATTCATGTTGAAGAGACATGACTGAGGCATAGTTTATTATTAGTAAGTCCTGAATAATAATAATTATCGATATTTCTTATTAAAAAATCTGAAAAAATTGCCAACATTAAAAACGAGTGTAGCTCGGTGGTCGCTTTTCGCGTAACCTGTGGACAAATTCTATTGTATCCTATTCCCGTGCCAATTTTATATAAACATTGCATAGCTACGATATCAAAATGAGTCGCATCTGTCTTTCCGCATTCGATTCTTGAGATCTAGTTAACATCTGTTTTTAGCTACTTTGGTGACGATGCGACAGATTAGATCGTTGTCTCCAAGCAATTATTTTAATTTAAATAATTAGAATACGCGAACCATACCATTTAGTGAACCACTTAAATTCCAATTCAGAAGTGTTTAATTTCAAATACACAAAACCCCAATGGCATACCTTAATGCACTCCTGGCAAATATTTTTACAAATTTATTTTAACAATCATATAAACTACAACCATAACAACTTTCAAGACTTTAACTTGATAAATAAATAATTTCCAAACAAACTTTTACCCTCTCCCCGCCCTCTACAAACCCTAAGTTCACCCGTGGCAAAAAAACTTGATACCATTATTTTTAATTTTACATAAACTATACATATTCCTAATTTCATTGCTAGAAGTTCAAAAACATAGAAATTTCATGTTTTACCCCCTTTCACCCCCTTAAAGGAAGAATTTCTAAAAATCTATTCTTAGTACACGTTTAAGTACTAAAATATATACACACTCCAAATTTTACACCTCTAAGTTCAAAAACACAAAACTTTTATTTTTAACTTTAAACCCCCATGGCATCCCCCTTAATGCACCCCTGCCAAAAGATTTTATAATTTTAATTCAACCATTTAATAAACTATTACCATAACAACTTTCAAGACTTTAACTTGATAAATAAAGATTTTTCCATACAAACTTTCACCCCCCATTACAAACCCTTAGTACACCCTGGCAAAAAAAAACTTGATACCATTATTTTTAATTTTACTTAAACTATACATATTACAAATTTCAGTGCTATAAGTTCAAAAACAAAGAAGTTTCATACAAACTGTTTTACCCCCTTTCACTCCCTTAGGGGTGGAATTTCCAAAAATCCGTTCTTAGTACGCGTCTACACACTAAAACAGATACACCCTCCAAATTTCATATCCCTAGGACCAGCCGTTTGGGCTCTGCGTTGTCTATAGATGAGTCAGGACAAAGAGTCTTATAGTATAGATGGACTATGTCTGAAATAAATGATTTGAATTTGAATTTGAAATAACGTCTATTTTTCCATCAGACGACCCCTAATTCGATCCCAGCCATACATACACCAATGACTTGTTTTTCAAGTTATGTGTGGATTTCTACTCGCTTTACGATGAAGGAAAACATCGTGAGGAAACCGGCATGAGGACCACAATAACCGAAGACGTGTTTCACCCGCCAACACACACTTGGCCAGTGTGGTGGATTATGGCCTATATCGCTCTCCTCGTGAGGGAAGGCCCCGAGTTTCAGCAGTGGGAACGTATTAGTGGGCTGCTTATGCTTTTGCCAACATTAAACTATTTAATATAAAAAGATTATGTCCAAGCCGCTCGCCCAAACGTGCCCATCAGACTCGCTGAGTTCCCCTGCCCAGCCCAGTTTTGCCTTCCACAGCCGAATACCGATGTCGACGACCAATGTTTTTGTGACAAAAGTATGTCTCACCAGTGATATTCTTAACAGTCCAGAAGTCAGCGGAGAGAAGGAGCACGACCAGCACGAAGCTGGCGATGAAGGAGTCGGAGAACCAGCCGCACAGGATGTACACCACTATGGCGGCGCCCCGGAACACCATGTGGAAGAACACTATGTACGGGTGCCTGAAATTACCAGATGACAATATTATTTATTTGATAGATGACCCAGCAAATGTTGTTTTTGTTCAGGTTAGAGTTAGAAAGTTGAAGATTTTGGTTTGATGCTGAGATGATTTTTTAGGGTTCCGTACTCAAAAGGTAGAAACGGAACCCTATTACTAAGCCTCCGATGTCTGTCTGTCCATCTGTCTGTCTGTCACCAGGCTATATGTATCTCAAAAACCGTGATAACTAGAAAGCTAAAACTTTCACAAGTAACGTATTTCCCGTGCTGCTATAACAACACACACTAAAAATAAAAAAAATATTAAGGGGGGTCCCCATATGTACAACATACATGTTTTATCGAATGTTTTCGCGACAAGAATCAACAACGATTTTAGATAGAGACTTAAAATTTTCACAGATTATAAATATGTATAATATGACCTTTCCAAATAATTAATTATATGAAAATAAAATAAATATTATTAGAATAATAAAAAATGAAATTTTATTACAATTCCATCACTAATTAATCGAAAAGAACTTGGTTCCATTCAGGTGTCCCTTGATACCTTTCAAGTTTTTTTAACCCTTCATGCGCACCCTACTCACATTTGGTCAATTATTTTGGTATAACAATGATATACAAAGTATTTGAAAACCCAAGATATCCTGAAGATAAGATCCTGAATTGAGAAATAGGCCTATTTGCCTCTCTGAAAGTGTATCAATACTAAGATGCAAACTTACACAAACTGTTTATTAGCATTGTCCTCTTCCCCGAAGGCGATGGTGTCGTCATCCAGCAGCGGCACCTGCGGCACACCGGGCTGTCAGACCCGACAACAACTAGTGAGCAAGCCGTGCAAAGCAAAACATAACAAGCCTAACGAAAAAAGGGTTCAAGCTTCTAACATAGTTACTATCAAAATATGTAGGTACAGTAATACCCCGACTTACGCTACCTCGACTTACGCGAATTCGGAGTTACGCGACTTAATTTTCTCGTCTATTTTATTTATTTATTTGATTTATAGGCGAGCAGCAAAATGCTGATATGCCTATATCACACTGAGTTGAAATTAGATTTTTAACAGTTCATAAAATGTCCATTGTTCTATGTCAATGTTTAAAGTCCACTGGTGCACTGATCACAGGTTAGCAAGAGATTTTTTTGATTTCTGCAGCCAGCTATCAAGCCGGTTTTTAAAGCTGTTCACTGACGTAGCACTGACTACTTCCTCGGGCAACTTGTTCCAATTGTGAACCACTCTGTTGCTGAGTATATGATGCCCTGTATTAGTCTTGGCAGGATCACGCTGGATTTTCTGGTTATGGCTTCTGCTATTCTCGCAACGATTACAATTTTTAAAACTGTCTGCTAAATAAGGAAGGTTATAGAAGCCATTAATAATTTTAAAAGTCTCAATTAGATCCCCACGTAACCTCCTTTCTTCCAGTGTGGTGAGACGCAGGGCTTTCAATCGCTGCTCATAAGTCTTGCGACGTAAGGCTGGAGGAATCTTGGTAGCTCTTCTTTGAACACTTTCTAGGAGGTCAATGTCCTTTCGGAAGTATGGGCTCCAAACTTGGAACCCATACTCCAACAGCGGTCTGATGTAGGTCTTATATATCTTGGTGAAAATTTCAATGGTCATTGAAGAAAAAGCTTTACGGATCACATAGATAAAAGAGTTTGCCTTTTTAGCAATCATGCTTATGTGCTCTTCCCACTTTAGGTCAGATGAAATAACAACTCCAAGATCTTTTTGTTGCTGGACTTTGGCTATGGCATGACCCTCTAGGCTATAAGTTATCTGGGGATTATTCCGTCCCAGGTGTAAGACACTACATTTGGCAGCATTCAATTTAATGACCCAATCCATTGTCCAGAGTTGTATACGTTCAATGTCTTGCTGGAGTTGGCCTGAGTTAATGAGCGGATTGGTAAAGAGTTTTCCATCATCAGCGAAAAATGCCGTATCACACTTTATGAGCTCAATCAAGTCAGTTATGAATAAGCCGAACAAGAGTGGAGCAAGCACTGAGCCCTGTGGAACGCCGCTAAGGACTTGTCTACACTGTGATAAGCAGTCACCCACTCGGACTTGAAAGGTTCTGTCCAACAAGTAATTAGTAATCCATACTAGAAGCTTCCCTCGTATGCCGAAATGGTCCAGCTTCGCTAAGAGGCGTTGGTGCGGGACTTTATCAAAGGCACGTTCAAAGTCTAAATAGATAATGTCAACCGGGTTTTGACCATCCACCTGTTTGCACCAGGACTGCACACAAGAGAGCAAGTTTGTTACTGTTGACCGCTTCTCTACAAACCCATGCTGCTTCACTGAGATGACACACTCCCTATTCAAGAAGCGTGTGAGGCATTTGCATATAACCTTTTCCATCACTTTCACGACTATGCTAGTAAGATAGGTCGGAAGTTTTCTGGTTTGGTTTTGTCACCTTTCTTGAATATGGGAGTAACAATGGCATGTTTCCAGGCCTGAGGTAAGTAGCCTGAGTCAAAGGAGCTTTTCATAAGTATAGTCAACACTGGAGCAATAACCTCTGCACAGTTTTTCAGAATGCACCCTGGAAGCAAGTCTGGACCAGGAGCCGATTGAGTGTTCAGGCCCAACAAAGCTTTTTCCACTTCATTTGTATCAAAAGATATGTCACATAAGGTTTCTTCAATGCGGGCTACTGTTGAAACTCTAAGATCTGTTGATTTTAACGTTTTTTGTTTGAAAGCCGCGCACTTCAGATTGTGTTTATACATTTTATTAATATAGTTTGTCATATTATCTAGAATTAAATTAAAATTTATTTCTTAAATTATTGTTTTATATTTCCTAAATTATAGTCTCCGGTCCCAATTAAACATACTTTGTATGACTTTATAGGTATGTATATGCAAAATTGTACCCCGACTTACGCGGATAGCGCTCGGTCCCACCTATCGCGTAAGTCCAGGGTATTACTGTATATGAAAGATGCCGAGTCTCATTTGACCATTACATTATAGTATACACATATCTTTTAATATTGTGAAATAGGACTATTAATTATGAATGATAATTTAGGTCTATTGAGGTACTTAGGTACTTGTTATTCAGAAAGTTATTCATTAATATGAAATGATTTTACTTAATTTATAAGATGAAAAAATATTATAGTTTTAAGCATATAATTGTATTTTGTAACCTGTTTACACTTAGCAAACAATAATAACCTGTTTAAACTTAGAAAACAATAATTTGAAGTTAGGACCCAAAGTTTTGATTATTTCTCAACTAGGGTTGAGGCTTATCTGATATACTGATCTAGGATACAGATATTAGAATATATTGAAATAAAGATTTTGGTTTGATCTTTTGGCACTATAGATAAAATCTTAGTGTGGTAACTTTTGTAGTAACAATAGAAAGTATAATATTAGTACCTGGTTGACCGAGCCTTGCTCGGTATTTTATTATTTTTATTTTAATATAAGATTTTCTAAAAATGATTCTTAGCTAGATTGATTTATCAATCCCTATATACAAAATTTTATGAAAATTGTTGGAGACAATTCCGAGATTCCAATTATATAGATGTATACAAGAATTGCTCATTAAAAGATATACAATATACTTAGGCTTTGCCTTATCCCAGTAGGTGGGTTTGGCACATATGTATATATCTTTGGATCTTAACCTGTAAGCAGTGGATCAGCAGACTATTAAATAAATGTCACATTGTGATATGGGTATATCATCATAGTGCTGCTCCTCAAAAATTCGTATGAATAAACAAAATAAAAGGTCTCTAAGATGAGAAATCAATATTATAAGTTTCATGCAGTTTCATGGGTTCTATAGTTGGCTGTTAATCTTGTATGCTTAATTATGCAGCAAAGATTTTAAGAGGCTGTGAATCAGTTCACGAATTAGAGTAGAGATTGGTAAATAATGCAATTAAAAAATTAAGCCGATTTTCACACACATCAAAACAAAACTGTCTAACCTAAACTAGGTAGCTTATGAGGTCTTAGCAATAACTAAAAAAATACTGAAAAACTTAATTGCTACTAGATCTAGGGCAGTTTACTCTGCTAAAATATTTAAAAACATATGAGAAATTAAAGAATTTCTGATGTTAACAATGTTTAATCCTGCTATCGTAGGATTTTAACTGCTTGTTATAATAATAGGGAAACACACTTACTGTGGCTGAACCCATTGCTGGGTTATTCATTTTGTTAGTTGATTTGTCGAAATCTTATTTATTTAGATTTTTTTGGTCACACATCAGCAAACTGTGCCAGCAGAGATAATTCTTTTTCAAAAATCAACAAAACATGACATTGACAGCACTGCTGAATAAACATATATCTCAATGTCATTGTCAAGTATATACTTTTTGGCGTTATACTACGTTAATTTAGCCGAAATAGGTCTGGTTTAGAGAACTAAAACGAGACTGAAACAAATACACATAAAAACAAACACACAAAAGAAAGAATAAAGCTTTTCTAGTTTTGCATTACTCGTTTCCGCTTTGTTTATAAAATACGGCATATGCCAATCAAAACCTAAGTAATTTACGCTTTATGGAGTATATTGTTAAATATTGTAACGTTATATGGCGCTTACATTGTATATCGAAAAGTGTACATACATACATAATTAAATACTTTTTTAAGCTTTACGGAGACATATACGTCTTAGTAAAATGGAAAACAGTTTTTTTTTTGAAAAGGCTGATACTAAGAAACAGAAACATAAATCATGCAAAATTATTGCTACTCCTAGGAGATTTACTGTTTTTTAATATGATATAACAATGTTGCTCGAAAACTAGCAACAGCATCTATCAAATCCTGTATGTAATCCTAATCACTTATCGATGGTTTACATAGCATTTGAATCAAATGAGTAAATTGTGGACTAAACCTTATAAATAGTACCTACTGACTGACTAGTCTGTCTTTTAAAGTAGTAGTTTACTGACTAGACTGTCTTTTAAAGTAGTAGTTTAAAATGTAGTATTTTTAACCGGGCGCTACCATGGGTCGGATGATACGTTAACTTGTTGGTCTCGGCTGTTGGTCTTGGTACAATAAACCTTCGGGTGGCTTGAAAACTGTCGACTTTAGACCAAAGAATACCTATCAATAATATTATATTCATTTATTGGAGACTGTTGATTATCGGATACTATGTAACCATTGACCATTGCATATTTTAGATAAGTTTTTATTTATTAAGAGTCACGTAAATCACGTGCCAATTACTATAAGCTGTTACCTAGTTACATTGACTTAGACGTTACACACAGATAAATATGTGATACTTGGTGTCGTAGACAGAGAAGGCAATAGACGGAGTCACATTTCCATCTCTTTTACTCAACAGCGAAACAGCCATATGTAAAAATAACATGCGTGAAAGAGAAAGGCTTATACTGTTTTTCTCTCTGTCGCTGTAACTGTTTGACACCAGCATATTTGTCAGTTTCGGTGTCAAACATTACTGCGATTCTGAGAATTTTGTGTTTTTTCGAAAAAATATCGTTTAAATTCAAGTGTAAGTGTTATTCTCGCGCGGTGAATAGTTTTGGACATCGACAGAATGGTGCAGTGTTGTATTTTGAGTTATTAGAATAGAACAGAACCTGGTTTATGTGATGTTACATTTCACAGGTTGGTACTGGCCTTTTTTATATACAATATACCTTCTAAAATCAATCCAAATATTAATCAAATAGGATTAATTCAAGTAATATTGATTTGGATGTAAAGTTCTGCTTCAAAGTGGTAAAACATGCAAATGCAAAATAAAAACTTAACCTACAAGAAATTGAATAAGGGTTGTCATAATCTGACTTTCAATTTTAACCCTAGTTTTACAAAAACCGTTTGCACTGTACTTGAGAATTGCTTAAACAGTCCTTTTACTAATTTAATCTACTTCCATCGAAATATTCGCTCGCTAGTCGGGCTTTTTTTTACACTAAATGGGTTAGCGCTTAGTCTCAATATTCCTCGTGGTAAGCGATATTGTGATCTAAGGTGGACCGCGCTCGCCCAGTGAAGTTAAGCCCAGTTATTTGACATGAAGTTACCATATTATATAATTATCTGTACTATAAGACTCTTTGTCCTGACTTATTCATTCATTCATTCATCTATAGACAACGCAGAGCCCAATCAGCTGGTCTTAGGGTTGTGAATTTTTTTTTATTTATTTGGAATATTTATTGTTTATGTAAAATTAAAAATAATGGTATCAAGTTTTTTGCCAGGGGTGAACTAAGGGTTTGTAATGGGGGGTGAAAGTTTGTATGGAATTTTTTTTATTTATCAAATTAAGTAAGTTAGTCTTGTAAGTTGTTATGTTTGTAGTTTCTTTGATGGTTAAAATAAATTCGTAAAAATATTTGCCAGGAGTGCATTTAGGTATGCTAATGGGGTTTAAAGTTCAAAGGGAAAGTTTTGTGTTTTTGAAATTAAATACTTCTGAATTAGAATTTAAGTAAATGGTTCACTTAGTGGTATGGTTCACGTATTCTAGTTACATATTTAAATAATGGCTTGGAGAAATCGCTCGCATCATCACCAAAGTAGCTAAAAACAGAGGTTAACTAGATCTCAGGAATCGAATGAGGAAAGTGTACATAAAATTGGCACGGGAATAGGATACCATAGAGTTTTTCCACAGGTTACCCGAAAAGCGACCTTCACGCGGGCCGCGGGCAACCTCTAGTATTTTATATTTCTTAATATTTTTTTTACAGATTTCCATCGAATGCTGAACTTGTAGAGATTTGGATAGAAGCATATGGTAGATAATATTTTATGATTGGAAATCAACGCAAAATTCCAGGATTTGTTCCAACCATTTTATGGGTGACGTTTTTGTGAAGCGTGGAAATAAAGAGTAAGGAATGTGTACAATAAACTGATTTTGTTTAAAAATTAATAAAACGTAGAAATATAATCTGAAGTCTTTTTCTTTATTATGTGTATACCCTAACCCTAATTTCCTAAAGTGGCTAAAGTTCTACTAAAGTGGCAACATTGTCCGAAAATATCGCTATCTCATGTGCGGTCACACAGTACCTCCGTCTTTTTTTTCTTTTGTCTATGCTTGGTGTCGACACCATGACTCAGTATCATAATCCTCATCATAACCCTTGACCATTTAAAATCTTATAATACGGTCGAACAATAAACTTATTTTGATTCTATTGGCCTCATAAAAAGAGTAATTTGCCCCCTCAGTTTGCCTTTAACTTAACATTGGCGATGTTAACGGTTAAATATACTAAGTATAGGTACTTATAAGGTTAAATATACGAAAATGAAAAAGGAACGTTTTGTGTGTATCCGAACGCGACCATTGCCTAAATATAGTTTTTCTGTGGCGAACTGTCTGCTGACTTTTGATCTTACTAGTCTGTGGCTTTGACTCGAAACTCGTAACCAACTTCAGTCAGTTCGTTCAATCAAAAGAACCTGTCAAAATTTTTGCATTAAGGTGCATGCAGGCTGTTTACAATTTCGCGACGTACTTTGTGTTTGTTGTCGAAGTGTAGTTTACTGGCCCAGCTGCTTCGTTTTCCGCGTACCGTATGATGCGTTCGTGCGGCGAGGCCGTCGGGGGTCGCGCGCGCTCGTGATCTCGGTTTACAGTGTTGTGACAGGTGCAAATTTTGCGTAACGCAATGGGCGCAAAGGCGAGCACCGCGAACGGGGGGCAGAGTCCTCGGGCGAGGACTTTCTCGACGAGTTCGAGCTCGGACGTGGTGGCGGGCGCCGCGGGGTTCAGCCTGCTGCGCGCTATACCGGGCATCACGGTGTCGAGCGACAGGCAGCGCGCGCGCTCGCTCTCCTCGGTGCCGGACCTGCACGCGTCGCACGAGGCCATCGCCATCCCGGCCAACTCGGCGTCGTTCGAGGCGGCGGCGGCCGACACCGACTCCAGCTCCACCGAGGAGGGCGCTCCGGCCGCCAGCCTCGCGCTCGGCCGCGTCTACGCCGCGCACTCGCTGCCCTCGCACATCTGGTCTCTCAACGGTCAGTACTCCTCGACAACTCCGCTTTATACTTCACGAGCACATTACATGAGGCACTATGCACCTTCTAACTCGTTCTCAGCTAGCGAACACAAGTCTACAAGTATAGGCTTCGGGAGAAAACAATAGCCGACTGACCCAAGTCTGAAGTTAAACTATAATAACAAACCTGCTAATAGAGTCCACTGATTGCTGAGAAAAGAATGAAAATACATAATATTATTATAAGTAGGAACTGTTTATGCTTTTGTGCAATTACATAGTTATCTAGAAATCCAATTAGGGTGCAGAATGCTTTGTCTGGTCTATGTCAGATTGCATATTTCATATCACAGCACTTATACTACTTCAACAGCACAAATCATTTTGTCTCATGCAATGCTGCACCTTTTCCTAAAAGCAGTTAATTAAAGAGAAAAAAATATGTCCAACCAAATCTCTTTATACTAAAAATCCAATTCAAGTTAGAGAATAGTAAATGCGCTGTGATGTTACATCAGATGTCCTTGAGCATTATCACAAGTTATAAACATTGATTTTGTCACACAGCCAAACAATGTTTAGGAGTGTAAGTAAACCATTCCATGGAAACCACCATCTTTGAAATGGTTCTTAAATGAACTGGAAGTCTAATGTCAGTAATGTTTTATAAAATTTAGATAAGCATTTTAATATAAACATTTTTCATATAATTAAATGACTTTTACTAACATTTTATTTAGAATAGAATATAACTTAATTGTACAACCACAGGTTTAAAATGAGCTAATGTCATAGTTATAAGAAAATTGAAACATATTGTATGAGTACAAAGGCCTTATTATCCTTGGTAATTTCTACCAGGCATCCAAGAATGGATAGAAAGGAAAAAGGAAAGTGGAGGTACAAAATATACAACTTAATAACTGGTAGCTATACAAACAAAAATATTATGTACAAACACAATAGCTAATAGTGAAGTTAAAAAAATCTAAGCAATGACCAAAAAGTTATTATGCATTTTTAATTAAGCTAAGTAACACAGTGATTAATATATGAAGAGATTAACTACACAGTGATGTAACTTGAGTCAATAAAGAAAACATTTGACAATTTACCTCCTCTCCACTTGCATAAACAAATTAGTGCGAGCTGGAGGAAACAAACTTTCAAAAGTGTTTTTATATTGATGTGCATTATCAACTACACTAAAGGTAGCGGTTCGCGCCGCGACAGAGACAGGAGACCGCGACCGGAGACCGCGACCGACGACCGCGACCGTTACTTGACGTTAGGAAATGTATAAGCGACAGTTCGCGAGCGAGACAGAGACAGGAGACAGAGACGCGAGACATGAGACAGTGAGACGGTCGCTGCCTCGGACCAGTAGTGTCTCGTGTCGCGCTCGAAAAGCACCTGTGTTTAGTGTGAAAAAAATGAATACTTTTTCTGACGAAGATTGTGAAACGCTGATTGAACTGATCAGACAGCACCCTCCGATATATGATGCACGACTAGACTCCTACAGAAACGGAAATTTGAAAGATAATATTTGGATGAGCATAGCTGAAAGCATAAATAAAATAGTATTTGTAATAATAGTATAAGAGCAAATCATCGTCTTCTTCTTCCTCCAATAGTAGTTCTATAACTTGGTTTTCCATCATGCATGACACAGAACACAACTGACTCCATCGACACACACTCCGTACTGAAACCGAGATACTTGGCACGGTCTCTAGTCTCGGTCTCGACCTACAGTACATGCAGAAGAGACCGAGACACTTGTCGCGGTCTCCCGTCTCAGTCTCTGGTCTCGGTCACTTGTCTCTGTCGCGGCGCGAACCGCCACCTTTAGAGATTTATTATGCAGATGGATTAGACCTTGGATTAACACATAGGTTACTTTTATCCTTTTTTTGACGTGACAACGTCTTAAATTAGGTTGCGGCTGGGAGTCACTTATGAAAAAGTGTAACGCCCGGTAATGTTACGATGAGTCACCGAACGAGAGAGAGGCCCGCCGAATGCCTTGCGTCTCTCTCCCACTCAACTATGATCCGTCTGCCGCGCGCGCAGCAAGCGGCAGACGTTGTCACGTAAAATCTTCGCCCGTAAAACCGACTTTACCGGCAACCATTTTTTTTTTAAGTGGGGAAATCCGGTATGGACACTGTCCTGATTGTGGGAACGGTTTCTCACTCTACCACAACAGGTTACTTTTTATCCTGGATTAACTTCTATTTGCCCGGATTAACATGGGTAACACCGCGGGTGCTACTAGTGTATAATAATTATAAAACAGATGATGTCAGAGGTGTGAAATTAGCAGATTATGCTAGCTCAATTATGTAGAGTCAACTAGCAATTGTTGACGGCTGGCTGATTCCCCCTGGGACCAATGCTCCCTGAGGCTAGCACTAACTCCAATAAAAAAGTTTATTCATATCCTAACTGGCTGTACTTTTGTGAGTTGATTATAGAAGTCATTAAATTTTTAGTTTTATTAGGTAGGTACTTATACATACATTCAATAATGCCTTTGTATGTACATATTATAACTATAATATGGAAGAGAAAATACTTTATAGCTTGCAATGTTTAGCATTGGCTTCTAAAACCTATATGTATTGGATTTTTTTTTTAAATAAAGTGTTAGAAATGTCAAGTACAAGTTATTCTGTGGAAATGTCCAGGAGATGGATGCCATAAACAGTTGCAAAATAATTTATTAAAGCCATTATCATACCACAACTAAATATCAAACTCTCTATTATGATCTACTGGGACTTGAGACTTTCTGTCATAAGGAGCAGTATGCAGTTTATGAGTATTATGGAAATCGTATGAGCTAAGTGGCTACGCACTGGTGTCAAGCGTTTACTAGTGGCCATCTAAAATGCCCTGACGAATGTTTGTATTCAAACCGCCGGGACCTGCATTATGACGTATTATTCGACCCTCTTTAAAAACCATTGGTGATCGTGTCTGATCACCTGAGATAGCCGAGCGGCGCTACACTACTTACCCAGTGTTGCCGCGTGTTGCCAACAGATGTCACTACATTCACCATCAATAACTCTTCCTGCGTCCGCACGTCTAGCGCTCCCGTCTACAAATCGGGACACTTTTCCGGGTTCCCAGCGCGTACGCATCCATCCAGCCTCAGTCTATTCCCAGTCGTCGGTGAAGACGCACGTGTCGTACTCGTTCCATTTTTAAAACTTCAAACCATGTACCGCCGCCGCTACCGAACGACCCTGGGACTCGGGCTGGGTTCCTCGTTTTCCTCCAGTTTTTCCACAACTTTGTCATTCAGAACGACGTCTTCTAACCTCAGTTCGAGCACGCTGTCGTCTGCGCAAGATTCTGTCCGCTCGGATGCGCGTGCGACGGCTGCTAAGCTCAAGACAAAATATGAAAACGCCGGCACGGCTCAAGGTTTGTGGTTTGTTTTGACTGAGCTAAACCTTTCGAGTGTTGGAAGCCTGCTTTGAGTTCTTAGCCGGTTACAGTAAATACGCGTTCTGTGGAATCGTTTCCCGCTTTGCTTGTTCCTATGTAATTTCTTTGTTAAGAAAAATGTTTAGGTTTGGGCCAGCCATAATATAGTTTTTTAATTTTTTGACGTATAACTTAATAATTATCAATAAATGGATTATCTTGTTTATCGACGGACTTGCATCTCGAGTACTTATTTATTTCTTGCAATCACATCTTATACGCTATCTGCTTAGAAGGCTCTACTTCTATTTCAATTTAATACCTTCCCAACAAATCCTGTGCCCCAAAAAGCAAACGAAACCTTTAAAATACTCTACTAAATTGTGGTTAAATACCGTAATTTAGCGACCCACTTCAGCATTCAGCATTCGACATTCAGCCAACTGCAAACAGTTGAATAGAAGTTTGTTTCGTACTGTACAGCAGGCGTGGCCAACTTTGAAACTCACTCAGTTGCAAAACCACCATCCTGGGGTCTACAACAGACAGTTTAGGTAAAGTATAAAAGGTGATTTATTTGTATAAATGTCTTTATAAAATGTTAAAAATCTGGATTTACCTAACGCTTCGCCCCGCGGGGGGTCTCTGGAAGAACCTGTTGGAGAGCGGTAGATTGTTGCTTTCGTTAGTTTTTTTTTAAGGATGCTTATTTTATTTTTATTCACAAATAATAGGATCATAGAGCCCACAGTACCGCATCATAAGTTTTATCGCTTTTACACCAATATTTCTTTTAATTTATTTTTTACCTTAAACCTTCATACGTACCATATATTTTCATACGTTATTTTTAGTAGATTGATATCGTCGCAATGACGTCTTAGACACCCTGCCCCCAAAATGATTTTAGTTAAGCTTTATACCAACTTTGTTCGATACAGCTTTGTGTAGAAGTTGGATTGATTTCAATCGAAAATGTGTCTTTTGTTGTCTTTATTCAATTTGTTTCTTAGATTTCTATTTATATCTAACTACTTGTTTATATAGTAATTTCATCTTCTACAATCTTTACAAACGAATTAAATGATAAATAATTATTAATAATTAATACATTAATTAAAAAAAAAACAATAAGCGAAGGCTTCTAGTAATACCTAAATCTAGCATAGTCAAATACTGTCTTGAGTATTTGTTTGGGCAAAATAAAAAAAATAAAAATATTAAAATATAAAATGCTGCAGATTCCTAATCCATTTTTCGCAGTTCCAAGCGATTTTCGACCCCACTATAACTTCGTTAAGGCGATGATAAAGGCAAAATTTTGATTTTACAGTTTTTTCGCAAACGTTAACGGAAAAAATAGCATAAGGGCCGTCTAAAGAACCACTAAGAATATACTTATTTTGGTGCCAATCAGACTCATCAATGTGAACAAGATCTAGTACAAAAATCTTAGTTTTAGATTTTTTTAGGTTAAAATTAAAAACCTTGTATGTTCAGTAACCAAGCTAGCGTCCAATTTACGTTCTCAAGGTTGCCTTTTACGTTTCTCTAATAACATAGTTTTCCGCAACACACGTTTACAATCCATAACCCTTGACAGTATTAATGGCTAAAAATCTTGACATCACAAAGTATTTATTGCTAGAAAACCTTTCATCGAAAAGACGCCAAAATGACATTATTAATTCGTAAGATGACATTTACAATCTGTTTGATCCGCTAATGACTGCTACAGCTAAAGTTAATCTACTCTATCACTAGAACGAATATAATTATAAATGTTTTATGTTTCAGCCGAGGTTTGCGTCAAATGTCAAATTTATTTGGGGGATGCTCGCGATATTTAATGTTTACGTGACATACATTTTAACGACTGTTTTCATGGATTTACGCGTTTGATAGTTGACTACTTCCTCTGGAATATTTTAATTTCGCAATTTCTTATGTGATAATACTGAAAGGTATTATGGGTTCACACGAGTGAAAGTTTTAGGCCATTTATTCTTTTAGAGTAACAATTACTATGCCGGGCGGTACTGACCTTTCTATGGAAGCCAATGTAAATAATCTTACGTCAAAGTTACAAACTATGTTTTGACCTCGGAAAATAAATCAATTACAAAACTTTAAAGCTAGCTTCTATTACATTTATTAAACTAGCCAGTTCTTATTTTCAAAAATAGATCCTGAGCTCTAAAAGTCAAAATTGGCGTAGGTAATGCAGCTTTATGGTATGGTTGTGGTTCAACTGAAATGTATTTCAGTACAACCATAGACGATGTTTTACTTAACATACTACCTACAGATTTATTGTTAATAATTCAAGGATTTTGCAAGTAAATTCAAAATAATACCTATAAATATAAATGTCACTAATTACCATCATCAGTAAATTTATCAAGTAAATCTTCGTCTGTTTATAATTACATATATCCTATTTTCAGTAATAATTTTCAATAATTATATCCTTTAATAATAATAATAATAAATCTTTATTCAACTTAGTTTACAGCCGTTCTTACTAACCATTAATACTAACACTAATAATTATTCTTGTTAAAAGCTGATTTAAATTCGGGTCAGCTGTTGCCGAACTAGGCTTTCCAGCCTGTGTTACAGCATACAGACTCCCTGGTTATGTACAATTATTGATACTGGCAGCTAGCTTACATAAGTATCATATAAGTTTCATAATCCTATATCCTATTTTCGTTTATCCGCGCAATTTTCTATTAAAACTTTCTGAAGCAAATGTTTCACAGTAATTCTGAAAACCATTTTCCACGATGTAAAGCGGTAAAAGCAGTCGCCATAACATTGTCTCGTAACAGTTGCGTTGAAACATTGTACGATTCCGAGTAAAATCCCAGTCCGGCCTAGCAACTAGCCAGCCATTCAGATCGTTACCCATTTACTGGTACAGTATGACCTGCATGAGGGGAAACTTTAGTGGCTGCATAGTTTACATTTAAAAACTTCTAAATAGTAAGTTTTACTTTGATTGTGTCAAATAAAAAAGAGTTGTGCCTAGATTACTTTTTTAATTACGGACCCAAAAACGACTATTGTTTTACGTTTGGGTCTGTGTGTGACGTCGTAGCTTTCTAACGGATATATTTTGATTTAGTTATTTTTGTTTGATTGGTATGTCAATCGAGAGTTTTCTTAGAAAATGGCGGAATGACATTTTGTTTCACAACTACTTCAATATGGAGCTCAAATAAAAGTGTTGGAATATTAGAATACAAACATTATGACAAATTTTAAATCTAAGATGGTCGCCAACACCAAATTTATACTTCGAGAGTTTTCTTAATTTACACTCACCTTTTTTTCAATATTTATACTTATGCTATAGAAAATCTGAGTAGTATTTGGAATTGAAGATAAATACACAGACTCTGTGGCACTCTAATTGCATAACTAACTAGCTAAAGCAAGTTTGCAGATGATGCGGCTGCAAACTGAGCTAGTGCTAAGGTGAATCGCAGACATTTGACTGCGAATTGAATTCTTAATTATTCTATACAAATTCTTCTTTGTACAAAAGCGTGTATGGCTCAGTGGGAACGTCTGCTTTTCAATCTGAATCCCCCCCCCCCCCTGGTAAGATCCCCACAATAACTGTTTTTTCAAGACACATGACTTATTTTTGAAGTTGTGTGGATTTACACTTGCTCATACAGTGAAGGAAAACATCGGGAAGAAACCGAAATGTTTAAAGACCTCAAAAACTAAGGGTTATGTGTCTTCTGTTAGAGGATCTTACTCCCGGAGTGAATAAATTCTTTGAGGGATTCACGACCCTCAGTAATGAGGAATACGACTAAGGAAGAAGACTTCTTTGTACAGACTAACTACCTCTTATCATCATTCATCATTGTCAGCCTGTAATCATCCACTGCTAAGCAAAGGCCTCTCTTCTTGTACGCCAGTTATCCTGGTTTTGCGCTGCTTTCATCCATGTATTGCCTGTGACGATTCGCATGTCGTCAACCAGCGTGTTAACGGTCGACTGACTCGACGCTTTTTTGCCTGTCATAGGCCTACAGTCAGTCAATGTTTTGGCCCACTTACCACAATCGTAAGACCTATCATAAGATTTACAAAATTATAATTGCATATATCTCTCCTTCTTATCCAGGTTCTGTTCATCAGTACACGGAATATCTTTAGAACAACCCATGCGTGACGTTCTCTCAATATTCTCCGGTCATTTCGTAACTTTCTACGAAACATTGAAGCTGTGACAGTAAGATTACGACAGTTTAGTTCGGGCAAGGTCTTTTCAGTTCGTCGCGTAGACGTAAAAGAGCTCGCTTGGCTCTCCTTAGAACTTCGAACCCGCGGTATCAGATTTTTGTATGCCGTGTCAAAGTCTAAGTCAAAGTAAATAATTAATAACAATACATTGAACATTAATTGCAATCTAAATAAAGTATACAAATATGTTTATTCTCGTAATAAAAATAGTTATTATACTACAAACGTAGATATTATCAAATCCATTTTAACCTCAAAAAGTAGTCAAAGGAATAAAATGGCCGTTCGATAAGCTTCTTTAATATTCGTTTAAATAGAGCTTGTGTTCGCCAGTAGAAAGTTTCCTATGCTATGATAAGGTTTTTTAGGTAATTAAATCTTTTTGATGGTATATAGAATTTTAAAGTTTTTAGACCTTATTAAGTCGACTTGAATACTCTGCAAAAGTTTTAATAATTATGTTTTGTATTCTGCAAGAACTTCCAAGGCGAGTAATATATCTGATAAACTCCATGACTCGGTGTAGTTTTCAGAGAAATTGAAGACACAAATAACGCAAGCCCAGATGTAAGGAACGGTCCAGTGCCGTGAACCGTAACAAACAGACGTATTTACATACAATAGCCGGTGAAATTAACACGCAACTTCAGGGTTAATAAACATATTCCGAAGAAGGGTTCCAAGAAATGTCTCTAAGCGTAATTTCTGTAATACAGAAGTTAATTAATAATAAAAAATAGATTTTATCATTGCTTTCCTTCCTATACGTAGGCACTGTTATTCATTTATAGTTTTGTAATTATTTTTGGGTTGTTTAAGAATAAACACTTTTATAGATTTTTAATGTTCACTCTCTATTTTTGTTTTACAACTCTCCATTGCATGCATTAAATTATCTTAAATCAATCTTTATAGATTCGAGATTTTCCTGTATAAATTGACCACAAGTCCACCAATTTAAACCAATCCATTCCCATAAATCGAATAAAAGATTGATTATCTAGCCGGCTATTATTAATAAGCAATTTGACCACCATCAATGAAACTCCCAAACGCAGCAGTTCGCAAATAGGCACAGTTGCCACCTGGCGGTTATTTGGCACTACTGTGTATCCGGAGCGTTCAACCAGCGTCCCACTGACTTGTCCCACTTCTGATATTTATAGTGCGCCGGCGCAGGCTATTGGCAGATCTGCATGTCGATATCGACGTCTCGCGGAATGATATTGCTAAACTTTACATGTTATTTTTTGTCGCCAACCTCAGCTACTGGGTTCATAAAATTAATACACTTACCAAAGCTGACCTATCCAGTAACCGCGTGAGGCAAACAGTAGAAGGGCTCTCTGATATTACGTTTTGGAATTAGCCGTAGTAAGACAAGGAACTGGCGTGACACGCTAATTGGATATGGCGACCATATAACTGACATGGAATATGTAAATACGAGGGTGAATCAAAAAGTTCTTAGAAGTGCATATATATGAAACTTTTTTGGATCAAGTTCAATATTCAAATTAAAGAGTGTATATGACACTATATTTATGCAGACTGTCACTTGTTTTTGTCAGTTCGTTCGCATGTAATAATTTTTTTTGTGCAACGAGTTGCTAAAAAGTTAAAATTATGGATAAAAGTGAATTACGTGCGGTGATAAAATATCTCAGTTTGAAAAAAATGTCTACAAAGGAAATTTTTTTGGACATTCAGCAGACATTAGGGGGTGATGCTGTACCCTATTCTACGGTTGCGTACTGGGTGGCTGAATTTAAAAGAGGTAGATCAAGCTGTAAAGATGACCCGCGTTCTGGGCGGCCTTCAACCTCCGTTACAGAAGAAAATGTCAAAAAGGTTGAGAATCTGGTTTTGGAAGACAGAAGAATGACTATAAAACATATAGCTGAGATCTTAAAGATATCTTTTGGTAGCGTTCAACCAATTTTAATTGATTCACTGGGGTTCAAAAAAGTGTCTGCAAGATGGGTGCCACGAATGTTAACCGACGAAAACAAAAAGCGACATTTGGAAATTTCCAAGCGTAATCTCGAAATGTTCCAGCGTGATTCGGATAATTTTTGCCATCGTCTTGTCACCATGGATGAAACGTGGGTCCAATCCATTTTAATCCTGAAACTAAAAGACAAAGCATGTCTTGGAAACGACCATCCTCTCCATCCATTAAGAAATTTCGAGTTACTCCTACCGCTGGCAAAGTTATGGCCTCTGTGTTCTGGGATAGTGAAGGAATCCTTTTTATTGTTTACATGCCAAAAGGCCAGACGATTACTGGACCCTATTATGCAAATTTAATCCCGAAAGTGCGTGAAGCGATTAAAGAAAAACGTCGTGGAAAACTGTCGTTGGGCGTGTTGTTCCTTCAAGATAACGCTCCTGCACATCGATCGGAAGTTGCGCTCAACGCAATCCGCTGTGCTGGCTTCAATCTCCTTGACCACCCACCATATTCTCCGGACTTAGCCCCAAGTGATTTTCACTTATTTCCAAAATTAAAAGAGGAAATTCGTGGAACAAAATTTCACGATAATGACGTGGTTATAGCTGCCGTAGAGGACTTTTTCGAGAGTCAAGAAAATATTTTTTTTCACAAGGAATAAGGAAGTTAGAAACGCGTTATTCTAAATGCATTGCATTGCAGGGAGATTATGTAGAAAAATAAAATATTATTATTTAAATCTTTGCATTTTTTAATATTGATTCCAAGAATTTTTTGATTCACCCTCGTATGACATGTGAACTAAGCATTTCACTTAGATTAGGCATGTTAGCATTCAAACTTGCTCATATTTCTAATGACAAGCCGTGCTCCGTGGTTATTTGTGTTCTTAATCAGGGGTAGAAAAAAACTCGTGGGGTTATTCGTGGTCTTAATTTTTAATTTCGATATCGTTTAAGATGCTTAAATGCGGACTATATTCTCGTAACTTCCACGTCTCACAAATGTCCATAGACTCAAAAAATGTTTACTCAGGCGAGCAATACGCGATCTGAAATATGGGTTTCAGATAGTCCAAACAAATGCTATGTATGAATCGTGTAAATTGAAAACACAAGACATAAACACAGCTTAACAAGTAATAAATAATCATAAGTTTCGTAGTCCCACCCGGAACAGATTAAAAGACAATGTAGATGCAGTTCCCGCCCACACGACCACAACCCGGCACGATGTATCGACAGATTGGTCCTCGGAGCCATCTCGTCGGTGCGTTGGATTCCGGCCAGATCGAGTGTTTATGCACCAGTAATGCAGGTCTCTGAACCGCGCTATGGTTGCCAGACCGGCTCGTTTCATGACGGAACAAGCTAAAGGATTGACATTAAGCCGTTACTGACAACTGATGATGCTTGGAAGACCTTGACAGCGACATGTTTTGGATCCAGACTTTCACTGTATACAAAAATACGCTAAGAGTATTCGCAACTGACTGTATTACCTTATTTTAGCGTCATTGTTTTTGATTCGGGGATTTTGACTCATGATAAATTTACTTCCTGTGTTTAGTGGCATTATTGTCGGTTTTAAAGTTTTTAAAAATTTAACTGTTCTTGATCTACCAACCCTGTTCCGATGATTGCACTAGGTGTTTGCAAAAAATAAAAGTGCCTCACGCGTGGGACTGGTAATCCAAGGGGTCATTGGTCGGACCTGCCGGATTACCTCGCGCAAACTCTCCTGATTTTATGACAAATATGACGACTCCGTCGGGTCATTTGCATCGCGATCGTGAATCAAATGTTGGGTAGAGTTGGAAGTACTCCAAGAGAAGACACAAGTTTTTGGAGCCAGTAACGTATCAAAATGACAAAGCCCATTATGCAGACTCTGGAGTCAACGGCAGTTGATGTATTTACGCACGCGAAAATCGTGGTTAATGATTTCGGCACTAACCTAGGACATCAAAATATCGCTTGTTTATGAAAGTAAGGTGGTGAAACAGGCGTTAAATGTAGTTGTTTTCGTGTGCAAGTTGAGTTGCAGTATATATACGGCCGGATCTTGGTACCGGTTTTGCGATAATGTAAAAACAGTGTTTGAAGGCCATTTGCCGAGTGTTTGCGGTTCGTGCGGGCTCCGGTATTTTTAGCTCGTCGTCGGCTTGTTACCGACTTGCCAGCGCCGGCGGTGCTGCACCACTCGATCGATTGCCTTTGTGTAATCTACGATAAGAAAGTTTTCGAGTTCCGCATGATACGATCTAACCCTCATCCCGCCAGCCAATCGTGGTGCTTCAAACTACTTTAGTGGCTGAATTATATCGGCCGCGGTCCTCGATCACTTTTATTGGTAACAGGAAACAATAAATGTTGAAATGGAATATAAAACCATCAATAACCCTCTGTTTGCTTTCGTGCGAACGTCGTCCGTAACGTCTGTCATAAAACGGATGTATTGGAAAACCGGCATGATTTATTGTGAACTAATAAATATATATAGGATAACGAAAAGGTTTTTCTTTTACACTTTATATTTATTTATACTAGATATTTGACCAGTGCGAAACTATACGAGTCAGCGACACTGACCGTAGGTGGAGCACGCCTAGTTTGCGGATACACACCGTTAGGTGCTCGGTGACAGAGATTTGACTTGAGGGTCCAGTTAGCCAATCGTATACTAGAAAATAAAATATAGATCTAAGCATCCAAAAAGTTTTATATTTCTTTCTTTCTTTATTAAGCTTGCGATATTAAAATGTATATTTAATTTGACATATTGTGCCCTGTTTTAAAGGGCGCGGCAAGAGACAAGGGCAGGGCTGGTTGCACCTGCCGTCATCTGTACAAATGTATTCGAGTATTTAACATACTTACTAAACTTATAAATAATAATTTATGAGCATGTTCTTAAATGTGTTGCTAAAAATTCGTCAAGATCGTAGTAACAATTTCTTAATAAGGATCTGTAGATCTTATTGTTTACACGTACAATAATTGTCATTAATATTGTACGAATTTCGCAACAGATTTTGGATATCCAGTTATCATTTTCTTTTACTCTCCAAGAGTTGACAAAGTTTAGTAAATAAGACGAGAGATTAATATCTGTCGTCGTAAGAATGGAGGTTTCCTTGGCAGTGACATAGTCGCCGTTGCCCGCTTTAATAAAATCGTGGCATTAATCTGTTTTTTTACGCGTTGTCTAAATATATCCGTGATGTTGTAGTAGCTACATCGCTACTCTATTAATGAACTATTTATTGGTTGTCGCTAGTACGTCTCTCGTCGGTTCTAACCAGGAATTAATGCTTATATATTTCGGGAAAATCTTGTTAATGACGGAGTTTGCATCGGTGAGAGCAAAAAAAAGTTTAGTTGCTAAGAACACTCATAGCATAAGATAATCCACCACGCTGGCCAAGTGCGGGTTGGCGGATGACACACGTCTTCGAATATTTTGATCCTCAAACATGCCAGTTTCCTCACGATGTTTTCCTTCACCGTGAAGCAAGAGAGAACACTCGGTAAACGTAATTGGTAAGTTATAAGACGTAACTCGTACGAGATTTTCTGTATGTTTTTTTCTGTAATACAATCTGGTCAAAGTTCTCTGGGGCAGTTTTTAAATTGGGATCGTTCTTTCGAGTTACGAAACCGAAAGTTACCGCACAGTTTCCCTTACTAGTGCAGAATGTTACACGTGTTACCACTTTTGTCTTTCCTTACGCCTTTCCTTTCTTCCAATTGTCTTTACTTTCTTCCAATTGTCTTTGCTTTCTTCCAATTGTCTTTCCTTTCTTCCAATTGTCTTTCCTTTCTTCCAATTGTCTTTCCTTTCTTCCAATCGTCTTTCCTTTCTTCCAATTGTCTTTACTTTCTTCCAATTGTCTTTGCTTTCTTCCAATTGTCTTTCCTTTCTTCCAATTGTCTTTCCTTTCTTCCAATTGTCTTTCCTTTCTTCCAATCGTCTTTCCTTTCTTCCAATTGTCTTTACTTTCTTCCAATTGTCTTTGCTTTCTTCCAATTGTCTTTCCTTTCTTCCAATTGTCTTTCCTTTCTTCCAATCGTCTTTCCTTTCTTTGTATTGTCTTTTCTTTTATATTTTACTAGCTGCATCTCATGGTGTTACCTACGTTATTCTGGGATAAAGTTTTAAGCCAGGGTTTACTCCTAACCTAATTTCATAGCAAACTTCATCGAAATTGGTTTTGCTGTTTGAGCGTGAAGGGGTAACTAACACACACACAAACTTACACATTTTTTTAATTTGTGGGTTTTTTTATTATCTGTATGTTTAAATAGACTGGACTCGAAAAGCTCAAAACCGGGATGAGTGGAAAGAGAATAGAGAGGCCTGCGCCCAGCAGTGGGACGGAACCGGCAAAAATAGTAAACAATAATAATAATAAAAGTATGTTTATAATGACGACCTCGTTGGCGCAACGGTTACCAAGCCGGACTGCTAACCAGAAGGTACCGGGTTCGATTTCCGGCCCGGCCGACATCTTTGTGCTTAACTAAATTTGTTGGTTGTGGGTCTGGGTGTTAAATATGTATCTATATAAAATATATATGTATGTATATTATGTTGTATATCAGTTGTGTTAGCTACCATAAGACGAACTTAAAATGGTTCAGTATGGGGTTAACCAGCCGTTTGTGAAATGAGTCCTAATATTAAAAAAAAAAAAATTGTACCTAACCTCAAATAATTGTGTACGTATGTATATTCGTGTTCGCACAAAGTGAATAATCTTCCCGGGAAACAAAAGTTTTCCCCGTACTTTCGTAATACACGTGTTTTTTCTTCTTAAACGAAAATTGTTAGTGTTATTTTCCGACGAAAGTTTTCTTGTAAATTCATTGTGTTTTTTCAGAGTTGTGTAACGTTTTCCGGGTTCATATTTTCCTGTGGAATACTAAACTTTTTTATCTCATAAGTAAACGTGAAGGCGATATACATTTTGTGTTTGTGGATGTTGAAGTATTTTATCTTTTGGGTTTGTCTATCAATATCAACCTATAATAATAATACAGCCGAACCTCGTTAAGTCGAACCTCGATAAGTCAAAAACCTCCAAATGTCGAAAAAATGTTTTGTTCCCTTCCCTTCACACCAAAACCTCCATTACTTGAAATCTTGACCCTCTGGTAGTCGAAATAATCATCGAGTCCCTCCAAGCCATTTTGGTACATATTTTCACTCTACAAATCGAAAAATTAAATTTGACCTCTGCATCTCTAACATAGCAACGTTTTATTTTACAACCTTTACAACTTGATTATTTGGAATTTATTTCCTCTATTGTTTGAACAAAATAAATTACCGACTTTAAGAACTTACCGACAATGTGAGTACACTATTGTTTCTTAGAAAGTAAACATTTAGGAGTAAACGATAATAAATGTATGACTCACGTAAACACGTGTTTGCTTGCTTGGTGTCAGGTGTTTAATTTTGATTTCCTTTGAAATTTAGTTGAAATCCTCCATACTTAAGTTGAAAACTCTGTAACTCGAATTTTTGGCCTCTCCCTTGACGTTCGACTTATAGAGGTTCTACTGTACTAGCTGACCTGGCCAAACGTTGTTTTGCCTCACTTAGGGGTATGTATTATAGTAGCCGATTCTCAGACCTACTGAATACGCATAAAATTTGGTATAACTCGGTCAAGCAGTTTCGGAGTACGTAACTAACACTGACATGAAAATTTTGTATATAAGATGTAAAATGTATATGTGTGTTGACCTTGAAGTTCTTACCTGAATTGGATGCTTAGCCTAAACTAAATTGCAATTGCGAAATCGATGCAATTTAGTGGACCATGTATGCAGTGCATCTAATATCTGGGTAACACGCGATATTTTCCTGCCGTCATCCGTTTGTGGTAGATGTTCCGTTACACGCATCGATGCTGATATCTCTGTATGCTGTAATAGTAAATGCAATATCAAAATACATTGTAAACGCCATGTAACGCCACTCGATTTAACGACAAACTCTCTAAAGCGTCGAAAACAATTTACTTTAGTTGGTTTAGCTTGTATTCCATACAATGATAATATATTCTCTCCACGTATCGACCACTCTCTATAACGCCATAAAATGCACAGTCCCTTCAGTGTCGTTATATAGAGTTTACACTGTATATGTGTTTTGTTCCGATAGTTCAAAGACACCATGATTTACCGTAGTTTTTAAGCAAGTGCTTACTTGATCTTACAACAATAATTGGTAGAGCTTTTGAACATTCACAGGATGTTTAATTATGTATTAAATGAATTAATTTTGTAAAATTAATATTTGAGGGGGACTTCCATACAAAAAAACGTGATTTTGTTTTGTTTAACGGTACGGAACCTTCATGCGCGAGCTTATCTCGCATTTGGCCAATTTTATTAACATATTTTTCCCGTTTTCAATAGCATCGTCATAATTAATGCATAAAATAAACGAATAGAATATAAAATAACAAATAGAAGACAAAATTAAATATTTAATGTATTTCCGCTGTGATCTGAAACCCAAATTAAGATAAGCAAAGGAAAAATTAAAATATTTGAAAAATGTAGGTGTGTTCCTCCGACCGACCACCACACCTCCACTACAACTCACACCAGTAAAACTATTTAAAGCCAGCCTTAACGTTAACTGCATTGTCAAATTTATAATAACTTTTGTCCACGAGGGACTTTGGACTATGATATTTTTTATCACAACTAGAAGTTGTGACGTTAATGTATATCTGAGCGTAGTCCCATTCAAAATATCACATAACATGTGCTAACTAAATCCAACGACCTCGTAGACACATGTCACGTGCCAAATCTCTCTCATTTCTAAACACATTTAAAATATTATGTTTTTCTTATTAGAATATCAGTGGGATACAAAGTCAGCCTTAACCCAATTGTCTCGGGTTGAGTGTAATGTCACCGCAGACTTCTCGATCTAATTAAAAATATTCAATTACTGAGTATGCGAGAGCAAGTGTCGTTCAGTTTAACTGTTTGTACAGAGTCACTCGTGTTCCATCATTTTTTTTTCACTACTAATTATTGTTCTTATTTATTGGATAACTGTGCCTTATTCTGTTTTTCTGTCGAGAATCTTCCATGTCTTCTTTTCCTATTTTTAGTTTTTGTGTGATAAAACTTATATAGATATATTGAGTTATAAAGAAATACGTCATTTGCCATTTTAAACATTGTAAACTGTTCACGGTTACTTATTAATAAGTAAGTGCACAGAATAATAACTTGTACTGTAAGTGTGACCGTTTTCTACGCGAAAATATTTGCCATTTTATCGCGGCGGCCATCTTGTTCAGGTTTTTACACACAGTTTTAGGTTCCTCACGATGTTTTCCTTCGCAGAAAGTTCGAGCTCATTTGCTGGGATCGAACCCGCAATCTACGGGTCGTAAGGCGGTCGCACGCCCGACTGAACTTCTATTGCATCGCTTTATATTTTATTTAATTAGATATTCTTTATATTTTAAATTATTTTTATAATATTAGTAAAGTTGACTAGTGTTTGGTATCGATTCGTGAACACGATTTGCCACCATTAACTTTAGTTGTTTATGAGACAGGTCATGACCTCCTTTTGTCTGGTTCCTCCCTTTCCCTCGAACCCTGTATAAGTTATATACGGTGCGCCGTATGTCTCAGGGCAGACAGACGCCTCGTCGAGAGGTGTGCTATGTACATATACATATATTTATGTATGTAGATGTATGTACCACCCCCCAGCGAGACTGAATGGGCCATCTTTGTCTCGGATGCGATTTATATACGTCTCTGTTTACGAAGCTGTATGTTGGTTGTCGTGTTTTGGGAGGTTTATGAACAAAGAGGTTTCTACGCGTTTTGTTGTCTATTCCTTCAAGTACCGGCTGGATAGGGATAGGATTTGAGATATTGAATTTTTGAGTATTATTAGCATTATAATTGAAATGGAATGTATTGCTTCCTACTGTGTTTCCTAAGAATTATAACTTGGGCTTTTTCAAGGCGAGAGTGAACAGATGCTACATCTTTGGCAACAGCTTTGCTTATCATCAGACGAGTTAGTGGCTAAGTGCGTAGATCTATCTACCTAAAAAAAATATGAGTTAATGCTTTCGCACACAGACTTAGCAAAGTACTTATAAGTACTTTATTTGAGTGTCCAACAAGTAAAACAAAAGTACCGAACCCGGTCCACTTTACGTTTCCATTGCTGGGACATGGGGCCTTGTCTCACGAGGAGAGAGGTTTAGGCCATAATCTATCACGCTGGTCAAGTTAGTAGTGGATGACACACGTCTTCGGATATTGTCGTCCTCAAACATGTCGGCTTGCTTACGTTGTTTTCCATCTCCGTGCGAATCCACACATAACTTGAAAAACAAGTAATTGCTGTAGGGCTGGGATCGAACCGGGGTCCGTCTGATTAAAAAGCAGACGTTTTCCCACCGAGCCGCACTCGCTTGTATGATGAACCCGCCAGTAATATATTGAGCTATAATTTCGTGAAAGTTTCATATTAATCCAATAATAGAGGTAGATCGCATACGAGCCGGCTTGGAGGCTTGCCAGTTTGCGATTTATTACTTGACGCAAAACGGCAAGCGAGATTTTGGCTAGATGTATATAAAAAGGCTGTAGTAATTGTGATGTCTACTTGATTTATTACATTGAGAGACGTCTGGCTGCTCTGAGTGGGTTTATAAATGTACCGTGTGAACCGTCTGTCTGACTGTCTGTTCGCCCCGCTACACATTACGATCTCGTTAATACGTCTTGTTCGGAACACAGAACTTTTTTTTGGGTATAAATAACATACGTTATAGACAAGTCACACTACAAGAATTTACTTAAATACTTCAAAAGACTAGTTAGATAAATTTAACCCTTAAATGGACAATGTTGTTTTTAAAAAACAAACAAAAAAAATCACACAATTGCGCAATGTAGTTTATAAACAACACTCACATTATTGCAAAAAAAGTATAAAAATTTAATGTCTAGATTTTTTTACTCATTTTTCCTAGACAGTACATACATGCCTATTACACAAATATATTTTTTTAAAACGTGAAACAAAAATCGTCCATTTAAGGGTTAACTTATAAGTTTAATTAAATATTCTACACCATCGAATACTGCACACAATAGCAATTGTATTTCTATATCTGTGCAATTGTTACTGACGCGAGTTATAGATGAATTTAGTTCCAATCCATCTTTAACTACTCACATACACATAGTACTCTTCTAAGTTTATATTTAATAAGTAAAATAAGATAGTTGTTATTTTAGTGACATATTTGATTGGTCTTACGAAGGCGATATTAAATGTATTTTTCTTACATATGAATTACATCGCCGATCTTCTTTGAAAGTGTTTTTTTTTTATATAAGGACACATTCCACACACGGCTGTTTATCCCCATACTAAACCCTAGTTTGTATTATGGATTCTTAACACAACTGATACACTACATACATAGATACTTTATATAGATACATATTTAACACCCAGACCGACAGCCTACAAATTTAGTTTAGCACAAAGATGTTGGCCGTGCCGGGAATCGAACCTGGAACCCTCTGATTGGCAGGTATACACCAATACGCCAACGAGGTCGTCGGGTAAGTAGGTACGAGTGTCTTATTAAAACATAGGCTATTTTTTATCACGGCGGTTTAACGCAAGCAACCAAGCGGGACACGGCTAGTAAGTACATACATAGGTAATAAAATCAGTAGCACGTGTAACTAAGTGGTCAAACAGAGTGGGTTACTGAAGCTCGTGTGTTTACGCTAGTAGGAGCAGCTGTCGATCCACCATCCATTTTCACATCACCTCCGCACCCACGCCAGAGATGTTCAATTCTTAGCGGTAGAACAGAAATTATGAAAATGCACCGTATATAAAAACTAGGTCTCCTAGGTGGCACCGATATACAGTGGAAATGCCGAAAACGACTTAACTAATCGCGTACTAAGCGATTCGCTTCCATGTTTATAGTACGGATGGCCAAACTGTGGAACTCCTTGCCGGAATCTCTGTTCCCACTGAACTTGCTGTCTTCAAGGCGAGTGATCCAGTTTCTTCTAGGCAAACGCGCTTCATGTTAGACCGCAATGACACAATGTCGTATTAAGCGTAAAAAATAACTAGTAGTTCTCACAACGGTGCACCTCGCGAACGTAATTACTTGGAGCATTTGTGATTAAAATATATAGCACTTATATTATTTGATAATTTTTGTGAATGATTTATTTATGGATATGGTATTTATTCGCACTGAGTAATATCATTATTTATCTCTTTATTGAAGAAAATATTCCCATAGACAAAAATCGCCAGCGTCTTAAACATTTTATTTCACGAAAGCAAATTGACCAGTTAATTCTATTCAAAAACTTTATTTTACAATTATTACATTTAATTTCCTGTCATATTGTCAAAGTATGTATTATTACTGTCAGCTTTAATGCAGAGACTGCGCTTGCTCGATCTCAAATGTTAAACTATTATCAAGTCAAAATTGCTATACAAAATCTTAGGAATGTTATATTGACGATCCAAAAGTATTTTTTTAAAAATCGATTATGTTTCTTATCGATAAAAATTTTAATGAAAGATTTTGCTCATATACCCTGCGGCTTAAGGTAGCGGTTCTACCAAAATTTAAACGATCTATACCCATGGTAACACCCATCAGTTATTTTTCATAGGACGGAGTTTACCTTGGCGTTCATTGATCGGAGTCGACCGTGAACTTGACTGTCGGTTTGCTTCGCTCCTATATTTATCTTGATGGAAAAGGCTCGTAGCTCGGCTAACTAAGGTGATCTGGCGCGATCATCGAAGCTAAACTGCAGTCGATGCGGGTGTCTGGATGGGTGACCAAGCATAGGCCTGATTTTCAAAAAGTGGCATTTGCTTTAGGGCGTTACCGTGGGTCGGATGACACGTTAAATTGTAAGTTCCGGCTGTGTAAATAGCTAGTGTTAGTGCAAGCAGTCGAGATTCAGAGACCTTCTGGTGGCTTGAAAATTCTCGACACCAGTGCTCAGACATTTAGCTCGTTCGAAGAAGTAGATGTATGATGATATTCTTATTATAGATGCCCGGACTTGAAGTAATATTAATTTATAGTTTATATGAGTATGTTTAAGCTTATGATGTCTGACTTATGCACATATGTAGGTATGTACATGTACATACTTCTTCTCGTGCAAAGTGGCTGGTATGAAGAGTTTTTAACCCCACCAAGCCACCAGGAGACCTCTGACTTGGCTAAACGACTACTTGCACTAAGATGAAGCTAATTTAACGTGTCATGCGACCCACGGTAGCGTCCAGATAAAAATGCCACTTGTAAACGACATTCTCGTGCATGGTTACCCATCCAAACACCGTCCGCATCGACCGCTTACGCTTTACGCTTTAGTTTACTTTAGCTAGCCGAGCTACAGGCGCTACACTTATGTAGGTATAAATAGATAGAACAACTTTATATGGAAGAAAACATTGACGTCCAATATACGAGTATACTCGTAGTTCTTCGAAGTAATTCTGTAGCTTTTGGATTTCTTTTTTATATTTTGGTGTTGTTGACTGCGTCAAACAAAAGAATGTTGTATTTATATAATTTACAGGAAATATGTGGCGGTCACAGACCCCGGGCAGGTAGCGTGGGCTTCTCCCAAATTAGGTTTTATCAAATTGAGATTTACGAGTGCTCTGATCCGATTAATATTAATATTAGGACTAATATTAGGACTCATTTCACACACGGCTGGTTAACTCCATACTGAACCATTTCTAGTTCGTATTATGGTTGCTAACACAACTGATATACTACATATACATACATATTATATATAAATACATATTTAACACCCAGACCCACAGCTAACAAATTTAGTTAAGCACAAAGATGTTGACCGGGCCGGGAATCGAACCCGGAACCTTCTTATTAGCAGACCGGCATGGTAACCTTTACGCCAACGAGGTCGTCATTCGATCAGTCGATTGTGTAGCGCAAACGAAAATAAACTACGATATGGATTGTGTCTGGTCTGGGTGGCAGCGATTTTGAATGAAGCCAAAATTGTTGGTGACATTTTTGTATTTGAAATTGCTGAATATGTTATTTTTGAGTTATTTGATACAATAGTAAGTAGAAATCGTGTGTTAATTTTTTGGTTTAAATAAATAAATGATAAATATTAGGACACGTTTCACACACGGCTGGTTAGCGTACTAAACCAATTCTAGTTTGTATTATGGTAGCTAACACAACTGATATACTAAATTTACCTACATACATACTAGACTGATTCAAAATAATATATACTTATATTTTTTAAATTAATATGTCTAAAAATCTTCTTTGTTAGCCAAAAAAAAAGCTCCTAAATGAGCTTGATATTTTGAAAATTGAGCTGGCGCGGGGCGGGGTGTCCTCTTTCCCATTTAAAATGCATTGGAAAAAAACTGTTTCTCTATTTTCATTGTAAAACCTCGAAAAATTCTCTACAAAAAAGGACTCTTTCGCTAAAATGCATAGAAAAAAGTTACAGGGCTGATACACCTTCGGGCAGAGTAACGAGACACCCTGGTCCAATGTTTAGCTGTATATAAAAAAAGGAATAGAATATGAAAGAAGTTGGCTACAACGACTGCTTTTATGTCAAACGAAACTTGAAAGTCTGCCTTTTAATAGCTTTACCTGTAAAAACCTGAAATCCAATATCCTAGTTTATTGTTCACGAAACAAAAACCACGGTCGTTTTATTGTTATTTCTGTAAACACAGAACAGAGTAGATAGACAGACGTGGAAAGCATGAAATACAAATTGAAGCTGTTTTAGGATAATACAAAGGAAAGCTGAAGATAACCAAATGATACAAAAAGGATACAAGTCACTGTTAGTTGAGCCGCAATATGTCTATGTACTCGTATCTAACTATAAGAAGTGTGTTAACGACAATGTGATCATGAAAATTAATTTTGAGTATGAAGAAAGTAACTATAATTATGTACGTAGTCCTAAGTTAAATGTATTAATAAATGTAAAAGGTTACTGAACAAAACATTTAATTAATTCAGAACATTTTTCATGTTTTTGACAGTTGTAAATCACCAGTGCCATGTATGAGCGACTGTGCATTTCAATTACAACTCTATACTATAAAAAAAAATGCTTCTTAAAATCAATTGCATTAAGTAGGTTACGATTTTTTTTTAATTCAAAGTGATTGATAAAAATCGTTCCTTCATGGCCGCAGCCACAAAATATTTCACCACCACATCACACAAATAGTTCACCTGTTTATGTGAGACAAGCTGCGCTCCTCGGTCCTGTCCGCGTTAATTCGGGATAAAAAGTAGCCTATGTGATAATTCAAGGTCTAAACTATATCCATACCAAGTTTCATCGCAATCCGTTCAGCCGTTTGAGCGAGAAGAAGTAACAAATGTACAGTCTTACTCACTTACACATAAACTTTCTCATTTATGTTTATCAATATTATAAAGAGGGAAAGTTAATTTTTTTGTTTAGTGAGTTTAACGCGAATGGGCTACGAAACTACTAGACCGAATTGCAAAATTCTTTCACCGTTGGGAAGCAACATTACGCCCGAGTAACATAGGCTATATTTTGTTTGTTTCTCTTTGCAACTTAGATCATTTTATAGCCCGTGTGAAGCCGGGACGGGATTTTAGTAATAAGTAGGATTGTGTTGAGCTAGACTTTACTTCACTTGGATAAGTAAATACCGCTGTCCCTTTCGTAGCTCCTAAAGAGTTTCGTAGCCCGTAGCTAGTAGAGATGTATAATCTTACTTAATAATAAGTAATCCTTACTAAGATTATACATCCAAGTGCGAGAGCTCCAAAAAGTATCTGGTCCTTGCACAAGAGCAGACCAGAGTAAGTATTGTGTCGGCGGGTGTCTGTTACCAACTAAAATAAAACTTATCTCCGGCCTTGTGGAATTAGGCTAACTCCGCTATTTTTGATGCACCGCCGCCGCCCCTGCACTTCAGTCTACTGGCCGCCGCTCTGGTAACTCGCTTGTTTTGAACGCTACACAAATGTATATTGTTATTTTATCCCTGGCATGTAGGTAAATTAGTTAATACTAGCTGCGCTCCGCGGAGTTTCCCGTGTTAATCCAGGATAAAAATGAAGTTAATCTGGGATAAAAAGTAGTCTATGCGTTAATCTTTATCGTAAATGTCATCAAAATCGGTTCAGCCGCTGGGGCGTGAAGAAGTAACAAACATATACATACACACACTTTTGCATTTATTATATTAGTTGGATATACGTCTTTCTGAAGATTAAGACATCGATTACATATAGTTAGAGGCTAACAAAAATATTATACGGGTGTAATCTAGATGGAACAATTTTTTCTGGTATACTTATAGCAAAGTTAAAAAATTTCGTCCAGTACTTAGACGAACGCAAAATGTCGAAATGCATATAGACATTCTTTACTTATGTACCTAACTGGAAAACCTTAGTTTATTGCTGAATTATTTTATTAGTTATTGCATAATACCTGTTTGGTCTATTTCACTACGCAATGGCTTCTTCAAAGGCTATAACAAGTACATGAGGATTTAATTATAGAACTTTAAGAGTTATTATTACAGTATGACATTTTATAAATATTAAAAATACACACACACAAACACACACACACACACACACACACAAACAGTAACGTCAAACCTATAACACCCCAACCCCGAAAGATAAAAAATACTGACCTATAAAATATTTTTTCAAATGCCCCATTCGTAGCAAGTGGCATCGTACTACACAAGTTGAATGCATAACAAGCTTTTCAGCCTTTGTAACATTGTGTGGCTTTACAACAGTATTCAATCGAGACCGGATTTTCACTGCGAGACCATTCGCCACAATTGCCGCTTGGCTTTTGCCAGGAGTTAAAATGTTTATTGCAGTGCATTCGCTGTTACGTCTGTGGTTTTAGGAGAGTTGTTGTGTCGGGAAAATGGGTTTAGTGCAAAGGGAAAATGTGATTACCTATTGACTCAGACGTTACTTTGCGGAAATCCATATAGAAAAAAAATGGCCAAGTGCGAGTTGGGCTCGCGCATGAAGGCCTTCACAGATACAGAAACAAAATACGTGGCTAAGATATTTTCAGTATAACCTCCAGAGAACCCCAGAGAAGGGTTCCGTAGCAGTATATTCCATCACAAATGTTCTAACTAGTCTCAGTGAATTAGTTAACGCAGTTACTATCCGCGAGTTAAGCGGCAGTAGCGCCATCTAGTTTGCTATATGCTTACCACATAGGCAATTAGTATTTTGGTGTAGCAGCTATTGTCTGATTTCAGATGACAGTATAACACTTTATACTGTCACTATATTAAGGCTTTTATGCATGGAACCATAAAAATATATGTTAACAAAACTTCTATTACTTGGAAATTTTACATGTTTTATAATAAGTAGCACCTGTAGCTCGGCTATCTGAAGTGATTTGACGCGATCATCGATGCTAAGCAACGGTCAATGCGGACAGTTTTTGGATAGGTAACCATTGACAAGACTGTCTTTAAAAAGTAGCATTTTCATCTGGGCGCTACCGTGGGTCAGATGACACGTTAAATTGTAGGTCCCGGCTGTTAGTCTCAGTATAAGCTGTCGTTAAGTCAAGTCAGAGGCCTTCGGGTGGCTTGAATACTCTCGACATCAGAGCTCAACCACTTAGCTCATACGAAGAAGGTGGCATGTGTTATGTCTATAAATAAACATACATAACCTTAACCGTCAAAGTACATAGGTATAAAGACCCAAATTCAATATCTTCTACTAACCTAAAGCGAAGTTCAGACGAAGATATTGGCATTTTGGCAAAAAAAAGATTGGTTCAAAAACTTAATTAGATTTTTGAACCAGTTTTTCTTCCCATATTGATACCAAAAAAAGGTATAAATATTCTTAAAATAGTCCTTTAGACGACCTTTAAACAATTTTTTCTATACTTTTTACCGTAAACTATAAAATCAAGATTTTGCTCTTTCACAATCTCCTTCAGAAGAAGCATTGTCTCTAAAAACGAGAACTCATTTAGATTCAATCGGCAAACTGTTCTAAATCCCTCCCTCCGTTATAGTTCGGTCTTCTTCTCGTCAGTCTTAGAGGAGTGAAGGCAAGTTTTAATAGTTTCCCGACGAGTTGGGGAAAAAATTTGCAAAACTACGCTATGTCAAGTTAGCGAGTTTAAAAGCGACGGGATGTTAGTGCGTTTACAGACTAGGTAAAGCTTAGACAGATGTGGTATGCGGATAATACAAATTGATGAAAGCGGATAAATAAAAGTATTAAAGCAAAAATATATTTATACAAAACAAATAACATTTTTACTTGAAATGTGCCTTAAAATATGTTAAAAGTTTTATGTTTTATTTTTTTGGAAACCGACATGTTCGGGGACCACAATATTTGAAAACGTTAGTCATCGTCATCACTAAAGTGTGTGGAATATTAAAGCTAAACTACATTTTTACTTGAAACGTATGTGTCTATTGATAAATATGTAAGTTTAAATTATTATTTTTTTGGAGACTTACATGTTCGAGGACCACAACATCCGCAGACGTGTGTCATCCGCCAACCTTTGCTTGTAACGCGACAACGCAACTTGGCCAGCGTGGTGGATTATGCCAATATCTCTCTCATGAGAGAAGGCTCCGAGTGCCAGCAGTGGGAACATATGTTTAGTGGGCTGCTTATATGTTTTTTTAAGCTATGACTAATTGGTTGTGCAGAAAAACAGCACTCTTGAGTTGAAAATCTGTCACCAAACTCATAACAGTATGTTCCGGCGTCATTGAGAGCCAAGAATTCTAGATACTTTAATTTATTTCATATAAAAGCAAATGCGATCATATAACTAAATCAATCCAAATAAATCACCTTTTCCCAGCATCTTTAGTATTACGTAGTGTACGCTATCTGCTGGATTTCCATAGTCTGACGCTGTGTAATATTTTCATGTAGTTGAGTTTTTCCTGCCAAGCTTTGTAGGTGATTTGTTGTTCCCCGTCAAGTGAAGTCTGTCGCCTCTACAGTCGTTAATCTTTGTTTGTGTTGCTAGCCGTGCTATCCTAGCTACACTGGGTCTGGATAAGTGACTTTTCTATTTTATGGAATAAAAATTTATAAACTAAAAGTGTACTATAGCAGCAAGAGGTCTTAAATAGTTAGGAGGCACTAGCTGCCCCTTGTGTTGTAACCCGCGTTAATCTGGGATAAAAGAGGTTAATCCGAGTAAGTAGCCTATTTGTTAATCCATGATCTAAGCTATATATACATACCAAATTTTATGCAAGTCCGATCAGCCGTTTTATTATTTTAAATGTGTAAGTTTTTAAAACAATATCATACTTTCCAGTAGTAATATAACCTAGTGGAATAAGGCTTTTTTACTATTAAAACACTATGTACATTATAGTCCGGTCAATTTAGACATTCGAAGTTACATAAAGTCCCAACAGGCTGAATTTCTGTGAAGTTGTTTAAAACATTATTATAAACAATGTTTCCAAGTTCCCCATCATTCCCGTACAAGGAAAAAAAATTATTCAAGGTCAAAGGTCAAAAAAATAGTTTTTCGTGATTTTCAGCAAAACGGTAAGTTTTATCATAAAAGTACGTCAGACAAAAATTGCAGATCATATAATTATCTATAAAAAATGTGTCATTACTTTTTTCTTTCGAGCCAACATATAAATTAGAGTACTTAGTACGTGCAAAAAACATTTTCACTCGATGCAACATATCGATTACTCCATCTTTACGTTGAAAATGTCAAAGCGATGAAATGTGAAAATATGATCTAGGTATTTAATGTTTAGTTCATATATTCACTTTTATTTTATATGAGCATAAATTGATTGTCTAAAATTCCCACGACTGCCAGCCCTGTGTACGTCCATCCATCAAAAGTCGCCGGCGATTATTTTGGCAGCGTGTTGTCGTTTGAAGTTATTCTGGTACCTACAATACTCCAAGAAAGTGGGACAAGCACAGTGACCTATTAAACCTGCTTGAGCCGATCTTGATCGGAGGAGTGGAGCCCTCGAGTGGGGAGGGTGCAAGTTTTAAACTTGTAAGTGTGGGGCTTGTGGGAGTGACTTCATAGGTGGTTGAATGCTTTATTCAGGGTTGATGCGAACGCTTGTTCTTAGCCGAAAGTTTATCTATACCAATATTATAAAGAGGAAATGTTTGATTTTTACTTGTTTTATTTTTTCTTGTTTCATCTTGTTTGTTTGACGCGAATAGGCTCCGAAACTACTAGAACGATTCGAATAATGTTTTCACTGTTGGGAAGCTACTACACTATCCCTAAATAACATAGGCTATTATACAGCGTGACATGTAACATCACTCGATTTAACGAAAAACTCTGTAGCGCGTCGAAATCAATTGGCTTTAATTGGTTTAGCTTGTATTCCGTACAATGGTACATTCTCTCCATTTATCGACCACTCTCTATAACGCCATAAAATGCACAGTCCATTCAGTGTCGTTTTATAGAGTTTACACTGTAGTTTGATCTTAATGTGGCATATGTAGTATTTGCTTGAAATACCTTTTAAAATGAAGACCTAACACCATGTTCCATTCGATTATTTAGTCTAGTCAACATGTGCCTTTTAGGTCTAAGTTTTTAGCTCACCTCGGAAAATTATGATCGAGGTGTCATTCGATTCGTCATCGCATTTAGAAACTTTTTGAAAAATTTGAAAGTTTTAAAAAAGGCACATGTTGACTAGACTTATTGGGTACAATGTACAATATGGATGCTTCCACCCCTAGCGAGTAAAATGAACAGTGCCGTTTAGTTTAGACGGGGAGTTGTTTATTGGAGAGAGGTCCGCGATATGAATCCGCAGATTTATAAATACCTATCGCTCGGTTCGATTTACGATCCGCGCCCGTCGCGTTCCGGATTCTGAATACAGAGTTATTTGGTTAATTTAGAAATCATAATCATCTTTATTGGTCATACATACATAATAAAAAAAAATATACTCGTACTTGACTACATTTCAAAATTCTACAATATTTCACATCTGTATTAAAAATTAAAACAATGTCAAAATTTCTTCATCAGCAGCCTATTTCGACCCACTGCTGGGTATAGGCCTCCTTTCTCTCTTATGCCAGTAAATACGATCTTGTGCTCCACGAACCCATAGCGTTCCCTCTATGGACGGGATGTCGTTTATCCATCGGGCTGGTAGTCTGCCGGCTTGCCAGGGCGCTTGCTATCCCGTGGAAGCCATTCTGTAATAGTTTTGCTCCATCTGTTGTCGTTACGTCTGGCAACGTGTCCTGCAAAAAATTGCAAAATTTCTTATTTTGTAATTTTTACAATTCATCGAAATTCTAATGGGTTCCTTCTTGGCAAGTGTTACATCTTAGACCACAGTAAAGCTTGACATCGGACAAGCTGCGTCAAACGTGTCATTATAAAAAAACTTATACCGCTATTTCATTATTTTTTAAGGTTCCTAATACCAGAAATGTACCCAACGGGGCCTTATAAATAAAACATCGCTATCCGTGAATCTGTCCATTTGTCACCAGGTTGTATCTTATATAATGTGTTAGCTAGAGAGCTGCAGCTTTCACAAAGGATGTATATATATGTTACCGTTATAACAATAAATAAGTTAAAAACAGAATAAAATAGATATTATAGGGGCCGATACAATAAGCATATAAGCATAAGCAGCTCACTATACGTTCCCATTGCTGGGACTCGGGGCCTTCTCTCACAAGGAGAGAGAATGGGCCATAATCCACCACGCTGGACAAGTGCGGGTTGGTGAATGACACACGTCTTCGGATATTGCAGTCCTCCAACGTGTCGGTTTCCTCACGATGTTTTCCTTCAACGTAAAGCGAGTGCAAATCCACACATAACGTGAAAAACAAGTAATTTCTTTTGGTCGGGATTTGAACCAGGGGCCGTCTGATTGAAATGCAGACGTTTATACCACCAAGACACCCGTATTTCAAACTACATATTTTGCGTTTTTTGATTAATAGTTAGGCTAATTATTAATTAATCTGTGTACAGTAATAACTTGTTTTACGAATTAAAACTAGATACATTTAATACTGGTCCTGTAACGTTTTACGTTTTATTTATACAGTGTATATATTTTGTTTGGACATAATGTATGGCTCTCGCACGAAGGTCGTCTCACGAAAACGGATGTTTTTATTTAAATTATGAGAGTGTAAGTTAATGAAAGGGGATTTTGTAGATTTATTCTCGCTGGCTTACTGACTGCGCTGTTTTGTTTTGTATTTAAATTGTATGATGGTTTAATCTATCGGATTTAGAACCAGATAAAGATAATTTGGCTTTGGGCTTTGTTCAAGGAAATTGGGTAAATTTGCCATTCAGCGCGGGAACGCGGCTAGTCTGATGGGCACCATTGCACCTGGAACGATTAGGGGTGGGTTATTTATAATTAATTTATTATAAATATAATTTAATACAAGATAAAAAACGAGGCCTGCGGGCTGGGGAGTACCTAAGACAGCAAATTTCCCTTGCCATACAGCGGGGGAATGCTGCTGAGCGTTTGGGCGATGGTCTTGGACGTTATCTTTTAATTGAATATTTTTTTTTATGTTGATGTTGTATGGTACTTAATAATAATTAGTCATAAATATTTGTAGTAATGTATATTAAAATCTAAAATATTGACTATTTGTTTATTAATTAAATAAAAAAAAACCACTGTTAATTTAAATTTATTTTATAAAGTACTAATTTTATTATTAATTTATTTTATAAACACCAGTTTCCACAGTGATGTATCCGAACGCTACATTCAATACCTTTTAGTAAGCTAGTGGCACGTGGTCTACAAATGGCCCCTAAGGGCACATTGCCAACCCTAACTATGATATAGTTTGTGTTCGTTCCGGGATCTTCCTTACCGTTCTCTGGGGAAACGAGCCCTCGCCTCGCCTCGATTGATGGATGTAGAGTACTCTATACTTGTATAATCTAGGTTCCTTCTAGGTAAGCGCGCTTTACCGTAGACCTCAATGTCACTTACGATCAGATGAATTGTGGTCAAGCGCTGACCTATTAAGAGTAAATAAAAACTTATGTAGCTTAGATAGCTAATGTGATCTAGACACCCGCAAATCGCTGATCGCTAACGCGATCATTTAAGTAAATAGTAACGGTCCACGCAAGACCTGAGCGCACTTCATGCCACAGACTGGCAGGAGACAGCACAGGATAGAGAAAAGTGGCGTCTCTTGGTGTCGGAGGCCAGGATCCATTTTGGGGTTAGCGAGCCATCATAGTAAGTAGTAACGGTCCACGCAAAAAGCCTCTAGGTGAAGACCCGTAAAAATGTCCGGCTGTGGCTGTCAATTAAAAAACTGTCATTTTTGACGTGGATAGAATGACATGCTAAACTGTCGGCTGTTGGTCGTAGTCAAGCAGTCCTAATGCCAAGTCAGAGGCTCTTGAGCAGCTAGAAAACTCAACACCAGAGCTTAGCCTTTTAACTCTGAGCCTATGAAGAAGAAGAAGACGAGTAAATTTGACCCGTATATGCCTCCCGAAAAGGTCAAGGTTGCGGTCACGGCGTCCGTTTGTCTCCGGCTTAAGTCGGGCTATTTTTCTTCACTGTGACATTGTACGACCTCTTCGTGATGATATACTGTCCTCGACACTACGGAAATATATGCGCGAGAAAACTGACGGTTATTTTCGATAATGCACCGCAGTCTTTTATTTTTAAACAAAAGACAGCGGTGACAATAAATATGCTGCAGTTTTATTTTACAGAAAATAATTTATTTTATTTCATTTTCAAATGTTGGAAAGGTGTACTTTTATTCTCAGACAATTGCGAAGAAGAAAGTAGAAGAATCAGGGTAAGCTGTCCCTGCTTAGGAAACCTTGATTATATTTCCGGCTGGCATCGGATCCAAAAAACTTGAATTATTAATTGTTATTAGGTTACAAGTTTTTTTTTTATATAACTTACATGTTTGCGTTTGACCACAGCTTGCCTGATGTTAAACAATACTATGGCCTACGATGTTACACGCTTACCTGGAAAATACCTATTAACTCTAGATTTGAAGACCCCCAGGCGGTACTTCTCAGGAAACAGAGACTCAGGAAGAAAATTTCAAAGTTTTGCAGTCCTCACAAGAAAGGAAGAAGCGAAACCGCTTGTGCGAAACTTAGGGATTTCGACTGTATACCTATGTCTCTTCGCTGAGTTTCTGCTCGTTCTGTAATGGAACGGAGATGGTGGTATTATATTATGCAACTCCGTTGCGCACTCCCCGAAATGTACTCTATAAAACACCGACAGACTGGCAACCTTACGCCGGTGCTCCAAACTATGAAGTCTAGATTTGGCGAGACGAGGTTGACCGATCCGACCGAGTATCTATAATTTCCTTGAAAGTACTTAAATGTTTTTGGTCTAAAGTAACTAATATATAATTTTTACTTTTAAGTACAATAGTAGTAGTTTTTACTTTATAGTTTTACTGAAACTAAAATAGTTTTAAAGTCTGTTTTCGATATTTTTAGCAAATGAATCGTATTTTATGGTTATACGCTTCTGTCTTTGTTAAGATTTCAGAATTCATATTCCTTTCTCTTAGTCTCACGAAAACGTTATCTTATAAAGTTGTTAATTAATTATTTAATAACATTATTTTTTTTAAGAAACTGATATTTGAAGCAACCTTTTATTGCAGCTTCCTAATATGGCTTGCTTGCTGAAATTTGGTATTGAAAAATTCTAACGCAGCTACTGCAATAGAGCCTCTTTTTGATAGATTTTTAAAGCTATCAAGTACATTAGAAAAAAAAAACATGTACTGTGAGATTTTTGCATTTTAAATTTAATACTTGTTTTCATGTAAGTTTGGTTACATTTCCAGAGTTGAGACCAAGTTCGTCCTCAGAAATGTATATTTACGCGACAGTTTTAGCATATGCTCAAGGTCTGGCCGATGCCCCGCGTTGCCCCCAGAGTCGGGATGTTAGCAGCATGTCAAAGTCAAAGTCAAAGTCAAACCATTTATTGCAATATTATGTCACTTTACAGTTACATAATTACCCATAAGGCATTGCAATTATTTACTGGAGATGAGCAACCCTGTTAATTCATTAGATTTTTTAAGTGTTCCGTCAGTTAAAAAGTCTTCTATTTTATAATAGCTTTTTGTTATGAGTAAGTTTTTTAAGTTTGTCAGGAAAGTTTTAATACTATCGATACGCTTTAGGTCGTCTGGTAATTTGTTAAATATTTTAATAGCCTGTCTTTGCGGGCTATTTTAGGACAACCTCGCCTCTTTGTTCCATGTATTGAAGGATCGTGTGAAGTGACTACTTAGACTGCCATATTGTTTTATTATATTTTGTTTTAGGCGAAGACACGTGCAAAACTTGAATTTACAGTTTGTCCGTTTTAAATAAAAAACGGTAAAAACTATCGAAATAGCTTAAAGTGCCATATTTATATTTATGTATTCTTTCATAAAAACGCGCAGCACAGGATTGAAAGATACTTAGGGCGGGGCACAGCGTCCCAATAACGTACCACACAATTTACATACTTCTTCCACTCTTAGCCCATAATTATTGTATATACAACCTTAAAGGAAATAAAAAAAACATATATTTGTATTTACTCCTTATTTTCTGTTTAAACACATTACTATTAAGATTCGTTATTTTCTCTGGCAACTTGTACAAATATGTGATCTGACGCGATCATTGAAACTAAGCAACGGTCGATGCGGACGATGTTTAAATGGGTGACCATGCACAATACTGTCGTTTTTAATGTGGCATTTTCATCTGGGCCCTACCGTGGGTCGGATGACACGTTAAATTTTAGGTCCCGGATGTTAGTCTTAGTACATGAAGTGGTTAAGCCAAGTCAGAGGTCTTCGGGCGGCTTGAAAACTCTCGACACCAGAGCTTGGCCATTTAACTCCCACGAAGAAGAAGAGCTTAAGAAGTTTAAACTCTAATACAATGTAAACTCTATATAACGACACTGGAGGTACTGTACATTTTATCGCGTAATAGAGAGTGGTCGAAAAATGGAGAGAATGTATTATTTTATGGAATGCAAGCTAAATCAACTAAAGCCAATAATAATTGATTTCGACGCTTTAGAGAGTTTGTCGTTAAATCGAGTGATGTTACACGGAGTTTACACTGTACTTGTATTATATAACATGCCAAGGGCAAATCGATCTTTTTGTATTATACATTTAATAAGATTATGTTTTAGTTATTTTGTTGCAAATCTGATTAGTGAAGTCACGTTTGATGCTCCGTGCTTGCATGTGGTTTATTATATCCTTTGTCATAAGTTTTTAGTCCCTTTACTTTGAGCGTTAATAATGAAATGAAGTAATTTGCATTTTATGTGATTAGGAACAGGTTATGAGGTTATCGAACTCGTTTTTTTTAAAGTCAACCGATGTCGTGGCGGAGTTTTTTGACCTGCTTTAGATTTTGGTAACTTTGCATTTAGAATGTATATTGCCTTATTTTTATTTTTTTGGAATTTTTCTCCTCCTTTGTTTTTTTGATCGGTTCGTGAATAAAAAATATACATAGCACTATTATGTTGTAATAATGCAAGACTTACCTAAGTAAGTCAGATGTGAGTAGTTAATTACTTATTTGCAAATAATCTCCTTTATATCTTATTTAAATTTATATTACAACCCTATTGGTAGAATATGATCATTACTTGAGACCTGTAATTTATTACCTTTATTTTAACATTTTCATTTGTTTTTTTTTTGTATATATTTCATATCTTCTTCTTCTTCTTCACCTTATCCCACTAGGTGGGGTCGGCACAGCAAATCTTCTTCTTTCACTCTTCTCTATCAGACGTTATCTCCACACTCAATCCTTTCTCTCTCATGTCTTCATTCACACACTCCATCCATGTCTTTTTCGGGCTATATATTTCATATGTATCAAAAATATATTATCTGTAAATGTTATGGTTTGGAGCACAATTTCTGTAACAGCGTTTTGGAATACATGTTTGAAACGCCTGAGATTAAGAATACCGCGGTAAACTCTGCGCGTCACATATTGCCTTGCTTTAATAATTTTGTTAGGCGTTTCGTGTCTGTTGTAGGGGCCTTGCCCAATGGGTACCAATGGGACTGTATAACTGAAATTTCGCTGTCCGTCCGTCCGTCTGTCTGTCTGTCTGTCTTCAGGCTTAATTTCATGGACCATAATAGATCTAGAATCGTTTGTTTTACACATATATTTTTATTGCCGCTTTATCAATAGTGAAATTTTAATAAAAAAAATTGAATCGCTTTCATACAAGTGTGATTTTATGGAAACCCTTAGTACGCGAGTTCGAATCGCACTTGCAATATTTTTTTTCATACCATTCTAGGTGATTGGTACAGTTTCTATTACAGTATTTTATCTCAATTGTCATCTTACACTGCGTATCTTATCCTAACTTATATTATTACGCTGACTAATAGACCTCTGCATGTGTTTGTGCCATCTCAAACCAAACAGTTTATTTGCATAAAACAACAGTTACCATTAAGGTGACAAATTCAAAATCTTCATTTTACAGTTATTTCGCTATAAAACGGAAAGGGAAAAAATATCGATAATACCTATAGTTTAAAGGCCGCGGCTAAAGAACTACTCTAATAATATTTATACTTATTTTGGTATCTACCAATGAGACTTTATTGAAATCAATATTGAATAATATAAAATAATAGAATATATTTAATATAAAATAATGATAATTTACAAGTCAATTATAAAATTAAAAACTAATAAAAAACACTCATAAAATTAATTAGTCTAAGTTGTCATAATTATTATTAGAATAATTGAATCAATATGAAAAAAATCTGGTACAGAAAACTTAATTTTAGATTTTTTTGACCAGTTTTATTTGTAATGCATTAGTCTGATTGGTACCAAAATAGGTACAACTATGTGATCTTTAGACGGCCTTAAAGCAATTTCTTCGATACCGTTCATCATTTATTACGAAAAAACTGTAAAGCTAAGAGTTCGTCCTTATCACCGCCTTAACTAAAACACACGCTTGTTTAGAAAGAACCTATACCTATATACTCTAGATTTTTTACCTATTTACGCGACTTTCTCAGGTACGACACAGCCCTCCACTCACATAGCTATAAACATTACTTTATGTACCTAACTCTAAGATGTATACACAATAAACGAATTTGAATTGAATTTGAATTTGAAGATCCAAAGTCCAGACAGCTTAGTAACGAGTGAATGGTGAGTGACGCAGTATATTAATCATCGTTTGTGTTTGTTCCAGGTAAGCGCCCTAATTGCAGCGCGCGGAAGATTTTACTCGTAAATTTTTTTCAATACACCGTTGTAGTCATCGGAATATGACGTTGACTTCTTACGTAGGTTATTGTTCGTGGAGATTTATGTTTACTTGAGGTATCTGTATATTCTATCTTTTCACACGATGCGACATCTAGTTTTGAACATTAGAATCAGCTCGTTTAAACGAACGCTACTGAAACATATAGCAATAAAAAAATTCCAGGTGTAAAAAGCGAATGTGGCTCGGCGGTAAAAACGTCTGCTTTTCAAGCAGACGGCAGCTGGTTCGACCCCGGCACTACATCAAAGACATGTTTTTCAAGTTACTTGTGGATGTGCACTCGCGTTACGGTGAACAAAAAACCGACATCGTGAGGAAACCGACATGTTTGAGGACTGCAATACCCAAAAACGTATGTCATCTACAAACCTGCACTTGGCCAGCGTGGTGGATTATGACCTATATCTCTCTCCTAGTGAGAGAAAAGTATTGAGTAGTAACCGGTTGGTATGTAATATGTAACCTACCTATGTATATACAGTGTAAACTCTATATAACGACACTGAAGGGACTGTGTATTTTATGGCGTTATAGAGAATGGTCGTTAAATGGAAAGAACGTATCAACGTGTGTGGAATACAAGCTAAACCAACTAAAGCCAATTGATTTCGACGCTTTAGAGAGTTTGTCGTTAAATCGAGTGACGTTACATGGAGTTTACACTGTATTAGGTATTTAATCAGTGTGACGTCACGATTACGCGATCCACGGGTAAGTATCATTCACACAAACCGTTCGAGTGAAGTTTACTCGGCAATTTAGCTTGAGTGTTGATTCTAAACTATTCATACATACACTCCCACTAACTATATTGGACCTTATGTCAAAGTAACAAGGTAGAGTTTGGAATGACAAAACGCGGCGAGGCTAAAGCAAGATTGACACACAAATGGGACTCGAATTGAAATACAGAATCCGTTGAAATCTCAGTACAACTGTAATGGTTGTTACACACGGTATAAGTTTTAAAACAAGTTCTAACATCTTGTAAAATTATATAATCTTGTGTCATAAATTGCTAGGTTTATATAATTATATGTACCACTAGTCTAGTCAACAAGTAAGTTAAGTAAGTTTAAGTTTTTTTTGCGGAACTTCATTGTTTTTCAAAAACTATCTAGATGCCATTCCGAATCGAATGACACCTCAATCATAATTTTCGGAGACTGCTGAAAAAGTTGACCAAACAGGCACTTGTTGACTAGACTACATTAGCATATTTAATGTAAGATATATTGGAATTGAAGAAACTTGAAAATGGAAAAAAAATACACACGGTATGAAAAAGTCGTTAATAATTGGCCAGTACCATTGTTGTATGGGGTCTTAATATTTTTTATTTTTAGTGTCTGTATATACATATATGTATTTTCTTGTGTAGCAGCTACAACGTCACTATAAATCATCATCATCACATCATCCACAGCCCTTTTTATCCCACTGCTGGGTATAGGCCTCCCTCTGCATGTGCCACCTGCGTCGGTCTTGTGCAGTCCTCTACTATAATAGTTCCGTTTAACCTAAACCGTCCGATTGGAACGATTTTTTGTGACGTGTGTAGCAGCCATAACGGGTAAAGATTTTATCTTCCAATTTAGCAGCATACATATTCATAGCGCCTTTATCCTGGTTCCAAGATTCTCTGAGGTTCTTCGGTACTATTGTTAGTATTGTTACTCCTTTACTTCTCCTAACGGCTCTACTTAAGGGTGATCGGGTGTAACTGGTTTTTTTTTTATTAGGTCACATTTCACACACGGCTGGTTAACCCCATACTGAACCATTTCTAGTTCGTGTTATGGTTGCTAACACAACTGATATACTACGTAATATATACATACATATTTTATATAGATACATATTTAACACCCAGACCCATAGCCAACAAATTTAGTTAAGCACAAAGATGTTGGCCGGGCCGGGAATCGAACCCGGAACCTTCTGGATGGCAGTCCGGTATGGTAACCTTTACGCCAACGAGGTCGTCAAAATAATATATTTGCAAGTCGCATTTGACAAGTCATTTACATTGGATGTTAATTAGAAAATTATATGTGCTACTATATACTTATATTAAAATTAAATGAAATGTTAATACTGATATGTTATGTTTATAATACGATACTCATATTATTTAAAAGTCAAACAGACGGAAGTAGATTTAAATATTTTTCACCATTTACCTTGATTTAATCAGGTGCTTAATTCGATCGAATTCAGATAATCATCCTTAGATATAATTTTAGCAAGTTAATATATAAAATGACTCAAAACTAAACATTTGTCATGAAATAATTTTGTTATTATGTTTTAGGCTTAATTATGCTATGTACTCGTTCTTCTTCTTCGTATGAGCTAAGTGGCCAAGCTCAGGTGTCGAGAGTTTTCAAACCGCCCGAAGGCTTCTTACTTGGCTAAACGACATGCTTGTACAGAAACTAACAGCCGGGACCTACAATTTAACGTGTCATCCGACCTACGGTAGCGCTCAGGTGAAAATGCCACTTGAAAAACGACAGTCTTGTGCGTGGTCATCCATCCAAACACCGTCCGCATCAACCGTTTCTTAGTTTTATGATCGCGTCAGATCACCGTAGCTACAGGCGTAATTTGATATATTACAAAAAAATATACATAAAATCGAATTATAAGACAATATGTTTGATTTCTCAAATGAGGTCTGTAAAACATCCATTTGAAGGTCGGACGAGGAAGCGCGCCTACAAACTGGTAAACTTTTATCGCTGAGAATGAAGACTGAGCCTAATATATAACTATAGAAACTATTATATATATTGAGCGCCAGTGTTGCCTTAATACAAAAATTATTTATAGTCGTATAAATAGCGCATATTGTTCAGCCTCTGGTCTCGTACTAGTTATCAATCAGAAACCGAAATAATATTAAATGTTTCTATAGAAACTTAATTAAGCTATGTAGTTGTACTATGAATATACAAAGATATCTCTCAAGAAATTATTATATTCAAATTTTATATCTATCTGGTATAATTAATTGTATTTCCCTAGTGGCACGATTCACACACCTTAGCGGCGCCGAAACCGAAATAATTGCTCGTACAATTTTAATTGTACGTCAACTACTTTGAAAACAGTTGCTTGAAATGAGATTATTGTTACACTCGAGGCTTAGGGTTGCCTCCTCATTGTTCATTATTATTGTGTACTTTGAAAAAAGACAGATACTTTATCTCAATAGGAGAAAATGTATATCGTACTGTGAACTTTAAGTTCGTTCTATAAGTGGCCTGCTTAAATTAAAATTTCAACTCAGTGTAATATAGGCATCATATAAATAAACTAACTGACCCGGCAAACGGTATTTTGCCTCACTTAGGGGTATGAAAAATAAATAGTAGCCGATTCTCAGACCTACTGCATACGCATATATAAATTTTGGTAAAACTCGGTCAAGCCGTTTCGTAGGAGTACGGTAACTAACATACATACATTTTGCAGTGATTTTAGTTGTTTTGTCTATGGTGTCGATGGTGCTCTCTCTTTCTGGCCGCTTATGATTAAAAAGGACAAAACTATTCGTACAATATTTTTTTTTAGTCGCGTGTACTCTGGAATTGCCACGATTTAAAGCATTAAACATCATTACCATACTCTTATTACTTCGAACTTTGATCTTTAATTAAAAGTTAAGCATTAATTCTGGTCGTTCTTAATGTGCAGAGCTTAAAAACTTTTTAACAAGTCTAACCCTGCGCTGAGACTGTACAGAACACTCTGATCTACTCGGTTTGCGCTTGACCTTTCAGGTGTAATTAGTGGAGTCTGTAATTAATTCTCTGGGAACCGTTTTTATTTAGATTTCGAATAACTAAAAAACTAACTAACGGGTTGGCGTGTCGACCCGAATCGGATCCTGGCCTGCGCTACTAGGAGACGCCACTGTTCTCGGTCCTGTGCCTTCTCCTGCCACTGCGTGACCTGAAGATTGCTCAGGTCCTCCTCCACTTGGTATATCCAACGATAAAAAAAGGAGGTTATATATTCGACTGTATGTATTTTTGAAATGTGTCCTAATACACATTGGTTAATTTTTATCCTGGAATAACTCAGGATTCGGTCTATAAATAAGAAAATATTTGTGACTTTACTCGTATCAAAAGTATTGAAAATATTTAGATTCTGTTTTGTAAAAAAATACTAAAGTATTATGCGACCTCCAATATTATGTTGTCGAAGCTACTGAACTGTTTTTAGTCCGAGGTTTCTGCGGTCACAATCAATACCCCAATGTTTGTTCTAAAACAAAGGTTACTATTTTGTAGATACCGCATAACTAGTCTTCTGGCAGCGAACTAGAATAAATAGAATAGTAACTTGGCCGATAAAATTATTCCACAGTCCACGCGTAAAATACCGCGGTGGGCGGGGCAAACAAGTACCCGCGCAACTAGTATCGGTGGCGTGACCTTGATGCGACCAATCGCGTGCGAGCTTTGTGTGTGTGTGTTTCGTTGGGATAGCAGAATAATTGTGTGCGAAGATGGATTCAAATTCTAAGCGGCAATTGTATAGAGTTACTCTTCCGTTTATTCTAGTTCGTTGTTGTCGGGTTTTATTACTTGTCTGCTAAGACAAGCTGAAGCGGACGTTGGCGTCCTGCCCTTGAGAATGGCACACGGATTGTGCTGAAACATGTCTCGCTAATACCGACAAAACAAAGGTTTTTTTTTCAAGAAGTAATTTGTTTTTTTTTTATTATTTTTCTTGTACTATAAGTGGGTGAGCTCATTTGCTTTTATTTGCCACTATGATAATAATATAATATCATTATTATAACTACATTTAGTGGACTAAACCTTTATTTGTGGGTGTAATCTGTGTGTACAAATGATGACAAAGTTACCGGTGCGGTGGCTACACACATTTCCAATTAGAGGTTCGTCGTGATCATCAGTTTATTAGTTGGGCAAACTTCGCTTCCTCTCCCGTGTAGGTTCCGCTTGACGAGGCGATCTCTCGGTATCGATCTACCGTGCATGCATAGTACATGAGGAAATACTTACAAAAAGACACATGTAAATCACAGAGCTATGTATTTCAGAGAATTCTGTTTTTATGTGTTTTTGAGCTTCGCATGTAATCTTTTGACCCCAGAATTTCGCAAGAAATGTTCACAAGAAAAAAATTAAGCAAGTTAATAAATAAATACTAGGACACATTTCATGTTTCTATCTAGTACATATTATTAACTAGCAGTTGCCCGCGGCGCCGCCCGCGTGTAGGTTTTCGCGTAAACTTTAAACTTTCGACCATGCCTTCCCTTAATGCACCCCGGGCGAATGTTTTCATAATTTTAATTTAACTATTTAATAAACTACTACCATAATAATTTTCAAGACTTTAACATGATAAATAAAGATTTTTCCATACAAACTTTCACCCCCCTAACAAACACTTAGTTCACCCCTGGCAAAAAAAACTTAATGTCATTATTTTTCATTTAACATAAACTACACATATTTTAAATTTCATTGCTGTAAGTTAAAAAACAAAGAAGTATCATACAAACTGTTTTACCCCCTTTAACCCCCTTAGGGGTGGAATTTCCAAAAACCCGTTCTTAGTACGCGTCTAAATACTAAAACAGATACACCCTCCAAATTTCATACACCTAGGACCAGCCGCTTGGGCTCTGCGTTGTCTATAGATGAATGAATGAGTCAGGACAAAGAGTCTTATAGTATAGATTTATTTGATTTATAGGCGACCAGCATTATGCTGATGTACCTATATCACACTGAGTTCAAAATTTATTTTTTAACAGTTAACATAATGTCCACTATTCAATGTCAATGTTTAAAGTTCACTAGTGCACTGATCAGAGGTTAGCAAGAGATTTTTTGCTTTCTGTAACCAGCTATCAAGCCGGTTTTTAAAGCTGATATACTTCAATTTTTTTATATAGATATATACTTAACACCCCGACCGACAGTATTTTAATTTATTAAATGTTATATAAGCCGCATAGCATTTGAAACGGATTGTTCGTGTTAGTTGTGTATATTTATTTCTATAGGCACTTGTTTTCTTGTGATCTGTTTGTTCCTCTCTTGCGAAATTTGGACGTGGAAAGATTGCATGTGAACTTAAAAAAGATGTACACTTTTTTGTAAGTAATAAGACCTTTATGCTCTTTGAATTGATATTAAAATGTTATCGGTTATTTATTTGTTGAGTGGTCAACATAAATGGATGACAATTTAATTATTGTCTAGAGAATGGTATCTATGGTAGCTATTCTTTTATGTCTTTTAGTTTTAAAATTACTTCATTTATTTATTATTATTTGTTTAATTTTATTATATTCTGAAAACTTTTAAAATTTATTTTATTTATCAATTAAATTTTCTTGTGTGCCTTGTTAAGTAAACGTTATATACACTGTGATTTATAATTAATATGGACACTGGAAACCTGAGTTAAATACATTTATTATTATTAATTTTCCCTTCGTAGGCTGTTATCATCATTTTAGGACCAAACACACAAGTAGATTGCCAGTTCATTTATAGCTTTATTTACCTAGCCACTGATTCACACATTGCAATTAGACATGTAATAATCGAATCATTAGTCAGTCGATGTAATAGTTATTAACTCTGCTCTAACAATACTAAGTGATTACTAAATTATCTCCATCTAGAAACATCCATAGACTATGTCATCTATCGATTGTACGATCGAGATATATCGAGTTAAAGCGGGTTTTACTTCTTATGTTACATAATTTATTTTTATTCTCACTAAATAATATTAGGATTGAATTTCTTTGATTCTATCATTTAGATTCAAATCGTCTTCGATGTTTTAGCCATTAATGTTACCTAATATTAAGCGTGGAGTAAAATCTATAGTTATGTAGTAAATCTGGTTTAACATCTCATACAAAATTAGTACATTTTGTTTGCGATTTCGGACTAGTGACGTCATAGCTCGCTACGTTTTAGTTTATAAATTTTATCAAAAGTACGTCAAGGGACGAGTCAGATGTTAAGATTTTACAAAGATCTACTATTATGTAAAATTTTTAATTTAGGTTTTGAATTTTCTAGTGTTCGCCTAGCTAGCAACCACCCTCTGTCAAAAATCTGTCGCCTTGCATCTAACAGTGGATTCTGGCAGTCTCCATGAGAGACAGTTTTTCCAGACTAGGCATGCTTAGGCCGGAGTGTCGCTAAGTCGTGCGGTTACGCGCCCTGCTGATCAAATGCCTAGCTAGTGTAAAATTAATATACATTTATATATTTTGTGAAAATGTTAAGTGTCTAGCAGCTACTTTTATTGATATATTGCAAAAAAATGCGAAACAATCACGTTTATTATATGGGAACCCCCCTTAATATTTTATTTTTTGTAAATTTATATGTTATTATAGCGGCACGGGAAATACATATTTTGTGAAATTTTCAGCTTTCTTGCTATTACGATTTCTGAAATACAGCCTGGAGACAGACAGCGGAGGCTTAGTAATAGTAATAGGGTTCTGTTTTGCCTTTTAGGTACGGAACCTTTAGGAAGAAACGTCGTTTATTATGAACAAATCGATTACATACACAATCACTTACACTTTACATATAAGGTAATGTATATGTGCACAAGAAGAGCAGGTTCAGCAATGCTGTATGTACTCGTACGCTAAGTAGACGGTCGGACGGCAGCCGGCGTCCCCGCACCGCGGTGTAAACAGAGCGTGTCCAGTGCACACATGCGCGTGCGCCGCCGCTCTCTACTGGAGTGCTCATACCGCTGCCGTGGTTACTCCGCTCGTCTTGTCTCCTGCTTCCACCAGCAAACTCAAGTTCCATATTCAAAAGGTGTGAACGGAACTCTATAAGATGCTAATTACTATGACTCCGCTATTCGTCTATCTTCTGTCATATCACGAACCGTGATAGCTACTCGTAGACGATTGAAATTATCAAAAAAAATTGTAAATAGGATGGTATGAATATATTAATTAAAATTTATTATATTAATTAAAATAATATTAATAAAATATATTAATTAAAATGTATAACATACTCGTGTAATATGTAATAGACAAGTATTAAGTTAATAATAACTATCTAGTCTCGATATTCATAAAGTTTACTTGTCAAAATAGACATAAAAAAGTAATTTGAGTGTATGAATATATTCCTTCAAAAAACGTGATTATTATTGTCGTTTTCGGTACGGAACCCTTTGGCCGGTTATTGTTTTTATCACTTCCGCATTTCTTCTCTTATATAAGATTTACTTCAGGAGTTGCTCTATGTGTTTCTTCTATTCTTTTACCACCAATGCGCTCTAAGATGGTAAGATCCGGTTCAGGTGGACAATTATTTTGCTCTTTGCAGCAGGCACCTGACCGGCAGAGCGTGTAACCACACGAGTCAGTGTCACTGTCTGAAGGTGGGGTATTCCATAGTCTGGTATTAGCTCTCGAGGAGGCATCTATCTCAATCATTTGAACTGCGAATCTTTGGAACTCCCTTCCTGAGTTTCTTTTTCCCGAGAAGTACAATTTCGGGGTCTTCAAATCTAGAGTAAATAGGTTCCTTCTGGGCAAGCGTGATACATCTTAGACCACAGTCAAGCTTAACATCAGGCAAGCTGCGGGCCAACGTAAACCCATTTATCATAAAAAAAACATCTTTAAAATAAACAATAGAAGTGAACAACAAGTCCACCCCGGTGACGATGTAGGTCGCAGCTTATCGGTCAGCGCGCGGCCGCCAGTACGCTGCGAGACTCCGAGGGGTGCGCACGTCTGTGACATGAAACCGCGCATGCGCCACACGCGAACCGTCAGCTGATCCCCGCCAGCCTGCATCCGTGATCTCTTTAGTGCTGTGATAATATACTACATACTGCAAACATGGGACAGGCGTTCGGCACCACCAACTCGCACGACGGCGATAGACATTATACCAGAAAAGAAATCGGTGAGTTGGAGCATTGTTATAGTGTAGGTAGTGGCCGTGCAGCGATGCAATGCTCGCTGGCACTGGCATGGGAACTTGTATCTGGAGCGTGTGTGCAGTGTCGGCTCTATATAGAGAGGCTATACTCAAACGCTTCTATTCCAACGTACGTTACAATAACATTCGTCATTTCTTCGGACACAACACATAAAAATACGTCTACATTTTCATAAACTAACATTTTTCAAATGATTGAACCTATAGTTGAATGATTCTTTTTTCTCTATGGATTTTTTCAGATGTGTTTAAAATATAAGGAAACTTTAAAAATAAAGTCAGGAAATTTCCTCAATGTTTAGAAACTCACGCCAAAAATACTCCTTGTTATGCGTCATTAATGACTCGAAGCCATAAAATAATCTCCTCCGCATTTGATATTTAGTTTGCTGATTACATATTTGTCGGTTTTAGTGTAATTATATTATTTTTGTTAAAGTAAAAACATCATTTAGGTAATTAAAATTTGACTTCTTAGTAATGTTTCAAAGAAAGTATCCATTAGAATATTTCTTAATGTCTCTTATAAGGCGATGACACTTTGATCATCTTTAGAAATAAGCACGTACTCCTATGTTTACACTATTACTAAAATTAAACCGTTCAACGCAACTTTACCCTATAAACTATAAAAAAAATGGTTTTATATATAAAAAATCTCGCTGAATAATTAGTTTATTTCCTTTAATTACCCATTGTTCGAAAGACCGGCTCATCTGTTAGTCTGTAATGGTAATTTTGGATTCACTTTTATAAGTGGGCGCTTCTTAGCATTGTATGACACATTAGCATCATAATTTGGTCGTTATCTCAGAACTACAATGTCGGAACCACAATAGAAACGTCTGCGTGGCCTGAGAACTGGTTGATTCCAGAGCCAACTTCCTAGAAATTTTATACTAACAGTAATTTTGATTTCCTTCGAATATTTTTTTTTCTAGTGCTGAGAATATGATAGAATCTCTCATTGTCTTCGTATTAGCTAAATGGCCAAGTTCTGGTTGCTTATTCAAGAAATCCAAGACACCTGACCTAGACATTACGACTGCTTGTAACAGCCGAGAACTACAATTTAACTTGGCATGTGTCCCACGGTAGCGCCCAATAAAATTGCCATTTTTGAATGAAAAATTGTAATTTTAAATTGACATTGTAATTATTATTCTTATTAAATTTTAATTTGATAATGATTGATTGATGAAGTTTTGACATTTATGTATTATTCTTAATTTTACTGTTCTTTTTTGTGTATATACTATGGATGATAATCTGAAAATAAATTATTATTATAATAAATGAAAGTCTTGTGCATAGTCACCCTTCCAAAGACTCCGCATCTTCCGCTGCTTAACTTCGATGATCGTGGCAGATCACTTTAGTTAGCCAAGCTACAGCCGCTACAGAGGCCAGTTATATTGACACCCATTATTTTTTTACGTGGTCACCCATCCAAAGACAAATATAATATCTCAATGTGGGAAACACAATGTTTTCCTAAGTGTTATCATGTTTTGAACGTATCAGCTGTAATGTAGGAATCGTCGAGAAGTGTTGTTATCGGCTTACGGCTGTGTTGTAAAGATAGCTCTCTATATAATACATTAATGCGTATCTACTTAAAGAAAACGGCTCGATTTCAGTCCAGATTGTTTTGTACTGGATTAGTTTTTATCTCTAAAAACACTTACCTCGATTTTATATAGAAATTTCTTGATACGTCATCGATAACGTTTGATATACCTAAATAAATAATAGATTGTTTGATGAAGTATTTGTCATGTTTAGTTAATACTAAAACATAGATACCATGGGATTTTTAACTCCATATAAATTCCCGATGCTGAGAGTCTGGAGAATAAGGCCATAATTCAGCACTCTGGCTATGTTTTCGAATTTAGTGGTTCTTGGACCACGTGAGATCCTTACTGTACGTTTCCTTAACCTTGGATCAAACAACTGTAGGACCGGATTCGAACCGGGGTATCGCGGATTGTAAGTACATAGAAAATAAATAAATAAGTCTTACTCTCCCGAAGAGCCACACTCTATCTTAATACCTCATTGTTAAATCTATATAGATTAAAACATATTTGAGTGAAGTCGTATACGTCTTTACAATAAAACCCTTACCTGAAAAGGAACACGAGGCATGTTCATACAATGAATTAACTTCATAAGCAGGCTTCTCTAACTTAACCTAACTACCGCTACGGGCGTAGTTTCAACAAAATTACGAGTCTGCAAACGGCAAATACATTTGCAAACTCATTATCGTGATTAGGTACATACATTTTTTGTGCCGACGTCTGCCTTTCCCGGCCACTAAAGTCATTAGTTCAATAACATTATTGTAATCCTCGTTTTTGTGAGCCGACTTTCCTGCACTAGATCTTGCTGCTGCTTGTTAATATGCCGACCATGTGTTGGATACTTCAAGGGCATTAGCAAAAAAAGATATTGCGTCTTTGAATTTTGTGTTCTTTGAGCAACCGAGACTTTATTTAAAACTACGCATAGTAGGTTGTTTTCGTATTTTTTACACCGTGCAGCTAGGTATTTGATCTGCAGTGCGCTTAACCTCACGAGTCTGCGTCACTCTGGCTTAAAGTGGAGCATGCCTAGTCTGGAATAACTGGCTCACAAAGAGGCTGCCTTGTCTTTCCGCTAGGTGCTTAGTGACAGGTTTTTCATCTTGTGAGTTGCAAACCAGGCGAGCACTAGGATATTCTCGACCAACCTTTAAAGTTTGTCTCACATTTTATCCTCGCTAGATAGGACTAAAAGCTTGTACTCCGTGTAATAATTTATGAAATTAAAGAAGCTTTAAAAATGTAAAAATTGAATTGAAGTTTGAAAACTTAGTAGATGGACCAGTCTAAAGGTATGATGAAGTTGTGACCGGGATTTAGCCCAGAACAGCATATGATTTAGGTGCAAACTAATTGTTCGATACTTTAGGTGATGATGATAATAATGATAGAATAAAGAGAGAAGTAAGGCTGGTCTTGTAAAACAATGCTAATGACTTCCTCATGCGTAAATGGTACTCTCGTAATTGTATTAGCTTAACATTAACGTCGGAGCGATTGGAACTTTCCTTTCCTCCATTAAGATTAAATTCATTAGGTGCGATGCAAACATAATATACATATGTAGGTACGTTTGTATATGCATAATTGTAAACATATATAATAATCTTAGTATAAACATTACTTGCAATAAAGTTATCGTGACGTTGGAGTTACCTATTTCGTTATCTCACTACGTAGCTCTCTTATTTGTTGTTTTGTACTTATTTCTTCGATGTTAATATTCTTTATCTGTTGTTGTTCTTTCTTCATTTAAAATTTTATTGGTGAGAAGATTTTGCTTGCGCTTATCTTTAAACTTGTTTACTAGTTAAATTAACTTGATATTATCTCTAGTAGCTTTTCACGTTAATTTTGGTAATTAATTGGTCTTTGATAACTAGATCTTGCGTAATTCTTTAAACAAAATTTAACTGATAATATTTTTTATGAATTATTTCACACGTCAAAACCGCAGACCGCTTTAAAGAGCAGAATTGTCTAAAGTAAATATTCCTCCACATTGTTTTGTCCATAACAACCTAATTTTCCTTATGGAAAATATATTTTAAGATAATGCACAATGATTGTACCAGAAAAAAAAAACGTTTTCACTAAATCGATGCAAAAGTTGAGTTGTGATGAAATTATCTAGTCACGTTGAAAAACATGCTCTTTTGTATGTACACATGTAGACATATTAGACTTTCAATGATACCAAACTATATATAATCATCATAATGAAATGTGTCTGTTATCACTTATCATGATGCATTGCTTTGTTATCCATCGAATGAGTAATAATCGGATTCCAGACGCTTCTCATCGTCTAAACTGTTTGTTATAGATTAACCTTATAGCTGCGTTTCTATTTGCATGGATTTTATCTCAAACTCTATTCTTTAAAAACAATATTTTTTATTGTTCCAAGTATTTCTAGTTGTAACTAATTTGAAAACTTATGAACGGCTGTGTAAAGATAATCTTCATATCAAATTGAATCTACATCCAATGTATGTATAGAAACGTGTTTGAGTAGCCAAAAAGAAAGTAAGTTTGTACATAAATCATTCAAACTTGTTATATATTAAAGCCTATTACTACTTGATTGGCAACGAAAGTGATTTACATAAGCATTTGATTGCATCGCTCGAACTTTGAATCGCATGTATGTCTAGATGTCAAGTAAAGATACGGCTTAGCAGTACCGAACCGGTGTATTTCGCAAGTAATTCCAGTTTGCAATCGAACGAACGCTGTTCTCACTTACTCACCGGTCGAGAGAAACGGGTTCCGCAGGGCGCTATATTAGGGCCGCTTGTTTATTTAGCATTCGCCGGCGAGTCGAGTAAATGGGCTCGTAACTTTTTTGTTTCGTTTCATTTGCGAAATGGTAGAGCTCTGTGTTAAAAGCAGTAATAAACAGAATTACGTTTTGATTCGAATCATTATAGTTAAAATATGTTGGTTGCCGAGTCAGTATTGTCTGAATGTATATTTTTACACGTAACGTGGAAATATTTACATATTCAGTTAATGCTTTAGACCTTGAATATTCCTTTGTCGTTGTTGTCGGTGTTTTATAAAATAAGTGTTTCTGTAGTATCGAACCGGAAGAAATTAATTTCTAACCAATTAAGACAACAGTACAGGAAATGAAAAATGAAACCTATCACGGTAATATGAAAATGAGGGTTTATAAATACGCATTTTATCTTAGGTTTGACTCTTTATTTTTACCCGGCATAATACCCTTCGGTATTGTTTTTCGTAACATTACGTGCTATATGACTTAATTAATATCTGTGTAAATTGTTTAAACATTTGTATAGCTTCCTATTGTGACGCTACTTTATTAACAGCTGAATTTTGACATAACTTTTCTATATTGTTATAACGTTATATTTCTTCAGCCGCTATCTATGTTGACGTATAACTTTCCTTTCATTATTTCGCACTCGTGTATTTGCATACAATGCAATTTGTATAAAAATGGTCGTAATTTATGCTGCTGATTGGTATAGCTACTTATGTCGAATTTAAGTAGCTCTTTTCTCTCGACGTCATTCATTAGAATTACTCTTTCAGACAACAATGGAGCTCTTCGCACAAAGGATAAACTTTTTCATTTGTGCGCCATTTCATATTATCGGATGATTGAAATATTACCAGTTATATGGATCCCGAGCAGAATGCTGTTATACGTTAACTGAAACATACAGTTCACATTTTCATCGTGACTATTAGCTAGATATCCTTTTGAAGTTAATTTTATATAACTTGCGCCAGTAAAGAAAACATTTCAAAGTCTTGCTTGCTCAACTAAATGAGGGCGAATATTTTCTTTATTTAATACGTTCTTTACGTTGTAGTGAATCGACTGATTATGTGATATGGAATGTAATGCGTCCTAACTACAATATTATGAACCAAGATAAAAGCAAGATCCTAATGCTTTGAACTAAGTTCGATAAAATTGTCTATATAAATGTTAAAATCACAGTATGAACTGTAATATTGTCATTTTAATATTCATATCGTCAATTTGGTCATCAATGATGAAAGTTGCTAACTTTTGATCTATTTCAGGATACAACTCATATAATACAAGGGTTTATCTACCTATATCAGTACATTTCATTTATCGGCCTCCAAGCTAAGTTCTTTGTCCGGCTGAATGACTCGTCGACTCATCGCCACTTATCGTTCGCATATGATGCGCTTGCGCAGTTGTATTGAGCCACTACGCAGCAGCGATTTGTTAAACAATCGTATTTAAACCCAACTATATGGTTTGTATGTCCAAATTATATTGTTACTTTCTTTCTTCTTCTCTTTTAAGTGTTAACCACATAGTTTTGTTTTAAAGTTCACATTTGCATTAAGATCCGTTACAAAGTCATTAGTAAAGGTCAAGGTATTTAGCAATTATTTATTTGTTTTCCTTTTCGGTTTAGGTATCGTTTGTTTTATCGACTCCATTGGCTACTCGCTCCTACACGTATATCGTCTAAGTTTCTATAAAAAACTTTCTTGTTTTTGTCCTTTGCAAGTTTTGTTTCTTTGTAACCTTGATTTACTTAGTAATGCAATGTGTGACACTAACCAAGAGAGGTGATATGACAAACATAATCTCTCAGCCTCCACTCTTGATGAGGACGGCAATTAAGTTATTTTTAATTATATCGTAATTACATTATACATGGTCATCTAGTACTCATGTTTCTTGCGTCATTATATCAAGTTGGGGTTTTTCGTACCATCTCATATGAAGTCTAAAGCATTCCAGACATAGGAGAAACTTCCTTACCTTTCACGACAAAGTTTTTAAGTGACTTTTAAAATGAAGTTTGGATGTTTGTTGAAAATTTCATCGCAAGTTGACATTTGGCGTCGCAGTGCTATTTACGTTATCAGTGGTCAGCGAGCCGCGACGACTTTCAAGGAGACCCACTCCGAGACCGCTCTTAACTTGCTGGCGGAGGTTATAACTTCACCCGTACCTACTTCGTACGTTTACTCTGCTCGGTCTCTAGATTTTATATTCGTGACTTAGCACTCGCTCTTCATCGTCATTATCATCTACAGACGATTCTATCCCACTGCTGGATATACTCTCTCCTGCCTTGTCATCTGCCTCGCATCCAGTGCCAATCTAGTTCAGTTTCGACCAGCATAATGTGGACTCATCTTGCTGTTGGGCGACCAAATATTATCTTCCTTAGCTTCGGCCACTAGCTCTTACGGTAAAGGAAAACTTCGTCAGGCAATCCTCAAGTTCTGAGCACTAAGAGCCGAAGTGTACAATCCGCCATTTCGTACTTAGCCAGCGTAGTCCATTAATGGGATATTCTTATTTCCCGGCGGGAGTCTAAGTCCCAGCTGTGTGAACGTATGGCTAGTGTGATTTTTATCCTTATGCTTAAAAGTAATTGACGGATGCATGCCCAGCAATGGCTCCATGATGGTGATAAATCATGACTTATTGCACTTGGAACAGCTAGTTGTTGGATTTAATGACCGTTCCGAGTTTATGAGCCGTGCAGTAATTTGGAAAAAATGCAAAAAGGCTCCATTGAATTTGCTAATTATTTTTTATTTTTGAACGTTTGTTGAAGACGAAAGAATTGTAAACAAAATAGGATATCTACAGCAATGTCTACGTTTGTGACGTTCAAGAATTGCTCTGAGGTGTTACACAATGTTACATAGTATGTAATGAATCATAGATATGTATAAAGACAGTGACGTAGAAAATTATAATGATAGTAGATGATGATCAACTACTTGATGAGGAAGGAACTTCAGTGATATCATCTAAGGATTTATGCATATATCTATGTATACATACGTATATTTTATGTAGCTAGTTTCATTTGTAGTGTTGATCGTATAACAATCATTAACACATAAACATTAGATAGGATTATTTGACGACCTCGTTGGCGTAAAGGTTACCATGCCGGCCTGTCAATCAGAAGGTTCCGGGTTCGATTCCCGGCACGGCCAACATCTTTGTGCTCAACAAAATTTGTTGTCTAAGTAAAAACTAAGTACAATATATATGTAGGTAGTTATATGCAGTATATCAGTTGTGTTAGCAACCATAATACAAACGAGAAATTGTTCAGTATGGGGTAAACCAGCCGTGTGTGAATGTGTCCTAATAAAATAGATTTCGTATGCTTGCTCAAACGAAACTATTTTATTAAGCCAAGCGTTGTTTTCAAGCCCCCCGAAAACACCTGGTTTAACGGCCTCTTGTACTATGACTACCCTACCGGGACCTACAGCTCAATATGTCAACCGAGCCACGATAACGAAAAGTGACACGAAATGACAATCTTGTGTTTTTGCATGGTCACCATTCAATTTCTGACCGGACTAATCGACTCGCTACACCTTTCACCTAATAGATTACTGACTATGCTTATTTGATGATTAAAAACAGATCGATTATTTATTATTAAGACAAGCTTTCTAAAGAATCTACGAAGATGTGCGCACGCGCAGACGGCGTGCGCAGTAACTGGCCCGAGCCAGTTATAATTTGGCCACAAATTGTCAGTGCAATTCTTTCCGCTCCGCTCTGCTAAATGGACATTTTACTTTAGCTCTAGTTCATGACTTTTCGAGAACTGGTTTTTGTGACTTTTTGTTTAGAATATACTTTTTTTGTTTGAAACAAGTATCTAATGGAGCAGGTGTTAGATATAGTCAACTAAGTTGTTTGTTGGTTTTCATTTTTTTTTTACACATTCACACACGGCTGGTTAGCCCCATACTGAACTATTTCTAGCTCGTATTATGGTTGCTAACACAACTGATATACTACATATATATATACATACATATTATATATAAATACATATTTAACACCCAGACCCACAGCCAACAAATTTAGTTAAGCACAAAGACGTTGACCGGGCCGGGAATCGAACCCGGCACCATCTGATTAGCAGACCGGCATGGTAACCTTTACGCCAACGAGGTCGTCAAATTGGTACATATCAGTGTTACAGAGCGTCGGTCCTCCGCCGGCAAGATGAGTCGACGGCATATTATCAGTCGCAGGTCGAATCTGGACACGATTGGCACAGGACCGAGATGAATGGCATTTTTAAAGAGAGGCCTATTCCCAGCAGTGGGAGAGAATCGGCTGTGATTGATGATGATGATGATGATCAATCAGTGCTATGTTAAGTGTCAGTGCTATACTCGAGTAGTCTCGATATTTGTACGTTCGCTAACCACTGGTTAAGGCGGTGTTATATCGTTTTCAGCCGATACTGAACTGCGATAATATGTTTTTACGAAATTAATTCATAAAAAATAACAATTAACTAACATTACTACTTAAAAATATAAGCAGCTCTAGAAAATGTAATCAAAAGCAGGATTTGTTTTAAGTTCTTTATAAGTTTCGAAAGCACGCAATATTTAAATTTTAATACGAAATTTAAAAAAGAAAAACTGTCGAGCGTAGACAGTTAACACCGTAGACTGCAGTGCAGCTTAACATCAGGCTAGCTGTAGTCAAACGCTAACCTATCAAGGATAAAAAAAAAAACGAATTTTACGTAACAGTGTTTTGGAACTCTAAGAATTCTTTATCACTAAAAGATACTAAAATTGAAGACTTAGTCTGCAGGATTTTCTCTTTTTATTTAAAATACGATATGTACTTTGTTTCCCATAGCGCCTTAATAAATCGCTTTAACGCAAATGTTAATCTGCAATAAGGCTTCTCGTAAAGTTAAGCTAAAGTTCGTTTTCAGTGTATTGAAAGTAACAGATTGGCTCCTGTGAGGTTTCACATGTGGAACACGTGATATCCAACGTGGTTCTGGTCCGACCTTGACATTGACATTGCTGAAGCCGTACTCTGAAACAAACATAGCTTTTTCACGAGAGCTCCACCGTATTGCACGGTAATAAAGCCTATTTTTCTCTAAACATCTGCTCGTATAAATTTGTCAAAGCAGACTAAGTTCATGTTTATTTCGGCTCCAATAGAAGGATCCTATGGATTTGGTTATCACGTTATGTGGGAAGGAAAATGTTCCGAAACGTGACGAGGAATCCGATTAGTGAATTCACCATTTGTGAACTCGTGTTTGTTTTGTGTAAATGTGAGTTCGTTTCTTCTCTTTTTTTTCTTTATTTCTCTGAAAAGAGATTTTTGTTAGTGTACTTGTGTAAGACGGAAATTATGTGATAATCCAATTACTTTTTTTTTTCAAGGACTTCGTATTGGTACTTTGTAACGTTTTAACTAAATAGAGTTTTCACAGTATTTTTTAGTAGTAGTAGCTGACCTGTAGCTCGGCTAGAAGCAGAGTCAGTTGCTTGCCTGATGGTAAGCATTGCTCAAATCCAATTTAGCTAAACATTAGTTAGTTTAGTTAAACATTAGCACCCCAAGTTTTGCTTTTCTTCGGGCACTGTTTTTGGAGAAATTACCGGAACACTACTGGAAATCGTCAGTGTTTGTACGCTACTTCTTATTTGAATAACTGACAAAGAGGCTAATTATTAAAAAAAAAACGAGTTTAAAATAAAATATTGGACAGTATATTTTCAACATTCGTAAAGTTTCGATTTAGTTTCCTTCTTTAAAGTGTTGTATTGTATAAGACCTATAAAAACTAGCCATCATTTGAAGCCGGACGGAGTCAGGTATGGTTGGCCGTCTAGACAAGAAGTCATACAAAAACTAGTTTAAAATCCCAGCGATCAGACATTCGTGAGGTCGCTGACAGTGATACAGTGATTCAGCCGATCCTCTGCATGGGCAAGGTTAAATACATGTTTAATTATGTATACCCTACACCTCATTGTATATGCACATGTTAATGTTTATATGCATTATCATTTAGTTATGTAAAGCTCGCGTCAATAAAAAAAGAAAGAAGCTAGAAAAAAGATAAAGAACTGATTTAAATACTAACATTTTATTATTTTAAAATTGCGTTAATTAGTTATTTGCTATTATGTACCTATCTACTTAACTATTTTTTTATTCTGTGTATCCTTTAATTTATTCGTTTAGTAAAAATAAGTGGGGTTTTCCTTCTTGACGCTATAACTCCAGAATGCACGAACCGATTTCCACGGTTATGCATTCGTTGGAAAGGTCTCGGGCCCTGTGAGGTTTGTAGCAAACTCAACTAAATTTAGGGGAAATTCGATTCGCAAAAAAATGGCCTACACGCGGGCGGAGCCGCGGGCAACAGCTAGTTTATTATAATCAATAATCGAATAAAATTTAAAATTCTTTCTTGGTATTGTAATTATCATGTTTGTTTATTATGAGTATACATGTAACTTACTAAAATTAAAGAGGACATAGCAACAGAAAAAAAAAATTCAGAAAAAAAAATCTTATGAGATAATCTAATCTAAATAATTTTATCTTGTTTTTTTTAATATAAATAAACTTATATTGGGTTTCTTTAGAACTCTAAAACATTTAAATTCAAGTATACATACATATGTATTTCAACTTCCTCTTTGTATAATTTATCAAACGGATTTTTTGAACCACTGCTTTTACGCGGAAATTATTAGTGTACTGGAATACTGATAAATATACAGTTTTTAATGCTATATAATATAACGGTTGCCTGATAGCGTTATCAGAAAAGATAAAACAAAGACATATTGCCCCAAATATGTGCTATTGACCTTAGAAATATTTGTGAATATATTTATATCATTTGAATATGTTTTCTAAATCTTGCGTCGCAGTTGTTTTAAATTTCTATCTCTGGTTTTGACTTTCATATCTATTTTATTTATATCTCTTGGAATACTGATCAAAACAAAAATATCAAAGTTGATTAAATTAGATAATACTATATACGAGTATTATTGTTATTTGTGTCAAAACGTTTTTTGTAAAAATATAAATGTAATCACAACCTAACATAATTGAGCTGTATTGTTTTAATGTTTGCTAAGTACTTTCAAACGACATAAAAATGTTTCCAAATTCGTAAATTGTATAAATTTATTTGTTATAAATTTTCATTATTCTTCGTATGAGCTTAGTGACCAAGTTTTGGTGTCGAGATTTTTCAAGTCGTCGAAGGCCTGCGACTGCTGGTACTAAGACTGACCGGGACCTACAATTTAACGGGTCATCCGACGTACGGTAGTGCCAAACAAAAAAGCCACTTTTTAAACGACAGTCTTGTGCATGGTCACCCATCCAAAGCATCGATCGCTTAACCTCGATGATCGCGTCAGATCATCTTAGTTAGCTGAGACACAGGCACTTGTTTCCCTATTGGATAAGAGCCTACTCGTAAATTTGATGGGTTTATTTAGTGAAGTGGGTTTAGAAATATTACTAATGTTATTCGACTCTATGATTAGAACAGATCCGTGGTAGCTAGCCCGTATTATTTTAGCCCCCAGATTTAGAAAGTCTCCCAGATGGTAATGTAGATTGTGGACTAGAATGGTCGTATTCTGTTCACTGCGGACGTTTACAAGCCTCTTAGGACTGGCGTACAGTTGGAAATTTTGAAATTAAACAATAATGTAACCTAAAATATACATGTACAGTGTAAACTCAATGTACCCTCACTCGATTTAACGACAAATTCTCTAAAGCGTCGAAATCAATTGGCTTTAGTTGTTTTGGTTGTATTCCATACAATGAATACAAACAAAACAATGAATACAAAGTCGTAAATAATTGCTGTATTATATTTAGCTTGATAATGCTGCCAGCTTCCGAAACGCTTTCCCGCTCGTAATTTAAGTTTAAAAAGGTATCATAATTGCTAAATACAACGTGTACAAAACAAAAAAAAATAAGTCCATAGGTATCTCAAAAACTTCTCCCAAAACTCTATTGAACCTCGCAAAATGACGTAACGAATGAATGATTAATGTTACCATGCGAATACATGTTTTCATCTCAAGGTGAAGCGCCAAGTTAGTCCAGATATTTTTTGCATAATAACTATCTACATACAAATACATATATTTGTTTTTATCTACACGCGCGGTTTCGCTAGTTGAGAAATTATGACCTCGCTGTGATGACATCTTTACTGGTGTCTTGGAGGAGCCAGTTTGGTTGTTAAAAAAAACTAACCACAATCTAATATATAAAATTTCCATGTTCAAAACGGCTTGACCGATTTTTACCAAATTATATATGCGTATTCAGTAGGTCTGAGAATCGGCTACGATCTATATTCTATACCCCTAAGTGATAAGGCAAAACAACGTTTGCCGGGTCAGCTAGTATTACTATAAATTGAAAGTACCTTGACTATAAGTTACGACAAAGGAAATTAATTTGTAAATTGTTGATGTAGCATTAACTTACTCTCTAGATGTATTGTAAATGTAGTCTTAAGGATATGGTAAATAAATGCAGAAAAAAAATAAGCGGTCATAGATTTTCTCCTGATTTGGATATCCTGAAGGCCCAGGAACCTTCAATTTAAAGTTCCATCCGACCCTTGGTAGCGTCCAGATGAAACTGCCACTTTTTGAATGACAGTCTTGTGCATGATCACCCAACCAAAGAGTGTCCGCCGACCGTCGCTTAACCTCGATGATCGCGTCAGATCAGCTTAGTTAGCCGAGCTACAGGTGCTATAATCTGTTTGGTAATTATCACGACTGTAAAATCCATAAGCATTTGAATGGTCTATTGAATTGTGAATGATTAATAAGTGGACATTGTTAAAGATATAAAAACAATCCCCTGTAGAACTAGATTAGAGCGTAAAGTGTGCCAACAATAGAGTTACTACATACATACATATACGTTAGGAGTTACTCGTATAGATAAAGGTCCGTTCACATTGCCTGAAGTGTTGCCTTGCTCAGAGCGTTGACGTAGCGTTGACTCAAGGTTCCGTTGACGTATATCTTTTTTACGAGTAATTTTGAAACACCTTTGGTATATTTGACGTTGACGTTGTTTTTGAGCTTTTATATTCATGCATAATAATAATAATAGAGCCATAACTGAGAGTCAAGTGTGCCAACAATAGCTCTCAATACATTGCAAGGAGTTTCTCTTATAGATAAAGGTTCGTTCACAGTGCATCGAGTGTTGCCTTGCGCAGAGCGTTGACGCCTGGCAGCGGACTCAAGGTTGCGTTGACGTATATCTTTTTTACGAGTAATCTTGAAACTCCTTTGGTATATTTGACGTTGACGTTGTTTTTGAGCTTTTATATTCATGCATAATAATAACAGTAGAGCCATAACTGAGCCTCAAGTGTGCTAACAATAGCTCTCAATACATTGCGAGTTGTTTCTCGTCGAGATAAAGGTTCGTTCACAGTGCATCGAGTGTTGCCTTGCGCAGAGCGTTGACGCCTGGCCGCGGACTCAAGGTTGCGTTGACGCAAGTCTAAAGACTTGACCAAACCGACGCATTCAGCTCCCGTACGCGGTGGGGATCAGTGACGTGCTCTAATATTCGTCCTCTGATTGGTTGGTCACCGTGCTCGCCACCGCGATCGCGAGTGGAGCGCGTTTGTTTAACTGAGTCTTTAATTATAAAAAACATAAATAAATAAATCTCACCTTGAAGCCCTATCTTTTCCTTTTTAGTTTGTCAAAATTTAAGAATTAAAAGTCTTTACTTTAAATAACTTAAGGTCGGTCTTAAAATGTTTTAAGTATTTTTTATATTCAAATTTGTATGCACTTTGTGTAATAATGATTTAGTAAAATTACTTATTATTTTTAAGTTAGCGCCATTAAGGCAACTGGAGATTGGACCTGATCCATATTTTATAAGTTTACAAAGGCTATAGAACAAAAGTTAATCCAGCCGTAATTTAAAGGTTTTGCCAAGCCAAGTCAGGGGCGTTCGGGTGGCTTGAAAACTCGACAAAAAAGGTCGAAATTGTAAAAATATCTAACAAATAGCTGAAATGCCGTCTAAAGAAGCACTCTAAGAATATTTATACTTATTTTGGTAGCTATCAGACTTATGAATTAAAAATAAAGCTGGTTCAAAAAATCGAATATTAAGTTTTTTTAACCAGCTTTTTTTCATGTTGACAAGTCTGATTGGTACCAAAATAGGTATACATATTCTTACAGTTGTCCTTTAGACGGCCTTTAAGCTATATTTTCGATGTTTTTTTTACGACATATAGCAAAAAACTGTAAAATAAAGATTTTGCTCTTATTTTTACCTTAATTATCCACTTGTATGTTGAAACACCGGCTCCCGGTATAAACATTTTGGCCGCAACCGTTGACATACCGGGAGCCGGTGTGGGTAAAACTAAAACTTGGAACTTGACTTTTTTTTAACAGATAATACAAAATGGGCTAATGTCATTCAACAAACGAACGATTAATAAGAGAGAACTGTTATCAGTAACCTTGAAATATAACCTTGAAATACAACTGCACTTGATTTTGAAATTTGGTGATACTCTGGTAATAGAAACTCAGTCCTTGGCCGCTCCCCAAACAAAATAACTGTCAAGTCGCCATCAAAAGATAGCCATAACTTGGCCACTTCCTAAATCAATCCAACGCCTCTGATGTGGACATATCGTTGTGCTCGGTCGTCGCCCCGCGCCGCGACAAATACACCGATTCATATATTTTTAAATACGCGAGTCTATTTGTTTGTGTTTTGCGTGTTTGTTAAAAACTATTTTTACACGCTTTCTATTAGCTTCACCTGTATGTTTGTATGTTTGTAACCGACTTCTTTGGGCGCGATTTTAACCCACTTGAAACGGCCAGATTTCGTTGAAACTTTGTAGATTTATTGAGGACCGATGACAATACACTAATTTGATAAAATTATTACATTTTTTTGTATTTTTGTTTGTATGTTTGTTTGTAACCGACTTCTTTGGGTGCGATTTTGACCCACTTGAAACGGCCAGATAAGCGTGTTTTTTAGTTTTTTTTTTAAACTACTTTTATTTATTAAATACGCGTGTCTATTTGTTTTTGTTCTGCTTGTTTGCTAAAAACAATTTTTTAATGATGAACATAATAGTTTTACGTTTGTCCGCAGCTTACCTGATGTTAAGCTTTGCTGTGTTCTAAGATGTATTATTTTTAACTTTAGTATATTTTAAGTCCTCCATCATTATTATAAGTATTAATATTCTTTATTGTGCAACCCCTCTTTTTCTCGTCCTTTCAACTCCTTTCCATCCAAAGGTTGCCTGGAAGAGATCGCTGTTAGTGATAAGGCCGCCGTTTGTGGCTCTTTGTAAATAATTTTGTGTTATTACTTTTTATTTTGACTTGTACCTATAATCTGCCCAATAAAGAGTTTATCTATCTATGTATCAAAGGTTCCTTTTAAGCAAGCGTCCTGCTTTGAAGCCCCGAATCAAATATGATGCTTACCATCAATTTACCGATTGCATTGTCTATTATTATAGCCAGTCTAACCGTGTATTTTTTTTCTACAGCATCAATAGAACATAACCGGGTCTTGTTACGCAAAAGTTCACTTTTAAACGCGATGTTTTTAATTTTTTAAAAACATCGCGTTTAAAAGTGGCTAAAATAAACGGTTGAACGGATTATGGCAAACAAAAACCCTAGCAGTGATAATCAAATCGATACCCCAATCATCGTATTTTTGACGTGACAACGTCTTAAATTAGGTTGCGGCTGGGAGTCACTTATGAAAAAGTGTAACGCCCGGTAACGTTACGATGAGTCACCGAACGAGAGAGAGGCCCGCCGAATGCCTTGCGTCTCTCTCCCACTCAACTATGATCGGTCTGCCGCGCGCGCAGCACGCGGCAGACGTTGTCACGTAAAATCTTCGCCCGTAAAACCGACTTTACAGGCAACCATTTTTTTTTATTTTACGCAATAAAGTAAAACCTAAATCCCGTGAAAAACAATGCATTATTTTTGTTATTATACAAAAATAAAGTAATATAACTTTTTATTTATCTAAATAAAATACAATGACGTTTTGAGTCTCTCCCGTAAAATATCTGCAGAGGAGTTAGTAGGTTTGCAAATTAGGGTAACGAAATGTTGCCCTAAGAGCCATTACGCACTGTCGACTGGTCGCCGGCTACTCAGTCTCTCGGCGACCGAAACGTAGGCAACTAGGGCCGGAGACCAAGCCGAGCGACAGTATTCCAAGTACATTCGTGCAGTACATTCGGTCGTTACGACAGTTGCTCGCAGTGTGAATGCTTCCATTTGAAACCGTGCTCCTATTGGTCGCCGGCGACCGGTAGTCGCCTGTGCGTCGCCACTACGCGGCGAGTCGCCGAGTCGCTTGCGCAACCGGCGACCGAGTGCGTAAACACTAATTTAAACTAAAGAAAGTCACAGTTGCCGGCGACCAGTCGACAGTGCGTAATGGCTCTAACGTAGCGAGTAAGTCCGCGTGTATCAGCTAGCGAGCAGTTCCAGTCTATTTCCGCTCGTGACGCTCGCCGGAAACACCATAGTTATTGGCACAGCATTATGGCTGTTTACATTTAGTTATACTGAGTGACGCTGGTTCCCCACATCTATTTTCATTTGACGTGTTGAGAACATTCGCCTCGCTGGTTTGTAGCTTTTGTATTGGAACTGCGAAGCTTTGGAACTCTCTTCCTGAATCTAGTTTTCTGAAGTACAATTTGGGGGTCTTCAAATCTGGAGTAAATAGGTTCCTTCTAGGCAAGCGTGATACATCGTAGACCACAGTAAAGTTTTACTATCAGGCGAGCTGCGGTCAAACATGAGCCAATTCATTATTCAAAAAAATAGACACCCGGCAAACGTTGTTTTGCCTCACTTAGGGGTATGAAAAATAGATAGTGTAGCTTATATGACACGTTCGTAGATTTACCATAGCAGCGCCATCTATTGATTACTTACTCAACCCAGTCGAAAAGTATCGACATCTGTTAGAATCATTTGGAGTTAACAGATAATTGTGACTGTCAAATAATAACAGACAATTATTAGCAATAAATTAACAAGGCGACTATAATTTGAGATTTAAACTATCCTATCTCTCAAGTTGGATCAAACGCACATGGTGTGCGAATTTTACTATAATCGGTTAAGTGGATTAGGAGTCCATTGAGGACAAACATTGTGACACGAGATTTATATATATTAAGATTGTAACCGCTCGTTAAGTTTCTTCCCTGCACTTTCAAATTTTATTTGCAAGAATAATAAATGTTCTGTTTTTAAAGAATAATAAAGTGTTTACCTCCCAGACCGGACGTCAACGTAACTGAGAGAAAATCCTTAACCCGCTCACGCCAACACAGAAATTGTTTTCCGAGAAAGCATTATATTCAACTAACTCTTAATAAACTGTCTGTTCCATCTCCTCTACACGTACATCCTCAGCTTAGTCAGGTATTCAACTTTGGCTACAGCTGATCTGCCCAGTCTAGCACTAGTGTGGCTATCATTCTCAATATATCGGGATATTATCATTTTGACATATTTTTATGCTAGTTTGTTTTCTTGGACTAATAAATCATGATGCAATAGGTAGCTTGAGAAATACTTATAGTAAAATTTTTGAAATAGCATTACCAGCTTTTTATTATTGTGGCTAAGATCTGGTGGCGAAAGTTTTCATGATTGCTTGTGCCAAGAGTAATAACCGGGACCTACAATTTAAAGTGTCACCATTACTGTGTCAACACTGAATGTGTGATACGGACAGTCGATACGGACATGTGTAAAATATGCAGTCGACAGGTCATAGAGCTAACTAATAAAAAGCCAACAGCATTCTATTGCCGAACATACAATTCCATACCAAGATACGCAAACCCCTGTTGTCAATGAGACCCATTCCCTGCTGTTTAACTACTTTAAAAAAAAACTTGAGCAACAAAATGTTCCCAGTATAATGGCCACCCCAGCCAGACGGGAGACAGTACCGACTCGCAATGAAACCGTTCGCTTTACAACGTTTTTACGCTCCCGTGCCTTCTTCAGTATCAATCTCGCCAGTTACTATTTTATTACACTTTTATTATGCGGAGTTTAATGGGAATTGCCGGCATGTACTCGCTCCTAGCTAGACATGTAATAATTAATATATGTAATATAATATATGTAATATGTAAATTTGACGTGCCTAGTATAACGCAATGTTATAAGGTTAATAAAGTTCTATGATTTCATGTATGAAAAGTACGAGTCGTAATGCCAGCTGCGGCTCTACATCGTTCGATATTTGTTGGCTCAAATAAACCACTTTTCTAACTGAAGTATACGTTTCTAAATCTGACTGGGAACCGCTGAGGCTTATTATTTTAATTAATTCATTAATTTTGAGTAAAATCCATCATACAATTATCAAAACACAACATTCATTACAAAATGTCAAATATAATATTACAATAAAATTAATACAGTCAATGACAATAAAAAGATAATAATAATTATAATGCTAGGACGTTATTCATCCTATGCCAAGTAGTGAGTAAATACAGTAAAAATTAGGACTGAATATTGTGTTTGTATAACCGGCTATCACTAACGTTTGTCGGTAACGGCTAGACATTAATTAAATTTGTTGGTAATACCGATTAAATAAACGGTAGGTGATAAACGGTTATACAAACATTATTCATGTATGCCTTACGACAGTTTTAATATACTGACTCTTTGAATTTTATCAAAAAAATAGATTCTGTTTAATTGAACAATTTTTTTTAGTTTCTGGCTCTTAGCTTACTAGACAATACCATTTTAGGTTAAAACTCTACACTACAAGTATTATTAGAAAATAAAAGATCAATAGAAAGAAGAATCTCAAAAACCAGCTCTATTCTTAGCTTAAATTAAATATATTTTATATTATTCTTGAAAAAGAAAAACATTAAGAACATGTTATGCAATAATCCAATATTATATCTTTTCATAACACCACCGCAACTTTACGACCAAAACGCCACGAGCACACACAGATACGACCAGAGAGTATAAAGAAAACAGAGCAGAAGCACAATACTAATTGTATTGCACTGCTCACTGCGGTAATTCAATTGTGTCGCGCAACAATCGCGTGAACATCTCGCGACGATTGTGGCTCAGTTCGCTGCGTTATGTAACCGAGGTTTTGTTACCGCAATAAGGTCAAGGATTGCACTGATTGTGAGCTCTTATGATGCTAATATCGCTAGCTTTATCGCGTATTTGTTATATTTAATTATTCGAATAGTGCCGGACTGCCAATCAGAGGGTTCCGGGTTCGATTTCTGACACAGCCGACATCTTTGTGCTTAGGTAAATTTGTTGGCTGTGGGTCTGAGTGTTGAATATGTATCTATATAAAATATATATTTATGTTTGTATATGTAGTATATCAGTTGTGCTAGCTACCATAACACAAAACTAGAAATGGTTCAGTATGAGGTTAACCAGCTGTGTGTGAAATGTGTCCAAATATTTATTTAATTATTCATTTTTATTTATTTCTAGTTAATCATTTCGTATGGCCAAGTGTCTGGTGTTGAGAATGTCCCAGCCGCCCGTTATTATAAATCTTTCCTACTCTATTGTATGGTTATGTATTTTATTCCTAGTTATTAATTAACGTTTTTTTATCTTTTCAGGTATGTACCTATAACTTCACTTAGTCGTACGTCATTCGAGCGCTGGAACCCACGGATTATAATAAGTAAGGCATCTTAGGTTTATACATATACAGGTCTGGAAAAATCAAAGTATATAAATGCAGTTATGTTTATGTGACCTCGTTATAATCTAAAAATTAACTAAAATGTTGTATGTAAAGCCTTGTATATACAAAATATAATTTGTTACGCGTTAATTAATAGTTTGTTAATCAAATATAAATTATGACAAAAATAAGGATAATAACAACCTCGTTAGCGTAGTGGTTACAATGCCCAGACTGCCGACCAGAATGTTCCGGGTTCGATTCCCGGCACGACCAACATCTTTTTTGCTGAACAAATTTTTTTTGTCTGTCAGTCTGGATGTTTAATATGTATCTATATAAAGTATTTATGTATTTATATGTAGTACATCAGTTGTGTGAGCAACCATAATACATATAAATACTAGAAAATATGGTTTAGTATGAGACTGTACTAATACATTATTTGATTTGATTTGATTAGACTAACTAGCCGTGTGTGAAATGTGGCCAAAAAAGATTGTTTGTTAAAATATAACAAATTGTAACTTCAAACAAGAACAAAAACTTCCATAAGTTAAATGGTGCGAGAATCGAGCAAACGAAGAACTTGTAAATGGCTTTTTTATTAATTCAACTTATAAAAAAATGTTTTTTTTTTCGAAGCAAGTTATAGCATCTATCATACAATCTTATCAATTTCCTCGAACAGCCGTCATAACATCCTTAATGAGTTTTATTAAATGCACTTATCATACTTTATCATCCCCTTTGTGATAACCAGTCGGCGCGTCATTATGATTCATATGATAATAGGTTAGCCTAATTATACTTAGTTTTAAGATATTTATTGACATTTTAATATTAAATATAAATTAGTCTAATCATACTTAGTTTAGTTTTATTATACTTAAATATTGGTGAAAAAATTGACGGAAGTGCAGCTCACGGAAAAAAGTAAACGACGTCGAAGATTTAATTTAAACTCATATATTTGCAAGTAAAAAATAATGACATTGTCAATTGTAACTATGAAACGTGCGAACGAATTAAGTGTCATTCAAATGTCATTAATTTGAATGGAACATACATTGTTCGCATGTCAGATCGATTTAATTATGGATTACTTTGGCGGGTTTAATTGTAGCAGACCGAATTAATTGAATTCCCTACTCTATCGATGAAACTAAATAAAATAAAGTGCAAAAGACAGTTTTTCTGTTCTTTGTTCTCGATTTCATTCATTCAATATTTAAGAGCTGGGCTCTTGTCTGTGGAGTTTTTTCCAGGTAGTTCTGTCTTCGGCCAAATCCTTGACCTCCCTATACGACATGACTTTCGCCTTCTTGTTAATTTGGTCTAAATATGATCTTCTAGGTCTTCCTTTTCCTCTCCTGGCTTCTATCTTTCCTTCTACGATATTTTTAATATGAAATTGTCATGTCATAAGGTGGCCAACCATCTTTCTTCTTCTGTTGTCTATTGTATTTATTATGGTTCTTGGTTCTTGTACTCGATTGTACAGCAGTAAAAAAGTTACTAGTGGACTAACCCAGTCTAAAAGTTTGAATAGAATCTCGGATTAATGCAACCGTAAAATATACATGGTAAAAATTATATATTTTTTTTCAATCATAAAACACTGACTTCTTCTTGGTCAGATCACCTCAGTTAGCCGAGCTACAGGCGCTACTGTTAGTGCAATAAGTTAGTGTTACGGCGTCGGAAAATAACTGACATTGTGCTTCAACTTAATAAGGAAGCGGTGAGAGGCGTCACACTCCACTGGCTCCGAAGGATTCCGTCTGAGGGTATTAAACCGGGAGTTAGACAAGATTACGAAATTCACATTCCTGAATAGGTATTTCATTTAATTTCATGCAAGAATCTAGTTGGTATTGGCCGCAAACCAACGCAAATTTGGCGCCCAAATTTGAATATGTATTATCGAATTCGATAATACATATTTTCAAGTCACATTATTTTCTTTGATTTTTTATACAGTATCAGTTTAAGCACATTCGCCGGAAGCGAACGCATCGAATGAAACCAATTTTAGATTTTTTTATATGTACTATAATCTTCTAAAATATAAAATTTCCATGACACAATATTAGTTACCGCACTCCTCCGAAACGGCTTGACCGATTTTTACCAAACTTTATATGCCTATTTAGTAGTGATAAGGGTTGTTCACCCTTGAAATTTTTGTTATAATTTTATGACAAATTTTTTGTATTATTTATTTTTATAATGTGGCATTAAAAAAATACATACAACCTAAAAATTTTTACTGAAACGGCTTGACCGATTTTTACCAAATTTTTTATGCGTATTTAGTAAGTTTGAGAATCGGCTACTATCTATTGTTCATACCCCTAAGTGAGGCAAAAAACGTTTGCCGGGTCAGCTAGTTAATATATATATTTATGTATCTCACTCGCACACTTGCCTGCTACGAATTGACCGAATCCGTCGTCTGATATGACTTCAAATCTTTCGACGCGTTTGACTTCGGCTTATGAGCGGAGCGGCTTCAAAAAATCTTTTTCGCTATAACAAACACACAATTTTCACCACGTTTTCTTTGTGCATATTCGACAAAAATATCGCCCAGTAATTTTGAACCGTTTCAGTATAATTCTAGCGCATTTTCTTGCTAACTCCAGGAGAGCGAGCGAGATTTAAAATTGTTATCGTGAGGGCAAAGCGAGTGCTGTGTCGAATTGTTTATTTCTTCTCTGCCAAGACGTGGTTACGTGTTGTGTGAGGGGAAACTACAGTCGGTTCGGTGCTAAGATAAAGTTGCTCTTTTAGCTCCTACCTTGCAGTTTGTCAAAATCTATCCGGAACTAAGCTACGCGGTATTTCTGATGTATTATACGTTTGGCGACATCTGAAATGTCGGAAGTCGCCGGTTGCAGTATTAACTAAAGTTATGGTACCAAGCTATTGATACTTTTAGTCCCTTCTTAGTTTGTTATAAAGGTAAACGTACATTAGTTCGAATCGAACAAATCGAAAGAAGTGGACGTCAGGTAATTTTCATAGATTTCATATACAGAATTCTCAAAATAATTTTGTTAGATTATTTCGATGCATTCGGCTGGGGAATAAGCCCTACAGTCAACTCAAGTAATTTTTTTATAGTTTTTAAACCGCGATACCATAGCAGTTACGACTTTGCTATATAAATTGAGTCGACAAAAGACATTTGAATGTTTTTATTGAAAAAAAAAAAAAACATTTGAATGTTTTTTGTCGACTCGTGTTTACATATTCTGTATAAGAAATCTATGAAAAAAGTTAGCTCACTTGCCCGCGTCAAAACGACCGAATTCGCCGTCTACCTCCTTCGATTCGGTTCCAACTAATGTACTAATGTACATGTACATGTCTTTTCACTTGCAAGCAAACTTTTTTCTTGTAACAAAAAGTTAGATCTATTGAAACCAATTGTACGAGCACCTGTCATATTTTTAAAAGCAGACATACTCGTAGATTACTCATGCGAAAAGAGAAGAAGAATAGTCCAATCAAAGGCACATTTCGTTTTCCTCCAGCATTTAAGTATTTGTTATATTTCACGATTGTTCCGCCGTGCACCCGAGGCGAGGTGATTCATCCAGGAGCGGTGGAAATTTATTAAATCGTTCATCATCCGCCGCGGCCCATTACCGGGGAATAACCCGCCGTAATCAACGGCTGCGAGCTATTTATTTATATTTTTAACGTGCTTATTTGAAATATGAGAAAAGCGTCGAGCATTTTCTTGGAAAAGATTTTACTCTGGCTCCGAATATTGCACTTCTTTCGCCTTTCTGACTTGGCGCCTTTTTGTGATGATGTTGCGTTTTGACGTGACAACGTCTTAAATTAGGTTGCGGCTGGGAGTCACTTATAAAAAAGTGTAACGCCCGGTAACGTTACGATGAGTCACCGAACGAGAGAGAGGCCCGCCGAATGCCTTGCGTCGCTCTCCCACTCAACTATGATCGGTCTGCCGCGCGCGCAGCACGCGGCAGACGTTGTCACGTAAAAATCTTCGCCCGTAAAACCGACTTTACAGGCAACCATTTTTTTTTAGTCTGTCTTAGTTTTTTAAAGTCCCGGCGTGAAAACGATGGATTTGTAATAAGTATGACTCGTCTGTAACTCTTTGTCTATGACATAGTAGATCCCGAGACGATTTTAATACACTCTTTTTTTGTGTGGAAGGTGTAATCGGGAATTTGGTGAAAATTGATCCAAGATGGCCGGTGAACGATTTTTTTAAAATACTTGATGGGTTGCGCTTGATCACAATTCAACTAATGGTAAGCGACACTGCGATCTAAGGTGGAACGCGCTTACCCAGAAGAAACCGGTTCACTCGTGCCTTCAAATTAGCTAGATTATAGATTTCGGGGAACAGGGCATTTGGCAAAGATTTCTACACCTTGATGGGTCGAACGATGAAGGTGGAGACAAAACGCTTAGTGCGCATTTTTTTGTATCTACAGTAGTAAAAGTCGAATCTATCAGTATCCATTTTGATGCAACTTTAAACTAACCCAAATTGTTTTTGGTGGCAGCTTTCACCGTTTTTCTATTATTGCGTTCTCGCTTCGCGCTGTAACGGTATGCTGAACAAACAAATTATTGTTTATACATTGCCTGAGTAACTTTACACACCACACCGATTTTCTAGAATGTTCTCTTCTTAATTATATTCAAATCTGTGTGTTTGTGTGAAATATTCAAATTACACTTAACAGTTTACCTAAACTTATCATTGTTTTAAAAATATTTTTAATAATTAGGTGCATATTAACTAGATTTTTATGGTTCGTTTTTTTGTTTATAACCAACCAATCTATTTTTGGTGCTATTAATTAAAATTCATATTACGTAAATTTTAATTACTTGCGTAATTGTATTTGCATAACTATTGTGAGATCAGACGTTTACAATTATTTGTTTAATTTAGCATTACGTCAATAAAAAAATAAGTATTATTGCTAATGTAACATTAGCTGAGGCTCACGATGTTAGCCATGTAAATATTTTTTTTACTAACTCTTCACAGCGAGGCATTTGACCAGCAGGGTGCGTAACCACACACCAGTTAGCCACACTCTGGCCCAAGATGGAGCATGCCTAGTCTAGAACAATTGGCTCTCAAGGAGGCTGCCGGAACGCACTGTTAGGTGCATCGCGACAAATTTTTCAAAAATATTAAAAGTAGCGTATGAAACAAACATTGAACCACTTACAACACTCACTCACACACACACACTTGTTAATATCACATCGTTTTCATATAGTAAAACAAGACAATAGCAAATCCATTTGCCAACGCCTAAAATAGAGAGAGTTCAGTAATCTGTTAATTCTAGAATTTTTCTCATCCGCATTAAATCGGTGTGTGTTAAACAAACATTCCTTTCGTTTTGTTATTATGAATGCTGACGTAGAATGGCGATGAAGCGCAAATATCTCTTGTATGTATTCTTGTAGTTTTAATTCGAAAAGAAACGTATTTTTGTCTTTAGAAACGTATTTTTTTCTTATACCTATTTCTGTCTTCTTGAACTTTTAAATGTTACGAAGAACTTTGCATTATAATTTGTTTTCACAGTTTTTAGTATTGATATTCGATGTTGCTTTTGTTTTGCGGTAAGGAAGTCTGGCTTACAATCAATCGCTTTAAGAATATAGTCTCAAATATAGCATAAGCAGTCCACTATACTTTGTCACTGCTGGGACTCGGGGCTTGCGAGATAGGCCATAAACCACCATTCTGGCCAAGCGCGCGTTGGCAGCTGACACACATATTCGGATACTGTGGTCTTCAACCACGACGGTTTCCTCACCCGTGTTTTCCTACCGTAAAGCGAGTGCAAATCCATACTTTACGAGAAAAACCAGTCTTTGGTATAGGGCTGGGATCGAACCCTTATTTTTTGATGAAGAGGGGGAAATCTTCAATAAGATACCTGACTACAATGGGGTGCAGCCAGGCTTTTGTGGGATTTGTACCCACTAAAACCCCCCCGGTGACCTTGCTTAAAGGACTCCGGGTTCTTCCGTGAAACACCCCGGAGTCGGTTTCCAACCCTAGCCTTCTGAGCGAGAGCCAGGTATTCTGATTCTAGAATGTAGTCTCAAATATATCAGGTATTATCTAGACCGAGTGACATGACCCAGCCAGTAATAGAGGCCGGCGGTAGCTGGCCCCAGCCGGCGGCCAATTTGCCTATTGTGACCTATAGACCCCTACTCCCTGATGGTGTCCTTTATTGTCGATGACATCACCCACAGACCTCCTGCAGACATACATACATACCATAAGCAGCCCACTTCATGTTCCCACTGCTGGGACTCGGGGCCTTCTCTCACGAGGAGAGAGTTTTAGGCCATAATCTACCAAGTGCGGGTCAGCGGATGTCCACAAACGTGTCGGTTTCCTAACGATGTTTTCGTTCACCGTAAAGCGAGTGCAAATCCACACATAATTTGAAGAACAAGTCATTGGTGTAGGGCCGGGATCAAACCAGGATATGATATTGATAGTATTAAGTATTTATGTATGTATATCAATTGTTTTAGCAACCAGAATACAAACTAGAAATGCGGCTAGTCAGCCGTGTGTGAAATGTGTCGAAAAAAAGCCTATCCTACTAATAAAATATCCTACTAATTCAAGTTTGTGTGTCTGGATATGTGTGTATACGATGGTTACCTCTTTACGCACAAACTGCTTAACCAATTTTGATGTTTGGTTTGGAGATAGCTCACACACACATACTGCTTTTTATAACGACACGGCGCAAACCGCTTAGTATTTTAATCGCATTGTAAATGTATTTTAAGAATCAACAACATAATCAGTCTATGCTCGCGCGGACATTGGCCTCTCCCAAGGCACGCCACTTGGCGCGATGCTGTTGTTTTTATTAGTCACATTTTATGTTTTATAGTATGATTTTCTTTGTACTCAAAGTCAAATAAATTTATTGCTCCTTCTTCATATGAACTAAGTGGCCAAGCTCTGGTGTATAGAGTTTTCAAGGCACCCGAAGGCCTCTAACTTGGCTCAAGGACTGATTGTACGAAGACTAAGACAAAATATTAAAGCAAGGGAGGGCGTTTACACATCAGATTAAGAAGAAGGTAAACTTTACGTCGTACAAGAAGGATAAGAATATATCATCATCATCATTTTCAGCCATCTATCGCCCACTGCTGAGCGTAGGCCTCCCTTCGTGTAAGGCTATATAAAAGATCGAGAAATCGCTAGCGAGAACTGATAAACGGAAGTAGAAGAATTTAAACTAGCTTCTTAGTCACTTTGTTAGTTCCCGCTCTGTTATAAGTTAAAGCTTACTTCACACGTCTAAAAGACCCTCTCCGGCTTAAAGCGATCGATCGTCTCAGACTTACTTAGGTCTTGAAATAGAGGTCCTATTTAGAGACTTAAGTAGGTCTGAGAGGATCGGGAAATGAGACTAATCAAATATTTAAAAGTGAACGAGTCAGTTACTTAACGCTAGCGTTTTTTAGCTTTATTTTTTTTAAACGCGTAAACTTACGTGTCGGCTGACTCACCCTGGTTTAAGGTGGAGCTTACCTAGTCTTGAAGCACTGGCCCTTAAGGAGGCTTATGTTACACATCGTTAGATGCTTCTAACAGATTTTCAACTTAACTATGATATAAAGCCAGGCGAGCGTTAGAAAACACTTTACCACCATGCTATGGTTTCCTCACGATGTTTCCAAGCATCATAATCTCAGGTTCATTGGCAGAGATCGTACCGGCTTTCTTTGTGACGTTAGTCGAGCGCACGCCCGACTTAACAGTATTCGCTACTGATTAAACTACTAATCTTAGAAAACATAAAAGTGCGCCCCTAGTCTTGGTTCAAATAAAAATGGTCATTGCCTTTTAATCCCATTAACAAATGGCCGTATTGTTTAGAAATTTCCAATTAGTACATTTAGGGGTCGTTGTCCATTATACAGGGCTATACCAATATCTTAGCCTAAGCGCACCTTAACATCAGGCAAGCTGTAACGTTAGTCAAACGCAAACCCATCAAGGGTAAATGCAACGGGCCCTACGTTATATCAATATGAATTTGGAAATTTTCTATGGATCCAACAAATATAGGAAAAAAAAATACGCAGATCTATAGCAAAATTACGTGTGAAACCGAGGTGAAAAATATGGAACAGCTGATTTCTTTTTAGCTATATCACAATTAGTTCCTAAGTAAATGTTGTTCACATATAGCGCCTGTAGCTCGGCTAATATAAACTGAAACGATAACTAAAATAAAGAAATCGTCGAGGCGAACTCTTGTTAGATGGGACCATGCGTAAATGCCGCTACCATAGGTCGTTTGATACTTAAAATGGAAGATCCTATATACTGGCAGTTGTTAAGCTAAATCAAAGGCTCTTTTTGGCCTTCGACTCTAAGTAGCCAAGCTCAGACGTTAAGTTATGATTATTATTGTGTTTGTATTGAGGAGTATACTCGTATTGACCGCGTTGTGGTTTACTGCTGGTGATTTGAATAACCCTGTATATGCTAGAGTGGGCTGGTTATTAATTGGACAGCTCTGAGCGTCGTGTGATTTATGTGACAAGGTGATGAACTTGGTACAAAGTAGCTGAATTATGGCACAATATTACTTGCCGGCTGACTGACTGGTGTATATCTTGTCGATACCAACTATATATCTGTATAATATTAAAAAACGGAAAATTTCAACAGGATAAAAGGAAAAAAGGGAAAATGATTTTTCCCATACAGCGTCATTTCTGATACATAGCTTGTACTACATACCAATATTTACATACCATCCTTACTTGATCCTGAAATAAATGAATTTGAATTTGAAATTTGAATATGGTTTTGCATGGTGGTGGAGCAGACGCGAAAAGCGACCTACACGCGGGCGGAGTCGCGGGCAACTGCTAGTGCCTAGTAGATAAATTTGATTTAGAGATTTTTTTAGATAAATCTGTTATTGATGATATTAGGAAGAAACTAGGAGCAACAGAACTTTCTCAAGGCATGACATCTTTTTTAAGCCAAAGTATCGCATACTCGCGTGACCACGAGTCCAGACCGGCCCGTAGCTGTATCGTGTAAAAAAACGAATATATTAAAATAAATATGAGCCATTAACGAAAAATTGACTGAACTGAAGATCAGTCTGCAGACTGTTCTCAGTTTTGATGAAAATATCATATTATATGGGTTCATTCTCTCCTCACTGATATACCATTTCAACGTCTGTTGATATATAAATATTATGGTGTACTCGTAAATAAACCGAATGCTTGACGTTTTAAAATTTGATTTGTTCAGAAATTATATGAGGGAGAAACGCTCAAAATGCATCTCTTACTCATGCTCATAAATATATCGCACTCCGATCCAATAATATGATACTGGGCTATATGATATGCACCACATTTTGCTGTGGTGACTAAGATCTTCTGTATGATACTTTTATATCCAACTTAAAACAAATGTAGTTCTCAATTCTATAAAAACATTTTTGTGTTTGTCAACTGCTGCAAATGTTATATCATTTTTTTTTTCAGAATATATCAAAATTTAATCAGTACATACATATGTATGTACTAATTTTAAAAACACTTGTCTATAGGATAACAATACAACTGTATTCCCTAGTGGTTCTATAAAATTATTATCGACATTGGTTCAGTGTTTTTTTAATTTTTCCCCAAGTTTAGACACGTAAAAAATCTTCTCAAGTGAAGATTTACGTCATGTAATTTTTTTTTCTTTTCTTTATAAAGATCTATCTAATTGTTTTTATGGTCCAAATGCTCTTAACTTTTGCGCGTTACTTTACAAGTAGCTCTGTATGTATTGAACAATGTATGTATGTGTGTGTGTGTTTGTTTTGGGCGAACAAAGAACTCAAATATGCAAGGAGCATTGCATACGAGCGCATAAATAATGCATCTTGTTGCCGTTCTTTAAATATACCGCATACTCGCTCGCGATTGGAAATTGTGAATTGTGCACTTTGTGAGAGAAATTTAAATCTCCAAACAGAGAGGCGGCCGATGCGGGGAAGCGATAGCGACCAGTTAATTACTATTTAAATTAATTGCTCCAGATTTAGTTTTGGGGATCTTAGTCTTCTTAATATTATACTGGTCTCCAGTGGTTTTGTTTTCTACGATATGATGATGATTTTGGGTCTATTTATATACACAATTCATGAAACAATCAATGATTTAGTCGACAAGATTGGCTCGGATTTTTTTCAACAAATGACTGAAAAATTTAATTTTAACGATACATTGTTCAAAATTGAATTTGTAAAAACGAGCTTATTTAGTACTTTTACGAATATATCCCTAATCTGGCATTTGAAAACGTAATTATTTGCGATGATATCCAAGGCAACAAAAAAAACTTTGTATTATCATTTGTGTTATCATTTTACTATTTACTTTATTTACATAACCTTACCTAAGATACATATTTGTTTTTATTCTTATTCTATAATAGACACTTTCTAGTACCTATAGCGACCAGTGTCTGAGGGTCTTCAAATCTCGAGTTAATAGTTATTTTCTAGGTAAGCGTCTAACATTGTACTCGTATTGTTTGATCATAGTATTGTTTAACATTAGGCAAGCTGTGCTCAAACGCAAACCTATAAGTTGTAAAAAAGTGTCGTTAGATATGTTTCTTGCTTTAGTCCTTAGTCGCTGGAAGCGAGGTTACCAGCTTACTTAACTGAATAATTGGATATTGTTTCCATTCGTTATTAACAAATGACATGATGACGAAAGCTTATTCCCGTCACAAAAAAATGAAATTTATTCATCCACATGTATTTGATATCATTTAAAATAGTTAGCGCTTGAGTGTGATAATTTATTTAATTTATTTTATTGAATAAATAAATTATGAACTATTATTATTTGACGATAGCATAATTGTTTTGATTTGGAAACCGCTACAATTCCGTCGGTACTATACTGTCAGGTTGTTTATAATTTCAAACAAAAGACGATCTACATATTTCCTTAACGCTATCGCTTTTTTGCGTTTCTAGCCTCTGTTTCTCTTGAGCTTTAACGTAATGTACATTTTCTGAAAATCGCTTGAAAGGAACGCGCTTGCTACTTGAACTAGCTTCAATTGCTGAAGCTGCAGTTTCCGCTAAAGGTTGTTACCTTCAAAGCTTTACAACCTACGTGTATTTAATGTTCAGGTAATAAATGTAAGAAAATGTTTTTGATTTCTGCTCCTTATTTTTCACAAGTGTTCTTTTAAGCTGCTGTGCTAATTTTAAAACCACGTTTTTTTTTTTAAGGCATCATTTTCTCTCTTATAAAGAAACATCATTATACGAACCGCGAAGGTATGGAATACAAATACAAATCATTTATTGATAACACTAAAGTTACTAGTCAAATAATATGATATCATTACAATTTTGATCCTAGTTAATTAATCTTTTTTAGTTATAGTTTTGATTATTTTTTTGTGAACCATAATAAATAAATAAATAAAAGTATATGATATGATTCAATGTAAATGTTTAGTTCGTATAATGGTTGCTAACACAACTGATACACTACATATACATACTCGTACATACGAGTACATATTTTATATAGACACATATTTAACACCCAGACCGACAGCCAAAAAAAATTAGTACAGCTATGCCGGGAATCGAATCCGGGACCTACTCGTTGGCAGTCCGGCATGGTAAGCAATACGCCAACGATGTCGTCAGAGATGTAAGGTAAGGAAGTGCAGACAGACCGCATCCCCTTAGTGGTATGTAAGTAGTGTTGAGAAGGCGAGTGGACCGCGTTTCCGGGCGGCGCGACGTATCGACCGCACTCGGCGCCAGGTGAGCCGCGTACCAGACAATGCTGGGAAACTACACGTACACTCGCTTACTAGCCCAGTCATATTAGGGGTTTCACCTCGGAATGAAAGATAATAAGCTGGAAATTGGTAAAAACCTTTGTTTTGTTACCCTAAATATTGTCTCAAAAGTCACAAATGCTATCGTGTCCGCGTCTTAAGATATTGAAGGTCAAAGGTCACAAAAAACGTTTTTTCGCGAATATCTCGGTTCCTATTGCTTAAATTATATTTTCACCTATTATAAAAGTTGTAGAGTATAAAATTCACTACAACTTTTGTCTAAACTTTTTTTTTATACGATCAACCGTTTTTGAGGTAGAGCGCGAAGAGTGGGCAGCGTACAGTCATATATGAGGGTCAAGCGTGAGCTTGACCCTGCATTAGAGACAATATTTAGGGTAACAAAACAAAGGTTTTTACCAATTTCCAGCTTATTATCTTTCATTCCGAGGTTGACCCCTTTTTTACCTAATTTCACTGGGCTATACATACGCTGAATATTAATTTGTGCCCTTTGTCGATTGTTTATAATTATTGCACAATTTAATTCCCGCTTCTCCATTCCACTACAGAACGAGCAGGGGTACAGCGAAGAGACACCGATTTACTGTCGAAGTTCCGAGGATTCGCACAAAGCGTTTTGCTTCGACCTTCATTGTGAGCTGCGAAGCTATGGAACTCTCTTCCCTAGTCTCTTTTTCCCGAGAAGTACAATTTGGGGGTCTTCAAATCCAGAGTAAATAGGTTCCTTCTAGGCAAGCGTGATACATCTTAGACCACAGTCCATCTTGACATCAGGCAAGCTGCGGTCAAACGTAAGCCTATTTATCGTAAAAAAAAATGTTTGTTTGTCATTTGTTTTTTCTTCACTTCTTCTTTATCTGTATCACCCACGCGTCTCTAAAGGTTGGTCCTGAAAATCGGTGCTGCAGAGAAATCTGTAGCGTCTATACTGAGGGCTGACCTTTTTCGGACTCTTGGGGAACAAGTGTCTAATGGGACACATACTAGATAGATAGACATAGACACTTTGTGAGTGTGCTGTCATCCTTCTTTTATTTTTCAGGTTTGTTTTATGTTATTTGTAATAATGTGTCTGAAATAAATGTGGTCTTTCTTTCCAAATATTTTTTTATAAGCTATCATTGTGTATATACATATATGTAGGTTTTTGAAGACTTACGATGTAGTCACGAGATGGTCACAGGCTTTTCAGAACAAGCCATAGGTTTATATTCGTGCTTTATGAAACAATGTCAAAAAAGCGTATGTTATGTAAGTAGTTAAGCGCGCTCTACCTTATATCACGATATCAGTTCCCTTCAGGTGAATTGAATTCAAGCGCAAGGCCATTTAATGTAAAAAAATAATAAAAACTTGTAAGTTACGCACTTAAAAATATTGGTCACATATAGTTACTACTATATGTGACCTTAGACCAGAAGAAACTGGTCAAAAGAAACAGAAGAAATCGTTCTTGCATTGAAAATAGCTAGATTAAAAGTTATGGGGGAATAAAGCGTTTGGTTATAAGTAAATGTACTCTGCACGCGACTGTACCCAGTGTGGCGGTAGTATGAGTCGGCACTCAGATAAGTAATGCATAATTTGTACGCGTCTGTACCGCTCCCGGACTGTCTCGGAGTAGTTGCTTGTAAATATCTGTACTTGAAAAGTATATTTAAAAAAAGCTTTTTCACTTATGCATGAATATTTATGAAACAGTGAGTTAAAATGGGCTGATATGATGATGATGATTGTTGCTAAGTTGAAATGCAATGTGACTGAATTTAACTTGGTCACTATTTAATCCTTTGTTAGAATTTAAATTGCATTATTTGGTTTGTTTTAGAAAATATCCTTATTTGTGTGGAGTGCAAAACTTTGGAATTATCTTTCTTAGTCTTTGTTGCCTGGGAAGTATCATCCGGGGTCTTAAAATCTAGAGTCAGTAGGTATTTTCTAGATAAGCGCATCGTAGATCATGGTGCTGTTTAACACCAGGCAAGCTGTGGTCAGACGCAAACCTACTCGTATTATAAGTTGTAAAAAAATAATCTTTAAGTTTTTTTTACTAGTGTATAAAATGCCACTTGAAAAATTACAGTCTTGTGCATTGTCCCCCATCCAAACACCGTCCGCATCGACCGTAGGTAGGTTAGCTACGATGATCGCGTCAGATCATCTTAGCTAGCCGATCTATAGGCGCCTACTCTGGCCTTAAGTGGGTATTTAATAAAATGGCTTATACAGTAGAACTACTTCAAATTATGATAATTTAAATCAAAGATGGCCGCCAACACATGTGTACCAACACAAATACATGTGTCGGGTGTTTTTTATAATTTAAATTTGTTTAAAAATAAAACATGTGAAAATAAGTTTGAAAGTAATTAGTAATTGGTTTACGAGTATTGTGGCAAAGCGTGAGTAATGGGTGCCTCCAGTACCTACACGAGCGGGGCTGTGTAATAAGCAATTTAAATGAAGACCGATTAAAATTGAACACGCGAACTAGCCAAGGACTCTCACTGGTATATACATTATAATTAAATAACTACTGCATGTAGTTGAAATGAGGAGAAACGTTAACTAATTAAGTACAAGGCGATGTGTATAGGGAAATTCACTTTCCTTACATTTTACTATGTATTTAACCCTCAGAGAGTAGCGAAGATAATAGTCAACTAGAGTTAGCGATATAATAAAATAATAAATAATAATAATAAAACCATTTATTTCCGACATTGTCATCATCATCATTAACCGGTTTCTCTGCTGGGTATAGGCCTCTTCTCCAACACACCATATAGTTCAGTCTTCAGGCATAGTGGCCCATATAAAAACATATTACATTAAATATTACAATAAAAATTAAAGTAATATTAATTAAACTCAAATACAAACTGCTAAAACTAATAAAATGGAAACTGTTACAAAAATAAAAATATGTCAAAATATAATTAAAGAACAAAAATAATAATAAGATATTTTGGCCACAAGTCGAGCATGCCTATTGTGGAATTACTGGCTCCTTTTTGAGAACACACCGTTAAATGCTAGGCAACAAGACTTTCATCTTGAGACCCTAAAGATGCAGGTTGCAAACCAAGCGAGCGCTAGAAAATTCTCTACCACCAAGTAAAAATCACTAATTTATAAAAAAAAATATTCATGTGAACATAATTTAATAAAAAATGTATTTATTTCTTTGTTTGTTTGCTTTTGGTATACAATAACGATTTTTGTGTTATGTTATGATGTCACTGGCAATTTTTGTAGATCCACAAATAAATAAACAATCCTCCTTTTAGGCTGTGTTTAGATTACCAGATCATCTAAAAAAGCCAGTAATTCCACACTCGCTGACTCGTCAAATGCTCGTAAATAACTGTACTATTAACATACTAAAAATAAGTACACATAAAAGTTAAGTGACTTTATTAATTTAATTATTGATTTTTATGAAAACTGTATAGATCATTAATTAAATATTTTTTTAACATTAATCTTATAAAACCTTACCTATGTAATCGTAGTTGTACATCATTTGTTTCATTAATTTACATTTCAACAAATTACTTTCACATATAAAAGTCAAACCTTTAAATACAAATGTTACTAGCTGACTCGGCAAACGTTGTATTTTGCAAAAATTTAATCGTGAACAACCCTTAGGGGTATGTAATATAGATAGTAGCCGATTCTCAGACCTACTGAACACGCACATAAAATTTGGTAAAAATTGGTCAAGCCGTTTCGGAGGAGTACGGTAACTAACTAACTGTGACATGGAAATCTTATATAAAATTTCCGTGTCACAGTGTTTGTTACCGCACTCCTCCGAAATGGCTTGACTGATCTTTACCAAATTTCATATGCGTATTCTGTAGGTCTGAGAATCGGCTACTGTATATTTAGAAATAATTATTAAGGCAAAACAACGTTTGCGGGGTCAGCTAGTTGTATATATAAGATATCTAGATACATGGAGGCTTGGCGTGATAATTATGACGTTATCTAGTTTCGGAGTTATTCCAGAAAGCAGCAAGATACGTAATGACGCGCGTGCGAGCGTCAGAAAAATGAGATTAGTAATATGAGATAAAGTTTATGTATGTGACCCACTTGAAACTTGTTATTCGGAGTGATTGTCGGCACGGTTCATTTAATTTTTATCCCTTTGCGGACCTCTTGGTCAATCTCTTAAAACAATCTGCTTGAAAGCTCTCTCCTCGAACTTTTCTACTTCAAAAGCTCGCGTTATATGAGGAATACTTGAATTAAAAGTTTTATACGAGTCGTAGAATTAAGTAAGAAATAGAAAAGTGTTTATTGTATGTTTTACTTATTTATAAGAAGTATGTTATTCCAAACTAGACATGATCCGCCCTCGACTAGAATCTAGCTATCTAACGTGGTAACGCGCTTTCCTTGTCAAATGCCATGCTACATAGTGTATAATTATATTTCACCAAAACAATCTATTTAAAAAATATATATGTTTAACATCAGGTGACTTGCAATCAAGCGCAAGCCTAATCTCTCATATTAAAAAAATAAGCAAAAATTTTTATATAACAATATTCGTAAAATAACAACTATACCAGTGAATTACAACATTAATTTTAGATTCGGCAATCATTATTAATAATATTTGTGTGCCGTCATGAAAATTTACATTATTTAACATACAATAACTTGATTTAAATATTTGAGTAAATTAATTGTAATTTATTTAGTGATTCAATTCCTCATTTACCTTATTTTGCGAGTTGTTCATTTACGTATTGTTTTTGTTTCAGGTAAGCCTCGAACGAGTTTAGAGTATCAAAAATATATGACTATGTATAATGTTACGGTATAATGGTCATATATGTACATATGCAAGACGAAAAGTAAGTCCTTTAAAAAAGGTATAAATAAGCAACATCAGGTCCATAGAGGGAAAACTCTGAGGTCGTGTAACTGTAGACTCAAAAGATCGAAAATACTAATGTAGTAATAGATGCATCAGAGAGAAGAGGCCTATTTCCAATATAAGGTAGAAATAGGCTGATGATGAATATGTACTATACATTTTTTCACCCGCGTAACATAATTTAAAAAAAATACCGCCACAAAATTTTATGAGTTATAAATTTAAAAACAACTAATACATAACGAAAATAAAATAATTTGGTTATTTTTTACTCCACTCTTCTAAGAACTTTATCATTATCTGATAAATCAATTATCAGATGTAGTAACATTGTAGTATAATATATAATTTTGAGTCCACAACCTTGACCAATTTTATATAGTTATTCTAAAATTCTGCTTCTATAGCGTACCTTTAAATTCATCGATTGAGACCGCGAAGTCTCAATTTTAGGGTCCTGTTTGTACCCTTTGGATATAACCCTAAAAGAGTAGGTATTCTATACGGGGCCCTTACACTTAGATCGTACAAAGGCATAGCGAATGTAGCAGCAATGTTGCCAGTTTCGATGTTGCCTTATTGAGCCACATTGTTGGCTCAATACAGCATGTCTGTCTTAATACCGCTGAGTGATATCTTTATTGGAACTCTTTACGAGATTCCGCTCGTTTTATGTTTAACCTTAAGGTTTATTGTATGGGATGGTTAAAAAGTATTTGAGCACATATGTTCCTTATATTTTAAACTAGCTGCGCCCCGTGGTGGTACCCGCTTTAGTCCGGGATGAAACGTAGCCTAGGTCGTGTTAATCCAAGGTATAATAATCTTCTTCTAATCTTTTTATATATAAAATTTCCATATCACGATGTTATTTACTGTACTCCTCCGAAACGGCTTGACCGCTTTTTACCAAATTTTATATGCGTATTCAGTAAGTCTGAGAATCGGCTACTATCTATTTTCCATACCACTTAGTGATAAGGCAAAACAACGTTTGCCGGGTTTCTGGATTAATGTTGTTTTTTTTTTTAATTTTGAATGGTGGAAGTTCATTTTCAAGTATTGGCCTGACTAGTAACTACTCTTAAGTTAAGGAATCTGTCTTCAAGCACTTCCTTAAGAACCAGTTAACAGACTAGGCATGCTCTACCTTAGGTCAGAGTGTCGCTGACTAGTGGGGTTCCGTGCCCTGCTGGTCAAATGCTTAGCTGTAGAGTAAAAAAATAAATTAACAATATACAGTAAGACAAACTTTTGCATGTATAATATTAGTAGGATTTCATGATTTTTCTTTAGTACCCATCACGATCCTATTGTTAAGACTCCGCTGTTCGTCTGCCTGTCTGTCACCAGAATTTAGGAACCCTTTGTGCGCGAATCCGACTCGCACTTGCCCATTATAAATAGTACTAAAGTCAAGTCCATAATTTGATAAAAGTAGTGTTATCTACTTATACATATTTCGATAAACTTATCTGTTTCATGTGTCTCTGGTATGACGAGTAAGGTTATCATACTTGACCTATCAGTTAATTATCGTCCCAAAAAAATCCGATTCTGCCCCCATGACGTAAGAGCAGTTAAACTAGCGGTAAAAAATTTACTCCGCGCGAAGTTTGAAATAGCGCAAAGTAATTTCGAGTATAGTACAGACTGGCATTCTTATTTATAATTACCTGCAATACAAGAATGAAAGAAAAAAGAACACATTTATTTTAGACACAGAAGATGTATACATTATTACATAAAACGAACAAGGGAAAAAAGAAGAAAGACAGCATAGTATGTGTCCCCTAGCGTCCGAAAAAGGTCAGCCCTCAGTATAAACACTACAAATATCTCTGTAGCACTGATTTTCAGGACTAAAGGAAATAATGAACAACTGAATGCAGACCAAATGACTTTTTTTTATCTTTCAATGGCTGGTTACCTCCATACTGAACCATTTCCAGTTTGTGTTATGGTAGCTAACGCAACTGATATACAACATATACATACATACATATATTATATAGATACATATTTAACACCCAGACCCACAGCCGACAAATTAAGCTAAGCACAAAGATGTTGGCCGTGCTAGTAATCGAACCCGGAACCTTCTGATTGTCAGTCTGGCATGGTAGGTAACCTTTACGCCAACGAGGTCGTCAATTTAAACAATGGAATAGAAAAATATAATTCTTTCAAACCACACTGATCTAAATAGCCACCATACTTTTGTTGCTGGATCACTCTGCTTGCAGAGGTAACATATCCAAATAATATTGAAAAAAAAAATGGTTGCCTGTAAAGTCGGTTTTACGGGCGAAGATTTTACGTGACAACGTCTGCCGCGTGCTGCGCGCGCGGTAGACCGATCATAGTTGAGTGGGAGAGATACGCAAGGCATTCGGCGGGCCTCTCTCTCGTTCGGTGACTCATCGTAACGTTACCGGGCGTTACACTTTTTCATAAGTGACTCCCAGCCGCAACCTAATTTAAGACGTTGTCACGTCAAAATAAATATGTCAGGGTAGTATTATCGGTACCGGGAGGGTATCGAACCCGCGCTCGCGATCGCTATGTCGGGCCAAGTGACGACACACACTGCCCTACTTTTTATTTACAATGTATCATTAGACTGTAAGCCGTTATCTAATAACTGCTCGGGTAAAATTAAATGTTTAAAAATATCATTAACAAGGCAAGATTCCGAAACTTTACTGTAGTGTATAGACTTGATTGCTTTTATCAGTGAAAAAAAAAGTTTTGAATATGTAATGGGGTGATAGAATAGACTTTGCTTGTGTAATTACAATATTGTATAATTAATATTGTTCTATTATAATTTTCTTTTTTAATTATATTGATTATGTAATTGTTAATTTATTCCTGACATGTAATTGTATAATTACTAATAAATGAATTTATGAGTGACACGAGCGATTAAGAACGATTAAGATTATGGTATATCAAGGTTTTTATATTTGTTTGAATGTCACTTATTTTTTTAGCTTAGCTAATCTAACTGAGCAGTAAACTAAATTATATTTGCTAGATATACTAGCCCTGGAACTATTAGTTAGAAAAACACAAACATACGTAATTTCGAGTTAACTATCTACACAATTTCGTAGAAGGTCTACGAAACGTAGATCTTCTACGAATCACATCGTACAAGGCCGTAGAAATTTCCGCAAACGTTGCGTAAGTTTTCTTAAGCTTTTTATGCTTCGAACAAAAACTTTGGCTTTTGTTTTATCAGTTGTGTATTTTTATCAGATTTGAAGCCTCCTGGCGATACGATTTCTCCAGTGTTATTGATGTGTGTTGACTGGGGATCACCGCAGGGTCTTTGCTCGACCGGCAAAACATTACGAATGGAAGGGCAAAGGCTTTCCTCATGAAGCCTTTTTTTTTTTTTTTATCACGGAACCTATTCATATATGTGTATATGCGGTCACAGAAGTGTTATCGTCGCGTAGATTTTATTGTTTCTTGGTGTTGTGTCTGTGTTAGTGTTGTGAGTGTTGAGTGACTCTGAAGATACTTTTGTGAAAGGCTATGAAAAGATGTTAATATATTTTTAATTTTGTTAATTTATATGAACAAGTTTAAATTATGAAAATATTGATTTATTTACTTTATCATTTTAAAATAATATTGCGTACACTTAATTTAATAGTTAAGCAGTTTCATTTGATACCTATTTTGATGGACCTGTGAAAATATATCAGCCGCCTTTTTGAAACGGTGCGGCAGCCATCTTTGACCAATTTTCACCAATCATAGCTAAGACACACACACACACACATTACTTTCATATCACTTCATCATTTTTTCGTCGGAAGCGTTAAATTTAACATTTTTCATCTTTTAAAGTTTTCCTCTCCGCACGACTCGCTCTGACGTCAATTTAATAAAGTTTCCGCTCTAAAGTCTTGCAGCGAATTTACAACGTTTGCTCTAAGTTAGACGTCTATAAAGAAAACTTGAACTTTGACTAAAATTTGACTAAAAAATGTAATACAGGGATTCTTTATAATGATATTATTTTTAAAGGCTTCTAATATATTTTAATATTATATTTCGTGATGGTGTTTTTTTTATACAAACATGAAATATAAATTACTCAATTTAAAAAACAGAAATCGTTTATTTATTAATCACCCTACTGATATAATAAACAAGAAAGTTTGTATTTGTGTTTTAGTGTGTATGTTTGTTACTTCTTTAAGCTCACATACGCTACTTCGATTTGCATCAAATTAAGGGTTAATGGGTATAAGTTATCCTGGTCGAGGTGCAACTAGTAGATAACTTGGAAGACAAAAATAAATTTTTGGTGTACTTCCGCTGTGATCCAAAACCCAAATTAGGATAAGTAAAGGAAATATTAACTAAAATTAATTAAGATTAACGCTACAAATCAAAATCCGGAAATTCTTAACTCAACACGTGTTTCTTTTTGTTGTGTGTTGACTCTTCGTGTTGATCGAATCATTTTCGATTCGTAGTTCGAAGAGACGAATCGAAAGTGATTCGATTCGTCGTTCTAAGAGTCAACATCTCCTGATGATGCCTTGTGGAAAGGCGAAACACGTGTTGAGTTAAGAATTTCCGGATTGTGATTTGTAACGTTAATCGTAATTAATCTTAGTTAATTTTTTCTTTACTTATCTTAATTTGAGTTTCGGATCACAGCGGAAGTACACCAAAAATTTAATTTTGTCTTCCAAGTTATCTACTAGTTGCACCTCGACCAGGATAACTTATACCCATTTACCCCTAAGTGGAAAGGTATCATGAAATATCTAATATACGTACATCATATATATTAACTGACAAATTGTAAACAAAACTTTTAAACAAATAACTATCACTAGAGAGCCCGTGTACGCCGGGAAGCAACAGGAACTTAACAAAGAATAATGTCGGGAACAAATCACAAACGCTTCGCAAACCCAATAACACCAGTCCATCACTCGCTTCATTTTTCACTGGTTTCCTCCATCCGGTTGTGTTCACGTGTAAGAATTTTCACTAACAATAACGTATTTTATTATTTTCCTCTTTTTAATCTGTTATGTGCTTTGGCGGAAATGGGGTGTCAAAAGAAGTTTTCTGACACATCATTTTCTTTGAGTATTTTTTAAAAATTAGTTATGGCAAGTTAGTTATTAGTTAGGCTCAAAACCGGAATAAGTGGAAAGAGGATAGAGAGGCCTTTGCCCAGCAGTGGGACGGAACCGGCTAAAAATAATAATAATAATAGTTATGGCAAGAGTTATATTCTTAAAGCTGGAATATTTTTCAATCTGATATTTTATTTAAATGATATATCTATACTATAAGAATCTTTGTCCTGACTCATTCATTCATTCATTCATCTATAGGCAACGCAGGGCCCAAACGACTGGTCCTAGGGTTATGAAATTTGGAGGATGTATTTGTTTTAGTATGTAGACACGTAACGATAATTGTAAATCTAATTAAAAATAATTTAATTTATCGTTATTAACATTTCCTAAATCTCCTACATGTACATTTTTTTATTATGGATAGGCTAGCGCTTGATCGCCACTCACCTGATGTTAAGTGATGTTGCGATCTAGGGTGGAGCGCGCTTGCCTAGAAAAAACCGATTCACTCTCGCCTTGAAGACAGTGGGAACAGAAGGTTATAGTTCAGAGGGAACAGGGATTTATTCCTTTACATATTATTATGTATGTACGAGTATGTCCCTTTAACCTCAATATGAAAGCGTCGTTATTTCAGTAAGTGGTGTAGCTCGTTATTTATTCGCAAATGAACTTGTGCTCCGCGGGATTTGGCAGGGCTTTGTCATTCCGGAAACCGAGCGAATGTTCATGTGCAAAGATTACGCAGACGAAGATGTACAACTTTGCGAAAATAATTTAATGAAATAAATAATTATCAAATAATTGAGTTAATTTACTAGTTGTACCCCGCGGTGTTACCCGCGTTAATCTCTATATATATAAAAAAAAATTGCTGTTCGTTAGTCTCACTAAAACTCGAGAACAGCTGAACGATTTTATCTTATATTAGTCTTGAAATGTTCGTGGAGGTCCAGGGTAGGTTTAAAAGGCGAGAAAAAATCGAATAATTTCCGGGAAGACCCTAAAAACAGCCCTATTCTATTTCCCATACAAACTTTTTTTACTGAACTTTATTGCTATTCAATTATATCGATTGAGGCAATACAAAGTCTGCCGGGTCAGCTAGTCTGGTATAAAAATCAGCCTATGTGTTAATCCAAAGTCTAACCTATCTTCATAGTAAGTGTTGTAAGTTCAAAATATGTACTAATTCTTTGTTGCCTGAATAAACGATAATTATTATTCATATTATCACAGTTAATCTCATCAAAATCGGCCCAGTCGTTGGAGCGTGAAAGATCACACCTTCCAAACATACAAAAATATTTTTTTCAGAGAACATGCATTGCAAATTACGGTGTCTATTATTTTGGGCATGTGTTGGCATGATATTTACGGAAGGGCTAAATTATAGAAAGCTATGAGTTTGGATACTGTTAACTTTTGCTAATAAGGTACGTAACTAAGTATCCACCGCAAAAAATGAGTAATTCTTCATAAACATACTTTTTCCGCACGTCTTTTATAATAGTTGTCTATCTGTGTTTTTCTTCGAACTTATGACGTTGAGTGAGGTTAAGATAAATGATTGTGGTGTTTCATTTTTGTGATGCCTCGTGCTACTTGTTTGTTTTACTTGTTTTTGCTTACAAGAGTCATATACATACTTGTCTAGTCTACTCGTACTACTCATGTGTTTTTTTTTTCGAAAATTGTATGGAATCCCTAAAGCGTGAGCGCGATTTGCACTTGGCCAATTATTTTAAATAAGTTTTTTTTATATTACGAGTATGATCCGCTCATTTTATTCACGGAAAAACATATTTACATAATATAATTAAATAAATTACAGAAAAAAGATAAAAATACTATGTACAAGCTCAAAGATGAAAAGAAAAGAACAAGAAAAATCCATACACTCCACAATTTAAATCAAAGTAAGCATTAGATGTTCTATTTAAAGATCTGATTCTATATTTAAGTCCAATTCAATACTATTTAATCTATTCTAAGTGATTCCATGTAATATGACACAAATAAATACAAATCATTTATTGATAACACCAAAGTTACAAGTCAAATAATATGATATCATTACATAAGTATATGATATGTATCCATGTCAATTTGCAATTATATTCTAGTACTATAATATCATTACAATAGTAATGAGACATAATAAATAGATAATAAACAGTGTAGGAATATATCCGGCTCAATTACTCAAGCCCTGTATTAAGTCTTAGTTATTGCGATAAAAAGCGCTCCAGACGCTGCTTAGAAATTCAATTTAAATGGCTCCTTTGTGCCAAGAACTTAGACTAGATATATTACAGATTGCACAATACTCTACACTGAAGTCCCACTGAAAACATGTCGTTTCAGTTCTTGTCGTGTATTTGTATGTTGAACACGGCTACCGTTCCGGAGTTTCTGGCAATGATAATGTGGTCTACTAATTAAGAGTGATCTGATTTATGTGTGGACGTAACATATTTCAAGTTCTACGTCTGTGTTCTGTCTAACGCTTACTCACTCTTGTGAAATTATCTGTTTTTGTTATCTTAATAAAGTTATGGAATCAATTGATTTAATTAACTTAACTCATTGAGTTTATTGATATATGTAAACTATAGGTCATCATGCGCTTAGTGTGAACATAAATATATTTTAGTACGTCTATATTTTAGTTTGAAAAAATCCCAGCAAAAATATTTAGAAAGCTTTCCATGTTTAGGTTATATGTAGCGTTATTGTATGGCTTCTTTATGAATCGAATAAATATATGTTAACATCGATTTTTGTCCTGAAATATTACGTCGTAACTTGCAATTTTTACGCTGGAAAAAGTCACATATAAAAAATAAACCGAGCCCCGGTAAAATCTCACCGACATCCAGTTAAAAGTAACAAAAGCTGTATTTCGCCGAGCCAGCTCGTTAGAGCGGCTTCCGCGCTGGAGCCAGTAACTGTGCCTTTTAGCTACTGGCGCCACTAACTTGCCTCAGCCCGTTAGTGAGAAAAAAACCGGCTGAAAAACTACTTTTGCGCCGGAAAAACCACACTTTCACGTAGAAAATTTTACTTTTACCCCAAAAACTGTGCGCTGAAACAAGTATCTTATACCCTTTGCGACAGGAAAAACTGTACTTTCCGAGAAAATATGTACATTTTTCAGAGGCAAGGGGAGGGAGGGGAGTGAAATTTAGCACGATATGTTTCTCAGATTTTGGTGTGATGGTGTAATTGAACTTGTGCAAATAAGGACGGAATTAAAAATTGATATAAAAAATAGTAATATGTCATTTTCTGAACATTCTATATTATAGCTAACTACGAGTATATAAGAAATGTAGCAAAAATTGATAATATATTAAATAGTGAAATGTTTATTTTCTGAACACAGAAAATATCATTTCAATATTTAATATAACATTTTTTTGCATTTCTTAAAATAAAATAAAAGAATATCCAGAAAATGACATTTCTTTATTTATTATATCAAACTTTTTTGCAATTCCAAAAACAATTATCTTAAACACAAAAAGATTAGTTCATAATGTGACTATGCGTTATGACTTCAACTATATTTAACTTCCAACTCCACATTTATATTCTATGCGTTTCGACTACACGTACTCGTATTACAGTAAATAGGAAGTGTTCAAGCCGCAGGTCCTACGTCCTCAATATCTCGTTGGCGCGGATTTCCCGAGCTTTCCCGCTGGCTTTTCTTTGGAAGGCGGTCAGTCGTTGGCGGGCGCGCTTCGCGAGCGGACGCGCCGCCCCGCCTCCCTCGCGCTCGCTGTACTTCCTTTGTGTTTCCCAATCGCGTCGATACGTGAACTTGCTTCTGTTTTGACAGCGTACTCTTACTGGCCGATGTGTTTTTTTTTTAACTATGAATGTTTGAAGCGCAGAGAAAATAGGTTTTTGTGACCGCTCATTGAGATAGGACTGAGTATTCGTTCGCGGCAAATGTCAGGTTTATTTTAATGTTAGCAAAGAAGTTTTATGTGAACACTGGCAAGTATTGTACTAGCGAATATACGGGGCCTACGCTCACAGCAGTGGCAACGTATAGGAGGCTCGTTATTCTATGCTAAAGTATTGTTCTTCAATTAACTTTTCGTGCGAAATCCAAACGTTTGGAATAATTGAGTTTGCGTTACACAAACACGCAAACAAACGTGTATCCTTTGAGAATATGTGAAGGCAAACATCTCGGGTGAATGTTTGGTAAATATTCGCCGCGATTTAGGAAACAGAGCTCGTGTAAATATCAGATTAGTAAGCATGAGGTACGATATGAATTGGTCGGTAGGTAGAGGGATAGATATGTAGATTGGTCTGTGGATAGCTGAGAGATGCAAATCTCGGAAGCAATCAGTGCTCCCTCCGTGACTGAATGGTTAAATAGACTGGTGAGAAGCTTAGTTAAAAAAAATGATTTTTCCTGCTTTATAGAAAAAAGTTTGATTCTCTTATCTGTGTAGAACAGATTATTTAAATTAATTTCAAATTGGAAAATCTGTGTAGTACAAGTACCTAATAGAGTGTTCCGGCAGCCTTCTTAAGAGTCAGTTATTCCAGACTAGGCATGCTCCACCTTAGGCCAGAGCCTCGCTAACTCACGTGAAAGCGCTCTGCTGGTCAAAAAGTTTACTTAAATTAATATGCGTTGCTAGATTTTTATATAGTTTATTACACTCATTAGCATATTATTATTTATGTAATTTATTGCTGAAATTATATATTAATAACATTCATTAAAATTTTAACATTAACAAAATGTTCCTAAATCTTTCTTCGGATATGAGAAATATTTTCCCCGACGTATTTGCACGCTTTATTAAAATTCTTCCCCTAATAACGATGTTTTATACGCTCTTGGGACAAGCACGTTTACAATTTGTTAAAATAAATAAATTGAAAGAAACAAAAGAAGAAAGTTAGGATGAAATTCACGCGTTGAATCGTTATACAATGGTTTTCTTTCACCTATGGGAAGCTAATGTAGCTTTTAATATAAGAATTTTAATAATTTAAAAAAGTATTTTTACCAGGAAGTAACATATATTTTGTTTCTCTTTGCTACTTAGATTATTTTATATCCGTACGAAGCCGGGACGATCTGCTAGTAGGTTAAATATCTGCTTTGTCTTCCTTGAACATCATTTTAGCAAACATTTACTTTATAAAATATAGTAATAAACTAGCTGACCCGGCAAACGTTGTTTTGCCTCACTTAGGGCTACAACGCCATCTATTGATTACTTACTCATCCCAGTCGAAAAGTATCGACATCAGTTACAGTCATTTGGAATTAACAGATAATTGTGACTGTCAAATAATAACTGACAATAATTAGCAATAAATTAAAATTGCGACTATAATTTGAGATTTAAACTATTCTCTCTCAAGTTGGATCGAACTGCACATGGTGTGCGAATTTTATTATAATCGGTTAAGTGGTTTAGGAGTCCATTGAGGACAAACATTGTGACACGAGATTTATATATATTAAGATTGGGAAAATTTAGTCGGAAACCGTTCATTTCTCGCGAGGTGTTTGCTGTGTTTGGTTACGAATCCGGCTATTTTACGAGGCGCTTACTGCCTCGCGAACATCGCGCTCTGGGGGACTCGATATTACATGTTTGCTAACTCAAGGGGGTGTATCAGGTGTGCTTCCGGTGACACGTGGAGAAATGGAGAGGGTTGAAATATCTTATAGGTCCATACGAGGGAACATATACATATGAAATTATTTTATTTTGTATACTTATCTTCTTCTTATATATAAAATTTCCATGTCACAGTGTTAGTTACCGTACTCCGAAACGGCTTGACAGAGCAAGTCAGAACTTAGATCGGCTCATCTTGCGTAAAGTACAACTCTGAAATTGACCTTAAACAGGTACTTCTGTTTTCTTTTAGATTTTTCTCAAAACATCTCGTCTTCCTTCCTTCGAAACACACAATTTCCTCCAAGTTAATTATTTTTTGCGTCCTTTGTAAACGAGACCGATATTTAATTTAATGTAATTTTTCCTTACCACTGTAATTATCCTGCACATACAAATATTTGGTAAATGTTATATTGATTCACATTCTATAGCATAGTCACCCGTCCAAAAAAATCAGTTTTAACTTCGATGATCGTGTCAGATCACCTTAGTTACCCGAGCAATAGGCGCTGCGTATTCAGGTGCTTACTGCTTAGTATGCACGTAAACAAAGGATGAATTTGAATCAATTCTGAAACAAAGCAACAAACAGTTCGCAGAAAGTAAACAGGTAGTATAGAGATGTATCTGGAGGGCAGGTCGTCGGCCGGCCGCCGCCCGCCCCCGGGTGTCGGTGGGTTTATTTCCGGTTCCTGTCTCACAGCGGCCGAGGTATGAGAGGTACCTTTACCTACTCGGTAAACTATCTCTCAATACAAACCGACGGACTCAAGTTTTGTGTTCAACAAGTAGAAATTAGAAAAAAAAATTAAAACCTCTGACAACCTTTTGAGATGATTAAAACCTTTTGATATTATCAATAAATATTTATTACATAAGTACAGACACATTGGATTTTTATGTCTTTGATTTTGTCTTAATTCATGTCACATTCAATAACAGAATCTTCATTCTTGTAGCTGTCTTAAAGTTATAAAGCTTTCAAACAATTTCAGGTGGATGAAAAAATATAGATATTTATGTAATAAGACTTGCCCAGTACGGCGTGATGCCGTAAGGCTAATAAATATTTGATTCGATTTGATTAGTCTAGGCTTTAGTTTAATACTTATAACTATTGAGGCAGCTGTGAAAAATATGTTATCCGCCATGGATCTTTTTTCATCAAACATACTCGTAGCTAAGAGTATTCTCGACTAAATGTACCTTTCAAACAAAAAACATAATAGCTAACAAAGTTTTCTCTCGTTATTCCAATGCACACTTCTTTACAGCTACAGCCAACAAATATTATAATAGAGTAAAAAGGTTCCTTCTAGGCAAGCGTGTTACATCTTAGACCACAATAAAGCTTAACATCAGACAAGCTGCGGTCAAACGTGAGCCTATTCATCATTAAAAACAATGAATGCATATTTTTTACACTTTCACACTCACAGTGAACCGGGTTTTCTGAGTAAGCGCGCTCCACCTTAGTTCATAATGTCGCTTACTATCAGGTGAACTGTGATCAACCGCAAGCCCATTTGATTAGATTAATTATAAATTATTGATTTATATTTGACATTTATATTTGAATTTTATTTACATTTATATTGATTTTATATTTATCAATAAATTACTTTGACTGTGTTATAAAAAAATGGCTGAACCTATATTATATACGAAAATAGACAGCTCATACCCTCCTTATAAACGCGAGTGATACCGCAGGGCCCAGCTAGTGATCCCATACTAACAAAAGTTCACATACCCGTTATATCACGTTCGGGACTGAAAGCCTCCAGCGGCGTGCGAAACCAACATTTTTATTATCGCGACAAGTTGACATGTTGTCAGATTGGTCCATTACGTCCATGTCAGGCGATTGTCCGCCGCCCTTTATACAGGGTAATGGTGAAAGGGTGTGCTCAACCGGAAAAGTTGTCAGTTTGTCGGTATTCTATCGGTTGCATTTCGGCGAGTCTGCCAATGAGTTACATGAAGTAATTCCCCCGCCCCCTTTCACTATCGGACGAGCAGGGAAACGCCAAGGCAGCATCGGTTTACAGTTGAGGTGCCTAAGGCACGCACTAAGCGTTTTGCCTCCACCTTTGTTGTCCGAACCGCCAAATTTTGGAACTCCTTGCCGATGTTCCCCAATTACTATAATCTAGCGATTTTCAAGGCGAGAGTGAACCGGTTCCTTCTAGGTAAGCGCGCTTCACCGTAGACCTCAATGTCACTTACCATCAGCTGGATTGTGGTCAAGCGCTGACCTATTTAGACTAAAAAAAAATACCTCATGCTTTTATCACTGAAAAGCGACGACGGAGCAGTCGAACGAGTGGTCGCTTTAAACCCCCAGGGCGTGGGGTCAATCCACGCTTAAGCTTGAACTTTCGGAAAAGAAAAGGAAACATTATTAAACCGTACTTTAGTATTAGAGCATTAGCTACTCGCCTGTTTAGCTACCACTCAAGCTAAAAATCTGTCTCCATGTGATATATTTCTGCAGACTGCTTGTCAACCACTCAATTAAATTTTTTAATATCTTTATTGTCATAATAGTACAAAACAGTTACATACTAATGTACATAGTTCCGAGTACGTAGCAAGCATGATTAAAATATAATATTCTGGAGTCCAAAATACACTTTAAAGAATTTATAGCCTTATTTAAAAATACATAAAATAAGAAAAACATTTGCACGTGAACCAGTAATTTCTTTCCAGGTATGGTATAGGTGACAATAGCAGTTAGTGTGACAAAGTTGTTTGTTCATTTCTAGTAATTTTATAAAAAGGTAAAATAGAAACAGCTCGCGTAAGTAGAGATTTCAAATTGAATAGATTTTAGCTAATTTTATCATTCAGTTGAGTTCATTGCCTGATTCAGCTCGAGTTTATTGACCTTTTCATCTCGTCCTTTCCTTTCCTATATACCCTGTACAGACTATGTGTGGACAATGGGCGAGCGAACGTCTTTGTGGCCACTGTGTTAGTAGCGGGTTATGGATAGACTGTGACGTACTACTGTATGCCTATTGTATATATGCATTCACTGGACAAATTTGCTTTCAACTGATTGTATGTAAGTTACCTAGTAAGTATGTTTGAATGTTGATGATTGAAGCCGCCCAAAGGCCTCTGACTTGGCTAAACAACTGCTTGTACTAAGACTAACAGCCGGGACCTAAGATTTAACGTGTCACCCTACCCACGGTAGCGCCCAGATAAAAAAAACAACTTATAACGTCAGTCTTACAGTACTATACAATACAAGAATCCTTTATGGTACACCAAAAACAAACGAAAACAGTAAGTGACAAAAAAAGTTCCAGCAATTTTGTTGCACAATAAGCGTCCTTATTACTTGTAGCTATTTCTTCCAGCCAACCCTAATATAATGTAGCAAACAAATACAAAATAAACAAAAAAAGAATAAAGTAAACCTACTTACATACAAGTTTAGGAAAGAAATAAATAAATACCTTATGCATGGTCATCCATCCAAACACTGTCCGCATCGACCGTTGCTTAGCTTCGATGATCGCGTCAGATCACCTTAGCTAGCCGAGCTACAGGCGCTTTATATTGTTTAATAAGGCTTTAAGGCAAGGGTTGTTGTTGACAAGCGACGTGCAGTGGGCCGCCTCAAATAGACGGGGGTATCAACAACGGGTCGATATCGCGATTACCGATGTTATCTACCTAATCACCTACATGAGTTTTATGCTCTATTGCCTTCAACGATATTTTGGCTATTGATTGTTTTATTAAATAAATAAATAAATATTAGGACACTTTTCACACACGGCTGGTTAGCCCCATACTGAACCATTTCTAGCTCGTATTATGGTTGCTAACACAACTGATATATACTACATATACATACATACATACATACATATTATATATAAATACATATTTAACACCCAGACCCACAGCCAACAAATTTAGTTAAGCACAAAGATGTTGACCGGGCCGGGAATCGAACCCGGAACCTTCTGATAAGCAGACCGGCATGGTAACCTTTACGCCAACGAGGTCGTCGTATTTTCTATGCAATATTTGTGTAAAAATAAATCAATAAATAAATAAAGCCATTTATTCCCTAGAAATTTAAAAAACATATAATGGGTTAAAGAAATCTATGTTAGTTTTATGTATAAATATATTCTTCTATTTATTAATAACAAATTACAATTAATTAAAAACTATTATAAAGATTCTTGGGGCACCCACATATGGGTGTAGGCCTCCTCCATGCGTTGCCAGGACATTCGATCTTGAGCTAGTCTAGTCCAAGTACTTCCTGCTGCTTCTTCGATATCGTCGCGCCATCGACTGCGTGCTCGTCCTCGGGGCCTAGGATCTTCTGCTGGGTATCGATGAAGGATACGCTCGCTCCATCTGCCGTCAGATGCTCTCGCGACGTGTCCTGCCCACCTCCATTTTAGTCTGCATAACATTTCTACAGCATCTGTTAGTTTGGTATGCAATATTTGTGTAAACAAATATATAATTAACTACCATCTCGTCGCGGCTTCGCACGGTCTCAAAAATAATCTAAGTTGCAAAGAGAAACGAAATATACCCTATGTTACTCAGGTAAAATGTAGCTTCCAAACAGTGAAAGAATTTTTCAAAAATAAATCACCAAGCAATGAAAATGTTTGTGAAGGTTTATAGTATTTTTTAAATCAGGTCACTAAGCATGTTTTGTCTGGAATAAAAAGGTGATTTTCTATTTTTCCGATCCCTACATAAAATGATTGTACCTTATATAATATACGAGTATAACAAACTGTCGTGTTAGCTGTGTTAGCTTTAGGCTGTAGAATATAATACTCAGAAATACAAATAATATGCTCGAAAAACATTACACTCTTTCGCAGTATGATTAAAAGAACCCATTGTTTCTTTAAAATTAACATTTCTAAACTAAAAAAAAACTATATATCTCAATAAATTAAAAAGTTCATTGACAACCTTACCTTGTTCGTGACTCGGAGTACCTACTTATTTATAAGATTCTTTAACTTTATCATTTACTTTATTTATATTAGATATTTCACGAAATAAATCCTTTAAAAAATCAACAGTTAACATATTCAAATATACATAATTACATATACATATTTCAAACATAAGCTCGATAATATCATTGCCTACAAAAAAATATATTTAATTTAATTTATTTTTTTCTTTAAGAAGACCAACGTTTGAAATGATAAACGTTTTATTTTTCTAAAAATAAAACTACCAAATTGTATTTTGCTACTGTCACGCTTCCTAATACCTAAAAATCGAATCAATAATAATAAACCTAAAAAAATCGTTTATGCAGGATTTTATAGAATTTTTCAAAATACAGTGCAAACTCCATGTATTGTCACCCGATTTAACGACCACTCTCTATAACGCCATAAAATGCATAGTCCCTTCAGTGTCGATAAAGATTGTACATTGTATTTAACTTTGTATTTCGTACGGATAGCAAAAAAGTGCGCAAAGAATGTTTTTTTAATGTTTAAAGTAGGCAAGTAATTCAATCGAGCGTTTTCAATTAATTAAATGAAAGTAAAGCTCCCTTTGAAGTCAAAGCGTTAGCTGAAGAAAAATGTAATTACCGAGGAGGACTTACCGCAAAAACTCCTCTCCACAGACTTATTAATTGATTCACCCAAGGAGCAGCCAAGTTCGAAAAAATACGGCGAAATAAAATATCGGTCGAGCGGCCAAAAATTATTTCGTGTCATCATTTATTTGGTCTGCTAAAGCCTCTTACTGTATGTCGCTAAAGCTATACTATATACATATAATATACATACGAGGTGCATTCAATAAGTACCTAGCTTCATCGCCAGATGGCGCTGTAGTTTCAAAAGAGTTTTACCACAGGGTAGCCACATTCTCGTATATATCTATATAATATAAAATAATATTATAAAGCTGAAGAGTTGGTTTGTTTGTTTGAACGCGCTAATCTCAGGAACTACTGATGCTACTTGAAAAAATATTTTTGTGTTGAATAGACCGTTTATTGAGGAAAGCTTTAGGCTATATAACATCACACTGCAACTAAAAGAAGTGAAAAACAATGGAAAATGTGGAAAAGCTACCTACACGCGGTCGGGGCCGCGGGCAACCGTTAGTTATTTATAAGTGAAAAAGATGAATAAGTATGTAATTTTTAGCGCCTGTAGCTCGGGTAGCTAATGTCATCGCGACGCGATCATCGAAACTAAGCAGCGGTCAATGCGGAATGTGTTTGGATGGGTGCTCATGCACAAGGCTGTCTTTTTTAAAATGAAATTTTCATCTGCGCGCTACCGTGGGTAGGATGACACGTTAAATTGTAAGTCCAGGCTGCTAGTCTCAGTACAAGCAGTCGTCAAGCCACGTCAGAGGCCTTCGGGTGGCTGGAAAACTCTCGACATCAGAGCTTGGCCACTTAGCTCATATGAAGAAGTAATTTTTTATAGGCTAGTTTTCGATATAAGTCGTATAGTGCTTACACCAAGTAGACCCACGTAAATATTACTTTCAGATTTATTGAAGTGAAAAGGCTTTGTGCTCGTGCTTTACTCGCTTAATATAAAACTGATATGCATGTAGGTAGAGAATTTCCTAGTATAGTTAGCTACCGCCTTCAAACTGAAAATCTGACAATGTGTTTCAGGACAAACACCCCTTGAGAGCCAGTCATTCCAAACTAGGCATACTTCACCATCACCCAGTGTGTTGCTGACTCGTATGGTGACTGATGTTGTTAAAACTTGAATATATACTTAATCAATTAATTAAAAAAAAATTGTTCCTGAGCTAGAGCTATCGATTCAAACGTAGCCCAATAAATAGAGTGATGTTAGTAAAACCAATTGAATGGCGATTCAACTTGCAGCTCTGATTGGTCGCTCCCCCCCGCCCCTCTCTATCCACCCCGCTTTGACAGACCACTGAGCTCGAACATTGATTTTTTAACTACCCTCCTTTATATAGGTGGATCGATGCACTCGTTTCAATACTTGCGCTATCATTTCCATGCCTTCAATAATAAATACATTTAAATTGGTCATTAAAATTTATCGCGTCCAATTATTTCATTAATTACGAGAGAAATTTATATATGTATTTTGAGTTGAAATTGTACTTTTCACAATAAGTACATCCGACTAATATGATAAATACGAAGGTTTGTGTGTATATTTGTTATTTCTTCACGCTCTAACGGCTGAACTGATTTTGATGAAATTTGGTATGAAGATAGGGTAGTCCTTGGACTAACTCATACGTTACTTTTTATCCCGGATTAACTTCTTATTGCTTCGGGATGACGCGGTTAACACCGCGGGCCGCTAGTATACAATACTTTATTAATTCCTTTACATTTGCAATAATTCACGAATTGAAAAAGGATCAAGTAAATATATTATACCAATAATAAGCTAACAACCACTCACATGAAAGAAACTAAATTTGAAGAAGGCCAAAAGGTTTCCCGCAATTTGTTTGTTTGTTTGCGAATTAATGAAAAGGACTGATTTATATATTTTTCTTCAATTTGCTATCTGATGAGTTATTACGGTAATCATAAGATATTTGTATGAAGTATTTCAGGTAAAAAACATACTCTTTATATTTGGTAGCTATTCAATATCTCATTAATTCGAAGAGGACAAATAAATTAGTAATAAGCTAACAACCGCTCGCATACAAGAAATTGAAGGATCTGAAAAGGCTTCTAATTTGTTTTCTTCGTAAATTGATAAAATAAGGCCATTTATTTTTTCCTTCTATTTTTCTGTCATTTATGTTATTATCAGAGTAATTTCGCTACCATATGAAAGGACTCGTTATCTCCCGTTAACCTCCTACGCGTTCCTCTGAAGCCTATTCAGGTCTCATCTAAGAAACACAAACAAGTCCTCAATTTGCGAACGTCAACCCTTTGAATGGACCTAACGAGTCCCTTCCCCCTCCTATTGATAACCTAAAGGGATGTTATTTTTATAAAAGATATCTAACTAGCTAAACTGAATAAATGATTACTTTGAACCCACTTAGTCTCCGAATGAGCCAGGACGCCATTACTTGCCTAGTTGTTTTGGGACTCTTGTGAGTACTTACTTATGTATTTCCTGAGGCTCTACAGTACTGGGCGGGTCTTGGCTTCCTTTACTAAACTATGCCACTTTGTATGGGCCAAGCTTTTCCGACCGTCCAGTTTCTCCAAGACCTTTAGGTCTTCTTCTACGTACACTGAACATAATACTCTATTTTTTAATTATAATGTAACTAATTTTTTTTTGACATAAAACAATAATGTGATCTATATTATCTTATTATGACAATAATGTGATCTATATGTTTACTTTTGTAAATATTTTTATACATATTTTTTCTCATGTAATTTAGGTGTTGACTTTTTACAAGTGTCTTATAACTGTTGTTATATATTCCTATGTGAAAAAAATAAATGAATTGAATTGAATATTAAACTTGATACTTTTAATAGTTTTTGTTTAAGTAAAAATAACAATAATTTTCGAAAGAAAATCGTAATATTTTAACTGTGGTTGAAAACATAGATATTGTTGAAGAGAATAGATGTTTGGCCACCTTGTACGACTTGACGAATTTCTCAAAAATATTATAGAAGGAAAGTTGAGCGCCATGACTGTCCAATGTTTGTATAACCGGCTATGACTTACGTTTATTTTGTCAGAATTAGCCCGACATGTTTCAGCACAATCAGTGTGCCATTCTCAAGTGCAGGCGCAGCCGTCGTAGCGTGCATACGTTGGCTGTGTTCCTGCCCTTGAGAATGGCACACTGATTGTGCTGAAACATGTCGGGCTAATTCCAACAAAATAAACGTAAGTCATATCCGGTTATACAAACATTATTCAAATATGCCTTACGAAAGTTTTAATACAGTGCCATGACTGTCCCTTTGTCTATTTGTTATAGCATATAAGCATAAGCAGCCCACTGTACGAGTACTAAGGCTTTTGATGTGTTCGACAGGGCTACATAAGAGAAAGAACATCTCCATACCCTTGTGAAGGAGATTGAATCACACAATTTACCGGCACTGATATGATTAGACGCGAGACGGTGACTCGATTACACTTCTCGATGCAATAAGTCTTACACCCTTTCAAATCGAGTTTGGAATTTTACTATTGGGAATATGCAAATTCTTAAAACATTTTATTTTCATTACGTGTTAGTTTTAAAAATCTTGGTCCTTACATAAGACTAAATCAAATTTATAGCCGTTCTGCCTCTTTTCATCATTAATGACCAGAAAGAGACGACATGATTTGAACCATGACAAAAATAACTAAAATCACGTCGCATATGAAAAATGTAGGCAATATCATTACGCTCTTATTTATTTATATTATATTTAACGCGAGTGTGGCTTGGTGGTAAAAACGTCAGCTTTTCAATCAGACGGCCCCTGGTTCGATTCCAGCCTTTGTCTTGTTTTTTCAAGTTATGTGTGGATTTGCACTCGCTTTACGGTGAAGGAAAACATCGTGAGGAAACCGATATGTTTGAGGACCACAATATCCGAAGACGTGTATCACCCGCCAATCCGCACTTGGCCAGCGTGGTAGATTACGGCCTATATCTCTCTCCTAGTGAGAGATGACCCTAAGTCCCAGCAGTTAACGTATATTGGGCTGCTTATGGTTATTTATATCAGCTCTAAAACCACCTACACATACATATCAATATTTATCGTGATTTTGGTTATTTTGTCTGTGGTTCAGAGTGTGCCGTCTCTTTCTAATCACCAAAGACAAAAAGAGACAGAGCTGCGTTTAATTTGCTTAGTTGTGTTTACGCCAGAATCACCACCGTTGGCGATTCCTCGGTAGATTCACTCGAGGCGATTGTTTGTAATCGCCGCGGAGGGTCCAGAGGGAAGTTAGCTAATGGACCTCTGTTACTCACGCTCCCTCGCTGGAATTACGAATTTATCTTGCCGTTGCCTTCCAACTTGGTCTCGAAACCCTGCAAGGATTAAGGGAAAATATGAATATTAAAAATAATATATAATCTTTTCAGGCTAAATTGTGGCATTCTATGTATGTGTGTGGACGGAACTCCAGTAACTGACGAGTGTTTTTTAAAACTTTTATTGTGTTGAGAAGTTGATAACTTTATATCTATACTAGCTGACCCGGCAAACGTTGTTTTGTCTTAATAATTATTTCTAAATATACAGTAGCCGATGCTCAGAACTACTGAATACGCATATAAAATTTGGTAAAAATCGGTCAAGCCGTTTCGGAGGAGTACGGTAACTAACATTGTGACATGGAAATTTTATATCTTAGAAGATGTATTTTTAAGGCGAAGTTAAGGGCAAAATCTTGGTAGCACAGTTATTTTGCTATAAATCGTAAACGGATAAAAATGTCTAAGAAATAGCTAAAAGACACACAAGACTTTTGCACAATACGCCCCTAGCGGGATGTCAGTGCAGGTCTCATCACCCCCACTTCAAATTAGAATTAGCTAAAAGACCGTCCAAAGAACTACTTTAACGATATTTTTACTTATTTTGGTACCAATCAGACTTATGAATTAGAAATAAAACTTGTTAAAAAATCTTAAATTAAGTTTTTTGAACCAGTTTTTTTTATCATATTGATTTGCGCTTTTGTGTTTTCTAATACCAAACTTCAAATAGCTAACAAAATATCGGCGTGGCCAAATTTATTTTTAGCTATTATTGGTTACACCAATATTTTGAGTATATGTACATAATTATACCCGTACTACATATTTTTGTCGTTAGGTGTAAGAAATAGAGGCGCAGGAGATCCGACTTTAGAATATAAATTAATCAGTACCTGTTTGACCGAGCTTTGCTCGGTTTTTTTTTAATATGACATTTTCTAAAAATGATTCCTAGCTAGATCGATTTATCGCCCCCGAAACTCTCTATATACTAAATTTCATGAAAATCGTTGGAGCCGATTCCGAGATTCCAATTATATATATATATACTAGTTATAGATATACAAGAATTGCTCATTTAAAGATATTAGAAATGTTTGAATGATTTTACGAAAAATTTTAATATCTTTTCTGTTAGAAAAACTTCTAATATATTTCTTTATTTCAGTCTTGGATAGACAAGAGCAATTCGTTAATTAAATTAAATTTTGAAGTTGTTTTAGATATTAAATCTAAATCTTCAACTGTAATAAAGTTTTGTTATTTAAAGTCTGGCTTGTACATTTTCTTGCGAACAGATCTGAAGGGTTCCTAGATTAATACTTCCAAGAAAGGCCTCGATATACTTTAATCAATCGAATTGTTGTATTGAGGCGGACTCTTGCCGATATCGACACAAATAAATAAATGATACTGGAATAGATTTTACCAGCTTTTCGTTTTTGCTACCGTGGGTCGAATGACACGTTAAATTGTAGGTCACGGCTGTTATTAGTACAAGCAGTCGTTAAGTCTCATCAGAGGCCTTCGGGCGGCTTGAAAATTCTCGACACCAGCTTGACCTCTTAGCTCAAGAAATATAATATTACTAATGCGAAAAATTCTATTTGTTGTTTATGTTTGTTACTTCTTCACGCTCGAACTGTTGAACCGTTTCGTAGTTTTTTGTATTCTTTCTTTTATATTTAATTTGTTATAATATACCGTGGGTCAGATGATACGCTAAATTGTACGTCCTGGCTTTTAAGTCTTAGTAATATAATTCGTAAAGCCAAAAGAGGTCTTCGGGCGCCTTGAAAACTCACAACACCAGAGATTGGTCACTCAGCTCATACGACGAAGAAGATTTGTTATAATATATTTGTCTTAATTAATAATGTTCTTTCTTTCGATGTGATTTGTCTGCTATAAGGCACACATGCATCAACTTCAATTCATTGTTCATACCAAAGAAATAGGAATAATGCATTTATATTGTTTAAATATCTTAAAAAATTAATTGTCTTTGTATCCCTTAAGCCACTTTAGTTGCAGCTATATCAAGTAGGTATTAAGTGAGAACTTAGTTTTAAGTTTCCAAAACAAACTTCCGTGCTACAAGTTAGTTTGGCTTAACTCCGTGGAGTTTATAATCCTTGTCATAGTGAGGTACAAGTATAACTTGTACAATAAGTGCTTTCGATCGATAGTTATAATGGCTGGTAGATTGTGCGACTTGCCTGGGATAATACATTCCCGTAAACAAGTTTTTGTTCATCATCATCCACAGCCTGTAGCTCGGCTAGCTAAGGAGATCCGACGTGATCATCGAAGCTAAGCAACGGTCGATGCGGACAATTTTTGGATGGGTGACCATGCACAAAACTGCCGTTTTTTCAAGTGGCATTTTCATCTGGGCGTTACCGTGGGTCGGATGACATGTTAAATTGTAGGTCCCAGCTGTTAACCGTAGTACAAGCAGTCAGAGGCCTTTGGTCGGCGTGAATAACTCATGACACCAAAGCTTGGCCACTTAGCTCATACGAAGAAGAAGAAGATCCATTATATCATCCATGATGTTAAAGCGGCACCATAGATACATAATCTGTGAAAATGACAATTGTATATTTATCATGGTTCATGAGATACAGGCGATAGACGGGCTGGGAGGCCTTAGTATTAGAGTTACGTTAGTACCCTTTACTGAACCCTAAAATCGACGAGTAGCTTTGTACGTAGACAAGATTATCACATGCGCAAGAACCTTCTCGCCATGTTATTGTTTCATCAACCCTCCACCCTTTCAGAACTACGAGTAATATTATGTTTGACCCGAGATTTGCTCCGACCGCTGCTCACAGCCTCAAGGCCGATGGTTTTTTTTTTTTGTATGTTCGTCAGGCTTTCCTCCAACACATTTACGTCGGAGACATTGTACAACAAACACTTTTCACTCACAACAGTTATTGCGAAAAATACTTTAGGCCGATGGTTTCATCCCACTGACCGAGTTACGTTTCTCATGTAGATTGATATTTATAGAATTGATCTATGGTCTATAGAGTTACTAGCTGGATTATTTGGAGTTGTATTTTTAGTGCCATATTATAAAAAAATTATAACACAAAAATTCGGCAAAAAAAGTTACGGTTCAACAACCCTTATCACTTAAGAGTATGGAAAATAGATTGTAGCCGATTCTCAGACCTACTGAATATGCATATAAAATATGGTGAAAATCGGTCAAGCGATTTTATAAAATTTATAAAATTGATCTATGGTCTATAAGTATTACTAGCTGACCCGGCAAACGTTGTTTTGCCTGAAGTACAGTTTAAAACACTATAATTGATCAGTTATCGAGCGGGATGAAAAATGATTAAATTACTAAAATGGCCATAAAAAATAGGTGATGAAAAAGTAAAAATTTATAGTTGTATGTATTTTTAGTGACACATTATAAAAAAATAAAAAAACTGAAAATTTTGGAAAAACAATTAAGTTTGAACAACCCTTATCACTTGGGGTTTGGAAAATAGATAGAAGCCGATTCTCAGACCTACTGAATACCTATGCATATAAAATTTGGTAAAAATCGGTCAAGTGACCGGCGGCTTCGGGCGATTTGAATCTGGCAAATGTGCGTTGTCATAAGACTTCATATTATAAACACTTCTAAATTATTATTTTTTTTGGCTATATATAAGGCTTATCAATAGCAAAAATCTAGCTGGTTTTCGCGACATTATTCAAAGCTATATCTTATTTTTAAACGAACAGCTCGCGTGCATCCCTGACACTAGTATTAAAAACTATCCATCCAATGCATTAGAAATACTACTTCATAACGAACTATCGAAGTCAGAACAGACAATTAATCTTGAAAGAATAACACATGTATATACAAACTTGCCCTCTTAATATTAGTGGTATAAAGATATCGTCAAACTATTTATAGCGGTGCTGGCACTTAGTATCCGAGTACATATTTAGGTTGACTATCGAAGTGTGAAACAGAGATTAGCGCGCAACGTGCCAAGCTTTTGTGGTTTCCGCGCCATTTGGTCTGATTGGCCGCCGGGGCTCGTCAGCTCGCCGGTTTTACAAACTTTGTATTCACCAAATTTACAAAGATTCAATTAATCAATATTTAGGAGCTGGGCTCTGACTCCGTGGAGATTTTTCCAGATAGTTATATCAACGGCCAAATCCTTGACCTGTGATACGACGTGACTTTCGTCTTCTCCTCAATTTGGTCTAACCTTGATGATCTTCCTTTTCCTCTCCTTGTTTTAATATTTTCTTCTATGATGTTTTTACTTAAATTGTCATAACCTATTGACTCAGGCGTTATTTTGCGGAAATCCATTATGGGCAGAAGAAAATATAAAATATTTTTTGTAAAAACTGTGTACATCCGCTGGAATGTCATTGCGGAAGTACGTTTGTTGGTTGATTCTCGTTCTCCCTTACCTGCGTGTGAATATTGGGCAACACCTCCAAACACAAGCATCGTCATGGTATCCATAACCATCGACAATGTTATTCCGCAAGTTCCTCGTATTACTTCGCTCTTTTGACAATTCTTCGAAAATGTGAAAATATACTAATACTCGTAAATACATACATTTATAGAGACAAAACTCTTGATATTGTTCATTCTTCTGTGATATCTATATAGCTTATAGTAGAGTGCTTAGCAGTTGTCTATATGAGACTCTGTATGGATTCAGTCCGCTTCAGGTTTCCCTAGAAAGGTAGTATTATGTGAATGACGTCATTGATGCCCTTGAACTACCAACAATTCCGGGTTGTTTGATTTAGTTTTGTTTTAGGTGGGTTTGTTAAGTTCTGATTTCAATGTACTTAACATGAAAACTGTGATGTAAATAAAGTACTCATATGGCAATCAATAGGCTTGTTTTTATCGTTATTATCGTATCTTGGATCAATACCAATATTATAAAGAGGAAAAGTTTGATTTTTTTTGTTTGTTTGTTTGACGTAAAAAGGCTCCAAAACTACTGGACCGATTTAAAAAATTCTTTCATTTTTGAGAAACTACATTATCTCAGAGTAACACAGATATTCTGTTTCTCTTTGCAACTAATATTATTTTATAGCGATCTGCTAGTAATTTATATACAGACTTGGCTATTTTAAAGCCAAAAATAATTAGGTGAAATTGGGTGAAGAAAAAAGTCCGAATGTCATTAACGATATAGTCTTTTAATCTCGAATTTCTCTCTAAGAAAAGGGCAAATTACCTGCCAAAAGAATTCAATTTATTGCTCGCAGATTGTGTCTGTCAAATGTCTACTTAGGGCTTCCCATTGCGAGGCCGAGGGAAGAAATGGTGGAGATTTCTTCAAGGTTTATGTGATGATACAATGGAGATAGGGCGACGAGGTCAATGCTGCGGCTGGGGGTTTTATTGCTACTGATGACCGCGCCAGTTTGTTTGATGTTTCGATTCGTGATCGGCAAACACATTGAGTTAGTATTTGATAGCCTATTTGACTCAGGCGTTACTTTGCTGAAATCCATTGTATACAGAAAAATATTTAGTGTATTGTTGTGATAAGCGGAAGTACACTAAATACTTATTAATATTAATAGATTTTCTTATATTTATGATTTCAAGTTAGAATTTGCGGTATTTTTTTTAAATCCTAAAGTTTTCTACGCTTGTAAGAAATTTTAAAATTGCATGGCGAAAGAGTATATCTAGAGCTCGACTGGCTAGCAAACACCATCAAGTTTAAAGTCTCCATATATATTTTAGACGTTTTCTTCTTCTTGTATGAGCTAAGTGGCCAAGCTCTGGTGTCGAGAGTTTTCAAGCCGCTCGAAGACCTCTGATTTGGCTTAACGACTGTCTGCACTAAGACTAACAACCGGGACCTACAATTTAACGTGTAATATTCCAGACTGCACATGCTTCACTTTAGGCTAAAGTAGTTAAGCGCCCACCTAGTCAAAAGTTGTAACGTGTTAAAAAAAATTCGTTGTCGTATACAAAGCAATGTAGCGTGTAAAGATTATTTTGTTTGTGTTAGATTAACTTCACAAACTTTATATTAGGTAGTAGTTGTGATCGTGACCTGATAACGTGACCCTTCAGAGTGTCAAGCGCATTACTGTCACGTAAACGAAAGACGCTATCACTGTGTTAGTTTTTGCTTTATGTGATATAGAGGCTAACCTTCAACGACCTATAGCTCGGCTAGCTAAGGTGATCTGATGCGATCATCGAAGCTAAGCAGTGGTCGATGTGGACAGTGTTTGGATTGGCGACCATGCACAACACTGTCGTTTTTAAAGTGGAATTTTCACCTGGCTACCATGGGTTGGATGACACTTTAAATTGTAGGTCCCCGCTGTTAGTACAAGCAGTCGTTAAGCCATGTCAGAGGGCTTCGGGTGGCTTGAAAACTCGCGACACCAGAGTTTGGTCACTTAGCTCATACGATTAAGAAGAAGAACGGCCTATGCGTTTGAACAGTTCTTGACGGATTTTAAAATACGCTGTGACATGTGGTACGGTTATCTAGTAGCTTTATATACGTAGGTTTATTCTTATTAAGGTTCATTTTTATATTTGATTTTTCGGATTCAGATTCACAGCTAGTAATAAAATAAAAGTTAAGCCACATTGCAGTAGTATTTCACATACATTATTGTACATATATAGTATGCTAATAGGCGTGGGACGCAAAAAGTACGACAAATCCAATTAGAACTATCGATCTATATTAAAGCTAGACAGTTAGCATCGATGATAATATCCCGCTTGATGGCCGATGTAAGCATGTCTCATATTAGCGCTGTTTACCTCTGTGGTTTAGGGACGAAGTGCGAGCAAAGGATAGAGCTATAATATGCCCATGCGATAGAGCAGGACGGACTAAAAAGTTTCACGGGGTGTCGGTGTATTAATTTTCGCGTGTTCATAACTTCTGTAGTTCCAGGTATAGTTATTTACGAGCTTACCTGTAGAAAAAAATTCTAGCTTTCATTATATACATAGGCACAAAATGACTTAGTGATGAATCACTTACTTGTTTCGGAAGAGGTTTAAAGCTTAGCGCCATCACGCGGTATTTTATCATTGACCGCTAAGTCGGCGGATCCATTACCCGAGTCACACGCGGCACGGGGACCTATTAGCTGTTCCAACCTCATATTCAATCACATACACAGCTGTAGTGTTTATTTGTAGCGCTCGTAGCTCGCCTTACTTAGGCGGTCTGACGCGATCATCAAAGTCAAGCAGCGATCGTTGCGGGTAGTCTGCGTATGGGTGACCTTGTAAAATGCTGTCTTATTTCATTGAATGCTTGACTAAATTTACCTAGCATATGCGGGAACGTAATATTCATCATAATGTAAACAGTTTTAACGAAAATACAATCAACTGAAACACAAATACATGCAAACTACAAGACCACTTAAATTATACGGTATTCATTTTCCAATCAAGCGGAGTAGTGTTGTGTATACATCGGTGTTGCATGCAATTAACCGACTTCACAATAAGGAGGTGCTCAATTCGAGCCTATGTTTTTTTTATGTTTGTTACCTAACTCTGTCATTTAGATATCGATTTTTAAACATTCTACTTTTTTTGGAAAGGATACTCGTATCTTTTTATATATTTTCTTATTTCTCCTTCTATTTGTAAACCGCAACGTCATGAGCAGAATTGTTGCAGAGTGATCTGATTTCTTTTTGTCCTATGACCCCGTAGTCTTAAAATTGTGTGGTCTGATCGGGCTATTTTGGCTCTATTTTAGCTGACACAGCTTGCCTGGTGTTATGATACACTATGGTCTACGCTTATCTAGAAAATGCCTTCTAACGCTAGATTTGAAGACCCCTAGTTGGTACTTCTCAGGAAGCAGAGATCCAGGAAGATAATTCCAAAGCTTTGCAATCCTCACAAGAAAGGTCGAATCAAATCGGCTTGTGCGATACTTTAAGACTTTAGCTGGTATAACGATGTCTTTTCGCTGAGTTTCTGCTCGTTCTGTATTATAAATTCATCGAAATTCTATTTTTTTTTAATGGAAGGAAAATTGGGAAACCCAATTTTTAACTGTTCACTTGTTTGCTAAGAAACGTTGTCTGGTTTTCAATGCAGCGCCGCGACAGACGTCTCCTCTGTTTAGTGCAAAACATTTACATACTGTAATCACATTTAAATTGCATAACTAATGTGGTTATTCAAAGTTAAAACATGAGTTGTTTTACTTGTTTTAGTGTTGAGCTTACAACGAGATTGGATGCGAGAGTGCCTCGCTTGGCTGTTTTGCTGTTTTACATTACTTTTGAATATAATGTAATGGATGTTTAGCCTCGACTTAGTGGAAAGACGAAATCTAGTGTCGTGACATTTTTACAAGCGAGTGTGGCTCGGTAGTAAAAACGTCAGCTTTTCAATCAGACGGCGCCTGCTTCGATCCCAGCCGTAGGGCTGAAAATGACTTGTTTTCAAGTTATGTGTAGATTAGATTAGGTAGGTTTTACGGTGACGAACCGTCAGTGCTTGCGTATAGCAAACAAAAATAGGTACTTATTAACAAATCATGATTAGGCTTACGTTTGACCGCAGCTTGCCTGATCTTAAACTTTACTGTGGTCTAAGATGTATGACGCTTGACTAGCAGAAACCTATTTACTCTAGAGAACTTGTTGCTATACGTGATCTAATTTGTCTAGCTTTGATATCGACTGGTTTCATGTCGCCAAGGGCCTTTGACATGTCTTAACCTTAATCACAGCAGTAGTTAAAGGTAGTTCTATTTCCGCCATGTTTGTAGGGGAAGTGATCGTAAATATAGCCCGAGTATGGTGGCATTATGCGAGTGACGTGAATTGTGACGTCACGCGGTGGACAGCGGCCAGTCACGTCCCAGCCGTCCCAGCGGACACACGTCTGGCGGGCTCCGAGGTCAACAGGAAAATTAAAATAGTTTACAATCTACTCTAATAAGTTTCAGTTTTGATCTCGGAACAAAACACATACTTTTTCTGCAGTTTCAGATAAAAATAGTGATTTTCTACCAATATACCATAAATTTCCCGCTTAAACAAAACTTTTCCGAAGTGCTAAGGGAGTGTTGGGACCAAGTGAACCTTACAGCAACAAGTTGAGCCGAGACGGGACCAAAGTGCGTTGAAGTCTTCTATACTGGGATCGATAAGAACTAATCTTGAGACGTTCTTAAAAAAATATACAGTGATAACATAAGTATTGTCAGTGCTTTGCAATATACAAATTATTGAGATCTAAAGTCTGAAACTTAACTTGCCGCCGTAAAGTGGATGTGTCCCAAAAATATAGTGAATTTTGTAACCCTCAGTGACCAAACTTTATGGATTTATCAGTTATAGCACCTATTATAAAGTGCGGTGACAAGTATGGTGGCCATAAAGTTATGGTAGTGTTGCCTTGGACTGCAGTGCTAGAGTAGCGTGGTATGGTGACCATGGGCATCATCATAGGGACGTGCGTTCCGGACGCGGAGCAAGACACCGGGCCATACGGAGCCCAGGTTCGACGCCCGCCGAGGAGGATACTCTATGGTAATGTTTATAGCTTTATGGATTTGAATATTCTTGTTTTATTGATCAAAGCGTTGTATTGAACGACTGCATTATATCAACTTCAACTGGCCAAATTATTATTAATAATTAACATATTATTAATAAGAAAACGAACAGATGAAAACTAATTATTATTAATAATTATCATATTATTAATAATTAGTTTTCATCTGTTCGTTTTCTGCGTAGTGTCGATGGTACACATTTAAACTTAAAGAAGAAGGTCGGACCGTATGTATGTTGGTATGCACGTAGAGGCCGGAATTTAGAATCAATATTTTCGAAACTTTGAATATTGGTGAAAAAAAACTTGGGGAGTTGTTCTCGTGTTTTTTTTATCCAACTTATATTGTCCCACTGATGGACAAAGGTGATGATGATAAGTGGAAAAATATCAGTTAGTCACTTAAGTACTTTGATTTTTAATTTGTATTACATGAATTAAGGTTATGCGTGCAACCATATGCAAATAGATCCACTTGTTACGACTAATATAACTTGATTTAATAAAGAAAATATTCGCAAATTCGTTTCTCTTACTCTCTCTCATTGAGTTAGCAAGTCAAATCTTTGGAGACCTCGTTGGCGTATAGGTTACCATGCCAGACTGCCAATCAATAGGTTCCGGATTCGATTCTCGGTACGGCCAACATCTTTGTGCTTAACTAAATTTGTTGGCTGTGGGTCTTGGTGATGAATATGTATCTATATAAAATATGTATGTATATGTAGTACATCAGTTGCGTTAACAACCATAACACAAACTAGAAATGGTTCAGTATAAAACCAGCCGTATGTTTTACTTATTGAAGCCAGTTATATATATATATAAGGTTATGTCTTACTTCACCACAGTACTTGGTCCGTAATACAGTTAATCGATGTTTGTGTGGAAAGGCCTCGAGTAATTCGATTCCGTGACTAACCACTATAGCTCCCTGCTTGCATACTACTGCTATAATTCAGTCTAATTCTTCTGTACATACCTACATACATATAAGTACGCGCAATTACCTTTACTTATACATTTTATATATTTATTAATCTTAATGTATTTTATTTTTCATTTTAGATGATTTAGAAGCTTTTCATAGTAAATTTTACCAAAATCGGTCTAGCCGTTGAAGCGTGAAGTAGTAACATAGATTTTGAAGATATTTGCGTATCCCACGGGAACCACAATTGTTTTCGGGATAAAAAGTTGCCAATGTGTTAATCAAAGTTTAACCAAAAATCGGTTCAGCCGTTTGAGTTTGAAGAAGTAACAAACATACACACTTACACAAAAGCTTTCGCATTTATAATATAAGCAGGGTAACATTTCGGAGAGTGCGCGTCTGAATTACATCAGCTAATTCCTCCGGCCCCTTTCCATTATCGGACGAGCAGGGAGACGGCTAGGAGGCACCGCTATACAGTTGAAGTTCCAAAAATCCGTACGAAGCGTTTCGCTTCCACATTTATTGTGCGGACCATTAAACTGTGGAACTCATTGCCGGAATCCCTGTTCCCTCTGAACTATAACCTTACTGTCTTCAAGGCGAGAGTGAATCGGTTTCTTCTAGGCAAGCGCGCTCCACCCTAGATCGCAAAACCTTCGTCCTATTAGTCGGCATCGAAGCACAAACGTTCAAATCACAATTTCCTCACTCCTCCAGCACATATATAGGTTCTCGTAGACATGTTCCGGGATGTCGCGCGAGATGTGGGCGCCGGAACCATCGCGAAGCTTGTTAGCTTCCTAGTAGTCAGAAGTCGGGACTTAGTATATTTTATATACCTACTAAAAGACTTCATATTTTTCTTAAGATATCATGAAACAGAAGAACAAAAACAATGGTGGCGATTCAGCGGCACACACGACTAAACCAAATTTAAAGAAGCCCCGCCTCTTTACATCTTAGGTGGCCAGAAAGAGACGGCACGCTGTGCACCATAGTCAAACCAACTAAAATAACGTCAAATGTAGAAAATATAGGCGACTTTAGTCCGCACTCATATGTCATCACCTCTAAAACTGCCTGCACATTCCATATTTGACGTGATTTTAGATGTTTTGTCTGTGGTCAGAACGTGCCGTCTCTCTCTGGCCACCATGAAAAGAGACGGGGCTTCTTTAAATTTGGTTTAGTCGTGTGTGCCGCTGAATCGCCACCATGTTTAAGCGAAATTACTTAAATAAAACTGGTGTTGGATGAAAATCATCCCAGGTTCTTCCATAAAATTTGTGCCTATTTTTAAGAGATAGTACTCCCAAGGCTCGCCACTTGCCCTGATGCGTCTAAGTAAAGGTACGCCGTCCACAGTTGTTACCTATTTTAGAAGAGATTGTGATTTTTTTATGTGTTTTGTGATTATGTAATGTTACTCGGCAGATTGTGTGCAAATCCACTAGCTCCCATAACTACCAAATTCGAAGACCTATGTCATCCGCTAACCAGCTTTTGCCAAGCATGGTGTATCATAAGCCTCTATCTCTCTAATTCTAATGTGAAGTGGGGGGAAGGGGTAGAAATATCTCTCTCGTCTTGTAAAGAAATATTTATACATGCTTAAATAACCCGTTCAGGTGCAATAGAGGAAAACGATAAATAATGTTATTTATAAAATCATGTCAATCAAACTTCTACGTTTACTGTTCAAGTCACACACAATCAACCATAGAGATCTCATACCATCGATTCTCTATACCTTACTCGTCCACAAACAATGCGAGGGCATTAACAGTAACCTATTCCATGTATAGTCCATGTTAGAGTGGTATCAGCATTCCTCCGTCCATACAAACAGGCGTAATTAAGTGATTCCGTGTGTGTCCGCCGCAGCACTTGCTAACCCCGGCTTTATCCACACCGCATAATTAAATAGTCTCTCCACTCGCGCTGAATTAAATGAACCGCAATGTTTGCTTATTTTGGTCGTTTTTAAAATATAATGTTGAGTTATTTACTTTTTTGGCTCGAATGTCGAATAAGCGATACCTAAATAGAGGTGTAAATCACAAATCAAATATTTATTTTCAGACAGCTTTTAGTAAATAATAATAAAATTCAAAAATGGCTGAGATCAAACAGGAGTTTGATTTTAAGGGATGGGATGTATTTTATTCATACTTAAATCTTAGTGTAGTAAAAAACTACAAAAATATATAAGAATATTCTTATTAATTTGTAGTAATTCGGGCAAATAATAAATTAAAATCAAAATAAGAATATACGAATGTTCTAAAAGCTTATCTTTTCTCTTGTTGAAAAATTTATTTATTGTCCATTCTTATCACTACTAATAAATGTCACAATATCAGATTTATCACAAATATAATATCAATGTCAAAAACTTCGAAAATAAATTCCAAACATTTTTGTCTTGTGTTAAAATTATTATAAAAACTATTCTAGTCTAGCCTTTTTTTTTTACGAGGGAATAAAATCTTCATAGACAGGCTGCATTGGAATGCAGTCGGGGTATGTGAGATTCCTACTCTCTAAAAGTCCCCCTCGGTAGCCATCCCAGTCTTTTTTTCGTGCGGAAATGCATTTACACATCTCCCGCCACAAGCCTGGACGAGGCGGGCGGTGTATGTCGGGCTCGAGGGCCAGAGGGGCCGTCACTATCGACTACAACCTCACGGTGACCCATCTCACGACGGGGGCAGGGATACAGGACCGCTTCGCGGGAGGCCATTCCAGCCCTAGTCTAGATTTATAGTAACTTAACAATAAAACGAGTATTTATAATGTACTTTGCCCAGCTTGGAAGTTAATTTGAATTCTACGTGCATTCACAGGAAATGAGAGCAGAATGCAAGCCGGCTGCCTTATTAGCCTCTACCGCGGTAGGCTAGCCAAGGTCTGCTGATACTACCTCATTAATATAAAACGAACATGGTCACATAGTGAATGGGGCAATAAAAATAACCTCTGTTCGCAAATAATACTTGAAATATACATTTTAGTATAATACTTTGTACTAGAACTATCTAGTTTTTCCCAATCTAGAACTTTTGTGTCTGACTGTAATGTTATAACGCCTAGTTAGAATAACTAATGGTGCTCTAAAACTATTAAGCGCCAAAATGTAATGCCAATTTAACAAGTATTGGTAAAATGTTAATACTATCTGGGACAATATAGTTTAGATAAAAAAATACTATCTACGTAGCTACTAGTCAGTGTACAGAGAACAAATAATATGAAGATGCGTCACGATTAGTGTAGTAATTACGTTATAAAGAAAATATCTAAAATAATAAAAGATCGTAATGTACATATTCTAAATGACTGGAAGGCCTCCATGGCACGGCCTCCTGCTTGAGAGTTAGTGAATAAGTTTAAATGTACAATTGAAACCGAATAAAATATTTACATTTTTTTTTAATTTTCGTGTCTAAATTCAAATTAACTTACTATTTTGCTGAAAAAGTCATCATTCTAGGGGAAAGATTTCGCTCGTACATGTAACAAATTCAAATCGACTCCTCCCCTTATCATCACGCATTATTTCCGTCATTACTCTTGCTGTTATCACGTATCGTGTCGGCAACATTTTTACTAACGAGGAAAGGCTGAAATATCTTCTGTTATCAGCCGGTAACACGGTGACGAGGCACTACTAAAGGGTTAACGGCAAGTGCCACGGTTTAGGGCTTTACGAAACGCTCTAGGTTGTTTAGGAAATAATCTAGAACGAGCAAATATTGGGAGCAAGGAAGACAAAGAAGAAGCTTAACAGGCGAAACTGTAGTTAGTGATCAAGCGCAAGCCCATATAATGTGAAAAAGCTCCTAATAATAGTAATGTTAATTTAACAATAAAAAATCATGGAAGGTGGTGTGGACTTCCACAAAAAGAGTTTTTTTTTCATTCGGGTGAAATGTCATTACAACAACTATCACACAAAACACCTTTTTTCAACAAAGAGTGCCTCTATCGGCGTAGTGTTATTCATTCATAGTGGTTTTTAAGTCATCACAAAAGTCTTTGATAAATACTGATAAAATAACATCAGTAGGCCCTCTGCTAAGGCCACTACCCCTTGAATCAGCAGTCGGCCCTAGTGATTGGAATCAACAAGTGGTCGCGTGTCTCTACTGCCTCTACTAAGAACGAACGTAGCCACTGGTTGGGGATATAAAATCGTGTTACAATGTCCTTGGAGATATTTTTAGACAAGGTTTAAAGTTGATAACAAATATTGAGTTAGGGATAGCGGGTAGTTTATAACAGGGGTTGTTTTGAATTATGACATTTGGGAAATACTACGGCACGATTCAAACGCTAAGCAATGACGTCACAAGTGGCAGTTGGTACAATTTACGTAATATACATATATAAGCTAAAATATAACTCTTTTCATATTAAATTTAAATGGTAATTGATAAAACAGCATTTATTTTTCGTCTTCCAGCTTATTTCAAGATAAAAAAGGGGAGTATGTGCTAATCCACGGCCTTAGATAAATATCAAATTTCAGCGGTTCAGTCAAAGCGTGAAGAAGTACCATAAACATACACAGAAAAAATAACGATTAATGTAGAGATAAAGAGCCTCCGAGCGGCTTAAAAACTCTCGACACCAGAGCGTAGCCACTTACATATATTGTTCATAAGAAGAAGAAGAGTACCATAAACATACACAACTTTCGTGTTTATAAAATCAATCAATACAATTCCCTGTTTTATTTATCGATGGTCACCCATCACGCTAACCCTCGTTGAGAGACCACATTATCCTCATGGCAGGTTGTTAGATAATTCTTTCCCCCGGCTGGCTAAACCCTGAGCGAGCTTATCAGGCTTTCCAGGAACGGCAGCCGAGCTTAGATAAAGTCCGGCGAAAGTAATGCGGATTCTCTCTGTCGACATGACGTACCTATTGGCAGTATTGTTGTGCTAAAGTTATGTAATACAAAAACAACAATTTATTAAACGTTATTTCTAAGATAGGAAATATAATAATTTTATTTGTTTAATTTTTTTTTTATTTACACATTTCACATACGGCTGGTTAACCCCATACTGAACCATTTCTAGTTCGTATTATGGTTGCTAACACAACTGATATACTAAATATACATACATACATATTTTATATACATACATATTTAACACCCAGCCAACAAATTTAGTTCAGCACAAAGATGTTAGCCGTGCCGGGTATCGAACCCAGAACCTTCTGATTAGCAGTCCGGCATGGTAACCGGTACGCCAACGAGGTCGTCATATGCAGCATATTATAATTAATACAATATTAAACATGTAATGTTAATACAATATTCTTTACTCCTGACTCAAGTAATATATAACGTGTATAAAAATTAGTAAACAAAACTATGGGAACTGATTAACAGCAATAAAGTCTAATTAATTAATTACTTTTAAATACTTTTATAAATTACTAGAAGATCGTCCCGGCTTCGCATGGGCTTTAAAATAATCTAAAGTGTAAAGAGAAACAAAATATAGCGTATGTTACTCAGGGATAATGTAGCTTCTCAACGTCCAGTAGATTTGGAAACAAACAAACAAAAAATCAAACATTTTCCTCTTATAATATTGGTATACATCATATTTATGCTTAAGAAGTTGATCAACTAAGTAATAATAATTACTACTAATAAGTTACTTTATAATGCCGTGAAACTTCTCGATAGCTTATTCCGGCCCGTAAGTGACTGGTGGCGCCATCTATGCTAATAGATTAAAACTATTCAAAGTAAACTCGAACAGTAATATTTTTGATGATTTTGATTATGTATGTATATAGGTCAGTGGTAACAAACTATTGTATTTCACCGATTGTACAGAAATGTATCAAATTTGAAGCCATTCGGACAATAAAGAGTGCTGGATCTAATTTGGCTTGGAAAATTCCAATGAAATTAATTTAGTATTATTGCCTGAATAAATAATTGTTAAGATTCCATCGGATCAAAGGGTTTAATAGGCTACTATTCAAGTGAAAAACTAGTAACAATAAATGTTACAGTAGATAGACATTGTTTAAGGGTAAGATAGTTTATTTTATTTATTGCCAGTATTATTCACTTGACAGTGTCTGATATTTACTTGACCCCAAAGATAAAACTCCTGCAGACGACTAGACCGTTCTATAATTAATCATTATGTCATTAAAGGCTCGATTAGACTGGGCTAGTTTACAAGCTGCTAGTCGGCGAGTTTTAAAGCTAGCTCGTGAGCATGTATGTTTTTTTCAATCGCATTCGTATATTAATCTATATATATACGTATATGAAAGTATAGTATATAGTAAAGTCACTTATACGAGTAACAATAAAAAGACGGTTTTACTAATTTCTATGTTTTTTTAGATATATCTTCGTTCGGAATAGATGTTTATATTTGCAAAATTAAGACATTGGCATTCGTAGGACATTTTCTAGTGCTCGCCTGGCTAGCAACCAACCTCAAGTTGAAATTATTCCACACATGTTTTCATTATTGTGTTTTTTTTACCCCTTACAAGAAAAATTGACATATTTAAAAAACTAAAAATTAAACAAGAGATTTTTTTTTGATAATTATATTTAAATTTTAATTTTGATAAATTAGGGGGGTAATGTTATTCGCGTCCGTAGGAACTACCTAACCACAACCCTACACGTGCCTCCCGGGTGGTGCTAAATGAATAACAACGCCGGGTCTCGGGCGGCGGTCAACTAACCCGACCATACCGGCCTAATCAGCCTGGTTTATCAGTGAGAATAGGAAATGATTCTCACAAACCGCAACCCTGTAGGTTTCAACAGGATCGGCGGCCTTGGCTTAATTGTCTGGGCCATGAAGAAGACAACTTCTATAAAAAATCACCCCAAGTCTACGGTGAGATCTCGTGCCAAGAGACTGCATGGCTGGTGGGTGTCCAGTCACTAGCGATCAACCTCTACGGATATGGCAAACGTAGTTGTACTCTGCCTTCTTAGGGAATGGCGTCACCCCTAAGTGACCTATTATTTCGTCCAATACTCGTGGGAACAAAATGACCGAAAATCTTAAAAATAAAATAAACCCTACAATGATCCAACAAACTCTACAAGAAAGTATGTTTACCAAAATACGTAGCAACTCACTCGGCAATATATCGCAAGACATTAGTGCTTCAGATATAGCATTTAGTGCTAACGACCGTAAAAAAAACGATTGGCAACAAGACCGAATACCTCAAGCCAAAAGGAAAAGAGTGGAAACCAACTCACCACAGGCAGAAAATGAAAAGAAAAAATCCAACACAACTGCATATTCAGTACCTACACAAAATCAATTTGAAATATTAGACGATGAGAAAGAGATTTCAGATGATAAAGATTCAGTCAAGCCTCCAAAGCCAGAACCAATTTTCGTAACTGGAGTCCTGGATATCACTGCTCTTAGAAAGGAACTACTTAAAATTACAACAGCAGAAAACTATATTATGACAACGCTTAGATCAGGACATATTGTAAAAATAATGCCAACAAGTATAGAAGTATACAAATCAATAAGAGAAAGCTTCATTAAGGACAACATAAGTCACTACACATACATGTTAAAGTGTGAAAGACCCTACAGAGTTGTACTGAGAGGCCTTCATAGTTCAGAAGATACCTCCCAAATAAAAGAAGAACTCAAAGAACTTGGACATGAAGTAAGACAACTGATAAATGTACGTCACCGAATGTCAAAAGAATCTTTACCTTTATTTTATGTGGACCTGGAACCAAAGCCGAACAATAAAGAAATATTCAAACTGAAATTTTTAAATCATACAAAAATATCTTTTGAGCCTCCATACAAAAAAAAAGAAATCCTCCAGTGTAAAAGGTGTCAAAGATTTGGTCATTCCAAAAATCAATGCCACCGACCTTTCAGATGTGTCAAATGTGGAGAAGAACATTCAACAACCAGTTGTACCAAAACTAGAGACACAGAAGCTACATGCGCAAACTGCCAGCAAAAACACCCGGCTAGCTATAGAGGATGTATAAAATACAAACAATATAAAGAACATATACTGAAAATCCAACCGAAACCAATACAGCCCAAGAGAAACCAATACAACCGGATAACGGAAACTGAAAAACCACAGCCCAAGAAATTGAATAACTACAAAAGAACCACAGCAACTTACGCTGAAGTGACAAAAAATACTACAGACAACATAATTTATCCAGACCAATCTCCTCAAATACAACAACTCGGTGACATCTTAGATAAAATGTTCAACAGAATTCAAACCATGATGATAAACATGGTAGACAGCATGATGGATCGGTTTCTCCAAGTTTTAAGCAGCCAAAAGAAAATTTAATCATAATCTCAAAATTATAACATGGAACGCCAACGGTCTAGTTGCACGTAGACTAGAGCTAGAAATCTTTTTGAACATGAAAAGAATTGATGTGGCACTCATATCCGAGACCAGATTCACAAGCAAGAGCTTTATCTCAATAAAGGGATACAATATGTACACAACTAACCATCCATCGGGAAAAGCTCATGGAGGAACTGCAGTACTCATTAAATGTAACATAAAACACCACCCGCTTGAATCCTACTCAACCGACAAGCTACAAGCCACAGTAATTAATGTCAGTGACAATAATTCAGACATTACACTTGCTGCAATATACTCCCCTCCAAAACATCAAATATCGAAAGGAGACTATGAAGTTTTCTTCTGTAAGCTTGGGCGCTGCTTTGTAAGTGGAGGCGATTGGAATGCAAAGCATTCTTTCTGGGGTTCTAGACTTATAACTACTAGAGGCAGACAGCTTTACCAAGCTGTGAGAGATCTTAATCTTGATTGCTTATCCACCGGTGAACCTACCTACTGGCCGGCTGACCCACAAAAAACTCCTGACCTATTAGATTTTTTCATATCAAAAAACGTATCAATTAATAACATCTATATGGAATCAGACTTAGACCTAACCTCAGACCACTCTGCAGTTATTCTTAACTTGAATAATAAGATAGTACTTACAGAAAGACTACCCAAAATCTACAATAAGAAAACCAACTGGAGAAAGTATCAGGATATCATCACAGAGGAAAGTCAGCTTACAATCTCTCTGAAAACCACAGATGAGGTAGAACAAGCTATAGAAGGATTAAATAAATTGATTCATGATGCGGCAAACAGGTCCACACCTCAAAATAAAGCGGGAAGCGCAAAAGAACATGTATACCCAGCATCAATCAAAGACTGCATAACGGAAAGACGTAGACTTCGCTCTGTATGGCAAAACACACATTATCCTGGAGACAAGGCTGCCTTTAATAAAGCCTCACAGCAACTAAAGGCACAAATAAAGGAATGGAAAAATGAGAACCTGCAATCATATCTGGCAAAACTGACTCATACTAGTGCCACAAACCATTCCTTGTGGAAGGCTACGAAAAATCTAAAGCGTCCTCAACAACAAGTAACACCAATAAAAACACAATCAGGGACCTGGGCCCGATCTAACAGTGAAAAAGCTAACACGTTTGCCAATCATCTTCATAAAGTTTTTGAACCACTTCCTAGCAGCTATCAACAGCTAGACAATGAAATACACAAATACCTCACTTCTCCTAATCAAATGTCACTGACTTTGAAGCATGTTACACCACAAGAACTAAGGCGCGAAATCCTAAAGCTCAAGGAAGGCAAGTGCCCTGGTTATGATCTTATTGACGCTACTCTTTTGAAGCAACTTCCAAAAAAGGGGCTACTGCTTATACTAATTATCTTCAACGCGTGCCTGAGATTATCCTTCTACCCAAGTCAGTGGAAGATTGCCCAAGTAATAATGCTACTGAAACCAGGCAAAGCACCCCAAGAGGTAGCATCATACAGACCCATTAGTCTCCTTCCGGTAATTGGAAAGCTTCTGGAAAAGGTCATATTAAATAGAATGAAAGAACATCTAGCAGAGATAATACCAACTCACCAGTTTGGCTTTAGGGAAGGCCACGGTACAATTGAGCAAGTGCATCGGCTAGTTGATGTTATTGGTAGAGCACTGGAAGACAAACAATATTGCAGCGCAGTCTTCCTAGACATTAGCCAAGCATTCGACAAAGTTTGGCATACTGGGCTACTATACAAAATCAAAAGAACGCTTCCACATTCCTTCTTCCCATTATTGAAATCTTACCTCGAAAATAGATGCTACGAAGTAAAATATAATTCCGACACATCTCAAATGCATGAAATTAAGTCTGGAGTACCACAGGGTAGCATTCTGGGACCAGTTCTCTATCTTATATTCACAGCAGATTTACCCACTCATGCTTCGACCACTACAGCGACATATGCAGATGACACCGCAATCTTATCAACACATGAGAATCACGAGGCTGCCTCTGAAATGCTCCAACAACACCTGACTCTGATCGAAACATGGCTGCAGCAGTGGCGTATTAAAGCCAATACAGATAAGTCGGTTCAAGTAACCTTCACACTCAGGAGGAAAACCTGTCCACCTGTAAAAATTGGCAATACTGAAATCCCACATTCAGATGACGCCAAGTACTTAGGAATGCACCTTGATCGACGCCTAACCTGGCGCAAACACATATGGACCAAAAGGAAACAATTAGACTGCAAACTTCGAAGCATGTATTGGCTCATTGGTCGTAAGTCACAACTGACAGAAGCCAGTAAAATGGCTATCTATAAGGCAATACTGAAGCCTGTATGGACTTATGGCATACAGTTATGGGGAACAGCAAGTCATAGTAACGTCGAAATACTGGAAAGGTTTCAAAGTAAAACAATGAGAGCCATGTTTAATATTCCACCGTACATAAGCAATAGATATGTGAACCTAGATTTGAACCTACGAACAGTGAAAGAAGAAATAGAGTCGTACAGCAATAAATATCAAAATAGACTAGACCAACATGTAAATCAATTGGCTGCTGAATTGAGGGGAGTGGGCAGTGTGAGATTCTCTCGACTAAAGAGAAATAGCATACCAGGCTTAGCAATAAGATTTGCGGACAGAAGATGAGTATGGCATCAATGGGTGCTCAGCTCAGCTGAAGATAATTATCCCGATGAAAATCTGACACCATATTAGATTATTGTTCCCTGGGAACAGATTGCTAAGTAGCAGGATATATAAAAAAAAAAAAAAAAAAAAAAAAAATTTTGATAAATAGTGACATCGTGATTGTGTATTTGAAACAGAACCTTATAATGATTGTAATTGAATAAATGGCTTTTTTACTTTTACTTACAAGTATGCATTAGACCAGCAGGTTGCGTAACCCCACGAGTTACCGACACTCTGGCCAAAAGTGGAGCATGCCTAAGCTAGACTATCTGGCTTTCTAAGGAGAATGCTGGAACACACAGGTCCTTGGCGACAGATTAGACAACTTGAGGGTGGTTGCTAGACAAGCGATTTTAAGAAAATGCCCACCATGCTATGGTTTGGCCACCGGAAGCTCTAGTCGTCGCTTTAAAATATGCTGTGCTGACCCCACCGATGTGAGAAAGGGCGAAGTTAAATTAAAATAAGATTTTGGTTGGGAACTAAATGACAAGGAGCGAGTTTCTAAGCTGTTCCCCAACATGGCGGCTTGTTGCGCGTCAACTAGCCCGTGTCATCACGGCCTTAATGCTTAGTTACAATGTAACATACAACATTTGCATATGTCAGTATTAGAATCATATAGATATATGTAAGTAAAATAGTTGTATTTATAAGGTTAAATCCCGAGCTCTTCGAAGTGTGGCCTATTGAGAGTAGGCGGGAAGGTAAAATGAGACACTTTGTTACTAAACCAGCATATCTATCTAACAGTTTGTTCAGTTTAGCGCCTTTTATATATAGTAAAATACCTAATGAAATTAGATGCACTGTAAATTCTCACACGTTTAAATGTAAGCTAAATGCATTTCTTTGTAAAAAGGCCTTTTACAGTATTAAATTCATCCTTAATGATAAAGAAATTATGTAAAATATGATATAAATACCTACGGACTGTTACAATTTTACTGGCTCTTATCTATAAACCCTGTGGGTAGAAACTAGCGGAATAATACTTAATTTAGTTATAAGTTTTGCTTTTTTTTTATGACAATCAATATAATACCTATTGTACCTAACTAGGTACATGAAACTTCATGGAAAATAAATAATTCATTCATTCATTAGAAACCTACAACCTACCTAACCTACCTATACCTATACCAGCAATGTGCATATCATATTTACTGCTCGTGAACTTGGATATGTTATCTAGAGTCGGGTTCAAAACCAGTTTATATTATATAGACCTGTGGAATTGTAACTTGTAAATTATGTTTGTAATTTCGATGTGCGATTTGATGTATGTTTGTAATATACTAATTAAAGTACTCGAGTCGTAACTTAGTCACAATATTTAATACCTAAACTAGTGTATTTTAGAAGCTAGATATCCTAAAGACGAAAGAAAAGAAAATAGTTTTTTATGTGCAAAATCATTTACAAAACATACTCGTAACAATGAAATGTTTATATGTTTGGTACTTTTTTTACACTGTTACTTAGATCAATTGGGTGGAATTTTTTAATGGAGATATAGACTTTGCGTTAACTGAGAGGCTATTTTGAATCATGGTCGAGAGGGGAGAAAGAGTAAAAGTTTGATTGTTTGTTTGTTTAACGCGAATAGACTCCGAAACTACTGGACCGATTTGAAAAATTCTTTCATCGTTGGGAAGCTACGGCTCGGGGAACATTATCCCCGAGTAACATAGGCTATATTTTGTTTCTCTTTGCTATTCACATTATTTTAGAGCCCATGCGAAGCCGGGACGGGATGCTGGTACTTATTATACATAAATATATTTTTTTAATTTTTCTTAACCTCAGGCATGTGATCAAACGCTTTAAAAATACTCGTATATTAAAAAAACAAGCCTGCGAATAATGTTTCCTGTTTGCCTCACATTATGTGTGCACACATTTTCCTCTTCCTGGTTCATTTTAGTTACTTATTGTCTCTTTTTGCATTGTATTTACCGTGTAAATGTACGTTTACTTTTATCATTATTTCCATATATGTTTAATTTATTATACATAAAAATAACTGGACAAGCGCGTGTCTCGCGCATAAATGGTTCCATATTAAAGCTACAAAAAACACTTTTGTTTGTTTAAATTATTTTATTTTAATTTTACCATTTATTTAAAAAAAAAACATATATATTGTGAAATTTTCTAGCGTTTAGTGCAAAAGTTGGTGTGTTTGTTAGGTCTTCATCATTTTCTCAAATTGCTGAATCAATTTTCTTAAAAATTTGTTATGTCGATAGCTATTACCCTGGATTAAACACGTAAGCTGTTGTGTATCCTAGATAAGCTTGCTAACAAGTTAACTGGAATATACACATGTACGTGTATAATGATGAATTAGTGTATCTACTCGTAGTTCGATAACTTATCGTATCACAACAAGCATCAGCTAAAGTGGAACTTTCGTGGACGCGAATGCGGTTTTGTCTGTCTAACGTGTCGGTGTTTACCTCTCCTACTGCAAAGTTAAACCGAACGTTATAAAATAATGCCAAGTGCCAAGTGCGGCTGGCTATCCCTATACTAAACCAATTCTAGTTTGTATTATGTTTGCTAACACAACTGATATATAACATATACATACATAAATATTTTATATCGATACATATTTAACACCCAGACCGACAGCCAACAAATTTAGTTCAGCACAAAGATGTTGGTCGTGCCGGGAATCGAACTAGAAAATATGTTCGTTGTATATGGAGCCCTACATAAATGTTTATTGTACTGTTTTGAATTTTCTGTTTTTGTGCTCGTTATAAATCATCTGTGAATATTTTAAACTGTCTAGCAATCACTGTAGCCTGGTGACAAAAGGACAGCCAGATAGTTTTATCTTAGTAATAGGGTTCGGTTGGTAGTCTTCGGGTAAGGAACCCTAAAATTTACAGGTTAGAGATAGGTCAATTGCAAAAGCGGCTCAGGTCTCGGAGGCGAGCTCAAAACGTAACTAATGTTCTTTTCATTCTGAAATATTACGTAAATACTATCTTCTATAAGATTTTACTGAGAATCTGTTTAAAACTTTAACATTTCACTAAGTTTCAATACAAGTTTATTAAGTTAAAATTCGTTCTCTATAACTCTAAATAATATATGTAATTGGAGTAGTCTATTATCAAAGTTTTACCTCTGGTAAATAGATGTCTGGAATCAAATGAAACCAGTGTTGAAGCATTGTATTGTGACTGTTGTTTGCCTCTCGGCTTCGTCACGATTGTAACAGTTTTCAGTTTCCAAATTTCTTTATTTCTCATTGAAAAAGTGTAACATTAAATTGGCTAGTGTACTTACAATAATATTAACCTAGCAATTTAAACAATGATTCTATAAAAAATATGCACTTCGCGAGGTTACTTAAAAACCTCTTTTAAAGTTTATAAATTGTAATGGATAGTATATAATAAGAATTGATCATGAGCCATTTACTCGACATCTAAATTATCTTATGAACGCTTTAGCAGTAGCAGTGCATTTACTGACTGAAGAGTAGTAACATAATCGGCCTGGAGGCGGTAAATAAAACATTTTAGGAGCTAAGCGTCGGTGCGGGCGAGTCCACAGCCAGCAGCGAGAACCGTCAGGTAGGTAGTGACGCTCGCACTCACGCGCCAGAGACAGCCGCGGGGCGCGCGCGCCGTGCCGCGCGATACCCGCGGTAATACGGGCGGGAGCGGCGCGCGCGCCCGCAGCGGCCGGCCGCTGGCGCGCGAGTGGGGCGACAGTGACTTGCAAGATTCATTGTTCTTACTGCAAAACATAGTGATGGGGTAACTTGTACCTTTTATAAGTGTCGATAAAGCTAAGATTTTTCTTTCTTGATAAACATAGATTTTGAATGAGTTTATTTTTGCTAGTGCGATTTTTAACTAAGTAGAATCTCTCAGCTAGTTTGTAAATATATACATCAATTCTTGGGTAATTTAATTGTAAGTGTAATTTAGTTAGGTTTGTTCGAAACGGAGTGTTGAATGCTATTTTTGCCTCTCGGCTTCGTCACGATTGTAACAGAGATATCGTTAAACTGTGTAATCGCTTGTCGAAATGTCTGTTTACTCTACACTTGGTATAATGAATTAGAACTCAAGTTAATTTGCTATTAGTAGAATGATTAAACAAACTTAATGCTACAATTAGGAACTTTATGGTGAAATTAAATCACCATTGGTGGATAACCCTTTTTTGTCCTCCAGATCGTCCCGGCTTCGCACGAGCTCTAAAATAATATAAGTTGCGCGTTAAAAAAATAAAGCCTTATGCCTTATGCCTTACTCAGGGATTGCTTCCTAATGGCGAAAGATTTTTTTCAAATCGGTCCAGTAGTTTCGGAGCCTATTCGCGTGTCAAACAAAGAATCAAACTTTTCCTCTTTCGATACATATTTAACAACCAGATTATTATATACATATTGGTATAGATTGATAAATTAAAAATCCAAGTAGACTAATTAATCATCTTTATATGTATGTATGTATACTTAAGCTATAGTTAACAAGTGTAGTATGTCATTTTTAACCAGCACTCTTAGTTGTGGTGGTAGAGTTGGTAGCCGCTTTGGTTCCGTTCTCCCCCACCACACTCTTAGGTATACCGATATACATGTACACGAACTCGTTATCAGTGCTGGGTTGGAGCGTGGGGTATGCTGGCGGAGGAGGGAAGCCGCTCGGAGGGCTTCCTGGCGGTGTCGGAAACCCTGGAGGTGGCGAGAACCCTGGAGGTGGCTGAAACCCTGGAGGTGGCGGAAACCCTGGAGGCAGTCCGGGGTGATACGGGAACGGCATGCACATGGGTGCGCATGGCATCGCGCAGGGCATCATGCAAGGCATGGGTGGAGGCGGCGGAGGCTGTGCTGTGGTCGTCGTCTTCTTCTTGCAGGGTTTGATGGCCGGGCACACGAGCGGCGTGGTCGCGGTGGTCGGCGCCGGGGTCGTGGTGGTGCTCTTGATGATGTGGACGATCACTCCCTCGTCGTCCGAGCAGGGCTCCGGCGTGGGGCACCCCTCCGGTATCTCCATGATCACCGGCTCGCCGCTCCGGGATATCGCATGTTCTGCGTGCTGCTTGTCCTCGAATGATATGGAATTGTGATTTTGTCCAGAACTGTTTGGATTGTCTTCGGATTCTGTAAGGAAGTTGTTAATTCCAGCGTTAAGAATGATAGATAACTCTTGAATGTTGTTTTCGTAGCAGTGAACAGTCGTAACATTCACAATTAATATTTGTTAAATATTTTTCACGACTACCCTCAAATAAATCGATTGTAAATTCTTTATCACTTTCTCTTTCGTATCACATTGTGACGTATAAGAAAGAAACAGACGCGTAAGTAACAAAAAGATTTCTCACCTACTCCTTGCTCCGCATCGTTATTCAAGAAATCGTCACTATCCGTGTCCTTATCAGGTTTTACCGATTTCCCCTCGTTTGTAGCCTCTTGTCGACGCTGCCGAGCCATTTCAATCTGGAAGTAATTTTTTTATACAAGGATCGACAGATTGGAGCTATTCTTACTCTTTGAAGTTCAGGAATTTTACTGGTATCATTATTATCGTTAAGCTGCTTTACGTACTCGTACAAGCTGCTTATGTATGCAGGATATTTTCTAGTGCTCGCCTGGCTAGCAACCACCTTCAAGTTAAAAAATCTGTCCGCTAAGCACCTAACAGTGTTTCGGCAGTCTTCTTATTAGCCAGTTATTTTAGAGTAGGCATGCTCCATCTTTGGCCAGGGCGACGCTAACTTAATGTTACTACTCATGCTGGTTAAATGCCTAGCTTTAAAAAAATTGCTCGTATTATGAAGAAAATCTCATATTTGCATGAAAAAAAGGAGCACACTTTAAAACGTTGGATAAAATCCAACGGGTTTTGACGCGTGTAGAGTGCTCCCGTGTCTGGGTGCACTTAAAACACTTTTTTTTACACATATACATATCGACGGTTAAAAGGCAAACTGCGTTAAGCGACAAATATTTGGGTTTTGAGTTATATACATATTTGGAATCAGCGATTTTTTCTGCGTCATCTGAACCCAGTTTTGTTCAATTCTGAGCACTTTTTTGTCGCTTGAGACCATTGCAAAAATTGGCCTATTTTTGGCTTGCATGGTTTAAAGCGACATGGAATTTGATCATTTTCGACACAAATGTACTTCAGCTGTTTTAAATTGTTCTTAATTTCATATACATTGGCACTTAAGCACACTGTTTGAAAACATGAAGTCGGGTAAGATAATTGACCTCGAATTAAAATAAACAGTGATGTCGCTTGAAACATTTTTCTTTTCATTCAAATGAAAGCATCGTGTCGCTTAAACTGTTTCATTCAGAGTATGCTTTAGGGCTATTTGGGACTTAAGCTGGTTTGCCGTGATGTGATATCGATGTCAAGAGTCATATGAGCCTGTTATGTAGTCATAATATTTTTCAATATTGGTCGTTTCAAACAAAACATAAAATACATTTTAGAACTTAAAACATTTTTCAACATGTCGAAAAACGGAGCCTTGGAGGATAATCATCTCGAAATCTACTTTGGCAGCGTAAATAGTGTCGGTTCATTCAAATAAATTTTCTCGCGCACATGTACTAACCTCCAGCGTGTAGCGAGAAACGCCATCTGCACGGGCGCTTCAGTCAGCAGTAATACATCGATGGGGACGGTTGTGTGTACAAGTTTGCTTCGAAGTAAGTATTAAACACACCACACGGAAACAGTATGCTGCTATTCTACTCAAGAAAATATGCTGTTTATAATTTATGTTTTTATGCAAGCATAACAAGAAACCGATTTAGTTTTACATGGGGGGAAGCTGGAGGAAAAAGAGAAGGCGATGAAGTAACCACGATTTTACAAAAGTATATTGCTGATGTAGATTCACGTGGTACGATTAAATCCCCGATTTTATACACAAATTCGTGTCCGGGTCAAAACAAAATCAAAATTGTGCTTGCAGCTCTTCATAATGCACTCTTGCAATCAGTGCATTTAGAGACCGATACAGATGAACTATTTGCTCCCAGGGCATACTGAAATGACGGTAGATAGCATGCATGCTACGATCAGAAATTCAATACGAAACAACATTATATGAGCAATTTATTTTTTTAACGTGAGGTAATGCTTTTACGCATGCCCACCAAACCTGGGGAGGTGGGTGGGGTATGTCGGGCTCGATGCCAGAAGGGCATCACTGCCCACTAAAGCCTCGAGATGGCCTCCTCACCTGAAAGCGGGGTGAGGTTCCGCTCTTTGCATCAACCCACTATCCCGACCACCTCGGCTAGCCGGCGACACTCCTCCTGAAGGGATGACTGCCTTAGCAGTGCACCACTTGTGCACCGCAACCACCTCGGGGACCGTGAGTGCAATGGACGCTGGACAACTCGGGTCCGACGTCCTAGGTCCCCCGCAACGGGTCAGGTCTGTGGCCCCGTCACCTGCCACTACGGCCGCAGAGAATAGGGAGAGTGGCAGATAATGGTGCCACTTCCTTCTTCCTGCAGACCCACCGCGCACGCCATCAACCGGTGGCGACCCCGTAGAGGTAGCGGCAGGTAGGAAGAGCGGCGCATCGTAATACCGACACTTCTCTCCTGCCGTGGCCCCACACCTTTGACTGCAGTGCCTCCATATCCACACCACAAGCCCGCCTCAGTTGCAAAACCCCCTCCGGAACGAAGTTCCGCAACCTACTGGTGCCACTCCATCTAGAACTAGCATGGAGGAGTGAGTGAGTACAAGTCTAGGGAGTGCTGCCCGCCTCAGGGACCTTCTTCGTTTCCCCGTGGGTGACCAGACCACGGTTACTGACCGCCCCCGCCTTGACAATGCGGGGCCCCACGGGGGGATTATATGGGCACCCTCGCAATGGGCTACAGATTTTCAGCTGGCTAGAAAAGATCCATCCTATCCTATCATACCAAGTGGAGACGCTGACTCACTTTGATTTCAAAAATTATGAAGAGATGTCAGACAAATTTTTCAAAGGAAACCTCACAGGAAAGATTAGCAAATACGGGTAGCGACATTTAAAAATCTCCGGGCATAATGACAATTAAAAACAGTATGAAAGAAGATGCAAGAGCCGAGACAATCCCTATAGTTAGACCGAAACCAATAAATGGAAAATATAAATCTATGCTGCCAATAACGTGGTAGTTATTGGCAGCATAGATAAATACAACGAATTGAAAAAACTGTGTTATAATGGTGTAATTCTAAAAAAATTCCAGTTGGAATACACCAATCTGCCTCACCGAATCGGAAAAGATAAACTAATTGATACCAACATAGAAGATGAGGTAGATCAAGATTTATAACTTTTTTGACACCATTGTATGCTGAATATGTAACTAAAATTTAAAACTAAAATATCATACCAGGTTAATTAATGATATTATAGATATTAAGATTAAAATATATATTTTTTTATATAAAGTGATTAATTAAAACGTTCCGTTAAAATTATAACACTCATAAACGCTGTTTTAATGCGATCAGTCATTTATTCAATTCCATTACAGGTTTATTTTTCTTATCGATTGTCATTAAGAATGAGGTTTATCTGACAAGCTTACAAACAATATTGCATTTTAGCGAACTTAAGTCAATCTGGATAGTATGTCCATTGTCGCGTGAGTCACTTTTCCTTTATTGTTTTTAACTCATTGATACACTCTTGCCAATTTAACTCGTTCTATTTTTGTAATGATGTTGAGCTTAAAGCATTTTACTTCGATCTAAATATGAGGTCACCTGCACTTAAACATTTTTTGCTTCGAACTTATTTTAAATCCTGTGGCGGTTCAGTCAGTTATCCTTATCCCTAAATAATGCATTTGGGATTAAGCGACACTTATTTTTCAAAATAATGCTTGTTAGACCACGAAACTTTTGCAGTAGTAGCGTTTGACTAAATAAAAAATACGTTTTTCATCATTCTTTAATCCACCCAGAAATTTCTTAATTATGATTTTTTTTCCGAAATAAAAAACTTTGAATGGCTCTCCTGTAAAGTTCAAAAATTGTCGCTTAACGCAGTTTGCCTTTTAACCGTCGATATAGATCAATCAATACGTTGCACTGTAGATATCCCACAGACTGTAGCCTAAGCCACAGACTATACATACATACATAAGCTGTACACTACAACGCGTTTTTGCGTAAATATAAATACGTCTTACGAGAAGTTTCCATAGAAAGATAAAGGTACCTTAGTCTTGAGCACGTCCTTCCTGCGTTCCTTACATTCCTGACACATGGCGCAGTATATGTCCAGCATCTGACGCGGCTGCGCGCGCGCTCGGCACGCGTGGCACGCCGCGCGGCACTCCACCGCCGCGCGCGCGCGCCCGCACCACTCGCACGCCACTAGTATTGCGACCAGCAACTTACTGGAATGATACATATGTGCTTCATCGTCATCATCCACAGCCGATTCTATCCCACTGCTGGGTATAGGCCTCTCTCCTGTCATGCCATATTATGTGCTATTCAGGTAATCTTCGAATGTATCCGACAATTTTCTTCGGAAAGTGACATGACACCTCCATCAGTTTACGAAGCATGTTACTCGTACAATAGTAGAAATTTAACATTGCTAGAAACAGTGTCTTTAAAGAAAAGTGAGAAAGAATATCAGATTAAATAATATTTTTTATCACTAACGTGTTACTTTTTTTTTGACAAAGCTTGAAATACTCAGTCTATGCTTTCGTATAAAATTGTCGTCACATATTTATGGTGCTGGAAATATTATTATGGATATAAAGGAAGAAGAGCAAGAGGCCGACCGAAGAAGACATGGATAGAGTGTGTAAATAAGGACATTAGAGAGAAAGGAGTGAGTGTAGAGACGACGGCTGATAGAGGACAGTGGAAGAGGAAAATTTGCTGTGCCGACCCCACATAGTGGGATTAGGCAAGGAAGAAGATAAAGAAAATATTATTACGGATACTAACATTACTAAATATTTTTTTCTTCTCGCCAACATGTTTCTATATTTTCCCTTAACTATTATTTTTAAACTTAATTATTTTCACACTTTTTCACATTACGACTAAGTTTGTAATTCACAAAGTATTGAAAAGTCTGTTACAATATATTGTAACATTTTTAGTATAAAAAACTTAACCCTTTGTTTTAAAATCTATTTCATTGTGTAATTAAACTAAGTACGTTCGTTAATGCAGAAATACGATAGTCTTAAAAACTTCAGCGCGAACTTTTTAATTGACGTTTCTGAAACTTGTAATTGGGTTTTAAGATATTATTAGTCTGTTGATAAATATTGAGTTGTTTCTTTATATTTTGTGCGCGCTTTGCTTAACGTCCGAACACGGGGAAACGAGTTGCGAAATGGTTTATTTTACACTTATTCTCATGCGATACAAGTTAATGTTACGTAATGTCGCACGAACGTTTACGATCTGTATATTAAAACAACACAGATTTACGATTGTTTCAAAGTAATTGTGGGGGTTTATTTATTTTGTGCCACAGTTTTGTTGGTTAATATTTAATGGTTACTTTGTGAAATAGCGGTTATTTTTTAATAACGAATAAGCTCACGCTTAACAGCAGCTTGCCTGATGTTAAGCTTAACTGTGGTCCAAGATGAAACTCGCTTGCCTAGAAGGAAACTGTGTACTCTAGATTTGAAGATCACCGAATTGTACTTCTCGGGAAAAAGAGACTCAGGAAGAGAGTTTCAAAGCTTCGCAGTATTCACAACGAAACAATAAGCTTTGTGCGAATCCTCAGAACTTCGACAGTAAATCATTCAATTGCATGCACAAATAACTTCAATTACTCGCAAGGTGGTTGAACAATTAAAACAAGACAATAAAAACCGAGCCCTTCCATGCGGCCGAGCGCGCTAACTAGCAGTTTCCGCGCTTACCTTCCGCCAATTAAGTCCGCCATTCGATTCCCCGTCTACTGAACAACGAGATGCATTTACAACCCCCGCGGCGGGGGAGGGAGGGGTTAGCACTACAACCTCTACAACTTACTCGTACGAGTCAATTACCGCGCGCACCCTCCGGAAATATTTGATTCAATCTTCCAGATGTGACCAGATTGAAACCTCGGGGAAACACTGTAACACGTTGCTTCTCTTAGCGAGAAAATCTCTTGTATGTTTTACACGGCTGGGCTATTAATTCCAGAATGAAGCAGCAGTCAAATATTTTTTTGACGTGACAACGTCTTAAATTAGGTTGCGGCTGGGAGTCACTTATGAAAAAGTGTAACGCCCGGTAACGTTACGATGAGTCACCGAACGAGAGAGAGGCCCGCCGAATGCCTTGCGTCTCTCTCCCACTCAACTATGATCGGTCTGCCGCGCGCGCAGCACGCGGCAGACGTTGTCACGTAAAATCTTCGCCCGTAAAACCGACTTTTCAGGCAACCATTTTTTTTATAAATAAAATTGCGCTGGATCGCAAATCACTTGATGTTAAGTGATGTTGTAATTAGGAATAACCTGTTTTAACACTTTTTGCATATGCCTTTTTACATATGCCTGTACAGTGTAAACTGTACAGGCATATGTAAAAAGGCATACGCCAATCGATTTAACGACAAACTCTCTAAAGCGTCGAAATCAATTGGCTTTAGTTGGTATGGAGAGAATTAGCTTGTATTCCATACAATGCTAATTCTCTCCATTTAACGACACTCTCTATAACGCTATAAAATACGCAGTCCCTTCAGTGTCGTTATATAGAGTTTTCACTGTATTTATATATGAGTTTTCTAACAATACACTAAATGTCTAGATGGTCTGAAAGAATTAAAGTGAACGTACACTAGCTGTAACGCGTCGAATGATGCGAATTTTGAATTCTTATTACTGTCCGAACCTGTGGTTTTTTTCCTATATATTTTTTTACACAGCTAGGCATTTGACCACATGAGTCTAGTCGAGTCTAGATGAGTCTGAGTCTAGTCTGAAATAACTGGCTCTCAAGGACGCATCCTGAACACATTCTATCTCTTACTCTTGGAATCAGATTAATCTGAATTTGAATCTTAAAAAGTTATCTAGAATTTCATTCGAGTTTGATTTTACAAATCTACCAACGCTAGTTTAATATTTTATGTATGAGATAGAACAGGGACTTTGTGCAATTTAATGAACAAAAATAATGTTGCTGCTATTATTTCTCTTTTACAATTATTTATTTAACATGAATGTAAGCGATGAAGCGAGAGATAAAGAGATTAAAAGCCTTTCATTTGTGAACGTTTCCGCCGGCTCTTTGATTAAAATGTATCGGATTCAGTCAAAAGGCATAAAATTAAACATGTCCCGTTAGTGAAGCGCACGATCATTCGAAAACACTTTATTCTTCCAACTTTTCACTCGTTCTCTACGCGACACGAAATGATTTTAATTTTTTTCGCAGCGCATCGCGACGAGCTTTTTCAATTTGGTATATCATGAAATATGTAAATGGGTGTCAGTTCAAGTTTTTTTTTAATGTCACAGTATGATATTCTGTTTTGTGAATGCAAAATCACTCACGTTATTTCATTTTATTTATGTACAGCTTTTATTTGACTTTCGAAATTGTGAAATTCGTTTCAAAAAGTGCTTGAAGGTATTTAAAATTGAAAAGATACTATATAAGTTGTTAGCAAATAATCATTTTGAAGCGATGATAGCTCAGTTGGGTGTGCCGTTGGTTGTGGATTCGATACCCGCCAATGAGCTGGACCTGTCGGTAAAGGTAAATATCTTGAGGAAACCATAGATTTCCTAGTGCTCGACTCGCTAGCTGTTGAACAACAGTTGAAGTTGAACAATCTTTCGTTAAGCACCTAACGGTGGGTTCTTCTTGAGAGCCAGTTGTTGCAAACTAGATATGCTCCACTTTGGGCCAGAGTGTCGCTGACTCGTGTGGTTACGTGCCCTGGTAGAATGTAAAAAAAAACTATGTTTCGGTAACTTTTAATGGATTGTAGGTACCTACGTGTACTAGTAGTAGGCTATACATATGTACGAGTATGTCTTCTTCTTCTCCTTTACCATTTCCCACTAGGTGTGGTCGGCACAGCCTGTTTTTCTCTTCCACGCCACTCTATCAGCCGTCATCTCCACATTCACTCCCTTCTCATTCATATCCTCCTTCACCCAATTCATCCACGTCTTCTTTGGTCTACCTCTACTTCCTCATATGTACGAGTATGTATGAGGCTATATTTATGTGTATGCATCTTAATGTGCATTAACACAATACATACACTTTTAAGCTTAGTTATGTAATTATAGTTTATGTGTCGATGCACAAAAATGTATATACCGTTAGCTCAATAAAGATGTTTTTATATTTATGTTTTATGTATGTATATCGGAGGAAATTCCCCAAGCACGGGCATCCAGAATTAAATTATCCAGCATTTGCGTCACGTTGTGTGGTTTGGATCATGATCGCGATAATATGACCTTTATCTGTCTGCACCTTATATGCTATTCATATTATTCGTCTGGCTCCCGATGCCGGTGTCGGCTTATGATAATTCCAAACAACACGTCGACTATACATATGTGGCTCGAATGCGCATTGTGTTTAACACCTCGGGACTTGTTACTGAGTGAATATACATACATACTTGTGTTCAAGTCTGCTATTACGTTGCTTAACTTTACTGCTGGTTTTGTTAAAATCATAATATCTAAGAGTTTATTTACTTTTTCAGTTTAATATAATTAGACCTTTGAAGATAGACCAGCGGAGTACTTAATCGCATGAGACAGTGACACTGTGCCTGCAGGTGGAGATGCCTAGTCTGGAAATACTAACTCTAAAGGAGCCTGCCGGATTAGACTGTTTAGATTACTCTCTCTCTCTTTTTTGCCTTCACCGTTTCCCACTATGTGAGGTCGACACAGTCTGTTTTTTGCTTCCACACTCTTCTGTCAGCCGTCATATCAACATTAACTCCTTTCTTTTTCATATCCTCTTTCACACAATTCATCCACATCTTCTTAGGTCTTCCTCTACTTCCACTACCTTGTACAATCGTATTCACACTTCTCCTAGTCACATGCTTCTCCTCTCGCATGACATGCCCATACCAAGATGACTCGTGACCTCGAAATATATCTTTGGAGCCCCTACCATGAGTCATTCAAATTCCCTCTTGGTACTAAAGTAGTGGAACCCTACGAATACATTTACCGAGTGTGCTATATGTGTTTGGGGAAAGATATACTACACGAAACAAGGATTTCCCCGTTATTCCCCTCGCCCTACAGTCTCTGCTCCATGCATGTTTGATGCGTGTGACATTTTCCACGTGCTCGACTTTATACTTTTTTACCCGACGAAGGAGACAAGTTTCAATTTCATTTTGTATACGAGTATTTTATAAACGACTTAAAAAAGAAAGAGCTTCTCTTTACGACTGTATTTTTTGTGTTTCGTTACCACTTAGTTCCGTCATTGTCATGTATAGATTTTGAATAACTTTTTTGGACACGATATCCTTACTTATGGAATGGTTACACAAAATTATTTTAGATGTTACTAAATAAATAAATTAATAAATATATACTCAATGTCTTTATAATAATAGTATAGATGAATCATATTATCATATTATAAAGAGAAAAAGTTTCATTGTTTGTTAGTTTGAGGCTCCGAAACTACTGGACCGATTTGAAAAATTCTTTCACCGTTAGGAAGCTACATTATTCCTTAGTAATATATGCTATATTTTGTTTCTCTTTCCAACTTAGATTATTTTATAGCCCGTGCGAAGCCGGGACGATCTGCTAGTCATAAAATATTGTTCAATAATTCCGTTGACCATTATTAACTATCATATTTGTGTGATTGAGTAACAACATACAAAGGGCTTGTTACAATCGGATGTTTGTAAACGTCGATTGTTGCCTTTGAATGGGATATTCATCATTATATCTACCTATAAACATTCATAACTGATTTCCTTTACCTCATTCCAATGTACGTAAGCATTTATTTTAAATTAGTGACTATATATTTGTAATGTATCTAACTAATAAACTCTCTTCTAGTTCAGTGATAATATGATTTAAAATCATCTCACTTACTTATTTTATAAGCGATGCTAGCTCAGACGGGTGTGCGGCTGCCTTACGTCCCGAAGGTGACGTGGGTTCAGTCCCCGCCATTGATTTAGAGCTTCCGGTGAAGGAAAACATTGTGAGGCTACCATAGAATGGTGGTAGGGCATTTTCTAGTGCTCGCCAAGCACCCAACAGTCGAAGCCTCCTTGAGAACGAATTACTCCAGACTAGCTATACTGTACTTAAAGCCAGAGTGTCCGTTACCCGTGTAATTATTGGCATTGCTGGTCAAATGTCTAGCCGTTAGAAGTTAAAAAAAAATATGGTCCGTAAATCGACATTACAGACAACGAATGTATCCTACTAATATAATAAATGCGAAAGTTTGTGTATGTATGTTTGTTACCTCTACACTCTCAAACGGCTGAACCAATTTTTATTAAATTTGGTGTGAAGATAGGTTAGAACTTGGACATAACACATAGGCTACTTTTAATCACGAATACAATTGTGGTTCCCGTGGGATACGCAAATATGTAACTACAAAATCTATGGTACTGGTATCACGCTCCAACGGCTTGACCGGTTTTGATGAGATTTCCTATTAAGTTAGGTTAGACCTTGGATTAACAATTACGCTACTTTTTATCCCGGATGAACTTCTATTTCTTCTATATCGGGGGGCGCAACAGTTGCGACTAGTTATCAGTAAGTAATAATCCCGAGTATTAACATGTGTGTTGTTGTTGTCTGCAGGTATAAAGTGCCCCGTGTGCAGCAAGTTCGTGCTGCCCGACGACATCGAGTGCCACCTGGTCATGTGCCTCACCAGGCCTCGTCTCTCCTATAATGGTGCGTATACTATAACATATAATATAATAGAATAAACAAGGTATTTATTCAATTACACATATACATATACAAATACAAATCATTTGTTGATAACACCAAAGTTACAAGTCAAATAATATGATATCATTACAAAAGTATATGATATGTATCCATGTCAATTTTCAATTATATTCTAGTACTATAATATCATTACAATAGTATATGATATTAATCATAATGTCAATTTTCACTACTAATTCTAGTATCTAATATAATATCAATACAAAAGTATATGATATGAATCAAATGTCAATTTTCAAATTTAGATAATCATTTATATTGTACAAAGTTTCATCTAATAGCCAAACCTTGAGTCTAGTCTTAAAGCTGGCGGTGGAAGGTGCATCCCGGACAGTCGCAGGTACGCGGTTGTAGATTGCGGGTCCCAACACGTAAACGGCTTATACACGTAACGGCATATACAGTTTTCAACACTGTACAATTGATTTCATATTTGTTAAAACAATACTAAACATATGATATATTTAGTGTACTTCCGCTGTGATCTGAAACCAAATTAACATCAAAATTATTTTGTCGTTTTCTTTGCTTATCTTAATTTGGTTGCAGAGCTTGTATTTCTTGTACTACTTGGTACGTATAAGTACTATGTATTATACATATGTATGTATAGCTTTTGTCTGAGTCTAGACAAAAGTGGAGGGATGGTAGGGAGGCCTTTGCCCTGCAGTGGGCTGATTTATAGGCTTAGATAGATAGATGTATAGCTAGTATTATAACTGAAAGAGGTACCTGGTCTTGTAACATGGTCTAATAACTAGTACTAGATCAAAACGTAAATGCTTACTATATAATGACAATAACACTACTTCTCTTCTTACTTTTGAAGAGATGGCCGCTAGAAGAAGCTCTACCTCCTTGCTATGGTTTTCTCACGGTGTTCAGTGCGGAGGGCCGGATGTGTGGATAACTTATGTCCCGCAGGGTTTGGATTCGATCACTGCCAATAAGTTTGAGCTTCTGATGAAGGAAAAACATTGTGAGGTTTCATAGTATGGTAGCAACCACTTGAGTTGAAAATATCTCGTTCAATCAGTTGGCTAAATTTGCTTTCTTTCTGTCCGTGTGTTCATCCAAACATGCATATTATGTTACAATTTCATTGCTCGCGTAAAAACCGCTTAAAGACCATTCTTGGCAAAATTTGGTATGCAGGTTTTACTAATCAATTTAAATATAATCATCCCATTTTTGATTAGGAAAATGACCTACAATTTAACATTTCACCTGACACTATGTATTGGTCTGTCAAATATCTTATTGTGCTACATACGTCGGTATCTCAGTAAGTTTTTTAGTTGTCAATACACCTTGCAAGTGACACTACGTATTTCATTCCTTCCCCGAGATTTCAAACAAAAAGCGACCTTAACACACCAGTTATAATGTTTATTGTACGATTCGTACTAACACGTTGCATGCGTGTGGTGTTCCAGAGGACGTGCTGAGCGACTCCAAGGGGGAGTGCGTCATCTGCCTGGAGGAGCTGAGTGCCGGAGACACCATCGCGCGCCTGCCCTGCCTCTGTATCTACCACAAGGGGTGAGCAATACATACTTACTGCCAGAAATAAAAATTGTACCTAACTAGGGAGTGCAACTGTATGCTGTAACACAGGCTGCAAAGCCTAGTTCGGCAACAGGTGACACTTAAATAAATCAGTTATAACATCTCCCTTACCTTATCCCACTAGATAGGTTCGGCAGCAAATTTTTATCTTCTACTGTCCTCTATCAGCCGTCGTCTCTACACTCACTCCTTTCTCTCTCATGACTTTTTTATCAAAACCAAATGTACAAACTTACAAATACGAACACACAAATTTTTACTTCATTCATTTATAATATTAGATGTAGATATATACGTATGTACCTACAAGTTACAGATAATTAAAGCTTTTGACTTTTTTTTTTTCAAATCCAAGTAGTCTTCTTTTGATTTACTGTTTATTGAAATTTGCAAAAACATGGTGTTTCAACGAAACATCCGTTTTTTTCGAGAGTTTAAGTAGTAAAACAAAACCATGTATTTCCTGACGCGCTAATGCCTCCTTTGAATAATATTTGTGTTAGTGGCTTGTAACCTTGCATAGCATAGTAGTTTCCTTCAAATTATATTAAAACATAAATAAGTAATAGTTTCATAAAGTTACTATTATTCCCGTTATTACAACATGATGCGCCGTATTTTTTTAAACAAAACTGCTTGAGATCTGTATTGGTAATTTTTTATAGTTTATTAAACTTGGACAAAACCACTAGAGCAATATCGATGGCATTCTACAAAGCCTATCGTTACGAGCCGCCGGCAACCCCCTGACAAAGGCTTATGGCACTTCACTCCCATAGTGCCTGGCACCGAGACATATAGTACCTAAACTAGGACCTAGATTCCAAATCTAGGGCGCTATACATAATTTACTTATAATCTTTAGCTTATAACCTATAATTAATAGAAACAGTGATGAAGCCTATGGTCACGCATGTCATTCGCAGGGTTCGATCCCCGCCAATGAGCTAAAGCTATCGGCGAAAAAAAATTCTTGAGGAAATCTTGAAATGAAATGAAATAAATTTATTTGCGTAGCCACTGGTAACATAAAAACATGGAAAATGTTATAAAATGCCCCTTGTAGGCTACCGCATAGTGTGCAAAATGTCAATTAATTCATAAATTAATTTCCCACTATGATTTACAGCGTATTTAGTATGGTCGAAGAGTATTTTCTAATGTTGATTTTTTTGTTTTTCTATTCTGTTCTTTTCAATATTTAAGGCAATAAATTTTAAAAGAAATTTCAAAAGATTATTAGTATACAATATCAAAACATTTCAATAATAATAATATGTCAAGGTATTATATAATGTCAAGGTTATAGTATTTACAAAGAATTATCAATTATTTTATAAACTGACATTATGAAACGAATTATATAATAAGGTATATCAGTATAATTTTAATGTCAACATAGTATGGTGGAAGACTATTTTCTAATGCAACCTCCCTCAAGTTGAAAAATCTATCGCCACGCTAACAAGGTGTTCCGATCTCCTCTGGAGCCAGATTTCCAGACTAGGCGTGCTCCAATTTTCTAGACATTTCATTTACAAAATATCCCGAATCAAACGGTTATTTCATTTAAATGTGAAGAGTGCAGGAAAAGACCTCATTAAATTTACATTTGGTGCTATTATTAATCAAATTAAATAACAATATTGGTGCTATTCTTAATGTTATTAAATAACAATATTGGTGCTATTATTAATTATATTAAATAACAATATTGGTGCTATTATTAATGATATTAAATAACTATATTGGCGCTATTATTAATGATATTAAATAACAATGATAGCGATCAGTGACTGGTAGCGCCACCTGTTAGAGTGTTTTAGTAACGCTTTGTTTATAAACGCAACTAGGTGGCGCTATAAATTTTTAAGTTTTTTTAGTCGGATTTCGCTTCATTGCTTTCTAAAATCTGTTCAATTTTATTTTACCTCCACATTCTTACCTAGAATCGCGTATTAGAATATCGAACTATTAATAAGTTAATCTGAGTTCTCACTCCACAATCCCCTCCTGTCACGATTCTTCGTAAGACAATAGAGGAAGTTTATCTGTGAACGTGCTGTATTTGAGTCAACAAAAAGATGTGGTGATTCTATTAGTACCTGTCAACAACAACTGACGCATCTTTCAATGATAATAGCAACTGCTACCGATGAAAATATGTAGTTACAAAAATACTGTGCTCAACGGCGCGACATTAATTTAACAGCATATTTATTCTGACAGATAAACAAAGTAAATATGACAACTGCAGTTGCCAGTGTCTTAAACACGAGAATTGGGATGCTGTCTATCTACATATATGAACCACTGCTTGGCAAAGGCCTCCATAAGCTCCCACTACTTTGGCTGTCCTAGGCAACAGTTTTCAAGTCTATTAAATACCTTGATTTAACTATATACCAAATGTTGTCTGAATCTAAAGTGAAATCCTGAAATGTAGTATAGTAGACCCTAACAATTAGGCGTATAATAATTATTTGTATTAACATATATATTTGTGCATGTTGCAGGTGCATAGACCAATGGTTCGAGGTGAACAGATCGTGCCCGGAGCACCCCGGCGACTAGGGCCGGGGGGGCGAGCGGACGCCCGAGGCCCGGCGGAGGCCCGCGCAGGCCTAGCGGAGGCCGGCGGAGGCCTATCGGAGGCCCGCGCAACGTGCCATGTGCGAGTGATACTTTTATACAAGGAACAGACTGCGGCCGACCGGCCATGTAAATATACCTATGCTAGTGAGATGTTTTATCATTTAATGAATAAACGAAAATAAGGAGAAAAAAAACAAAGACAATTATAGAAAACGCTAATGGGAAATTCTCGGTGGAGTATTAAATATTAATGGTAATTGTAAATTTTACATCTTTAATATTATGATTATTATTTAGTCGAAACGCGTTTTATGAAATGATAGATTTGTTTTTGTTTATGTATATATATATAATAAATATATGACGTGTATGTATAGCGTATCGATTGTTTCGCAGTAAGCCAGGGTTAAGTTGGTGCGATTGTGATACTCGCGGTTTACATATCTGTTCGTAAGCTTACATATTGTCGTATGATTTCATCTTTTTCATCTTAATAAATAAAGTTGATTTGTTTCTAAATTTTCTACCGTTGTTTTGTTTTCATATCCCTTCCATTAGAAATAAATCGGATTCTTGATATTTTTAGGCTGTAATAAAAATAGGCTGGGTTGCACCAGCTTACTTTATTATTAACAAAACTATATAGCTAAAAACTATATCTTTATTCATTAACAAAATGTTAAACTGCCGATAAAGCAAAAAATCTGATGCACCTTCTAAAAAAATTGTTATATCACGTCATAACTTATAAGTGTATTAAATAAATAAAATAATTAAACTTTAACAGTAACCGTAATGGCCCAAACTTAAAGCTATAGTCTATGTTCACTAGCTGTCAGATACGTCAATTGACTAGCAGCCCGGATAACTTTAACTAGTATACTAAGAAATAATGTGATGGAGCAACAGGTTTCGCGGTTATTGTTTACAGTTATTGTCAAATTTGACAAGAACCATAACTATAACATACCTAACTACTAATATGGTGCAACCGAGCCTTAGTATTTTTCACATCAATCAAGAAAATATACTGCCTTCGGCTGCGAAAGGGAGTGTAAAATAGGTTTCATAAAAATTTTATGAGTTCAAATATTTCATTTATTGCGCCAGTTATATGAAACAAAATGACATGGAAAATGTAAATAGAGAATAAACACACACGTATATACATAATAGGAAATAGATGACAAAATTAAATATTTAGTCTACTTCCGCTGTGATCCGAAATCCAAATTAAGACAAGTAAAGAAAAATTCAACTAAGATCAATTAACCAAGCTTAATTAACTAAGATTAATTAACTAAGATCAATTAACTAAGATTAATTAACATTAACGTTACTTATCACAATTCGGAAATTCTTAACTCTACACGTGTTTCGCCTAACCACAAGGCATCATGAGGAGATGCTGACTCTTCGAACGACAAGTCGAGAGATCGAAGTTAATCTTAGTTAATTAAGCTTGGTTAATTGATCTTAGTTGAATTTTCCTTTACTTGTCTTAATTTGGATTTCGGATCACAGCGGAAGTACACTAAATATTTAATTTTGTCATCTATTTACAATGGATTTCCGCAAAGTAACGCCTGAGTCAATAAGTTATCATAATAGGAAATGTTTATTATCTTATGTTAACATCGAGTGCTAATTGTACGGCGTGTGACATCTACCGCATGAAGGAGCGGTGTCGGGGGCCGCGCTGCATCCTGCCGCCGCCCCACCCCATTCCGCCTGCAACATAAAATACCAAGCTTAGTTTAACTTATTGACTCAGGCGTTACTTTGCGGAAATCCATTGTAAATAGATGACAAAATTAAATATTTACACATTTAAATATTTACCACAAGTCGAGAGACTCTCGACTTGTGGTTCGAAGAGTCAGCATCTCCTGATGATGCCTTGTGGTTAGGCGAAACACGTGTTAAGTTAAGAACTTCCGAATTGTGATAGGTAACGTTAATCTTAATTAATCTTAGTTAATTGATCTTAGTTAATTAATCTTAGTTAATTAAGCTTGGTTAATTGATCTTAGTTGATTTTTCCTTTACTTGTCTTAATTTGGATTTCGGATCACAGCGGAAGTACACTAAATATTTAATTTTGTCATCTATTTTCAAGCTTAGTTTGTTTTTTAGGGTTCCGTACCTAAAAGGTAAAAACGGGACCCTATTACTTAGCCTCCACTGTCTGTCTGTCTCCAGGCTGTATCTCAGAAACCGTGATAGCTAGAAAGCTGAAACTTTCACAAGTTATGTATTTTCCGTGTCGCTATAACAAATACTAAAAATAAAAAATCAAAATACTTAATAAGAAGGGGATTACAATAAACGTGTTTATTTTTGTATTTTTTTGCTATAATATATCAATAACAGTAGCTTGTAGACACCTCAAATTTTCACGGAATGTATAAATGTAAAATTAAATTATAAAATAGATACTTAAGTGGGGAGCACTAGAAAAAATGCTCTACCACCACGCAGCTACGAATAAATTCCGCGGGGAGCCACGACCCTCAGTAATGAGGAATACAAATAAATACAAATATGGAAGGAGTGATGTATGTGTTTACCCATCATATACTGGGAGGAAGGCGGGAAGTGGCCGAAGTGTGAAGATCCCATCTCCCACGCGCCGCGTCCGCGACTGCAACGTACAACACCACAAAAGTATTAGTTATATATATTATATTACATAGTATACAGCTCACTTTACGTTCCCATTGCTTGGGTTCTATCATAAATTATATATACTACAGATACGAAACATATAATAGTTGTGTTAAAATGCATACTTTGGCACATTTTGTTTCAAAGAAACTATAGATAAGGAGACCTCTTTGGGTTCTTTTAGAGTATATACAGAAATAAATAAGAGTATCCTTGATCTTTTGGTGTAAACGAACGTTTGTTTTCGAATTCACGTCTACTCGACACATCTGGCCGAATTTCGCGATATTGTCGATTGTTGTTCTTAAAACAGAGAGATCATTCTTTCATCCGCCACAATAGGTCTTAGATTCAAAATTTTGTTAATTTTCCTCATAAGTCGCTTTAGATTGTTATTTTCATACATAATATTGTGTTTATATTTTCATTATGAAAGCTGTGAATCGTTGTAATAGGATTTAAAGTTTATAGTGGTGTTATTTAGTTATTTATTTATTTAAAATTGTAATAGATAACTTTTTGTCTGTGACAGCGCCGAATAAATAAATAAATATTGCCCACGTTTACTTGTGATCACGCGAAAGTCAAGTGTATTAAAGATATATACATACATAATAGGTATGTAGGTGAGGTGTATACTCACAGATGGCGGTAGTGTCCGTGCATGGGTTGTGCGGACGCGAACCTGCCTCGCTCCCCGCCGCGCCGCGCCCCGCGCCTGTAACCACCATGAGCAATATGAGCGATTGATGGTAAGCGCGGTATCAATACGATATCGAGCAAGACATCACTGCCATGTAGGCACAAGTATAGGTTGTGGAAAGAAACATCGTGAAGAAACCATAGCATCGTGGTAGGTGGCTAGCAACCACACTCAAGTAGAATAATCTGTTCCAAGCACATCAGATCGTCCCGGCTTCGCACGGGCTATAAAATAATTTAAGTTGCAAAGAGAAACAAAATAAAGTCTATGTTACTCGGGGCTTATCCCCAACAGTGAAAAAAAATATCAAATCGGTCCAGTAATTTCAGAGCCTATTCGCGTCAAACAAACATTTAAACTTTTTCTCTTTATAATATTGGTACCTATAGATTAATGTACTAAAAGTTTGGCGGTTTTCAAATCAAAAGTGAACCGTTTTTTTCTGGGTAGGCGCTCTCCACCTTAGTCATAATGTCGTTTGCCATCAGGTGAATAAATTATTTGACTTTGACTTTGAATTGTGATTAAGCGCAGGCCCATTTAAAGTGAAACGATAAAAGTTATGGAAGTTAAATATTAAAAAAAAATATTTTTTCAAGTGGTAGTGTTTCAGCGGAGAGAGTATGTGTATACTGACGTGTTGTTGTGATGGTAGACATGGTGCAGGGCGGTGAAGTCGTCCACGTGGAGCGAGGGCGGGCGGGAGGTGTTGGGCGGGCGGGAGCGGAACGCGTCCACGCTCGCCTCGCCGCGCACGCGGGACAGCGCCACTGCAACACACACACACATACATTTGTGTAATAATTAATGTTCTAAACAAAATGGACATTTGCAATCAAAACCTAGCAACACTATATTTTGTTCAAATAATTGAAAATGTCAATGTCACTCCACTTCTTTATTCTGTTTTCTCTGTTTTAGTTTTGTTTTCTTTGGAAACAGTTTTCATTGTTATTCTATAAATTGAAAGTACCTTAACTCTATGTACTTATGACAAATGCAATGAATTTGTAAATTCTTGAAGTATTTAATGTTAACTTACATAAATAATATTGTAAATAAATGTAGTTTTATTAACCACAGATAATGTATAATGTTTGTGTAACCGGCTATTACTTACTTACTTACTTTTACATTAGTGTTAGATCCAACATAAATTTGCACACCTTAACGGGTTTAGTATAGAGTACATTAAATTTTAATACCTATGTAACACCTTTCGACCTATACTTCGCAAATAAAAATATTTGATATGATTAGATTTTTTTTAGTCTTAAGGTTATGGTAAATAAATGCATTATTTTCTTCTTCTTCGTATGAGTTGTGGCTAAGCTCTGTCGAAAGTTTTCAAGCCGTCCGAAGGCCTCTCTAACGATTCGACTTGGCTTAACGAATCCTTGTACTTAGACTAACAGCCAAGACCTACAATTTAACGTGTCATCGGACCCATGGTAGCACCCAGATGAAAATGCCACTTGAGTAACGACAGTCGCATGGTCACCCATCCAAACACCGTCCGCATCATCCGTTGCTTAGCTTTGATAATCGCGTCAGATCACCTTAGCTAGCCGAGCTACAAGCGCTATTCAAATCAAAATCAAAAACGTTTATTTCGTCAAAGGTTACATAAAGATTAAAAGTAAAAGGAATCCAAAGGCTCCCAAAGTAGTTATAAAAACTGTGTTATGGGAGCCAATGGCTTCTCCCAAGCTTAATCTACGTTAACAGTGAACTTATTATTATTATAATAAGAGTACACGCGCTACTGCGCCATGGCAGCCACACGATGATGATCTCTGACTTGGCTTAGCGACAGCTCGTACTGAGACTAATAGCCAGGACCTACAATCTAACGTGTCATCCTATCCACGGTAGCGCCTAGAAGAAAATGCCACTTGATAAACGACAGTCTTGTGCATGGTCACCCAACAACGTATCATCTGTTGCTTAGCTTCGATAATCGCGTCGGATCACCTTAGCTAGCCGAGCTACAGGCACTATTATAATTATAATAAGAGTATATGCGCCACCGTGCCATGGCAGCCACACGATGTACAATCTAACGTGTCATCCTATTCACGGTAGCGCCTAGATGAAAATGCCACTTGAGTAACGACACTATTGTGCATGGTCACCCAACAACGTCCGCATCATCCGTTGCTTAGCTTCGATAATCGCGTCAGATCACCTTAGCTAGCTACAGGCGCTATTATTATTATAATAAGAGTACACTTTCCACCGTGCTATGGCAGCCACACGATGATGATCTCTGACTTGGCTTAACGACAGCTCGTACTAAGACTAATAGCCAGGACCTACAATCTAACGTGTCATCCTAACCACGGTAGCACCTAGACGAAAATGCCACTTGATATACGACACTCTTGTTCATGGTCACTCAACAACGTCCGTATCATCCGTTGCTTAGCTTCGATGATCGCATCAGATCACCGTACCTAGCCGAGCTACAGGCACTATTTTTAAATAAACGTATTTCGAATAAGAGTACACGCGCTACCGTGCCATGGCAGCCACATGATGATGATCTCTGACTTGGCTTAACGACAGCTCGTTCTAAGACTAATAGCCAGGACCTACAATTTGACGTGTCATCCTAACCACCTAGCGCCTAGATGAAAATACCACTTGATAAACGACAGTCTTGTGCATGGTCACCCAACAACGTATCATCTGTTGCTTAGCTTCGATAATCGAATCAGATCACCGTTCACCGATCAAAAGCGCTATTATTATTATTATAATAATAGTACACGGAAGTAGTAGTACGTAGAAGGGCATGAGGTACAGAGGAGATTGGAGCAATGGCAGGGAAGATTGGAGAAAGTGGGTCTGAAGATCAGTCGAACGAAAACAGAACACATGTTTTGTGATTTTGGCGGATCTTCAGATTTCACACCAATTGCCTTAGATGGTGTATCCCTGCCAGTTTGCTCTGACTTCAAGTATCTCGGCTCTATACTCCAAAACGACGGCGATATTGACCGTGACGTAGCGAGCCGAATAAACGCTGGGTGGATGAAATGGCGACAGGTCTCAGGAACGACGTGCGATCGTAAAATGCCCCTTAAACTTAAGGGGAAAATTTACAAGACGATCATTAGACCTGTCGTATTGTATGGATCTGAGTGTTGGGGAACAAAAGTAGGGCATGTAAGAGGAGTGCATGCGGCAGAGATGCGAATGTTGAGATGGATGTGTGGAGTGACAAGAATGGACAAAATAAGGAATAAGTATATTAGAGGAAGTTTGAAAGTAGCGCCAGTGAGTGAGAAACTAAAAAGTGGGAGATTAGCGTGGTATGGGCATGTGATGCGTAGGGAGGAGATGCATGTTAGTAGGAGATGTATGGAAATGGAAGTGCAAGGAAGAAGGGCAAGAGGCCGACCGAAGAAGACATGGATGGAGTGTGTGAATGAGGACATGAGAGTGAAAGGAGTGAGTGTAGAGACGACGGCTGATAGAGAAGAGTGGAAGAGGAAAATTTGCTGTGCCGACCCCATCTAGTGGGATAAGGCAAGGAAGAAGAAGAAGTACACGCGCTACTGTTCCATGGCAGCCACACGTTGATGATCTCTGACAGGTCACACGTACCTGCGGGCCGCTTGTCGTCGGGCGCGCGCGGCTCGGGGCGCGCGTCCCCGCAGCCGGCCAGGCGTCGCGCGGCCGCGCACAGCGCCGCGCCGCCGCCGCGCGACGCCAGCCACACGTTGGCGATCTCCACCAGGTCGCACGGCACCTGACACATCACATAATAATAAATAATAATAATAATAAATCTTTATTCAACTTAGTTTACAGCCGTTCTTACTAACCATTAATACTAACACTAATAATTATTCTTGTTAAAAGCTGATTTAAATTCGGGTCAGCTGTTGCCGAACTAGGCTTTCCAGCCTGTGTTACAGCATACAGACTCCCTGGGCCTTGATTCTGTAAGGCCCAGACTTGTCTTGCCATAAACGCGTGACGTCACACGACATCGTAACTTATATCGTACCGCGGCACGGTAAGACACGGTAAAATGGTATTCTACATGCCATACGATAGGTTGTCTATGACACGTTACAATTACACGTGTTCGTCCAAAAATCTTCTTTCCGGTTTTTTCGATAAATTGCGGTTTTTTGATGTGAGCGTTTATTTATTAATTAAAAGGTAATTAGGTCGAGAAAACCATAAAATAATACACAATTTTTTGATTGATTGCATAAATTCTAATTAAAAGCTCCATAATCACTATTTCTTGCTAAAATAAAATCTCTGAACTATGATTTTTGAACGAACAATTATGCACTCTGTCGTCTTGTCACTGTAAATATCTTCGGTACCATTTTTTTCCAAATAAAAAATAATAAAAACACGGAGAATGCTAATTCGACGCTGGCGTCAAAGGCGCAACAGCATAAATACAAGGCTCATGCGGGATTCTGCTGACCCTCTGTTGATTTGTCCCCGGCTGTTTGTGCAGTGCTTTCGAGTCACGAAATCACTGTTTACATATCTGTGTGCAGTTTTGGGGGACAAATTGACAGCACCGACGAGGAATACTTGTATTCCTGTTGAAATCAAAGTAAGTTTAACTGCTAGACTAAAGACTAGCGTTATATGCATACATTTATGCTTATTTTTTATTGAATAACATAATATTGAATAACATGTTGTTTCAGATAATGTGACAGCAATATAAAAATCACAGGCATTTGTGCAAAATTTGGAGGTGCTGCTCATGATAGCTTTGTGTGGAATGCATGGAGCATAAGCAGGCACCTCGAACAGCAATACAATAGTGGGAAAACGGGATGGCTTTTGGGTGACTCTGGATATCCCCAGAGGCCATGGTTAATGACACCTGTGTTACATGCTAATGATAACACTCTAGAAGCCCACTACACTAATATGCATGTTCATACATGTGTTTGTGTTGAACAGTGCATAGGACTTTCGAAAGCACGGAGGCGATGTTTATTGCACCACAGTGTTTTGCATTATAAATTATAAGCCCACAAAATGTGCAAAAATTATAAATGCCTGTGCAGTGCTGCATAATGTATGCCTAAATGATGCAGTTGAAATTGATACTACAGTTGCAAGTTTAAGGGAAAATAATATATTAATTCACTGGCAATTTAGTAAGACAACAACTTATTAATATTTTGTGGCAAAATCGGCCTAGAATGTAAACAATTATGTATATATCTATTCTAATATTATAAAGCTAACTCTTCAGCTTTATAATATTAGTATAGATATGTATGATATGTTTGTTTGTACATGCTAATCTCAGGAACTACTGGTGTAATTAATTGTTGTAAGGTACCTATGTTTAAAATAATAGATACTTATGAACTTTTTAAAAGATTTATTTTTCTATTAGTTTGTCCAACTTAATACTAATATCTTGTATAACATGCACCAATCTGAAACAAAAACATACATTATTTAATATATAGAATTAGATAATTGGTAAAATAGGCATGCTATTGAATCCCATGAGATTTGTTTGTTGGTTAGTGATGAGTGTATAATAAAAATGTATTTAGGCAACAATAACATGCTGTTTTATTTCCTTTAGTGCCTTGATTAATATAATTAGTGTTAATAGGGCTCAAATTCCCTCTAGTACATATAAGAATTATAAAAATATAATTTAATAGACACAAATACAAGACATAGTAATCATAGAGCTTAGAAGCCAATAGCACCCGTAGTCCCACAACCACAAAAGACAAGCAGATAATAAAATAAGTGCTTTAGCCTTAAAGCTGCTGTATGCTAGAAGCTTACTTATATATCCTTGGTGATATGTTAGGATCACTCTCAGTAGGTATACTCGGGTTGCTGCGAAGACTCTCAATTTTGTAGTCAGGAGCTAGAGATAATCATCAAATAAATGTGTCAGTATCTATTAAAATAGCTAAATAATTTTAATGATCATACATGAATGTTTATACTGAAATACCATAATAATATTCAAATCTATTTTTAGTGCTACATGTGGATCAATTAGTTATGTTGTAACATACAACTAATTGCAACTAACAATAACTGTTATTCTTATTTATTATAACATACAAACATAAGTCTTAGTGACAACATTATAAAATATAACTTAAATATTTTATAATGTTGTTGTTACTAAGGTTCATAAAGATATTTGAAAATAAATTATGAATTCTTCTTATGTAGATTCTAATTGCAGAAAAATATTATTATTTATTGTTGAATGTACCTGCCAAAATTAGCATTCCTCTCCTCCTCAATTTTAATCTTCTTCTCTTCTATTTCTATTAATGTTGCGTCAAAGTTATCTGTAACAAGAATACACCTCCTCCATGCCAAAGACGGCTACAGGCCCCAACACCTCCAGCACTTGGTGCTCGGTGCTGTTGAGCTCCACTATTTTAGGGGGTCCGGTGCTTCCAGGGCCATAGCCCCGGTACTCTGCCCGGTTGTAAGCAGCCTTTCTTTTTACGTTGTTACGCATATCGCGCCATGCCTGAAATTAGGTAATGGCCGAGTCCTGAAGCCATATCACTATGGTCTTTCATGTACTCAGCCAAATATCCCAGCTGGGCCGGAGTCGCCTTTGGACGGCTGACTGGGCTGCGCTCGCAACGTCTAGGTGATGGCTCCATGTTTCCTTTATATTGAATGTTTATACATTTAACGACACCATTCACAATGAATCACCTATTTATACACGCTTTCTTAACACATATACGATTAAAAACTGACATATTTTGTTGAATATGTCCTTCTAAACTTACAATTGAAGTAGGATAGTATTATTAGGTACTTTAGGATACTATTTTATAAGAATAAAAATGGAAAAATGTGATGAAATGCGTGAGCGTGTGTAATGAAATGCGAAACTTTTTGTTTACAAGTCATAGACATAGAATATTAAGAAGTTACTATGGGTAAAAGCGTGTCGTGGCGCGTTACGTGCCCTCGCAGGGCACGATAAGTTGACAGCTCAATTCCTTACGTCACTGTGGTTACGGAATCTGTTAGTGGCATAGCGAATACCGTAAGAGCGCGTTACACGCCTTTAACGTGTCTTGCCGTGGTAAGATAGAGAAATGGCCTTACAGAATCAAGGCCCTGGTTATGTACAATTATTGATACTGGCAGTTAGCTTACATAATTTCAGAATATTGAATAAAGTTGTATACAATACATATATTTAATAAATTGTTTTTATAATACTTCGCCATAAGAAAAGAAAGAAAGAAAGAAAAATAATTTATATTTTGGCAAACACAAAACCTTAAACAATCGTATGAACAAAAAAATAAGACACCATAGTTTGCCGCAACACAGTCGCAACTCAGAAAATGCCGGCGGCGTGTGGCTACCGGCGCTGGTATTCATAAGTGTTAACATACCATTGAGAAAATACGGGAGACGCCATTGGTTCCCATAACACAGTTTTTTAATACTACTTTGGGAATCTTTGGATTACTATTATAATGTAAATTTATGTAACCTATACCAAATAAACGTGCACCAGTGCGCGGATCTCGTCGGCGGCGGTCCGTGTAACACTCGCCCCTGAAGGTCGTGCTCGGAAAGCACCGAAACTGTTGGACTCATTCCAACTTTTAATAATAAGTGTGGCCGTTTTCTACGCGGAAATATTAAGATGCCTTACGTGAACAGTTTACAATGTTTAAATAAACGTATTTCGATATTAATTGTTTTTTTTTTCTAAACTATTAATTATCCTTAATGACCGGCACATGATAGAGGCATAAGGAAGGACAGTAAGTAAGTAGGAAGCCTATATTTATTTATTTTTATTGTACAGGGCGAAGAAACAGCTATGATAAATAGAGTTAAGTAGATGAGACTAAAAATACTTAGGCTAAAAGTTCATCACTCTTAGTTACACACATTATAGAATCTAGTAGAAGTTCAAAACTCGAAGAAGGTAAATTATTTGGTGAAACTAAAGATTTCATTTCTCGAGCTAGGAATCTAATAAAACAAATGCGAAAAAATTAAAGAAGTAGAACGCAGCAGAAGTTCAAAAACTCGAAGAAGAAGAAAAATTTTTGTTGAGACTAAACACTTCGTTCCTCAAGTTAAAAATCTAATAAAACTTTTGTTTTTTTAAATATTAGGACACATTCACACACGGCTGGTTAGCCCCATACTGAACCATTTCTAGCTCGTACTATGGTTGCTAACACAGCTGATATACTACATATACATACATATTATATAGAAATACATATTTAACACCCAGACCCACAGCCAACAAATTTAGTTAAGCACAAAGATGTTGACCGGGCCGGGAATCGAACCCGGAACCTTCTAATTAGCAGACCGGCATGGTAACCTTTACGCCAACGAGGTCGTCATCAAGTGCGAAAAAAGGATCTCACCAACTCAGTATCATGAGCATCGTCGTCCTCGGCGGCGGGCACGTTGAGCCAGTAGGTGGCGGTGAGGCGGTCCTGGCTGGCGGGGCCGGCGTGCACGGCGCGCGCGAGGAACTGCGCGCCCAGCGCGGCGCCCGGCTCCGGGGACGCGGCGCGCTCCGGGGACTCCGCGCGCGGGCCCGCCAGCCCCGACAGGTGCGACGCCAGGAAGTGGGCCGCCGCCGCGTCTTCCTCGGAGCTGCGCTCCTGGAACCAGAGACAACTTGCACGGTTAGGAACCAGAGACAACTTGCACGGTTAGGAACCAGAGACAACTTGCACGGTTAGGAACCAGAGACAACTTGCACAGTTAGGAACCAGAGACAACTTGCACGGTTAGGAACCAGAGACAACTTGCACGGTTAGGAACCAGAGACAACTTGCACGGTTAGGAACCAGAGACAACTTGCACGGTTAGGAACCAGAGACAACTTGCACGGTTAGGAACCAGAGACAACTTGCACGGTTAGGAACCAGAGACAACTTGCACGGTTAGGAACCAGAGACAACTTGCACGGTTAGGAACCAGAGACAACTTGCACGGTTAATAACGGAAAAACTTTTAAAGACGGCTACAAACAACTTTAGCTGTTATGAGGCTGATGTATTCGCGAAAAAAGTCAGCTGTTCCGTACAAATTGTTTGTTAACCTTTGTGAAAAGTTAAGTGCTAAAAGATACACTCAAAAGTTTTAAATATCCATGCATTCTTTAGTGGAGGCAACCACACCTGTTTTCATAGAAATCTAATATAGACTTTAAGAATAAAGAAAATATCCAACGGTTTTGTTTAAAAAACCACATTAAAGTCCTAAATTGCAAGATTACTAAGGGTTTATCCAAAAGATAATACAAGACAGACCAAAACGAAATTGTGAGAATCTCGCTCTATATAAATCTAATAAAACAAAACCGTACCTTCAAAATTTGTTCGAGCTTGAGCACGGGATGTTCGTTATCCCCCACACCATACCCGACCATATCTGCCATCTCGTGTGCACTGAGCACCGACCGCCTCCCCACTGCGCTACTCTCCCCCTCCTCCCCCTTCAATATCCTTATCAAGTCTATATACAGGCTCAGGCACTCGGCCCGGTCTTCCCCCGCACTCTCCAAACTCCACTTGAAAAACTTCCCCAAAGAGTCACGTTTCTTCATCACAAATTTCCTGAACTGCTGGAAACCGTACTCGTGTTCCGTCAACACTAGGTACGCTCGTAAGATAGATTGAGCGACGGCACAACTTTTCGTCGTGGATTCCAAGCAATCCGCCGAGGCTTCCAGAAATGATGCTAGGGCTTCCTTATTGGGTAAGGAATTGGCGATCAAGTCTGGAGAGTTAGATGGTGTTAAAGTAATTTCCACGTCACAGAACGCGGCCAAAGCGTGTGCTGCAAACTCCTGCGCCGCCGTGTGCTCGTTGGAGCCGTTCGCTAAGCTCAACACCGAGCACAAAGCTGTTTGTATGTCGGCAGACTTGGCTCCGGTGTTCATTGCGTGGAGCACTGCGCATTTCACCGGAGCATCTGAGACCAAACACGCCAAAAAGCCAAGAACTCTAGTCGCATTGGCCGAAGCCGGTTCGCCTGGTTTCAGTTCCTTTGTAACCGCTCCTATTGCCGCCTTGGCTACTGTGGACGCTGTATTCGGAGCCAAGTCTGCGATCTGGACGCAAACCCTTCTCAACATGTGGACGACAGGTCTGTATGTAGACAGGCAGATGATCTGGATCATATCTGTCAAGTCATTAGACAAGGCGTGAAGATGCGCCGACCACAATCTTCTTTCATTCGCCGCGTCGGCAAGTTCCCTTTCCGTCGGGGTCGTCTTCGTATGCATCGGGAGAGGTAACGGAAGCAATTCTGAGAAGACTAGTAATCCGGGGACGAAAGTGTACGGTGCCGTCATGGTGTAAGATATGACTTCAGAGCATAGTGAGGTCCAAGGACCGCGTCTTATCGAGTCTCCATCGTTGGCATCGTCGGCTATCGGTTGAGCGTAGGCTAGCAGAGCCCTGACGGCCGCTTCGGCGGCTTTCGCCGCTGTTCTATGAGCCACACAACTGATAGGGAAAGACTTGGCTATTCCGTATGTTTTGAGCAAAACTGGCGCAGCTGTCAGATCTCGGAACCTCGGTCCACGGGAGCGCACGACCCGCGCTAGCATCTCGTCTACGAGCCTCAAACAAGGTAGAATGATCTGCGCCAAATGCAACCCTTTCACTGAGGCAAAGAATGACGTGTGCATGCTGGGTTGGTCGAAATGTGCGGCCAATTTATCTAAAATCTCGGTCAAGTGTGCCACTCCGTCTAATGAAAACAACTGCAAAACGTTGTATTTGTATTTTAATTCCACGTATTCTTCTGTGGCCGTCTCGTTGGCTATTGTAATGTTTTTCTCGTAGTCAGATATACAGAAATGCCTCAAGATTCTCAGGCAAGTGGTTAATTCACCCGGTAGGTCGGGGGCATGTTCGGTGCTGACTTTTATAATCTCAATCAGTTCTGCCATGTCTTCCCCGGTCAAAACCGTTGCTTTTTCTATAGGTTTGAGGTACGGAATCACTTCTTGCAGCACACTGGATACGCTCGGTTCAAATCTTTCATGTTCTCTGGACACATTGATCAGTCTTTGACCGTACTTCTTTAAGAACGGCACGTGAGCGGAGAAACGAATAGCTGATACGATCAGTTCTACAGCGTAACCTTTTGCAGGCGATTTTTGTTTGGAAGGCGATTCGCTCTTTGTTTTATTTTTTAAGTCGTTTTCAAATACTTCCATGAGGCAATCAGCATGGTCTCCCATCACTATGACATCCGGGACGGCTGTCTTGCCGATACTTCCGAAACTGAGACAGTATAAAGACTGTAGTCTGTCTATCAGTTCATTTTCGTCTGTTTTCCCCGTTTGCAAATCGCATATCGATTGCAAATAATAAATGGCGCGAAGTCTGTACGCCAACTCTAGTCCCAACATTTGTAAGTCCGTGTAGTTACTCAAATCGTGGGGGAATATGAATTCATCAGGATTTTGACCGTACGGCTGAATTAGGATCTTGAACAGAAGTTCACTCAGTTGCATATTTCTATACAAGAAGTTGAGGCCACTCTCTGAATGTACCAATTCATATATCAGATCGTGGATAGGGCTGGTTACCACCAAGTTGTTGCAAGTCGATGGATTTGTCAACAGACACAGGCAGACTTCCAGAATCTGGTGAATTTTGAAGAATTCCAGTAAACCTTCGTTGGAGCATTCTTTGTTGATATCGAATTGTGCAGAAACTGGCAAGAACCGCTTCGGTTGCGACATGTGGAAGCATTGAGATCGGTACATGTACAGAATTTCATCCAAAGCGTCAACTATAAAGTTGGTATCTGTTTCCGTCAATGCCTCGTCTGCTTTGTCATTTGACTTCAAAACTGTTTCCCTCAATTTGGCCAGTAACTCGTAAACATTCAGTTTCTTTATCAAAGCGCTAAGGGAAAACTTGATTCTTGTAAGGGGGTTACTATTTAATATTGTAATTAGAGCTTGGTACCCGTTTTTTGGTTTTCTATCTGTTTCGCTTTTATCGAATTTGGGAAATATGGTTTCCGTCATAAAATGATCGACTGCTAATTTGGAAGTTAGGCAACAGTTAAGAGATTTCAGTATCATTAGACGTATACTTAGAGCCATGTACTCTTTAGAGTACATTTCTAAGAGCAGCATGGGAAGGTCGATTCCATTATTTAGAAGTACTTTCATGACTTGTTCATTATGCCGGTGTGAAGTTAAAGCTTCTGCGAGTCGCACGCCACATTTCATATGGCGGATTTTATATGTAGGCTGAGTTTGGGCCAATGCTGATTCAAATGACAAACCTATTTTACAAAAAATTATCAGCATGCCGAATATATCTGTAAATTCTTCAGTATTGTTACTTGAGTCTGTAGAAAAGATTCTTAGAATAATATCGCTATTTTTGCATACATTTGTCGTAGAAACAATCACTTGTTCACACTGATGTACCCACTCTTCTATGATGGAATGTTCCGCTGTACCAAAGCAGTTAACAGTTAGTTTTTGTTCCTTTTTTCCAGCTACTTTAGCCATTTCTGACAATTTAAACAGATCTGGACTTGCATCGCATAGCTCTTCGAAAGACGCCGTCATGACATCCTTGGCAGCATCTTTCTTAGTGCTTAATAAGTTGAGTTTGTTCTCGAATTCATATCTGCTCCATTCTGTTTTGAATGGGTTGTAGTATTTGATGATATCATCCACACCAACATATTCGTTCAGTTCATAGCCTTCTTCAACCTCCATATAAGCAGAACTTTCCAGGTCGTCACAGATATCTTCGTCGGACAATATTGGTTCGAATTGTTCTGCATCCATTGACTTTTCTTCATCAGGATTTCTTACTGGGGAATCTATGGCCTTCTCTATTGGAGTGTCCACAATAGGAACGGTCACCAGAGTGGGGTGCTGAGGATCTGTGTACGGTCTTTCTGCTTCTTCTGAAGGACTTCTGATAGAGCTTTTATGTCTGTATGTTTGATGGTAAAAGTCGACTCTAGGTATTTGTTTTGTACCTCTGTCGTAGTCAGGTGCTTCTTCAGATCTGATAGAGTTAATAGGGCTGGAGACTTCGACAGCTTCTCTTGGAGATAACGGGCGTCGACTAATTTCTCCAGGGGGAGTTCTGGGCCTCTTTCTAGGGTCATCGCGACTTGGAGATCGGCTGCCATAGCTTGAAGTTCTAATACGGCTGTATGGAGAGTGTCGTTTGCGATCATACGGACTTTGTTTCTCGTAAGAGGGTGCACGTCTTTCATAAGAAGATCCACGTTTCTCATAAGGCGAGACTCGCTTCTCGTAGGGTTTGCGCTCGTAAGACGGTGCGCGTTTGTCGTAAGGAGACCGTCTGCCATAAGAAGCAGAATCCTTCTCGTAGGAACCAGCCCTAGATCGATCGTAGGATGTATCTCGGTGGCGTCTATAATCGTCTTTCTTGTAAGATCCTCTGTCCCATTCTCGGTCAGCGGATTCTCGCAGTCTATCTCTGTCTATGCTTCGCGACCGTGACCGGCTCAGAGGACGATACTCGGCTTTAGGGATATAATCTCTTTCTCGACTCCTAGACCGAGAATGTCCTCTCTCTAACCTATCATCACGACTTCTGTCTCGCAATCTGGACGATTCCCTGCTATGTCTATCGATGGACCGCCTACGACTTCGACTGTCGCGTTCGCGTCTATCTCTGTCCCTTTCCAACTCCATAGAACGTGAGCTACGCCTAAGTCTACTGCTATCTCTCTCACAGCTTATATCTCTCTTGTCCCATTCTGCATCTTCAACATGATGATATGCTCTGGGATCTTTTGGTGCCTCTGCATCGTAATATTCTGGTCTGTAGTTGTCATAGTTTTCTGGATAGTTATTAGGTCCGTAAGCTTCGGGATTAGCCACAGCAACATTGCCGGTATAAGCTGGTATGGGGGCTGGTGCTTCTTGAGTCCATTCAGGGGTCTGAACCACTGGTGGTTGGACTGGTGGAGGTTCCCGGGCTACCGAAGGTCTGGGAGCGACCGGTGGAGGGTGGATTCCAATGGGAGGCTCTGGGGTAACCTGCGTCAGGTTGCCGTAAACTGCCAAGGTGATGGTTGTGTACCAGCCTGGAAGTTAAAAAAATAATGGATTTCAAATAACTAATACATATATTTTTATAGAAAACTGGAGAATTTCACTAAAATACATAATATTACACTTAAGGGGACGACAAGGGCAAAATTTTGAATTTTCATTTAAAAAGGAACCAAAATAGATATAAATTAGAGTGGGTCTTTAGATGGTTATTATTTATAACGAAAAAACTGTTAATTCAATATTTAGCGCTTGTTATATTGCCTTAATAAAACATCAATCAATGCATTTTTTGTGTATATTCAAGATTAACTCTTGATAAATAACAAATTATTTACTTAAAAAACTACAATATTTTTTTTTATTATAATTTACTTCTTTTTTATATGAACTTAGTGGCAAAGTTGTTGTGTCGAGAGTTTCATGTAGGCAAAAGGCTTAACAACTGCTTGTACTAAGACTAATAACTGGGGATTACATTTTAATGAGCCATCCAACTTTAGTGGTGCCCAAATGCAAATGCAACTTTTAGAATGATAGTCTTGAGCATCATTAGCCATCCACAGACATTCTCAAAGATAAAAATGTATAATTAATTTGATTGTGATGGTGTTGACTGTATAATATTTACCTAATTTGTAAAAAAAAAAGTAATTTTGTTCTCTTGGAAAATTAAAAAAATATGTTTAAGCCACTTAAAGTAACATATGTTTAAGTAACACCTATTTGCTGTTCACAATATTTGTATATTTGTCAGAGCAGGTTGTTTAGAACCAATTTTATTAAAGAAAAACCTTAATATACTATGTATAACATTCAAACAAATAAATTATCCTTATCTTTAATGCACTATTGTAACCTGGCTAACACTTGAACTGCTACCAAATTTAGCGGCACCATACATAATTGAGTGTAGCGCCTGCTGCGTGGCAGTATATTTTTAACAAAATAAATTAATATAAAACAAATATCTGATAGCACGGGGCTCAGTGGATATGGCAAAACTTACACAAAGGTGAAGCTATACTTTAATATTAAATTAGTTATAGTATGTTCAACCTTCATCTCTTCCTAATAAATCTATTTGTATTTGTATTGTTAAATTTGTATGTTAATCTTTGGATTTATTTGTTAGACTATCATATTACGGGTATATTTGTTAGATATTTTTTTACTCATAGTGGGCTTGCGCTTGATCGCAGTTTACCTGATGGTAAGCGAAATTGCGATCTAAGGTGGAGCATGCCCAGAAGAAACCGGTTCACTCTTGCCTTGAAAACTGCTAGATTATAGTTATCAGGGAACAGGGAATTTGGCAAAGAATTCCACACCTTGGCAGTATGCAAAATGAAGGTGGAGGAAAACCACTTAGTACGCGACTTAGGCACCTCCACAGTATAACGGTTCTGCCTTGGTGTTTCCCTACTCGTCCGATGGTGGAATGGGGCGGGGGGGATCAAGTCATGCTGCATTAAAACTGCAAATTAAGCTATGTAATAATAAATTTGACCTGAGCTTTGCACGAGTACCTACATAGTTCACAAAGTTAAGACAGGACAACAAAGTCATTTCAGACCTAGTTGTGCTCAAGATGCAATGCCCTGAGTTCAGACTCAGCGCCTAGTCCTGTCAAAGAGGGGCTCCTTGAGGGCTGTGCACCAACATAGTTTCAACCAGAAAAGACTTTACAATGTTTTTAAATTTGAAAATACTAACCTTTAAGTACAAGACCATCAGTAGGTATTCTCGGATGATCCTGTTCGGAACTACACTCCATATGGATCTGTCCATTCTGGCAGTACTCCAAGCTCCCCAGCGCCTCAAACGTCGACGCTCCAGGCTTACTCAGGTCGTTCACAAAGAAGTCGATGTGAAACTTTGTAGGATTAGTGGCACCTAGCCTCACCCCTCCGGGAAAATCTCCCTCGACCCTCGCTCCTAGAGGTATTATTCTTATCTCACGCACGTAAACAGACTTAGGAAACTGTACCAAGTCCAAGTTTAACTCCTGTAACACGGTAAAAAGGAAAATTTAACAAATTCTAGGCCACTAATACGCACTATGTTTTATGAAGTTTTCTTTTTACCTCGCTGGTGTCATGCGAGAAGGTTTCAAAGAATATTAAATCCGGTGTATCGGACGCCGTCATTGTGTGTTTATTTATTGCAGTAATGCATTATTTACTGAAATATTAAGAAAATTATCAAACAACTAAATACTGAGCGTGCAAACACAATCAATGATTGTGTTGTTTCATTTTTCTGTGCGAATCTTATGTAGCAATAATAAAAAGAGAGAAAACATATCAATCCGTTACAAGATGCTTTGTAAGAAAGAGACAACAGTACCAATTAGAGTATATGGTTTGGGGAAGATGCTTCGTAGAAACTTGAAAATGGAACATTAAAGACAATGTCAATGTCACATAACTGACATGTCTTCGTTTTTTTTCTCTATGCGACTAAATACGTTATTCTATGCAGCCGCTTGTAAATGTTCAAAATAATAAAAGCACTATATTCAAAAAGAAATTGTTTTTTCATAAATATTCAGTATACTATACAAGAATATTTTAATTACCCTGACTATGGTATGTGCATCCAATTTATATCAACAAACCACCTTCATGGCCAAAGTCACAAATTCGTAAAGTCAGCGACCTCCAGTGCGGCAGATGAAGGTGCGACGAATGTTGGTTTCTCCGTCTACGGACGAAGGTGTCTGGCGGCTACTGTGCTGATGCAAGTAGCGTCACTCAGCGTAGATAGCGTAGCTATAGTGGCTCATCAGACATGAGCCAAGCTGCAGCATGACGCAACTAACTTGTTCTAGTTTGATGGGCATTGTTTCCAGTCTTCGATAAAGATAATAATATAATATTTACTTAAATAATTTATTATTCATAAATAATTAATATTTAATTGGCACAGGATCGAGACAAATGGCATGACAGGAGAGAGGCTTATACCCAGCAGTGGGATAAAATCGGTTGTGGATGATGATGATGATGAATATTTAATTTCATTTTAAATAATATTATATTTAATTAAAGAATATTTGATCGAAGTTTCCGGTGCCAAGCATAGTTCGGCGAGGCACGGTTAGGTAAGTAATGCAATACATATTGTAGGAATTGAGCCAGCGTGGTGCTTACCGATTGTATCGTCTCGAAATTCTTATCATGAAAAGACACTGTCTTTTGTTACTTTTGGTGTTCTACTCGTAAATAATATTTAGTATGCTGTGATGTTGGTTATAATTTAAAAATTCTACGGACTATGTTGTTAAGGGTTTGGTTTTTAAATACACATAAGTATCATAAAAATAATTGTTGTTTCCGGAAACCAGTTTTTGAACAAAATCGTTTAATTACATCAAATCTGTGTAACATTCATTTTTATACCTAAATTAAAATATTAATGACTTCACTCATGTACTTCAATATAAGTACTTACAGATAAGTTTGATAATTTTTTACGATTTATTTTGCTTCGCTAAGGTTATCTGGAAATTTTGAAAGCAAGCCAAAATAATAATCACTATATGCAATATTTGGCGACTTAGTTATGATTCAAAAGATCATGCGACTTATGGAAGCTCTCCTTGATGGTATGCCACTCTTCGGTCACCTATCTCAAACTGACCACATCGAGCTACGACGCATAATATAAAATAGTCCGTAAATATACTTACCTGCTTACTAGCTGACCCGGCAAACGTTGTTTTGCCTTAAAAAATAGATAGTTAGCCGATTCTCAAACCTACTGAATAAGCATATAAAATTTGGTAAAAATCGGCCAAGCCCTTTCGGAGGAGTACGGTTAGTAACAATAATTTAGCAAAAAAAAATATTTAGAAGAAGATAGATTAGATATCCAGATAATGCAAAATTGAACGAGCAAATCTGCGGGGTCCAGATAAAATTTGAATTTCATTGTAGAAATACTTGATTATAATTGAAATTTAGTATTTTTCAATTTATAATAATTATTTTAATTTTACGAACTGCTATAAGAGCTCAAATAAACTAGGTAAAGTTGTAAAAACAGAGGCTTCGCTACCTGCCACGCATCTGTACAAACTGCGCAGTATTCTGTGACCGCGTGCCATACTAACTGGGAGCTCATCTGTGGCACCACGACCACCTGTGTGAGCCGTTGGGAGGCAAGCGTGGGAGTATTTCCCCTGTTTTAGGGAAAATTTAATACGTTTAAGAAAGGTAAGGAACTACGATAATTTGGTAAGTAGTAATTATGGTGAGTGCGTTTTACTATTCTCAATATGAATGTTATCTTTCTGGAATAAAAAAAAAACTTATATGCGAGATAAAGGTGTTTTATTCTCTAGTTTTCGCTATTGGTGGAAAGACTAAGACTGGTGAAAGATTATGAATCCGCTGTCTGTCTGTCTGTCTCAAGGCTGTATCTCAGAAACCGTAATAGCTAGAAAGCTGAAACTTTCACAAGATATGTATTTCCCGTGCCGTAACAACAAATACTAAAAATAAAATAAAAAATATAAACGGGGGTCTTTATACAATAAACGTTTTTTCATTTCGTATTTTTTTGCAATATATTAATAGAGGAAGGCAACGTTGGGAAGACGACATAATGAGGATAGCAGGAACCACATGGACGAGAGTAGCTAGAGAGAGAGGAAAATGGAAGTGTCTGGAGGAGGCCTTTGTCGCAAGACAAGCTGTAATATAAGCATGTAAATAGTTAGTTTTTTAAGTTAATAGTGTATAATCAGCAATAAAGGCTTATTTTATTTTTTTATTTTTATTTTTAATAACGGTAGCTGCTAGACACTTACAATTTTCACAAAATATATACATGTATATTAGCTATCAAATTCAATTATAAAATTTGGTAAAAATAAATAATTTCTTCCCTCTAGGCTCATCTTCAGCTCGCATACAATAATGGTACGGAACCCTTCATGCCCGAACCCAACTCATACTTGGCCAATTATGAAACAAAAAAGATTAAACTAAAGACAGTCGAAAATATAAGTAAACACATAACACAATAAATATACAATTTAATATATTTTTTACTCATTCATGAACAGGCCCACTGGCACTTATCTCAAAATCCCCATTTCTGTAATATTGTATTGTATTTGTAATATTGAAGCTGAGTATTTGCGCTGCATACTTATACATTTCCAAAATAGGATTGTCCAGAAATGTATTATTAGTAGCGTCCTCGCCAGAAGTGAATGGTCCCTACCCACTTTTTTAATCCCATCAGAGCAAATATTCGCTATTTTATTTTTTCTTGCAAACAAACTATCACCGTAACGAAATATACCACCACCAAGAAAAAATACTACTGTGACGAATATTGTTAAGTTGCGCCTGACAGGGCGCTATTTCCAGTACATTTTAACTACTCGCGAGTCCGGTGTGACAGCTATCAGTTGCTATCATAAACTGTAGCCTATGTGTTAATCCAAGATCTAACCTTATCTTTATAGTAAATCACATCTAAATCGGTCGGGATGAAAAAAGTGTTATGTGTTAATCCAAGGTCTAACCTTTCTTCACACCAAATTTAATTAAAATCAATTCAGCCGTTTGAGCGTGAAGAACAAACATACACACACACACACACACACACATAACCTTTCGCATTTATAATATTAATAGAAAATAGGATAGGATGGGGCTAACCAACCGTGTGTGAAATGTGTCAAAAAATAAATAAAAATAAATAGATTGCGAAGCTTTGGAACTTTCTTCCTGAGTCTCTTGTTCCCGAGAAGTACAATATAGGGGTTTTCAAATCTAGAGTAAATAGGTTCCTTCTAGGCAAGCGTTACATCTTAGACCGCAGTCAAGCTTAACATCAGGCTAGCTGCGGTCAAAGGTAAGCCTATTCATCAATAAAAATAAAAAAAATGGTTGCCTGTAAAGTCGGTTTTACGGGCGAAGATTTTACGTGACAACGTCTGCCGCGTGCTGCGCGCGCGGCAGACCGATCATAGTTGAGTGGGAGAGAGACGCAAGGCATTCGGCGGGCCTCTCTCTCGTTCGGTGACTCATCGTAACGTTACCGGGCGTTACACTTTTTCATAAGTGACTCCCAGCTGCAACCTAATTTAAGACGTTGTCACGTCAAAAACAAAAGAAACAGTCTTCAAAAAAAAGGTTACATGCCAATCTCCCGGTTGCCGGGCAAGCGGCGCGGGGTAGCTGGTCACCCCGCCGCCGCGCGCCGGCCGGCAGTCGCTCGCCCGCGCCGCACCGCTCGCACGCCGCCCGAGCTCTCCTCGACACGTCACCGAACTTTCCAACCGAGTGCCACTTTCCTCGCGGCCCACAAACCCTGTGAGTGTGTGTGCAGTGTTTATGTGGATGGTGCAGTGAAGATGCGGGGCGGATGGCCTGCGTGCCTGCTGCTGCTGCTCGCCGCGGCGGCGGCGGGGCAAGACCCCACTCTCTTGACAGGTTCGTGCCACTTCTACCGCACCACTCACTTTACTTGCTACCTTGCTACCCGGACTATTACAACTACAACTATTACATTGCCTACTGTATCATCCTTTGACTGGAGATTAACGTATCTGCTTAAATTTCGAACACAATTTCAAATTTAGAAGACCGTTTAAAACTGACGTTCCAACTTTCAAACTTTCTTGCTACACGTAGAATTGGAAAAAACTCCACTATTGGCTACTCGTAATTCGACTGGAATGATTTCATACGTCGAAAACGATTTTAAATTTGGAAGACCGTCTGAGCTTTCCAACTTCAAAACTTGGTCCGTTGAGCGCTGGCTCGCGAAGGAGCGGACATCAAAATAACGGTAACCAATACGAATATTGTCTTAGCCCACTTTTCCAAATGTAAATTTGGCGTGTCTAACAAACGGACTGTTAACTAAGTGAGACTTCAGTTTGATCACTGTTCAAGTTTCCTAGACTAATTGATTTATTTTGTGCGGCTTCTTTGTAGACTTTCTAATAGTTAAGCTATCAAGTCATGCTTTTTTATTAAACTATAACTTTAGCAGCTATTTTGAACCGAGTGAAAAGGTGCACGTCCCATGCAGTTTCGCGAAAGGAGGTCATTGTCGAGGCAAGACGTGTCTTCACTTGGTCTGCTGCTCGCTGTCACACTTGTGTGTCACCTCTCTTCTGAAGCAGTATAGTGTATGTGGCGTGTCGAGTGAAATTATGATTTATTCCGAGCTCGTGATAACTGACCGCGAGTTTGTTTCTCGAGAATTTGCTTACGTAGCTACTTATTTATCTACCTGGAGGTACCGCTCAACGGAAAGCGATACAATTGTTTTCGGTTTAGAATTTGTTACTGTCATATTACAATACATAATTACTGACTGACTGTCATATACCATACTAAGTGTATTATATCTAGTACTAGCATATCGTCCCGGCTTCGCACGGGATATAAAATAATCAAAGTTGTAAAAAGTAACAAAATCAAGCTTATGCTACTTAGGAATAATGTAGCTTTCCAACGGTGAAAGAATTTTTCAAATCGATCTAGTAGTTTCGGAGCCTATTCGCTTCAAACAAACAAACAACCAAAAAATCAAACTTTTCCTCTTTATAATATTGGTATAGATTAAATTGTATTGTATATAATTTTGTTCCGTAATATTTTTCAGGATAACTAAACAGGTTTGAGTTACGAGTAGTTATGTACTTTAGATACCAAGTCACCTATCCAAAGATAATTGCATCGATTTTTGCTTAACTTTTATGATCGTGTCAAATCGCTTTAGTTAGCCGAGTCATAGCCGATTTATTCACCTTAGAATTAGGTATCAAATAAAGTTATCAAATTTCTGCTTATATGTAGAAGTATAATATAAAATGTTGGTTAAAAATAACAATATTATCTCCCATCTTTCTACAGCTCAGTCAATATCAATGCTTATTTTGTTTAAATTAACCTACTTGAAAAGACTCGATAACAATGGATGCCTTAGTAGGTGTATATAAGTATACATATGTATACACATACCTGTTGAAATTGAATGTGAACGGATTGTTAAATCTATGGTTTCAATAGGACAATACGAGTAAACAGACAAAGGTATTTATATATATTATGTAGATTCCCTTCCCGAGTCTTACCTTTGTTATGTACTTATTTATGTATACAAACTTTATATTAACTATGATATTTACGTCTGAAATAATCTCTCTAATATTTCATTTGAGTAGCGCTTGTACCTCGGTTAGCTAACGTGATCTGTCGCGATCATCGAAGCTTAGCAATGCTCGATGGGGACAGCTTTTGGATGGGTGACCATACACTGTTGTTTTTAAAGTGGCACTTTCATTCGAGCGCCACCGTGGGTCACATGATACGTTAAATTGTAGGTCTCTGCTGTTAGTCTTAGTACGAGCAATCGTTATTCGAAGTTACAGGCCTTTGGGCGGCTTGAATAACTCTCGACACCAGAGCTTGGATACTTAGCTCATACGAAAATGAAGAATTTGATTTGATATGCGGTTTGCCTCCACCTTCATAGTGCGAACCGCAAAGGTGTGAAATTCTTTGCCAAGCTCCCTGTTCCCTGAGAGCTACAATCTGACGGTTTTCAAAGCATGAGTGAACCGTTTTTTTTCTGAGTAAGCGCGCTCCACCTAAGCTTAGATCATTATGTCACTTGCCTTCAGGCGAAATGTGATCAAGCGCAATCCAATAATATTTTGTAATTGGTAACTGAGCATTTCCTACGTCGGTTTGAATAAAAAAAGTAATATTATAAAACATAATACTGTACTTGTTAATATTGTAAGAGATATTTAAACATTATATGTCTAGCATAATATCGTGGTACATCCTTACAAGCGCCCGTTGATGTCTTTTCAATCGTAACTCGAGCGGACAGACAGCATTTCATACAGCGTTATTATTATATCGATAATCCTAGACTAGCTGTGCTTCGTGGTTAACACGCGTTAATCCGGGACTAAAAGAAGTTAATCTGTGTTAAAAAGTAGTCTATGTATTACTCCCAGGTCTCCCCTGTCTTACCGGTTGCCTTGTTGACATCACCATTGGTGATAAGGCCACCTTTGTGCTCCGTTCAAATATTGTATTTACTTAATATAAGCTGTTTTTTTTATGTGATTGTACAATAAAGTAATATTCTATTCTATATCTTATCAAAACCCATTCAGCCGTTGTTGATGAAGGAGTATCACAGATTTAAAAGTTATTTAAGTATTGCACGAGAACCACAATTGTTTTCGGGATAATAAGTAGTTTATGTGTTAATCCAAGATCTAACCTATCTTCACCCTACCGTTCAACAAAATCGGTTCAACCGTTTAAGTGTGAAGAAGTAACAAATATACATACACACAAACTTTGGCATTTATTATATTAGTAAGATTTATAATATACTCGTATATTTGTAAGATCTAACTTATCTCCACCACTACGTTCAACAAAAACGATTCAGCCGTTTGAGCACAAAGAAGTAACATACACATTTACACACAAACTTTCGCATTTATAATAATAGTAGGATACTAACTACAGTGTAAGCTCTATATAACAACACTGAAGGGACTGTGCATTTTATGGCATTATAAAGAGTGGTCGTTTAATGGAGATAATTTATGGAATACAAGCGAAGCCAACTAAAGCCAATTGATTTCGACGCTTTAGAGAGTTTGTTGTTAAATCGTGACGTTACATGGAGTTTAAATAAATAAATAAATATTACGACACATTTCACACACGGCTGGTTAACCCCATAATGAAACCATTTGTAGTTCGTGTTATGGATGCTAACATAACTTATATACTACATATACATACATATTTTATATAAATACATATTTAGCACCCAGACCCATGGCCAACAAATATATTAGTAGGATACTATATAAATATGTAATATTGTTTTGCCATATGCAGCAAAATATCTAGAAGCAAACACGACTAAACCATAAGAGTGCAAGGGCAATATATATTAAACCTGAGTATAATAAGGTCGAGTCTCGGCGGTCGGTGGTCATTCACCAACAATACAACACAATTGACAGGAGGAGAGTATCCAACACACTGACATTGACCGCCGGATGTGACGAGATGACGCTCGCAGGACAACGAGCCACTTCCGGTTACGCTTACAAACTAAAAACAACCGTAGTTATAATTGTATTAGGATGGGAATTACAAGAGGGGTTAAAGTGGACTCTTCAGATCTTGCGGATTATATTACAGAACTAAATTAATACTGTTGAAGCTCCTTTTGTCGTATACAAATATGTTTTATTTTTAGACTAAGTAACTTATAATATACATATGTACGTTACTTACTCTCAAAATGAAACGAAATGAAGCTAAATATTTATTATACTAGCTGACACGGTAAACGTTGTTTTGCCTTAAAAAATAGATAGTAGCCTATTTTGAGACCTACTGAATATGCATATAAAATTCGGTCAAGCCGTTTCGGAGGAGTACGGTAACTTACATTATGACATAAAATTTTATATATAAGATTTATTCGCTATTTTAGGCACGATGACTAGAAAATTATTAAATTAGCTTAACATTATGTATATAAAAATAATTACTCTCATAGGACAGATTTAAGTTTTGTTTAATAATACGCTACATAGTTTTCAAACCAAATTAAATGTTTCTTTGCTGTTATAAAATTTGGTTACAGGAATAACAAATTAACATTTTAAGCTATATAAAAGTGTATAAAAAAACGATGCATTTATTTTCAATAGATCTGCAGCGATCTACAGCTAGGCTAGAACGGTACCGAACTATAGCTAGGTGTAATATACATAGATAGTTAGTTATACGTCCTCTAAATTACACTAGACTCTAATGTATTTAACATAAATGTTATATAATAAAAATAACATTATGACAATGACGTCATCTTCACAAAAACGCATAATAAATGTTTTACGTTCAATTTAAAAGTACTTAAGAGAAGGAGGTGTCATAATCGCCCTTATAAAAATATAAACTTTTTAGATTTTAAGCATACTTACTTGATTGCAAGTAGATATTACTTTCCATTACTTAAGAAAAGGCGAATAAAAATCCCGCAAAACGCGGCTTTAAGACGTCGACGAAACAACAGAGACAAGGAAAACATAAACACGACAGAAGATACACAGAACAGAGACTTCCTTATTCTTAGAAATATAAAATAAACAGTTGTTAAGATGAGATTTCCGTCTCTGAAAGGAACATTGTAAGCACGCGACACCGAGATGAGTTTAATGTTATTAAAAAGTAGAACCGCCAGTTTAACTATTACAAAGAAACTTGAGAAGTGCACTTTCTCCAACAACCGACTGCTTATTGTAACTAAAAGAAATTGTGGAAATCGTAAAAAAACGCGTCGCATGCGTCGTGTTATAAACTTTATTATCCGACGCGGTGGTAAATGTTTTACAACTTAATAAAGTTAAAGGTTTTCTTTTACGGAGTTTTGAAAGATTTGTTAGTTTCCCACGTGTCTCGGTTTCATCATCATCATCACCATTTTCAGCCCTCTATCGCCCACTGCTGAGCATAGGCCTCCCTTCGTGGACGCCATTCGTCTCGGTCTTGTGCCACCCTCATCCATGTCCTGCCCACGATCGTATGTCGTCGACCCAACGTGCGAGTGGTCGACCGTCACTTCTCCTGCCTAACATTGGTCTCCAGTCCGTTAACGCCTTAGTCCATCTGTCATCACTCTGCCTAGCAATGTGTCCTGCCCAACACCACTTGAGTTTAGTGATAGATTGTCCGACGTCACGCACCGGTGTCACCGCTTGTCTCGGTTTACTTTGCAAAAATTGTCACGTGGATTGGTTATATAGATACATAGAACATATATAGAACAGCTAGGCATTTGACTAGTAGGGCTCGTAACCACACGAGTATGACACTCTGGTCTAAGATGGAGCATGCCTTGTCTGGAATAACTGGCTCCTCAAGGAGGCTTCCGGAACATACCGTTAGGTGCTTAGGGACAGATTTTTCAATTTACGGGAGGTTGCTAGTCAGACGAGCACTAGAAAATTCTTAACCACCATGTGCAACTATTATATGTGGATAAACCTGTAATATAAATATGTCATACGAAGGCTATACATTATATCATAATCTATCTATTAGATTAGAAAATTATATATTATTATTTGTGTAACAAACAATGACAGGGAAGATGCAACGTGTTTGAATATCGTATTCAGTATATCATACATTATACAAAAATCTTATCGTTTCGCTAAACTATAAAATACGTGTGCAATATTATTTGTGAATCTAATACACGCACTAGTAATGTTATTTCTATTTTTTTTCAGTGCGATGTCAGAATATACAGTAATACTAGCTGACCCAGCAAACGTTGTTTTACCTTAAAAAAAAAAAAACTAAATATACAGTAGCCGATTCTCAGACCTACTGAATACGCATATAAAATTTGGAAAAAATCGGTCAAGCCGTTTCGGAGGAGTACGGTAACAAACACTGTGACACGCAAATTTTATATATAAGATATATCATCATTTAAGGATTCACTCACAATATCACTTAATTAATAATTACTTAAGTTACCAAACTTAGACTAATTATAATCTCTAAGTTAGCCGTACCAAGCTTATTCTTGCGAAGTTTTAAAGATCCACCAAACTTGATTTAACTCAAGACTGAATACAGTTAATCTAAGGTTATTGAGTTAACTTGTTCTGAACCAATCTAATACATGCGAGCGCGTATATTTCGCATATTAATCGTTCTATCTAAGCAATGTTTGCGTCTCTCTTTATCTCGACGCGTGTGAGAGAGAGGGTTGTCGCGAACAAGTTTTGCCGGTATCGCCTTGAACTTGCTTAGCGGGTGCTAGTCTACTGGACCACTGTTAACTTGTCTTACTGCTACTGTCTTTTACCTAAACATTTTTTAAATAAAAAGATTTATTTGAAATGATTAGCAATGATTGTGTAAGATAGAAGACAAAATTAAATATTTAGTGTTCTTTCGCTGGAAAAAAAAACTAAGAATAATTAACTATAAGATAAATTAACTAAGATTAATTAAGATTAACGTTACCTATCACAATTCGGAAATTCTTAACTCTACACGTGTTTCGCCTAACCACAAGGCATCATCAGGAGATGCTGACTCTTCGAACGACAAGTCGAGAATTTTTCCTTTACTTGTCTTAATTTGGATTTCGGATCACAGCGGAAGTACACTAAATATTTAATTTTGTCTTCTATTTACAATGGATTTCCGTAAAGTAACGCTTGAGTCAATAAGTTATTGTGTTAGATCTAATTGAACTAAGAAAACGCTGACGAGGTATTTGCGTTACGAATTTCATAAGTGGGGAAGTGATCGGCGCACGCGCAGCGCAAGCGGCAATTATATGAAAAGTGCAATCACGCGCCACGCGAGCCAACCCGCTAGCTAGCTTTTGTTGATTGAAGCATCTACTTGTACTTACCTAGGTGTTAACATTACGGAAGTATTCGATTAAAGAATAATGTTCCGCGTTTTCAAAACTTTTTTGCTCGTATTACTAGCTTTGTACGAAATCTAATAATTAATAATCTACAATTCATACTTACGTGAATAAGTACAAACTCAAACCGTGAGAAATAATAGACACTAAAAATAATAGGTCTCAGCTTCACTTAACTCTCACGATAAAAAAAGAAGAAAAAAACTGTTTTTTTTTTCCATATTTCAACAAGACATTTGACCAGTGTGATGTCACACGAGTTAACAACACTGGTTTAAGACGTAGCACGCCTAGTATGGAGTAACTGACCCTCAAGGAGGCTGCCGGAACATAGCGTTAAGTGATTGGTGACAGATTTTTCAAATCTGTAAAATGGGTTATAAATTGATCTTGTTTAAAATCTGTTTCGAACTGAAGTTTCATCCGCATAAAAATGTCTTCCAGCCTTAATATTTTCTTGGAAACGTTTTCCCTTCAATTTGAATGCAGTGTGCAATACCCGGCAGTTCTGTTCACCAAAAGAATCTCGACACAGCTATTATATCTGCATAGCAATTAAGTTATTTTCAAAAAGGCTGCATAAAGTGGAAGTATCATCACCCCTATAAATAAACCTCACCTTGTACTCGCATGACTTTTCCTCGTTGCATTGTCAATGTCAAAAAACAGCCTCGAACGACCGCTGATGCGTGTACGCAAAGAATGTCAACTAACCCCGTACTCGAGTCGATTCGCACTACTTACTCGATTTGTTTTCAATCCATTGAGCGTTAGGAATCAGACGCCGAGCGTTTGGTTGCTAAAAAAAGGGCAATGGTTGAGTGAATGAGTGAAAGTGTCACGTGATGCTTCTGGGTCATTGACTGGGCTCCGGATGGGTGCTCCGGTGGAAAAGTGTCGGTCGGTTGCCAACCGGCTGGCGAGGAATCAATCACGTTAGGGTTTCTGGCTTCAAGTACTCCAGTACCTCGTACCGGTGACCTTTCCAAGGGAATCCAGTGAAAGTCTGCGTCACACGATCGCAAGAGTTATTGAGGAAACACTGATTCGTTCTCTTGGATGTTTGGATGATGTAGATAAAGTGTTAGTTTGAATGTTATTTCGTTAGTGGTTGCGACCCGCGTTGTTACTCGCGTTAATCCTGTGTTAGTCCAGGGTCTAAACTATATTCAAATTGAATTTTATTGTAATGGGTTCAGCTGTTTGAGCGTGAAGAAGTAACAAACATAGGCACTCCTAACTTTTGCACCTATAATATTTTTGCACCTAATTATTAACTATATCCCGTTAATTAATCTTGAAATCTTGAATATTACGCCTGAGCCTTAAGATGTACAAAGAAAGAAAAACAAACATTCAAACTTACATTTAAACTGTTTCCTTTTAAAAATTATAGATTTTTAATGATACGAAATACGTGTACATAATAAGGTAAATAGAACTAAGTCAAATTAAAAACTACACAATAATTAAAAAATAATAACCTGATTTACAAATAATAAATTAGACCTAATTCTGTGTCCGCGGGTAAGGTGCCTAAAATGCTGGAGGCATTACCTCGCTGGATTACCATTATCCTTTTTAATATTAGTGAGATGCCAAAATAGAAAGACCTGAAACTAAGCATAGTCATTACCATACTTTAGCTGGGTACTATCGATAGTTGCACCCGAAACTCGCAAAGTTCGAGTTACCTCATCTAACTTAGACGTGTTGAGTTCACTTTGAGTGACGGAAAAAAAATGGCAACTCATTGGAAACGGGTTAAAGTTTACTCCGTGATCGGTTAGGGGTGTAATTGATTGTTGAAGTTTAATTAGTGTTGTAGCGGAGCTGTCAGCCGGGAATGGAAAAATAGTTGAGTGAACAAAAACTGAGCGTTGGAAAGTTGACGCCACTTTGTGAGGAAATCAGAGTTGTTGGCGGCAAAAATAAAAGATGAGGTTTAGTGTTACGGAAAGTTTGTTGCAGTTAGAACTGTTTTTAACACTGCTGCTAAGCCATGATAAAGATAATAAAAATTAGGACACATTTCACACACGGCTGGTTAAACCATTTCTAGTTTGTATTATGGTTGCTCCACTGATATACTACATATATAATCATAACTGTATATTGATACATATTTGACACCCAGACTAACAGCCAACAAATGTAGTTCATCACAAAGATGTTGCCCGTGCTGGGAATTGAACCCGGGACCCTTCGATTGGCATTCCGGTATGGCGACCCAGATACAAGATATTCATACGTCTGTGTACATAATGCACTCGCTCTTATGGTGAAGAAACCTACATGCTCCGAGGAACACAAATCCGAAGGCGTGTATCATTCGCGAACCCGCACTTGCGTGATCAGCGTGGTAGATTAAGGCCAATATCTCTCACACTATAAGACATAAAACACGCTAAAATACACTTTTTCTTATAAGTACCAAATTTTTTACATGTTCTTTATTATCGAAATTAAAAGATGTTATATTTCGGCGTATTAAATTTATAGTTTAGTTTATAGTTTATTTATTATCTTGCAACACATGTATGACATAAGGCTACGTCAATTTTTTTTGCTTATTGTGCATAGCATTCGAATCAGGTCGCATAGCATTAGAATCAGGTTGTATATCCGTGCGCCGCGGTCGACCGCAACTCTACAAAACCAACAAGACACGGAAGAAAGTGCTCATTGTAACGTGTATATTTTTTGTTTCGCGACCCAGAAAATATAACGAGCAAATAACGACATTTTAAAAATACAGTTTCAAATGGAAACAATTGAGTAAATGACGTGTCTCTGTCATTACAATAATGGCGGACGAAGCCGCGGGAAAACGCTGTAATAGTTGCATTATTCTACTAGCACGTTTAGTTCAATGTAGACTCTATTAGCGAGTTAAGTCGGGTGAATCCGAGTAAGATGACCCTTGACTTTAACGTGCTATCTTAGTGAAACTTTTACTTAACCTCGATGATTGGATACTGATAAGTCTATTAAAATTAATAATAGTAAATAAATATTTAACTCTCAATTCTTAAAAACTTTGTAGAAATAATTTAATGTCTAATTAATTTCTTGTATGTACGAGTATATTACTCGTACAAATGTATATTAGATTAATATTTATTTTGTTTTTCTTTACAGCTTAGATTATTTTAGAGCCCGTGCGAAGCCGGGGCGGGATGCTAGTAACTGATAAGTCTCCATTTCGTGATGGTTGGTATCTTTATGTTTAAGGGTAAACGACAATAAAGGTTTGTAAATTGATAAGTAGTATGTATGACTCAAACCTACTTAGCCTTAAGTAGTAAAGCAACTACTCTAGTTATTTACCAAACTCGCGCTTGCCTCTTATTGCCGTGGACAAATCAACAGCTCGTAGGGCTGCCTAAACTGTGTTTTACCAAAAATTACATCGCAAGTTCTAGAACAAAAAAATGGTTGTCTAATTTAAAAGTTAAGACACTAAAATATTATAATTATACCAAATTATGAGGATAAAAATGATGTTTTCTAATTATAAACCTTTTCTTCTTTTTGTGAGCTAAGCGACCAATCTAGTACTTAGACTAACAGCCGGGACCTACAATTTAACGTACCATCCGACGTAAGGTAGCGTCCAGATGAAAATGACACTTTTTGAACGACACTCATGGGCATGATCACACCCATCCAAAGACTCTGCATTGACCTTTGCTTAACCTCAATGATCGCGTAAGACCACCTTAGTTAGCCGAGCTATATTAAGAACCTAAGGCATAGGATAGAAATTTAGGTTTCATAACATTATTATTTTTATCCGCAGATCGAAAGTCACGTTAAATTGTAGGTTCTACCTGTTTACCTAAGTACATCAGTCATTAAGCCATGCCAATTACGTCCTGAAAAGTCTTAACGCTATAGGGCCTAGTCATTAAGAAAATACGATAAAATGAAAAAAAAAACAATAGTTGGTTTTCTTTTCAATAGAAACAGGAATTGTATATAAATTATAAGCTTGGCCTACTTAGACTCAGTACCTTTATTATTTCTATAGTACCTAATAAATAATAAATTAATTGGCTTAACAACGCTAACAACCTATCCGACGTATTTGCACAAATGAAAGAAGTCTCCGTTTCTTGTTGGAACAACTGTTCGTTTGTCAATGAGATTACTAACTAGTTAAATATTCAGGTGTTTTCAATGACAAATTTCAGTAGCTAGATTGGAATTTCAGTAAAGTTAATACATATATAAAGGTATTATTTAAAATACAAAAATAAAAATACTTTTATATGGATTTTATTTAAAAAACTTTGAACGGGTACCAAATACTAACTAACTAATCTGTTTTTCGACCATACAACTTTTTAAATTCTTAGACTTTTGATTATTTGTTGAAGACCTCGTTGGCGTAAAGGTTACCATGCTGGACTACTAATCAGAAGGTTCCGGGTTTGATTCCCGGCCCGGCCAACATCTTTGTGCTTAACTAAATTTGTTGGTGTTGGTTCTTAGTCTTATTGTAAGAAGCCTTTGGGCGTCTTGAAAACTCTCGACTCCAGAGTTTGGGTACTAAGTTCATACTCGTACAAGAAGACGAAAAAGAATTTATAGTTATTTTATTTACTGCAAGAAACGAAAAAAAGTTCCAGTAATCTTGCAAAGATTTTCATGAAAACTGCGGAAATTAAATATACATTCTCATCTCTAGCTAACATCACTTTAATAGCTAGTAAATAGCTGAGCTATTAAAATCGGCAAGAAATTACAAGATTCCGCGTCTAGGTAAATTATAAGGGTATTCAACTCTGGCTTCCAACATTTGCCGCTCCAAGCGCTCCACCTGGCCGGAACTGGTTCCTTGAGACAACCCTACCTATTTAATTTTTTTTATGCATAATTGGCTTGCGCTTGACCACAACTCACCTGATGTTGTGATATTGCAGTCTAAGAAGCGCGCTTGCCTAAAAGAAACCGGTTCACTCTCGCCTCGAAGACAGTAAGGTGAAATCAATTTGAAATGTGACACAAAGATTACACACAATGCTCAACTTAGCATAAGTGTAAAATAATACTGTTGAGCGTGAATAGAAAAATCGTCGTAATTCTATTAAGTTGGTAAAATAAATAATAAAGAATATTTAACTTTAGCAACAGGATTTTGAAGGTATGTTAAGTACATACATCCAAAACAAATATCTTATAGCATAAATACATTTTTTTTGTATATAGATATTTCTACATAAAATTACAAAAATTCTTATAAAAATATGTTTATTATTCTATTTCATGTTGTAAAACACGTTTTTTTCGGCTGGTTTAGTAGCGACTTTTTTGTATGTACCTGCATATTTAAGAAAAACACCAAAACATTATTTACTTGCAAAACACATATTTAAAAATCTATTTTATGTTTGAAAAAAGCATGCAAAACACGTTTTTTTCGGCTTGTTTAGACCTTGTTTAGACTAGACTATCGAGTAAATAATTAACTCGTATATCAGATATATCTGAATTTCTGAAGCTATATTATAATAACTGTTACGTAATAATGTGTGACAACCCTAGCGTCGAAGGTGCGCGCGCGCCTGGCACGGAGCGACACGGTCACAGCTTGCGTGCTAGTTACTTCGTATACACCTACCTGATATAAACTGCTGGCTGGAACTGGCATGTCACAAAAACATGTAGAAATATTATGTACACTCGAAAGTTTAGTATGATGAAACTTAATTAGTTAAGTATATTAAATTTAATTTACAAATAAATGAAATTTAATATATGTACTTAACTAATAAGATAATAAATTTAATTTACAAATAAATTAAATTTATGATCTGTTTATTTTACATAATTATTATAGACGATAGAAAAGTTACGTAACATAATCTATCGCCCTCAAACCTTTGGAGTTTTAAATAAACTATTTGGAAAAAAAACTATCCAACGAATGTTTGACAATACTTGAATTTCAATAGTATTGCTTGATAAGAAAAATATTTTATCTGAAAATTTACTTGTTAAGTTTCCCTCTACTTTTTGAGGTTGCATCTAAGGCTTAGGCTTGCTTAACTTATCTGCAAAAGTTTGCTGCTCTGTAGCCCCGCAGCATAGGATCGAAAGATACTTAGCACGGGGCACAGCGTCCCAATAATGTATCACACAATGTCTACTACTTTCACTGTTGGCACATAATTATTACATGTACGTACATGATTTAAAGAGAAATAAAAAATATTTTCTATTTGTATAGTTAAACCGACACCCACGATGATGATGATTCGAAAGGCAGCAGTAAGCCACTTCCAGGGGCATAACGTCATTGAAGCAATAACTACTGCATGACTCACACATGCGCAAGAGTCTGCAGGCTGCAGTGTACATGTAACACACACAAACACACACACATACACACCATGTTTTGCCTCCGGTCGCTGCTCGTCCTTGACGGCTGACTTTGACTTTGGAGTATTTACGGTTTATTTGACCTGCTTCGACCGTTCTCGAAATAAAATTGCTGAGGACTTTGTTTTTGTTCAGTACACGGATTTAGATCCTTCTCTGTGTTGAATATGTACTATGTTTTGTACTTGCTATTAAGCTCGGCGAACTAAGACGATCTGACGCGATCATTGAAGTTAAGAAACGGTCGATGAGGACAGTCCTCGGATGGGTGACCATGCACAAGGCTGTCTTTTAAAAAGTAGAATTTTCATCTGCGCGCCGCCGTAGGTCGGATAAGACGTTAAATTGTAGGTCCCTGCTGTTAGACTTCGTACAAGCAGTCGTTAAGCCAAGTCAGAGATTGGGGCGGCTTGAAAACTCTCGGCTCCAGGGCTTAGCCACTTAGCTCATACGAATAAGAAAAAGATTTTGTACTTAGGTATCTTGACGACACTATCAAATGACATACCTACTAGTAAACTATTAAATGAAGGAACACTACTTTAATTTCAAATATACTGAACAATTTAGAATATTATATTATAGAATACAATAGTTAAGAATATTATAGAATAGAATAGAATATTTTTATTTATTTAGATAAAATGTATATTACTCCATTTGGAAAGTAAATACCTTTTACGGATCAGAAAAAACAGATACATTCAAACAAAGAGAAGACCCCGAGTCCTTAAGGAGGAACGCATAATGGGCTGTTTTTATAGTTTTAAAAAATAGTTAAATCGGTCAATAAATAAACAGACTTCTGAGGTGACAAACACAATAAGAAACACTATTTCAATTTATAAATATCCAAGGTTTGTATGTTTACGTGAGTAATTGCATTTCCACGTTGTTGGCTTAAAATAACTGCATTCAAAAACATTTTATTTCATTTGTTAAATCTTGTTTTTTAACCGGTTAAACAAAATAGACGTTTTCAATTGGATTATTATTTCATAACCCCGTCGTTTAATAACGGAATTTTTGAAACCTTTTCATGGGATAGAATTATACCACAAATAAGGGAGAAAATGGACTATAGTTTTGATCAGATTCGCATAACTGAAATACAGTCATGTCGCTGAGTCTCGCCAATTTCGACTTTTTATCCCAGGAACAAAGATCTGCACGACACACATATTTGAATGTTAACACTTACTTTGACGCATATCTCAAAGTAAGTGTTTACTGCGCTGTCTGTTTGTCTCCAGGCTGTATGTCATGGTTATTACTAAAAATGGGGGTAATATAATATTATTTATTATTTTTTTTTATTTTAATCGTTGAAAAGTTACATTTGGGGTTGCGTTTCTTAGAAGACGCAATTTTTTTTTTGATGTGTGGGGGGGGGGGGGGGTAAGTTTAAAACTAAAATCAAGTTTGTGGGGTCGCCAGACTTGTCCCACGGCCGCCATCTTGAAAATAGGGGTTGAAACGGTTATTACGATATATCTCTTAAACTATTTATCTGATAATATAAAAATTTTAAAGATTTTTGTTGCAAATTAAATTTTCTATAACTTCAATGGACTAATGTTGTTTTATACATTGATTAGTATGACGAAACCAAGTGCATGCAATTTACCATGGCTAATCATTACTTTTACTTTGACCTTTGGATAAAGTAAACTTCCAAATCAATCTCATAAAAATTAAAATTTGTTGTTCATATTTTTAAAATAGAAGCTGGTTTTCCAATGTTGAATGTCACTCTATGAGTCATACAGAGTTAAATAAATATACATACATACATACATACATACATATTAGGACACATTCACACACGGCTGGTTAGCCCCATACTGAACCATTTCTAGCTCGTATTATGGTTGCTAAGACAGCTGATATACTACATATACATACATATTATATACAAATACATATTTAACACCCAGACCCACAGCCAACAAATTTAGTTAAGCACAAAGATGTTGGCTGGGCCGGGAATCGAACCCGGAACCTTCTGATTAGCAGACCGGCATGGTAACCTTTACGCCAACGAGGTCGTCAAATTTAAATGTAAAATTAAACACAATTAAGCGACAGGAAAGCGGCGAACAATGCAAGTGTCAGCGGATTGAGACACGTTCATCATGAGAAGCGAGGAGGATATGAGTACAAGTCTCGCCCTACTTACCTATTGACATGCTTCTGTACTTCACTTTATGCTGAAACTACTCCAATTTGCTTACATTAGGAATTTCATGTGCAAGGTGACATTTTGTCATTATCAGTCGTGATACACTTCTAAAAATCTCTTTAAGTGGTGAGGCCGCCAATAGTGGCACACGTTTTACTATCTTTAGTCTTTATTTTAGTGTCAATAACTTTTGTGCTTAATAAAAAAAATCCTATCTATATATCTATCTCTACATTGATTGAATGACCTCTTTTAGGTAAATAAAGAATCAATAATCGTTTCGTTTTAGGTGCTTGGTAACATTATTTACAATTTGAGGTTGGTTGAAAAAATGCTGTAACACCATGCGAAAAAATCCAAGGTATAGGCTTCTATTCCATATTTCAGTCAAATTAGTTCAGCCGTTTGAGCGTAAAGAACTAACAAACATACACACTTACACATGATTAAGTCGCGTTAATTACATGTTGTCAGGGATGACATAGCTGCTATCTGCAATGATACATGCTTACCTAGAAGAAACCTACATACTCTTGGTTTGCAGACTGCAGAAGCAAGGATGATATTTCTCAGAAAAAGAACCTGAAACAGAAAATTCCAAAGTTGAATCAAAGAGATCTGAGCGAATCTTTGGAGTTTCCACTGTATAAGTTTGCTTTTCGAGATCTTCATCTTCCTTGCCTTATCCTACTAGGTGGGATCGGCACAACATATTTTCTTCTTCCACTCTCCTCTATCAGCCGTCATCTTTACACTCACTCCTTTCTCTCTCATGTCCTCATTCACACACTCCATCCATGTCTTCTTTTGTCGGCCTCTTGCTATTTTTCCTTACACTTCTATTTCCGTATATCTCCTAGTAACATGCGTCTCCTCTCTACGCATGCCCATACCACGCCACTTTACTTTTCGAGATGCCTTCAGAAAAGACGTGCAATATTAACTATGTAATGTTGCAACGTGAAGCATTGTCTAATTTTACAATAAAATGTCTGAGTCGGCTGAGCCATGGCGCGTCGTGGGAACCTGTATTGTATGCTATTATATTAGACACAGGTGCTTGATGCAAGGTTTTTAATTAACGTCTTCATTAATTATGGCTTTACAGAGAAAATAATATTCGCCTGACAATTGTTATTATAAAAATCACATTACTCGTAATAAATAAAGGAGTTAAAGATATTTACGAGTGATTTGTTTTTGATTTATTATTTTAATTAGAAATTGAAAAAAACATACGTATACTTAATGATTTAGTCGAGATTAAATAGTTTTTTAGCGTAAATTAAAACAAAACTCTGTTTATAATCACTGTTTTTTACCGAATAAGATGTATTTCACGAAATAAACTTATGTAAAAAAAAAACAAAAAATATGTTTGAATGACAAATTAAAATAAAAAAAAAAACCCTTTATCTTCATTTTTTAATATCATTTTCTTTTTTTGTTTTAGAATTTTACGAAAGCTTTTCTTTTCAAAAATGTATCCTGTTGATTTGCTTCTCTCAAATATCTAAACGTTCACGTAATGTTTCACCTCATCTGCTCTAAGGAGCTTTTGAATATAATCGTCGTAGTATAGACAGCTTTGCACTCGAATGGCGGAATACAGCGAAGAATGGCGGAGAATGGCGGAGAATGGCGGAGTGTGGCGGAATGGCGGAGCTGTTATCTTAGCCCTGCAGCCTTCTGCAATTGTTGATATAATTTGCTGGCGTATAATTACTGGGAGTCGTTTGTTTGTCTGCTTTCGTTGCTTTGGTGTTGCGTTACTGAAAGGATTACTCTGACCTTTTGCTTTGTTACTATTTCATACCACGATAAGGTTTATTTTTTAATTCAAAGCGAGATTTATGAAGTACTAGCTACTATCTGCGGAGCTACCTGAGTAAGTTTTTGATTGAAAGTGACATATACGCTACTAAGCTATATCCGTACTCAATTTCATCCCGATCGTGTAAGTCTTTAAATGGTTCGAGCGTAAAGAGTAATTAACATATGTAGACACTTACACAAAATCTGTTCTTCTATACATATAATATACATACGTGAAATTTAAAAATGTACAATTATAGTAAACATTTATTTAGATAAAAAAACCTATTTGCAACTCTTTATCTACCATACATCTATTAACAAATGATAAAAAAGGACACGGCACGAGAATTTAGAATAATTATTAATCAGTAGAAATTTTAATTTTATTTTCCGAGTTAAATTTCAAGGTTACCTTTTATGTAATCCAACATCTTCACGGCTCCACTAATGTCCATACATAATACGAATACACGTTATTCACACTCTTGCTATTGAAAATACTATGGAAAATAATAATGGTATTTTTCTTGTCACAACATTGTATGATAATTAGTTCGACAGATATTTCATAATATGTTATTGGAAAACCCGTGACGCGTGACTTGGCATTATTAGTTAACTTTATTTTGTTTTGCCATATTACATTATTCTAGTTGCCACCGAGTTATTTTCTAAATAGCTTTAAAATATTTATTTGAAGGGTTCGTGCCTCGTGCAGCAGAAATTAAGCCTATGTTAAAGAAAGTTTGATTGTTACTACCTAATATATAATATGAAACTTTCGACGATCCACCAGAAATACATTAAGTATTGTTTTATCAATGAAAACTACTTCATAATTAATGTAAAACTATATCTAATCTAAAAAACCAGTGCCATTAGGAAGAGTACCCCAAATGCCAGCCGAGTTGCCTCTTTGTATAGCAACACTGATACGCTGTGCAAAGTAGAGGCCGGCATTTTGGTCACGAGTGACGTCGATCCGAAAGGAAAAAATAAGTAACCACTATCCAGGTTATTATATTTGCGGTTCTCTGCGGTGCCGCCGCACCAGCACCATCTATCTATAACTAACAGATCGTCCTGGCTTCGCACGGGCTATAAAACAATCTAAGTTTCAAAGAGAAACAAAATAAAACCTATGTTACTCAGGAATAATGTAGCTTTCCAACGGTGAAAGAGTCTTTCAAATCGTTCCAGTAGTCAAACGACAAAAAAAAACTTTTTCTCTTCATAATATTAATTCATTTTAGTAGTATAGATTAGTTTATTTTTCTTCAGTAAATGTTATTGTAGCTTCAATAACGTGTATATGTTCTCCACACGTGTTAATCCATTCAAGTGAACAAGCAATCGCTTCGAAGCAATTTAATTTCTGAGGGAACAATCTATCGTCTAATCCCGTGAGGCGTTTTCTTACACCAGTGGTTCTCAACCTTTAAATAAATACTTTTTTTAAGTAGAAGGAAAATTTAAATAACGTGTCATTGCTGAGTATTACTATTGGTAATCTGGGGTCTGTATTTTTTCATATTTGAAAATGGTAGATATTCTGTGATGTTTCTAAAAGTAGATAGGTAACAAGCGGTCAGTAAGTATATATTTTGATAATTCAACGGTTGTAAATCAATAATATTTTCACGTTTTAACTATAAGTAACTAAACTGATTTTAATACATTTTTACACATATACATATGTTTTCATTTATTAGTTAGGGTCTGGGATATTTTTTTCAAAATCATGATTACAAATAAGTTTACATACTCTCCAACATGACTTAATATAATAATTACTTATGTGCTAGCAAAATGCAAAAACAAACCAGACACGCATTATCTTTTTCTTTTTTATAGAAATTTAAGTCTTTTTAGTTGTGAAAAAAACTACTAAAGAAATGAAATTAAACTGTCTATTCCTTAGCAGCGATAGAAAAAAGTTGAGCACCCCTGCGCTAGACCATACAAAGCTTGTGGTAAATGAGCTGTCTATCCCGGTGCAATATCTTTTATTTTCAGTGCAGTTGGCAGCCACGCCGTCACGCGTGCGGTGCCCTGCGGGGCGGTGCGGGGCTGATCATTTCTACTACATTGTTTCTTATAACAATTATATGCCTAGATTGCTATATTTGCAATAATCATCGTGAAAAAAGCCATTATAAATATTAGGACACATTTCACACACGGCCGGTTACCTCCATACTAAACGATTTCTAATTTGTATTATGGTTGCTAACACAACTGGTATACTACATATAGATACATAAATATGTATACCGATACATATTTAACACCCAGGCCAAAGACACACAAAGATGTTGGCCGTGCTTGGAACCGATCCAGGGGCCCTCTTATTGGCAGTTCGGCATGGTAACCATTTACACTAACGAGGTCGTCAACCATAGTATGGTAGAGTATAAGTTTTTGAGACATTTCCTTGGTCATCCTAATAAAGGCATTTGGTGGTGTCTTTTGTTATTTAACTTTCAATTACAACAGTTTATAAATCTCTTATGGCTGCTTTTTTATCCTTTATAGGGTTGCTACACATATTATAAAAAATGTTGGGATTAAACGGTACAGTTCAAACTACATCGTTAATCTTCATTTGTGTTTGAAAAAAACTGTATAGTATCCGAAACGAAACCCTAAGAAAATCTGTGCAGTATCCGAAACGAAACCCTAAGAAAAACTGTACAGTATCCGAAACGAAACCCTAAGAAAAACTGTACAGTATCCGAAACGAAACCCTAAGAAAAACTGTACAGTATCCTAAACGAAACCCTAAGAAAAGGATAGAAAGAAGCTTAACCTTTATCCTTTCGTAACATGCCGTGTGTACCAGCCGTAAGTCCAGTCTCCCTGATTACGTTACTAAGTAGCCGGTAATTAGTTATCAAGCAGTGATAAGGCAGTACGAGCCATCTCAGTTAGAACAAGGTCGTCGACTGCGAGACAAAGACCATTGTCTGACGGCGGTGGCACGTTCGCAGAAAAGAGATAACTAATGTTTCTACAAATAAAGTATTTGTTTTATTTGACTTTAAAAAAAAAAACAAGTGAATGATTAAAAAACAGAGAGATAATGCCGAGATCATATTAGGCCTTAGCCGCGGGTCTTAGGTTTAATTTATTATTTTTAATGTAGGTTTTTAATTATTGTGTAATTTTTAATTTCATTTATTTTGATTTACATTAAGTTATATATATGAATATTAAAAACACATAAAACGTTTCAGTTAAATTTATATGAGACTTATAAGAAGAAATACATAAGTGACTTAGTGAGTTCAATTAATGCATTAAATTTTCACGTAAGGGAATTTGTTGTTAAAAATATTTAAAATAATTTGGTTCATAAAATACGATAGTTATGAAGACACAAACAATAAAAAGTAAAATTAAAAATTTTTTCTTATAAGTTTTTCTATAAAGCAATTCTTTATCACTAAGATGTCCTTAAACATTAAACAAACTCGAATATCTGTGTGTGTGTGTGTGTGTATTGCTTACCATTCTTTTTTTTTATAAGCTGACTACCTAAGTTCTGATCTTTTTTGTTTGAGTTTTCAAGCCCGAAGGCCTCTGACTTGGCTTAACGATTGCTTGAACTAAGACTAACAGCCGGGATCTACAATTTAACGCGTCATCTGACCCACGGTAGCGCTCAGGTGAAAATGCCACTTGAAAAACGACAGTCATGTGCATGGTCACCCATCCCAACACTGTCGGCATCGACCGTTGCTTAGTTTCGATGATCGCGTCAGATCACCTTAGCTAGCCGAGCTACGATGAAATAATTTTACGAACATTCAATTTAAATCTCACTTATCTCAAACAAAGAAAACTTGACGACATAAATGCAACAAATATACAGTGTAAACTCTATATAATGACACTGAAGGGGCTGTGCATTTTATGGCGTTATAGAGAGTGGTCGTTAAATGGAGAGAATGTATCATTGTATGGAATACAAGCTAAACCAATTAAAGCCAATTGATTTCGACGCATTAGAGAGTATGTCGTTAAATCCAGTGACGTTACATGGAGTTTACACTGTATATACATATAGCTAGATGATTTCCCCCGGCTTTGTCCGCGTGTTTAGAGCGACACCGCGGGTGTAAACACGGAAGCATTGTGAGTGTAAACTGCAGTTTGTTTGTCTGTTTGTCGAGTAGATTGCTTTCTCCAGATCTGTTGCTTTGTCTTGGAAATTAGATTGTTTTATTTGCAACTGATTTGACAAGTATATGAGTTTTAGTACAATAGGTATTTGTGGTACAAAGCTTTTGGTTTTGCATTAAAACTGGAGAAGAAAATTATTTGCAGTAAACATTTTAAAATATTTAACTTTTGGTCTTAAACTTGTAGATGTAGACTTGTGTATGTCGGTTCAGGTTGGTCTACCTTAACCAATGAGACTTACATAATTTGTATCAAATAAAATTTGTACACAAATATCCTAGGAGTATCAAAAAAAATTGCTATAAACAATTTTGGATAGGCCAGTTATCATATACTTAATTAAGTAAATTTACCTCACCTTCAATCTTAAATGTATATATAATGTCAAATAGACAGATGAAGTTTAGCGATACATATTTAAGCGGCTCACATATAACAAACTATTTTTTTAGGAATATTTTATAGATAAAATCTCTTCTTGCGCGAGCCTGACTTGCACTTGCCCAATTTTATGTCTCATCAAGTTATCGATGAAGGTCGAACTTCCACGTCTTTTCTCCTCTTGTATCCTACTTATTATAAAAGCAAAAAACAAAAAGGATTTATCTGTTTACTTGATATATTTCATATTTTACAAGCGGTGATAAAAATAAATAAATAATAATAATAAATCGTACCTAGCGCAAAGGCTATCCATAGCCATACAACGCGGCAATGCCACGAGCGTTATGGGTACCTTTCCGTCAGGTTTTATCAGGAGTGGCCTATTAAATTAATTTTATGAGTGTTTTTTTTAATTAGTTTTTAATCTTTTAAACTGTTTACTAAACATTTTAAAAATAGTGATGAATTATATTTAAAAATAAATTTAAACATAGTTTAAGAATAATATTTATAAAGCATAAGTAATTAAAACGAAAATTTTCAAACTAAAAAAAAAACAAAACAAAAATTTTTAAGACCAAATATATATTTATATTTTTAAGCCTATAAATTAATTTATCTAATAATATAATTTTAAAGCCTATAAATTTATTTATCTGTTTGTCATATTCATAATCGGTACCTTGGGGTTTTCTTTTTCAATCTTAATTAGATTAGATTCCCTCTCTATGGTCCGACCCCCGGCGGCCCTGTAACTCCAGTAACCAGCGATGCATGCTCCATACGAAGGCTCGATATTAATTCAGGATACAATAGCCTTCTAATCCACCCTTTGTAGCCCTTTAAAATGAAAACGCTTTGTGTTCGATATCTTGAGGGTTGGACTGAAAGGAGAGTTTTTATTAGAGGAACAATGGAGCTTAAACCGAGCGGTAGTTTAACAAGGTACACTATGTTACGTATTTTATAGATAAAAAACTGAGAATAGGTTTTTTCCGCTAACAAAATGTTAGAATTCACATAGTTTGTATAAGCAGGAACATTTGATAATCATGTTTTTGGCGTTATTTCTTGCTATGTAGTTATAATGCCGGCACGAAATACTTAAAAATGTAGCTAAACACCTATGATTTTTCCAGTCAATATCTTGACAAGTCAGATAAAAGATTTATTGCAAAAGTATTTATTTACAGACACACGATTATAAACTTTCTATCAATATATTTAGGACTAACTGCGCCCCGCGGATTTACCCATGTTGGTCCGGGATAAAGACAGTTAATCCGGGATAAAAGTAGCCTAAGAATTAAACCCAGGTCTGACCTATCTTCATAGTAAACTTCATCAAAATCGGTCTAGCCGTTGGAGCATGCAGGAGTAGCATAGATTTTGAAGTTATTTGCGCAACCCATGGAAATCACAATTGTTTTCGGGATAAAAAGTAGCTTATGTGTTAAACCTTCACACAAAATTTCATCAAAATCGATTCAACAGTTTGAGCGTGAAGAAGTAACAAACATACACACACAAACTTTGGCATATATTATATTAGTAGGATGTTAACTCTTTATTCGAGTTAACATATTGATTCGATAAAGGATGTCGCTCAAGACGCCCACAAACCACGTGTCACCACTGTCACTAATTGCAATCATCTATATAATATATTATGTATATGTACATGTATGTGTATATGTGTGTGTGTTTTCGCATGAATTCCTGGAGCCTTCTGGTTACCTCCCGCTAATGTTAAGCAAAGATTATATTGCATCGTAGATGGAATTATGATATTAGTCTTATTTAAAGAATGTTCTAACCCCAAAAAAGCTTTGGTAAATGAATCATTACTAACTTTATTCTTATAATAATTAACCATTTTACCTTCATTGAGACAGGGCAAAATTAGCAGAGCACAGGAAAAATGATAAAAAAAATCTAAACAAAACTTTTCGAAAACTTCTTTAAAAACTAAATTTCTAGAAGTTATCGAAGACTGGAAGAAGCCTGCGCAAGTCACAATTACACAGAAATGGAAAAATAACTAAGAAAGAGGAACAGAATAACCATCTTGTCCTACAGTGAAGCACAGGGTACATCTTGTTGTTGTACAATAGTGTAAGATAATGTAAGATAATTTTGAAAAAATATTCTTTTTCATTATTGTACACCATTTTATTTGGACAAATAAACGTTTTATTTATTTATTATTATTAGTATCTTAATTGTATTTTATATCTAGTTATCTAATAGGACTTGTAAGAATGATATTATTAACCTATTTAATATGAGTAGTTTATTGTTTTCACAAATATGAAATGAATTGTACAATGTTAATCTTTGAAAAATGTATATGTGTAATTGAATAAATTGCCTTTTTATTTTGTTTTATTAATCGATAGACCATCTTTTTTAAAGCGACCTTACGCCGTGAAAGTCATAGATCCGATCATCACCAATGAGTTTTAAAATTATTATTCTTAGAACATTCAAAAGTTCTATTAAGATTCTCATCCGAGTAAGATTCAGCTTAACATCTTCTGAATAATTATACAAATGAGGAAATCAAGAATAAATTAATAATAAAATTGTTCTTCTCATACGACGTAGTATGACGTCACAATCCTTTGACTGGCACGGCCTGGTACGGAAGGCTTTTTTGAAAATCTACCTTGTGTTAATAGTAATAGAGTCTGTTTTTGTTGCAGGTATGTTGATCGTGAGGTGGAAAGGAAAATGATCAGTAAGTTTGTGTAAATTTCCGGCGGTCAATTCTCGAGAAGTACTTAAGATAAACTATTTTTAGGTATCTTAAGTTAGTTTTGTTAAGGAAGGAAACATTTTAGTTCTTTATCAAATAAATTTTATACGTAGGTACTAGATGTTAGCAGGTATTGAAAAGAACCTTGACAAATCAATTCATCAATTTAGTGAAATCTTATAACTATGATAAGTTTTTAATACATATTTTTGTATATAAAAAATAAATCGACTTTAAACATTTTTAAATATATATACAAACTATACAACTGTTTCTTGATACGTATTCAAATTCAAAAATGTTCAATAAAGTTAGTTGTGGTTGAAAAAGGGTAGAATTTTACGAAGCATATATTAAGTATTTTTGTATGCATTTTACATGTGGAGTAGTTTGAGTCTTCATAAAATAAGTCTTATTGAACTTAGTATTTTGTATTAAATACAAAAATACTTATTTTGGACTAATATATATACTAATACATCAGTATCCACGTTGGTTTTCCATCTTCTCTCACTTGCTTAAATAAATGAGTGTGATAAAGAAAAAGCGAATGTTTCCTTTACTTAATCTTCCTTCAAATCGCTTTCTCTCGTGGTTTCCTCCGCGGAATCTATCAGCCGCATCCTTTCCCGATGATTACTTCCGTCCGCCATTATTCAAATTTTATATCGTCCTGTAGCAACTGTCACTCATTCTGTGGCTCTGTCCTGACAACCAACTGACGGCACAGTTCTATACAGAGCTACTAGCATTTATTTACATCATATGGTATAGTTCATAGTTCATTTATTGGTAATAAGGAATATTACATGTCAGAAATTTAAAATATGTAAATACGGTATCTTAAATACCTAGCTCATTATATAATAATAAAATTAGTAAATAATAAAAATGACAGTTGAATACGTAATGTCATAAAAATACAATAAATGTTAAATGTTTAATTTTAGTTACAAATTCGTCATACTATATCATATGCATTAGAAGCCTACTTTTTCTTCTCCGTATGAGCTAAGTGGCCAAGGTCTGGTGTCAACTGTTTTTAAGCCGCCCGGAGGCCTCTGACTTGGGTTAACGACTGTTTATACTAAGACTTACCGGTACCTACAATTTAACATGTCATCCGAGCCATGATAGTCATTCAATGAACCAGTCAGTTAATTATTTCTCAGTAAGTCTGTATATCCAACATAAAGCAGCGTCGTGTGTCGGGTGTGTACAATGAATGGTACTTGATAAGTGAGGTGATGTCAACAATAGCGGAGCGAGACCTCCTTGCGGCATTCCTGAATAGATAACTTGCTTACTTGCTACTTAGCTGTCTGTGTACCACACATTATGACTACCTACCTACACTTGAAACTAATAGTTTCAATTCTATTATCATGCCAGACTGCCAACTAGACGGTCCCAAGTTCAATTCCCGGCACGGCCAACATCTTTATAATGAACAAAATTTGTTGGCTGTCATGTAATTGCAATTATAATTTAAACGATTGTAGAGATTTTCTACCCTGAAGCTGGAAAATCTGACCTGGTTATTATGGACCAGGTACCTTAGGCTAGAATGTAACAGACTCGTTTGAATTTTGATACAGATTAATCAATAAAAAAAAATTGCTATAAAAATTTATAATATTTACTATGCGGTTTTGAAGAACTTATTTTTCTTATTCATAAGTTTGATTGGTGCCGAATTTGGTACAAAAATTCTCATTCTTAGTACAAGCATGCGAATTTTGCTTGTAATTTAGACGGCTTTTAAACTATTTTGTCAATAACTTTAAAACCATGTTGTAATAACGATAGAACTGTTACATTCTAGATTTTGCCTCTGCCATCGTCTTACAACTGAAACAAATAGGCTTTTTATTCTCAACTAGCATCACGTCCCGGCTTCGCACGGTCTCTAAAATAAGTTTCAAAGAAAAACGAAATATAGCCTATGTTATTGTTAATGTAGCTTCCCAACGGTGAAAGAATTTTTCAAATCGGTCCAGTAGTTTTGGAGCCTATCCGCGTCAATCAAACAAACAATCAAACTTTTCCTCTTCATAATATTGGTATAGACTAAGTTACCTGATTGTGCTAGATATATAAATCTCTATGCAAATAACATACTCGTACATAACTGTGAACACGTCGCGAAATGTAAGTGTATGTGTTATTTATTAGCATTCATCCGGCGGGTGAATGACCCCGAACAATGTGCCTTATTATTTGCATAGGCTATTGACATCTTACTTGGATTTTTATGGAGAGAGGCAGCCTCGGAGGATAAGGTGACTAGGAATATTTTAACTGATTCTATCTCTAGATTACTAGTTTTCTTCTTGGAATGAGTTAAGAACCCAAACTCTGGTGTTGAGAGTTTTCAAGCCACCTGAAGGCTCTGACATGGCTTTATTACTGTTTTTTTTTCAAAGTCGAAGTATTTCAATATTATGTCACAATACAGTTACGAGTAATCACCCATTAAGCCATTGCAATTATTTACTGGAGATGAGCAACCCTGTTAATTCATAAGATTTTTTTAATGTTCCGTCAGTTAAAAAGTTTTCTATTTTATAATAACTTTTTGTTATGAGTAAATTTTTTAAGTTTGTCAGGAAAGTTTTAATATTATCGATACGCCTTAGGTCGTCTGGTAATTTGCTAAATATTTTAATAGCCATAGAATGTGGGCCCTTTTACTAAGACTTACAGCCGGGACCTACAGTTTAGCGTGTCATCAGACCCGCGGTTACACACAGATGAAAATATCACTTTTTAATAGACAGACACCCATCCAAGGACTATTTGCATCGACCGTTGCTTAAACTCGATGTTCGCGTCGGATCACCCAGGTAGCTTGAAAACTCTTGACACTAAAGCAGTGGCCAAGCTTTAGTTCATACAAAGAAGAAAAATTGTATACGTTTACGTGGATGGCGCATTTGCCTAAACATTTGCCAAAAGAAACGAAAAGCGAACACAAATAGCGACATGAAAATCCTGTATAAAAAAATCTTGAATTTAAGCCTAGAATTAGTGTGGTACATTGTATAGGCGGGTGAGTCTGGCGCAGCCTAAAATATTGAAAAGCCGTAATCCTCACGTCAGGGCGGCCATCAATCAGATAAGGCCGGTAATCCACTGTCCCGCCGCGACACCGCACTGGAGACCAATCTACTCAGTGCTCACACTATAGTAGAAGAGCCCGTGAAGATCGTCCTTCACCGATCTGTAACCAGATGAGACGTATTTTTTATTAAATATTTTTTATAAACAAATGTGCCTAAAATTGCTTGCCCATCGAAAAGTGCTCATGGCTATTTTTAAATAAATAAACTTTTATTGATTTTGTTTCATCACCTTCATACTTTTGATAACCAAATGAAATTTATTTCACTGATAGTTTTTTATACACAGAATATGCCTCGGTATGCTTGCCTACTCATTTCAGTGTATAACTACCTGGCAAGCAGGTGTAAACAGGTAAGTCAAAATAGGTGACTCATTCGATTTTGATGCGTTTCATAGGAGTAACAACGATTCTGAACAGTTAGAATTTAGCTACAATTATCAAAAATGAAAATATTTTTGATAATTGTAGCTAAATTATCATTTGACTCGAGCATGCGCAAAAAAAAAGCCTTGAACACTTTTCGATAGGCAAGCAATTTTAGGCATATTTGTTTCTAAAAAATACTTAATAAAAAATACGTCTCATCTGGTTATCAGATCGGTGAAGGACGATCTTCACGGGCTCTTAGACTACTAGTGTAACCACGTGTACCTATATACTCGTACAACTTTTAAGGTTCCGTACCTAAAAGGTAAAAACGGGACCCTATTACTAAGACTTCGTTTTCTGTCTGTCTCCAGGCTGTATCTCAGAAATAATAGCTAGAAAGCTGAAACTTTCACAAGATATGTATATTTCCTGTGCCGCTATAACAACAAACACTTAAAATAAAATAAATAAAATACTTAATAATATTTTATATACTAAATAATATTTGCTATAATAATATATCAATAACGGTAGATACTAGACACTTAAAATTTTGACAAAATATATAAATGTATATTAACTATCAGGAAAGGACAGTCTTGTGCATGATCATCCATCCAAGCACAGTCCGCATCGACCGTTGCTTAGCTTCGATGATCGCGTCAGATCACCTTAACTAGCCGAGCTACAGGCGCTACTTACAAATTTATAATTTACAAATAAATAATGTAACATTAAATTTAAAACAGCAATATGATTAAAATTAAAATTCAATCTTAAATACGTAATAGAACTAAACCTTGATATACTGATTTTTTAACAGTTACAGTTTTTGACGACTTTCTTCGTCGATACGATAACTCTTATGGATCGCGCGTCTTCTATCAGCCCACTATACGTTTCAACTGCCTACTAGGACTAGGGACCTTCTCTTACGACGAGAGAGATATATGCCATAATCCACACATATGTAACTTTAAAACCAGTCAATCATTGGTCTGGGATCGAAGGGTTATCTATTGAAAAGCAGACGTTTTTACAATCGCGCCACACTCGCTTTACTTGCCTTATACAAGTAACTCTAAAACTTTTACCCTACGTTAACAGCTTTGTAAGTCCGTAATGTAAAACTCAATTAGGGAACACTTCCTTGTGTTTTTATGGAGATCATCTTTATCTAATAACTGCATTGCTTAAGCTGAGCTCATTAAATTACATCACTGCAAATTAAATGCATCTACGTAATACGGAGGAATTTATTGAAAACAGTGGAATGGTGACTTAAGTTTAAGTAAAGTCCTAATTTCACTTTTTTTTTTAAATTTTTTAGACCTATATTAGTTATCTATTGTTTATTGGACACAAAGTTGTGAAAAGTAAAATTATGAAATATATGAATACACAATTAATGATATAATAAAATGGCCAAAACAATTTTAATATTTTTTCCATAAAATTCATATAAAACTGTGTTATCTTTAGAAGCCCGCTTTCTGTTTTTTTATACTGTTACATTAAATATTAAATTCTATTTTTAAGTAACATATCTTTGACAATATTATAAAGAGGAAAGATATGTTTGTTTGTTTGGCGCGAATAGGCTCCGAAACTACTGGACTTATTTAAAAAATTCTTTCACCGTTGTGAAGCTACATTATCCCCGAGTAGGCTTTATTTTGTTTCTCTTTGCAACTTGGATTATTTTATAGCCCGTGCGAAGCCGGGACTGGCTGTTAGTAACAACTAAATGTATAAATAGATACATATTTATTTACCTAGGTTAACAAAACATTGACTTTCTTTATATATCAAGCAATAGATACTAAACTGACATTTCTTATTTAATTTTAATTGTGATTTTATTTTTATAGTTATATTGTGATATTTTTTAATAATAAATAATTGGACGTTTGTATGTGTTTTAAGTTTATTAATTATTGTAATTGGTGTTAAACGTAATAAATAATAAATAAATTAAATTAAATGCTAACTAACCCTCAGTCCTTACAATACTCATTAGTAAATATTGACAGACAACTTACACAGGTTTCTCTATTAGTATGTATGGTGTAGAAAATAGCGTTTTAACGGCGCTACTTAGTGCTAGGTATAGTCGTAAAGCCTGCCGAGGTTTATAGAGGGCGCCTCCAGGGTCCGGCAGTAAAGCGCACCCGACGCCTGCGCTAAACGATTATTAAGAGGCTTTTAGGGAGTAAAGCCTTCTCGACCGGACATCATCAGAGTTTGGTCACCATTGGTCACCGTATCCCGGCCCGATTGAAATCAGATTTACCCCTAAAATGGTTAATACATGTATTAAAGATTGAGTGAAAGAGAGCTAGCGCTAGTAAGACAAGAATAGAGATATGTATTGAGAATTCAAGAATAGGGAAAAATATTCGTATTCGAAGTTGGCATATGTCAAATGTGTATTTGGCAAAACTATTGACAAATACACGAACATGCATATAAATTTGAATTCGCTGATTCTCACAAAGGAACACAAAAATATTTTGTATTCGTCAAATAAGACAATCTTATAATATAATCTATTGTCAAATATACCGTTCTTACATGGTAATTTGACGACCTCGTTGGCGTAATGGTAACCATGCCGGATTGCCAATCAGAAGGTTCCGGGTTCGATCCCCAGCAGATTGTTCGCATAATGTAATTACGCAAATTCGAAGAATACGTACTATATTTGTTTCTCTGTCGTTAAGTTAGGTTGAGATGGCCCTTAACAATTCTATTTCTTATTATCAACTGTTTTTATTTATTTTCAATTTAAAGCAAAAGGATATTTTATTATTATATCATATTCTGAAGTCACATAAATATTTTATAGCTAACCAAAACATAACAAATGTTGATCTTAAATTCACATTTGCAAAATTTAATCTCACCAAAACGCTTTCCAGACAGAGCTTTCGAAAAATTGTTTCCCGCAACCGAGAGTGGAGATATTAAATAGACAGAGCGCATGGAATAGCTATTATGAAGCTACGATACAAATACAGGGTTGGTGTAACTAGCGAAACTCATTTTACGGATGGCTTTATTAGTACCTTGACAAACAAGTTTTATTTTATGATTGAAGAAAATCGCATAAACAAAGTGTCTTTTTCTTGTAAGGAATTTGTTGAAGCATATCGTCCATTTTTTTTTAAATAAAACAGTTGATGATTTCTTCCACAGAAGTTAGTAAAAAATTGCTTGTATATAATAAAAAACCGCCTATACAAGACTTGCGTAATGTTTACCATGCCGGACTGCCAACTAAATGGTCCCAGATTTGATTCATGGCACGGTCAACCTGTTTGTGATGAACTAAATTTGTCGGCTATCGGTTTAGGTGTTAAATATGTATCGATATAAAGTATTTATTTATGTTCATATGTAAATGTAGTGTATTAGTTGTGTTGCTATCCAAAATAGGGCTAACCAACCGTGTTTTTGAAATGCGTCTAAAAAAAGAACTAAGTGATTTGTATTATCCATGTCCATCAGTCCGCTAGCTATGAGGTCTGCCTGTCTTTGCTCAGCTGCCGCTTGCAACTAACTCGATTTGGTGATTGTTTGTGCATGCACGCCAACGTTATAGTAATTGGCTTAGCATTCTTGTTTGACTTCTCCCACAGAACCGAATTAGGGGAATTTAAATAATTGTTTTTGACATGCAAATTCTTGTTAACATTGTTTTGAATGTTGTTTTTAATTTTTCACATGGTCCTATTTTCAAAACTGTTTTGTTTTCCATCAATGTAAGTGTCTGATTAGCTATCTATTTATTTTTGTGAGTACTTTCTTATAAACTAGTGTGAATATCTTTGCTGCGAATTCTGAGCTAAAGCAGCTGCTTACGTTAATTATATTTTCATTATAGGACAAACGCTTAAATTGTTCCTTCACACTAAACTAAGCAAAAAGAATAATAAAATAAATCAAACACATGTAACACAGAAATTCATAAATATAGTCATCTTAGTCTTAACCTCAGGCGAGACGTAGTCAAGCGCAAGCCTAGCACGCATAACAATAAAAAAGGAAAGAGTCCTTTACCTTGGAGTGGGATAGAACAAGCTGTGCCTGATGACGATGAGATATAGAAAAAAAACAATGTCACCTTTTAACTTTTGCTGTGATAAATCTTCAAATTAAACATTGTATACTGTTCACGTAATGCATCTTAATATTTGGTCACTAATAAAATGGTCACTAACATTAATCATAAAAAAAAATCTTCAAATTACCCTCAACAGAACAATGTGGTCTACATAACGACATGCGACCTGTGAGGTGGCAGACAAGCTCCGAAATGCACATCTCCTTGTAAGTAGCTGCGAGCTACACTGCTTGGCGCACCGCCAGCCGCCAGCCGCCAGCCTCAACCTACACTATACTCGTGCATTCCACAAATGAACACATTACACACGGGTTGGAGGTGTTATGTGTCTGGAAACGGGCGACAAGAGAGCGAATAGCTTACTTGTGTAAACCACGCCTCAGAAGGCACAGTAAATTAAACGATTCACTACACGTTTTACTTATTTATTCACAATCACTGAAATCACAGACAAAAATAAAATAAAAAACACGATCACAGTGCTGACCTCAACTTTTTTTTTATTTGGAATAGGTTTGCGTTTGACCACAGCTTGCCTGATGTTAAGCAACGCTGCGGCCTACGTTGGAGCACGCTCACCTTGAAGGAATCTATTCACTGTCGATTTGAAGATCTGAGGATGGTACTTCTCAGGAAACGGAGCTTCAGGCAGATAATATCATATGCGATATGCCAAAGTCAATGTAAATTAATAATGATAGTTAGGATTTAACCGGAAAGTTTGTGAATAATAATTGTTAATAATATATAATTGTTATTGAGTAGGGGTAAACTTGTGTTCTAGTCTAGTTCTTAATCCCGACACAAAAAAAATGGACTGTTATTATAAGTTTAAGGTGTCTTTGTCTTTCTGTAGTATATTAGCGCCTGACCGGCTGGACGGAATTCACTCAAGCTTCTTCTGGATTAGTGACTTTGTAAACTGCATTGAAGCTTTTCATCTGGCTGTAGTCAAAATCAAACCTAACATTTCATAAAAACAAAAATTGCACAATACAGCTAGTTGTTTGAACAATAGGGCGCGTAACGTAGTCTGGAAGAATTGGCTCTCAAGGAGATACACCGTTAAGTACTTGGCGAATTACAAGTTCAAGTTAGTAGTTAGCCAGACGGGTACTAAAAATGCTCTAAAACCATGTTACTGTTCCCTCACAATGTTTTCTTTCACCTAAAGTGGCTTCAGTACAGTTTCTTGGCGGGGATCGGACACAACCTTCTGTTTTCGACTGAGCTGTCATCTTCAAAACTTATCCAAGTCTTGAACAGATTTAATACTCATTTGATCTCAGTATTTTGTGACCAATTGAGACCAAACTCGATTATAATTCATACAAAGTCCCAAATAAAAACAACCGTAACATTCTCGAGCATTGTAGTTGTTGTTCCGCAACACGCCCATTCTTTGGGCCATTCAATTCATCACAATCGAGTCATCATAACCTACAAACATCTGTAACAGCCTACATCATGTACTGTATCATTTGATTAATCATACGGTGCGCTGTACACTGCTGCAAACATATCTTGATGTGAAGATTCTTATTTACTTTGAAGTTTTTTAGTGGAACGATGACATGCTTTACGTTCCGTAGGTCGAGGGTTTAATTTTAAAGTTCGCCAATCAGTGCAAGCATGATCTCATGTTAGTTTTTAAGATAGTTCGAAAGACTAGGAACAACCTAATGTTCCTTAATTACAGGGTACATGTTACTGTATTAATTTAATTTGTACTGTATATGTTATGCTCAAATAAATATTCTATTCAAGCTTTAGGCGAAGGAAAACTTCGTGAGAAAACCATGGTAGTAGAGATTTTCTATTGTTCACCTAGCTAGCTAAAGCTAAAAAATCTGTCGCCAACCACCTAATGGTTGTGTTCCGGCAACCTGCTTGAAAGCCAGTTATTCCAGACTATACAGGCTCCAGAGTATCGCTGGACTGTTGGTCATATGCCTAGCTGTACTGTGTAAAGATGAAGGAATGGAATATATGGGTGGAATATATGGAATATAACGCTATGTTTAAAACACAGGAAGAGATAGATACCGGATAGAAAGGTTGCTTTGAATTGACAAATGAACCATTTTTATAACTTTTGAATTACTTGTTACTAAGATGGTCTTAGTGATTAAGAAATAGAAGGCTTCTGGCGCCTACTGTTAGTCAGCATTTTTTATATTTTGACTTGCAGCAAAGTCAATGTCATAGAAATCCAATTTCATGTTAGAATAAATACAAAAAAGATACTAGTTTTAGATACATTTGTCATCACTAATAGCATATTTGCAGCACTGTACGCATAATCAGCATATAATCCTCCGTCATTACTGTCAGACTGGCTGTCTCCCACAGATTTCAATGGCGATTGTTCATCCATCTCACTCGCACTCGTACGCCGCCGTGCGGATGAAAGAGAAAGGTATAGAGTGCAATGGTACCGGGTAGTGCGCGTGCGCCGCGAACCGTTAACTGTGCTTACAGTGTGGCGCAAGTTGAAAGCTTTTTCTTGTTTTTAAAGTTGTTAATTTCTTGGGCTACGGTTGTTATGTGTTTGGTATTTTTGAGTGTTTGGTATGTATGAGTGGTAAGTGGTGAATGTCACCACTTATGGCGACATCTGGGTAACTTCTTTGTTTTGGTATGAAGGGTGTTATCGTCCGGGCAAAAAAGTTTAGAACCTAAGTTCAAAGATGCGTCACCAACCTATGCTACTCATCCGAAGGTAGTAGGAGTACCACCTCTAAACCCAGTAATTATATATTTTTACACCAACAGGTGTACACAAAAAAGTATTAAACCGAGTACCAAAATTGCAGTTTATTTGTTAAAATCTTTTTTTTTCACATCCTTGCTCGTTACTAGGTAACATAAACAGCCCATGTTCCCACTGCTGGGACTCGAAGCCTTATCTCACGAGGAGAGATATAAGTAGGCCATAATCCACCACGCTGGCCAAGTAGTAGGCGGATGACAAAAGTCTTTGGATATTGCAGTCCTTAAGCGTGTCAGTTTCCTTATGATGTTATCCTTCGCCGTAAATTGAATGCAAATCCACACATAAATTGAAAAACCCGCACTTGGCCAGCGTGGTGGATTAAGGAATGTATCTCTCTCCTAGGGAGAGAAGGCCTTGAGTCTTAGCAGTGGGAACGTTTAGTGGTCTGCTTATGTTGTTACCTGGTAACTAATAAGTATGTGAACAAAAGAGATTAAGTGATTAAACTGTCATTTTGGCACTTTGGTTTATATCATTTTTGTGTACACCATCCACCATTTACTCGAATCAGGTCTCGCGTGTTCAAATATAATATAATGTCAGGCTGTTGAGGTACAAGGTAATGGAATTAGGGGATGTATTGAGGATATGAAAGAGAAAGGAGTGAATGTAGATATGACGGCTGATAGAAGAGTGTGGAAGCAAAAAACGAGCTGCGCCGACCCCACAGTGGGAAAAAGGTGAAGGCAAAGAAAGTTTGGCTTTTGAGGTGACACTCTGAGTTTTAGAATACAAAAACCAGAGCGTGAGTAGAACTCGGTGACGCTGAATCTTCGAACTCGGTGAAGGAAAAGCGATGTCTTCTTATGATAAAAAGCCAGTCGCTCATGGTTGGCGGCCGCGGCGCGTGGCGGTCCCGTTAGAGCCGGGCGCGGTGCGGTGCGGAGACGCTCGGTTTTGGTTGTATTCAGCACAATCAGGTCGATTTCGTGCTCTCGATTCTTGATGTGGGTTACCAGTGAGCTTGCACCAGTCTCTGTGCTTTTAGAGGTCTTAGTTTAACATTTTAAGGACCTTTTATTACTTTTGAGGTCTTGGTTTAGGCTTTTAGGGGCCTTTGATTACTTTTGAGGTCTTAGTTTAGGCTTTTAAGGTCCTTTTATTACTTTTGAGGTTCTACTTTTTTTACAATAAATGGACTTGCGCTCGATCACAATCTCAATCAATTTGATCACGATGGCAAGCGACATTATGATCTAAGGTGGAGCATGCTTACCCAGAAAAATGAGAGGAATTATGTCTGTGCTTTTTAGACGTCTTAGTTTTGAGGGACCTTTAATTACTTTTGAGGTCTTAGGGTAGGCTTTAAGAGGCCTTTTATTACTTTGAGGTCCTAGTTTAGGCTTAAAGAGGCCTTTTTTTTTATTACTTTTGAGGCCTTAGTTTAGGCTTTTGTTTCTTCTATGTGATCGAATATTGTAAATTGACATTAATTTGTGTATTTATATTGATTTGATTTTGTAAGTACTTTATTGACATGATTTTTTTTTTTTATAACATGTATGTAGAGCGTTCTTAATCTACACAACATTAACTTAATATACTAGGTTTTTACTAGGCTAACAGCGCCTCCCCCCCGTGGGGCCCCGCATTGTCGAGGCGGGGGGGCTCAGTAACCGTGGCCTGGTCACCCACGGTGAAGCGAAGAGGGTCCCTGAGGCGGGCCACTCCCTAGACTTGTCCTCCCCCATGCAAGTTCTAGATGGAGTGGCACCAGTAGGTTGCGGGTCCTCGCTCCGGGGGGGTTTCGCAACTGAGGAGGGCTGCGGTGTGATTTTGGAGATACCCACCGCAGCCGAAGGTGTGGGGCCGCGGCAGGAGAGAAGTGTCGGTATTACGATGCGCCGCTCTTCCTACCTGCCGCGGCCTCGACGGGGTCGCCACCGTTGATGGCGGACGCGGTGGGGCCGCAGGGAGAAGGGAGTGGTACCACAAAATACCACTTACCCTATTCTCTGCGGCCGTAGTGGCAGGTGACGGGGCCACAGACCTGACCCGTCACGGGGGACCTGGGACGTCGGACCGGGGTTGTCCGGCGTCCATTGCACTTATGGTCCCCGAGGTGGTTGCGGTGCACCATGTGCACTGCAAGGGGACTCATCCCCAGAGAAGGAGCCTCGCAGGCTAGCCGAGGTGGGCGGCGGGGTGGTGGGTTAATGCGAGAAGCGGAACCTCATCCCGTCCTTTCCGGTGAGGAGGTTATCGTGAGGTTTTAGTCGGTAGTGATGTCCTTTTGACATCGAGCCCGACATACCCCACCCACCTCCCCGGGTGTGGTGGGGATGCGTAAATGCATTTCCTCACGTAAAAAAAAAAAAAAAAAAAAGGCTAACAGCGCCTTTTAAAAACTTACGTCTAGATACTCTAGGTTCTATAGTATTTCTTATTAAATCTTATTATAAATAACAACTAGCTTCTAGTATTCTATTTACCTGATTAAATTACGTACTACGACAGTGCCAGTTCATACGTTTATGTCAGATTTACTACTTGTATTTATATTGAATAAATAAACTGAACCGATGTGAACCCTATTGGTCAAGGACCTAGCTGTATATCCTTATATGTACCTGAAATTAATACACATGGAATAACATTAAGCCAAAACTTTTCTATCAAAACCGTATCATAACGGTAGATTTTCCTTTTCACAACCAGTTCTCGCTGGTTTTTTCCACTTTAGTTGACATTTAGTGAAATGATGACGCTATCCTGAGATCGAGGTCAGTGACCCGATGAGCTAGTCAGATACTATTCTAAATGGACATTTTTCAAAAGATTTATTATACAGTTTCTAAATAAATTAAAAGTCTATTTAGTCGCTCTTCCCATCCATTTATATTATTAAGAAGAATATTTGTGTGTATATTTTATAATTTTTAGCGCTCGAACAGTATAAACAGGTTTGAAGAAATTAGGTATGGAGACGGTAGAATTAGTCAAGAAATTAGTTTTGGCACTGAATTAAATCTTTTTTTCTTTAAACCGGGATTAGCGCGGATAATATTGCACGGCGCTGCTGGTTCTATGTAAAAAGAATTATATAAAGTTTGTATGTATGTACAATTATTTTACTTAGTTACGCCTGAGCTCGTTTGAGTGAAATCCTGCTTGAAAGTAGACATTATATATACTTTGAATTAAGCCATAAGATACTTTTATCCCGGGTTAATGCGGCTTACACCACAGGATCTAAAAAAAAAACTAACTGGGTTGGCGCGTCGACCCGAATCGGATCTTGGCCTCCGATACTAGGAGACGCCACTGTTCTCGGTCCTGTGCCTTCTCCTGCCACTGCGTGACCTGAAGATTGCGCAGCTCCTCCTCCACTTGGTCTATCCAGCGATACCTGGGACGTCCGACCGGTCGACGACCGCTCGTTCGTCCCAGGTAAGCTCTAACAGGATCTAATATTTCTAAATATAAATTTCATAATCCATTTACTTGGTCTTATTAGGATTAAAAAATCTATCCAGATTTTAGCACCCGCGTGGTTAAGCCCTAGGACAATAAAACAAACTCTAAGAGGATAAGAAGTGACCCGTGAAGTTTAGGCATTATATTATCTAGACCGGTCGGAGATAATGACCAGTTTTTCTAGACTTTCTATAAAGCCTGTTACGCTTCACTGAGACCTGAATTTTGGATCGCATTCGCTTTTTACTTTGACTAAACTAAATATTAAAATTCGTTGGACGACGAAAACGGATCTTTCTGCAAAAGGCTTCTAATAATTTAATAGCCTTTTGAGTTGTTGAAATAGTATTAAAAATACATATTTTATAGTATAACACAGTATATCTTGCCTATCATACTCGTATTAATTAAATAAATGTTTGTTTGTATGTGTGTGTTTTTTGACAAATTAATTATTCTTATTTGAACACATTGTTGCACCGTTTAAAACCACGATACATAAGTTTTAGCACATTACAAATAAAAAATCTTTCTTTCTTCTTATTGCATTACTCTATTTAAAAAGAAGTTGCCTAATATGACGCTTAAATGGTAAAAAATCCACTGGTTTGGAATTTTAAGGTTGTTTCATTATGGATACAAACACACATTTCACTATCCAATATACTAGTGGGAATTGTATAAATGAATGATGAACGATTGAATAAATGAATGAATGAATAAATGAATGTATGATTTATTGTATTCATGGGTACACGTATAATAAGTATTAATTAAGTCTAACAACATTGTATTAACACCATGATATTAGTTTAACGGCAACTTAACAAACAGGTATAATACTGTCGATCCTCATTAAGCCAATCGCGAGGTAAGCGCCAGGAAACGTCAAACAACGCGTAACTTCAAACATTCACTAATAACTTACCGCTAACTTGGCTCGTCATCCTAACTTGATGTACTTAGTGCAAGGAGACAATATTATTGAGGAGGTGGCGTAGCAAAATATACTAGTAGTTTTGACGACCTTATTGGCGTCAAGGTTACCATGACGGACTGCCTATCAGAAAGTTCCGGGTTCGATTACCGACACGGTCAACACATTTGTGCTGAACTAAATTTGTTGGCTGTGGGTCTGGGTGTTAATGTATCTATATAAAATATGTTTGCATGTATATGTAGTATATCAGTTGTGTTAGCTACCATAACACAAACTAGAAATGGTTCGGTATGGGGCTAACCAGACGTGTGTGAAATGTGTCCTAATATTTATTATTATTAGTAGGAAGTAGGAAGAAATGTTATTGTTATCTGTTGGTAAATTCAAGATTTATATAAAGGCTTTAGAGTTATTTACATGCATATTATTATTTGTATGGATATTATCAATTGTTGTATTTTAATAATTCATACAAATAAATGAACTCTTTTCTGAGCTCTTCTTCTCTCTTGATTCTACGTCCGTTATTATTATCTTTATATATATAAATCTCGTGTCACAATGTTTGTCCTCAATGGACTCTTAAACCACTTAACCGATTATAATAAAATTAGCACACCATGTGCAGTTCGATCCAACTTGAGAGACAGGATAGTTTAAATATCAAATTATAGTCGCAATTTTAATTTATTGCTATTTATTGTCTGTTATTATTCGACATTCACAATTATCTGTTAACTCCAAATGATTCTAACAAATGTCGATACCTTTCGACTGGGTTGAGTAAGTAATCAATAGATGGCGCTGTACCCCTAAGTGAGGCAAAACAACGTTTGCCGGGTCAGCTAGTTCTTCTATATTTTTTGAACCGTACTTACTTTAATTTAAATTGCTAATTTTAATTGTCTTGAAATGCCTTCTTGAGCCATATTTGTGTTTTGGTGTAAATTTACCTATGACAGTTATATGACTAATATTTTGTATCTATCATTCTGATGTTACTACTTACTATGGTTTAAGATGTATCACGCTAGCCTACGAGTAGAAGGAACCTGTTTATTCTAGCTTTTATTACCCTCAAATTGTATTTCATCAGGAAACAGAGACTCAGGTGAAATATTATGAAGCAAATGAAAATCTTGTGCAATCTGTTGCATATTTGTTCACTACATATCCGCAATTATTATCTCGTTGTGCTAGTGTAAGCCCATTACTGGAGCCGTGTGCTGACTCCATTATTATCAGCTAATTGCTCGTTAACACAATAACTTTATCGCGGGAATACCTCAGTGGCTTATAAACGTATCTTCATATATGATTCCTTCTCTTCCCTTTCCTCTATAACAATATCTTTTGCACGAAAAGTAAAGCTTCTTGCTCTAAGCGCTTGGTTTTAAATGATACATAATAAAAATAAAACTGACTAAACATTATCTTAAAAATCTATTATTATATAAATGTTATTATGACGTAAAAGAATATATTAACGACAAGAATAATTAATAATAACTAATGTATATTATATAAATCGGCCCGCTCCAAATTTATATTGCTACACCCTGACCATAGGTATATTAAGTGTTATTTAAGCAAAGATTGTTACGTAACATTTAATTCTGCAATAAATGATTGACTTTGACTTTAATGCCAACTGTCCCATTTGATTCAGATTCAGATATTTTATTAGCCATAATAACATTCGCTATTTTTGGTACGTCATTTACATTGTTTACAAAAATTAAATGACTAAATATAGGTACTGTATTAATTATCTAAATGGAAGTATAGAAATATATCATAGTAGTTTGTTTATCCGTCTTTCTCTTTTATCTCATACCCATATTAGGGAAGTTGCGAAAATTAAGTTATCCGCCATTTTGTAACGGCGGACATCGGGCATTTATAGGTTAAACCCATAAGAAACACAAAAAATACTAAGTGTTAAAGAAGCGAGTTTTTACCCTTCCATTCGATACACGTAATACGTTTTTTCTTGCTCAATCTACATTAAAACTTTTGACGACGTATGAAAAAACTTATTTCAGTTCAGTTTTTTTTACAAATTAGCTATAATAGATATTTATAATTAACACAACGGTAGTGTAGATTCTTATCCCAGAGGTAAATAAGTAATTGTTTATAATTTTAACAAGATAATGTAACGTACATACATACTCGTATATGCTTTAGGATCCCAAACTTAAAGACTGTATAAATGTATATGGCTACCGTCCTAAGCCATATGGAAGCTAAACAAATATATTATGACATCGTCTGCCCGAGTGTATTTCCTTGTCACCATATTATACCTCCTGAATCAGCTGTCAGCGACTGGCCAGCGTGACACTCAAGACGTGCTGCCTCATCCATCATCACACTTCTCGCCCTCAGCGAACCGACTAACCTATCTTGAACTCTATGTTCTACACTATAAATACTGTTTTCGCTTGCCAATAATTGTTTTGAAAATCAACAATACTGCACGCGGTATGAACTCTATTGTCAACGCAATAGGTACAGTTTTCGCTTGCCTATTGTTATATTCCGAAAAACAACATCAATGCACGCGAAATTGAGTCGTATATAAATATATATAAAGGTGGTTTAAGCGTATCATTGTCTGGTTTTGATGTGATAGATTTTAGCCAGATTAGTGTTGATGCAGACTTGATGCCGCGGAATGGGAATCACGAGTGAGGAATTAGATTATAGGACATAGTTGAAGTGTCAACGCTCAACGCACAGTCTGCCAGGGAATGACAATTGTGTGCGTTGAAGGGCCAGCCGATAGCTGAGTGTGATTTCGCTAATGAACATTAGAAGAAAATATTCCTTCTACCATAATACAATTTGATTTGATTTTGCGATAAAAGTGTTTACGATAAATTGTCGTATGTATTTTGTCAGTTATGCTAGGTTGTTCTATAAATGAAAAATCGTGTCTTCTCTTATGGTAATGGCATGGTTAATGGGCCATTATTTATTCTACTGCTGTTCTGTTCTCATCTATCCAAGTCTTAGACAAAAGTCTTAGAAAAAAATTATGTTATTCCCTTTATTTTAAGTTTATTTACTTTCAACTGACATTTAAAGAAAACGTCTCGTACATTTTGAACACAATCCCAGCGCGTAAAGTTGATGAGGGTTATATAAAAAAAGAACCCCAAATTGTTTATCAATAATACGATTTTATATGAATCTGTTTTTTATAATTAATACTACGGATTATTATTAACAGAATAATTTAATTTTTCTGTACATTATAGTGAGGATACATTGGCTTAATAATGTATTAATGACATGTCTATTATGTATATACTTGTACCTACAGTATGCGATACAATATATTGAGTCCATCTAAGCCATGGTAAGTGTCCACTACTGACCCTAGATCTATCTGTTCGTGACATTTGATGGCCAATGAAGAGTACCAAATAGCAGCAATTAGTAGTAAGTACCTACACTCCCGGGGCGGGTCATTACCGGAATATAACCGGTACATTAGCGGCATAACAGCGGTATAATAGCGGTACTATCCCACTAGTGCACTAATCGGCGTCCATTCACGCCCACTTACAGGTAATCGGATTGGGCGGATTTATCCGGTAAATAGATACAAGCATCGGACCGGGATTATACGGGTTTATGGACTAATTGTATCGGAAGAGGTGGTTTCAATGTCACGCTCGACTTGGGAAATGTACAGTTCAATATTTCAATTAGACTTTGTCAATAAGGTTGCTTTACTGGCAAATAATAATTAATGAAAATGAAATGAAATGAAAATAGCCTTTATTACTATTACTCACAAACATTACAGAGAATTATATATATGACATTATTATTGTTCATATAACAAATTATTATATTTGCTAATTTATGATGTTATTATTATTAATAACTTTCAATATATATTTTACATTATAATAATAATCTAGTAGAAACAATTTATGTAAGCAGTATCAGTACCTACCGTAAGTGTTGCCCAAATTAGCTTAACAATTACTCTTTTTCACTTCAATGGCAATGCCCATAGGTAATGTAACATACACTACCTATAAGCATTGCCACCGAAACAAATAATTGATAACCTATTAAGAAAATTATATGAGTATGTAATAGAAAATACTTAATACAAGTTTTTTTCAGTTTTTGACATATACTATGTACATATATAAGGTAATAAATATATCCTATTTCTTACATTGACACTATAAATACACAAAATTAAGTATTCTAAACATAACATAGCAATTAAGGAGAAAATTGATTAAATAATGTGAATAGAGGTATGTCTGAAGAACTTACATAGGTAGGTAATTAGTTATTACGAGGTTGTTTTGTTTATAAACATATGCAATACATTTTATATCATTTCTCGAGTAAAAGTCGCTTTTTAAGCGAAGGCCTCCCGCAGACAAGGAAGGTTCACATATTGTAATCACAAACAATATTTTAACACATATTTTGATATTTGAATAATATTTACATTTAATTTGCACTATTTGAAATAGAAAAAAGGAACACAGATTATTAAACTACAAAGCAAATGATATACACTTTAGTATGATTATTTATTTTTAACTATTTATTTGTGTCTGCGGGGACATGGTCTACTCCTCCACGGTGACCGGCCGGCTTGGAGGAGATTCATGATTGTTTACATTTTTGATTATGTATAGTTACTTATTTTGTCATAGTCGTCGCCATACATATGTTGAGAATCGGTTACTTGCCAGGCTTCTGACGTATTACAAATGAAGCAAGATTATTTGAGCCTATAGCAACTTTTTTAGCTGATTGTTGTTGATCTTTCATGTTTATTTCACTAGCATCCTTGCGTTCCGGAGTTATTTGATATTTTCTTTTGTTGTTTAATCTATTATCTTTACTATCATCCAGCAGAATGATCTTATCATATTTTATCATAGCTTTCTTGCCATCTTGGTGCAATTTTAAAATTTCTTCTTTTAATTCTTTCCTTCTTGCTAGTATTTTAGGTGGGTAATCTTCCATAATATAATAATTAGATTTTTCCAATTTCTTTTTCTTCTTTAATATTTCTAACTTTGTTCCCATGGAATGAAATGTTATGATAACCGGTCGAACTTTTTCATCTTTTCGTCCCAGTCTCCTTATACAGCTAAATTCTAAATATCCGCATTTGATTTTCATGTGATCATTAAAAATATTGGTTATTTTTTCCTCTAAATCTTTATAACTGTGCTCAGTCTCTTCTACACCAAATATAAGTAGGTTATTCTTTCTCACCTCCCTTTCCAATTTATCAATTCGGGTGTCCTGCTCTTCTATCTTTACAATAATTGCTGTGTGTTTATCCTCAAAAATAGAAAACTTTTCGTCAATGTTTTTGTTGACATTTTCTGTGATGACCCTGGTCATTTCCGTGCTTTGATTTTTCATATCTTCTGATATAGCCATCATTATTTTCCTCAACTCTTCCATGTTTATGTTTTTATCCATTATATTGATTATATAATGAGTTACGTAACTTGTAAGAAATTATGAACATATATTTTTTGAGCCAGACAATGGGGTAGATATTAAAAACTTTGGAGATCGTAATATTTCACTTGGGTTTTTTACTATTTTTGCACAATATTTGAGTTTTAATTCGAAGATAATATGCAGTATCACTAGAAAACACAGTATTTAGTAGGTTTAGAGCAAATAGCGAGCGGTAAAACAATTTTTGAAATCAATTATTGACGGAGTACGTGTTGACGTTTGACCGGACGGCGACGACCCTAACGACGAATAATTAATACTTTAGGAAAATAAATTGGAAAATTTTAGGAATTTCGACTGGAAGGTATTTTGTGTGCAGCACGATTTTATTATTTTCTCTGTGAAAATAAACTTAATCGTAGCAATTAAATCCATAAAGTTTGCGACGAAATTACATGATTTAATTTCCCCTGCCCCCTTTCACTATCGGAATAACAGGGAAACACCAAGGCGGCACTGTTTTACTATGGTGCTAAGATACTAAGCTCTTTGCCTGCCTTTATAGTGCGAAACGCGGTGTGGAATTCATTGCCCAACGCCCTGTTTTCCGAAAACAATAACCAAGCGGTTTTTAATAGGCACAAGTGAACCAGGTTCTTCAGGGCTAGCGCGCTTTACCTTAGATCACAATATCGCTTACCATTAGGTGAATTATAGCTAGCTCATTCAGTCTAAAAAGAAAGGTTTTACTATTAAAAAAAATTCTTTAACATAGGTTTTTATAGAACTCTCGAACTTTTTTATTGATTGTATTACATTTTGACATAAATGAGCCCATTTTGAATGTGTGTGTGTATAATTGTTCCAGGTACGTGGCTCCAGTAGGCAGTATTAGAGCGGCCGATGGCAAGCTGCAAGCAATGCGTCGAGTAACAAAGCTTCAAATTGCTGCCATTCCACATATACGGGCTAGAGCGGGGCTCCTCATAATTTCGCCCATTTCATACTCTATTCTGATATCGTGCGATATGTTGAGGTATCTATGATAAGGCATGTTTTTTCATGTTTGAAATTGTCGTAAAGTATTTTCTAGTGCTCACCTGGCAAGCTAACCAGGGTTCAAGTTGGAAAATCCTAAAAATGCACGGCAGCGTTCTTGAGAGCCAGTCAAAAATTATGTCTTCATTAATAAATGTACTAGTAAGCTCATTATCCGCGCAACATTTTTATGTACAATTATTTCACTGTAGGAAATTAAATCTTTTCTCCAAAAAGTAGGAAATCTTTTTAGTGTGACACACACAAAGCTTTAACATAAAATATTAACTAAAACAAATTTGTTATAGTTTGCCGAAACAAAGTCTCAGCTCAGCAAATACCAACAAACTTAAAATCAAATATAAATAATCTACAAGTCAGCAGAATAGTTCCCCCTCCTAACCCCTCAGATTCCCATAACGACCGCAACTTTGCTTCTAAAAACCGCATTTTACCGCTAAAATACCGGTTCCAGGCACGCGGAACAATACCGGTTATGATGCACCGATTTTTGTACCGAATGTTTTGTGCTGAAAGTGAAACTTTCTGTGCGCGTGTATTGTTATAAAATGTGAATATTTGGGAGAGAAATTGTAGCCTTTTGTATTGTAATATGGAGCTGGTATTGTGAGCCACGAGCCGGCTTGGCTGCTGGCTATTTTATTACACACTTTTTATTAATGTTTTTCTCTCAATAGTTCTCAACGTTCAGAAATTATTTTCATGTGAGTTTATCGTGAATTTATTTTAGTTCTTTTGTTTTGTTACTATTATATAATGGAAAAATCGAGTACATATCTACTAATGGAGAGATTTTTTTGCGCTTTTCAGTATTATTAGATACACAATGGTACTCTTTGGTAAAGGAACTCTATTATAAAAGTCCGCTTTTCGTTTGTCTTCAAATCTTCATTGATTATTTATTTATTTACGTATATTACTAAACTCTTTATGAGTGAGTTAGAATCGCACTTAGCGGTTTTGGCTAGATGATTCAGTACAAATTGATGTATATTTTGCACGTCATTATGAAAGTATGCTAAGAAACAATAAGTCACAGTTACAAATTATAAAATTACCATAAAACGAGCGAGCACTTGACATTCAAATAACCACAAAGTTTTTAAGCATCTTATTAGCTGTCATTAAAAACGTAAGACCTGAAAATTCATGAGTTACTCAATCTTTATTCTAGACTTTGAATAGACTTAATTGCCAAGACGGCGGGCAGTAATTTGAAAAATTAACATAGAACACCGTATGGAAAAATTATAGTGGCGTGTCTAGAATAAATTACTGACAGCGAGAAGACTGGCTCAGTAGGCTGTCAATTAGAGGCATGAGTGTGGAGGAATTTGTGAAGATGTTGCGATTAATCAATGCTCACAGCTCGACACGTCGCTAATTATGTATTGTCGGGGTTTTCTTTTGACAAGAAATACCTTCTGTACAATACTAATAGTCTTCTTCTTCTTCTTCTTGTATGAGTTAAGTGGCCAAGCTCAGGTGTCGAGACTTTCAAGCCGCTTGAAGATTTCTGACTTGGCTTAACGACTGCTCGTCTAATACTAACAGCCGGGACCCACAATTAAACGTGTCGCGTCTCGATGAAAATGCCTCTTTAAAACAATAGTCATCAGACATCCACAAGATGGTCACCCATCCCAACACTGCATCGACCGTGGCTTTGTTGTTGCGACTAATAGACGAGCTAGCTACTTTAAAAAGCATAACTTCAAATTACATATGTATACTGAAGTTTTTGGTAAGGCGCAGATATTATATCGAAATAACACTTTTGTTATTAGAAATGAAATACGGTCAGTTATTCTGAACCTAAAGTTACGCTAATTCTCCTGCTATTCAAATGCCTAGCTGTAATGTGTAAAAAAACACTAGCAAATAAATGACTGTATTTATTTTATGTATTTCAAATGTATGCCTATTATTCTAACAGCACTAACATGTTGATGATACTATATGTGTGTAACCGGAAGTTGTAGTCCAGTAATACCGGTATTAAATAAAACAAAGCGGATAAGGGGTTCTCCATAAAGTACCGTCCTCACAACAATGGATGTCTGCCGAGCGACCCGACGCGCCATCGTCGTAAACACACGCGGCATCGGACCGTGTACCGGTATTTACATTTGTTGTACCGGATTGTAGGCCTGACCTTTGTTTTTGTTTGTGCAAAACATACAACTCTAAATTTAGGTTTATTATTAAAATTGCTAGCTAAAAAAATAAATATTGGGATACATTTCACACAAGGCTAGTTAGCCCATTCTAAACCATATCTTATTTGTATTGTAGTTGCTAACACAACTGATATACTACATATATAAGTACATATATACATACTTTACATCGATACATATTTAACACCCAGACCAACAGTCAACAAATTTAGTCCAGCACAAAGATGTTGGCCGTGCCGGGAATCGAATCCAGAACCTCCTGATTGGCAGTCCGGCATGGTAACCATTAAGCACGTGGTCGTCAAGCTAGATAGCTATAGATAGTCTTCTCTTACCATCTCCGTTCCACCACAGAACGAGCAGAGTCAGTGAGCTTAGCGACACTTTTTAAATGACAGATTTATTGTCAGAAAGACTTAGACTGTATGATCCATTGCTTCCCGCAAACACCTTAGTTAACCGAGCTAAAGACGCTACCTTTTTTTTAATATGGCCGTTTTGTTTTTTTAGAACGACGATCTTTTAATGGTAACATTATTTACCGTCATAAAACGGAGATATATTCCACCATGACTGCAGCTATGTCATGGTGTACCATATTTGACGTCTCCGTCCGCAGTATGGCGACCGCGGCGCCATCTGTGCGGATAATAAAACATCTTGGCGCTGTTCTACATTGCCAGTTATGGTGATACTCACTGCGGCAGATACCCGACATATTTATTGGTAATTCATATTCAAATTCTGTTTATCAATATAAATGACATTTACAGTTTGACCAAACGTATCATTTAGACTAGTAGAAAATTATAAAACTTAAATTAATTATTCAATATTAATTATAATAATATGAGCTTTCATATTGATATAGGAAAGTTAGAAAATAGTATGTATAATTAATGCTTGTACTTACTACATTTTGTTATTTCAAATAGCAATAGCTACAGTTTGTTATATTACTATTAACATGCATGATATCATAGACCAGGCATAGATTAACTTAAATAATCATTAACATTGTTTTAAATTAAAATATAAAGTCATTATATTAAGACTATTATTATAACTAGGCGTAGATACTACTTACAAGTAGCGCCTGTAGCTCGGCTAGCTAAGGTGATCTGACGCGATCATCGAAACTAAGCAACGGGCGATACAGACGGTGTTTGGATGGGTGACAATTGTAAATGTAATTGTAGCGTGACAATGCACAAGACTGTCGTCAAATTCATTTATTTCAGGATCAAGTCCCATATCCAATTATTACATAAAATTATTAAATTATTATTAGTAAAAAAAAGACACAGAAAAAAATAGTAATATGACATATGACACATTTTTTTTTACGTTCTGAGATCTCGACAGTAAATCGAGTGTAGTGCGTAGACTAACTAGGTCTAGGCTCGCGAGTTAGTGAATGGAGTGAGATGATTTAGCTGAATACGTTGTTTGGAGGTTCTGCAAATAGCTTGCTGTATTGTTTGTTTTATAAATCTACTTTATTTGAGTTTTCCACCACGGAATTCTGATCGACGCACGTCGTACAAAACTCCGTTCTTCTTGGGGGAATGGTGCGGCGTCTCTGTCGCACTTCATCCTTCCTGCTACCAATCAGAGCGCTTGTTCTGATTCGCGCAAGCGGTATACAACGCGCGTACGACTGGTTCTAGCTACAATGGTGGCGATTCAGACGACGATTTCAGACGTGATTTTATTTGTTTTGTCTGAGGTTCAAAACGTGCCGTCTCTTTCTGGCCACCTAAGATGAAAGGAGACGGGGCTTCTTTAAATTTAGTATAGTCGTGTGTGCCGCTGAATCGCCACCATTGTCTGAAATATCAAATGTTCATATATCGAACAACCATATACATAATGGTATAAAAGTAGTATAATTTAAATTGCTTTATTATCAAGTATCAAAGGCTCACAACTATAAGAATACCAATAAACAATATAAATACATCACATAAGTAAGGGTATAATTTGAGACCAAAATGAAAACACGTGATAGTTAATATTCTATAAATAGTCGTGAGTAATTTACTTCTTTTATCAAATTATAACGCTCCGTCATTTTAAATGGTGGTCGTGCATTTTCTAGTGCTCACCTGGCTAGCAACCACCCTCAAGTAGAAAAATCTGTCCTCAAGCACCTATCTGTGTGTTCCGAGCACTTGCCTGAGAGCCAATTATTCCAGACTAGGCATCCTTCACCTCAGGCCAGAAAGGTTAAAATGCACTTTGCTGGTCAAATGCCTAGCTGTAGGAGTAAAAATAAATAAAAAAATTAGTAGGAGCGTTCTGATTCACTGAGTGATATTGACTTTATCTGAATTGCCAACCCTGGCTCGGAATATTCCCCGCGGTCTCTGCTCCTGATTGAGAGTGTATTCGATTAATTTTGTTTCGATTTAACACCTCGCCGCGTCCGCCGCTAATCTCTTTGTTATCGAGTGGAGTTCATAAAGCTTTTCCTAACTTTTTCACTTTAGCCCGTTTTTCAAGACTCAGTGAGTTTATCAAACTCATGTGCAGAGTTTTGTGAATATTGGAATTATTCGGTGGATTTAATCGATTATGGCTGGATTTGGTTTGGAAAAAGATTTTATTGATATAGGCTGAATAATATCATTACGACGATAAAGATTACGTTTCATTACTATTCGAATTAAATGTTAATTATGAGCAAACTCGTCAGAGAGTTTTTGGCTTGACAATGTCTTACTCGTATAATAACTGGATGAACGCCGGCTGCATGAACGAAAAATGTCACGTTCCGTTCGAGCAAGAGAAAGAAGCAAAAGTGCTGAACAAGCGATTGAGAGGCATAAAATCGATATTAGAACATAAATCCCACACGGCTGGTTAGCCTCACATAAACCATTATAACCTAATAGCCCGTTAAGATCGTCTTTCACCGATCTGATAACCAGATGAGACGTATTTTTTATTAAATATTTTTTTTAAACAAATATGCCTAAAATTGCTTGCCTTAGCCATGAGCACTTTTCGATAGGCAAGCAATTTTAGGCATATTTGTTTTAAAAAAATATTTAATAAAAAATACGTCTCATCTGGTTATCAGATCGGTGAAGGACGATCTTCACGGGCTCTTCTACTATTAGGCTTGTAATGCATCTATCTCTTTTACTTGTCACATTATCACGTAAAATAAACGTCGATTAACCGATATTTTGACGTACTCGTATAATTTTTTTACAAATGAAATATAATCTTTGCCGACCACACCTAGTGGGAAAAGGCGAAGTCTAAAGAAAAATACTGTTTTAATCACAAAATGATGTCTGCCAAAAATGACCGTTCGCATATTTTCTGTAAAAATTAGAGCGTGAACGTATAAAACTTTTTTAATTTTATTCAGCAAATGAATTCTTATTTTACCGGAACATTCTTATTCTTGGCTTCAGTGTAGTTTACTCTGTTTGCACGTTTTATCACCTATTGTTCTCGAGAGTACAATCGAAATTAACCTCTAAGTTCTACGCTTTCAGGTCGACTGAGCGAAGGATAGTTAAGTGATGTGGTTATCAGAAAGTAAACCCAAGTTAGGTTTATGTCGATACAGTGAATGTAAACAAGTTAATCTGACTGCTTGAGAATTAAGGCCATGTGCATTCTTTAAAAATTATATTTAATGCATTTGAAAACTTCACTTCCTTTAGCTCCTACAATTTTTTTTTAAGCAAGTGAGCTTTCAAATTCAAAACTAGCATTAAATAAACTTTTATTTAATGCTAGTTTTGAATTTAAAAAATAAAAACTAAAATAATAAAAATATTAATACTTATTGACATTTTTTTTAAAAATCAAACTATGACCTAATTAATAAGAATAATGTATGTAATGTGAACTTGACGAGAACATATTGTATCTTTTTATTAATAACCTCGAAATTGTAATAATTAAGATACGTTATGACGAATAAAGGATATTCTATTCTAAAATAAAAACTAGAATTAAATTGTCTGTAACCACAGATCACTAACAGCTTAACTTTATTAATTCAATATATGGGATTAAAGTTAATCCAAATGGATAGATTCGATTGCAAAAGCTATATCAGTTTAGATCCTAAAAGTTTTGAGGCTTTGGCTAGCCGCAGTAAGCTAAGGGAGAGCTTTATCCATCATGGTTATAAACTTATAAATTCATATTACTAGGATTAATATATGATGTCTCTGATGAAACCTAACATTTTGATTGAATACTTATGACCTCATTGAATACCTAAAGAACTCAATTACATTACTACAATAAAGGCTGCTCATCTTCAGTAAATAATTGTAATAGTTTATGGGTAATTAAATAACTGTAAAGTGACATAATATTGCAATAAATTGCTTGACTTTGACTTTGACCTTGTTTTGAGGTTCTAAACTTGAGCGTCACTTTCCTGAAAAAGACAAGCTTTCTATCTATCAGGATATGTACACGACATTTTCATTTAATATCATATAAACAAACATTTAGCACGAACGATAAAAGTAATATTGTTTCCATGATACTCGTATAATGAAGTCAGTGGTAGTCCCGCGCGGGGAAAATAATAGGGTCCGTGGTTTTGATAGTTTAGTTGACTAAGTAGATTAATGGATTATCGACATTGATCACTTAAAATACTTTAAATTGTTTCTAGTTCAGGGAAATTTAGTGAAATTTGTAATACATCTTACATGTTACTGACATAGTATTACTCCGTAGTAATTAACCGATTTCAAAAGATATTCGATAATGTATGCCTGTTACTCTGTTACTGTTTAAAATTTTGTTAAAGTATTTTACAGCGTATATTTTATCCGTTTATACAATTCAGTCAAAAAATACTAATAAATATCTTTATTTAGTCTTATATTATACTAAATATCTACATTTAGTCTTTTTCGACTGTAGTACATTATTCGAACATCCTTCTTTCTAGTACAATGGACTTTCTTCAAAATAACACAATCAATTAGTAATAATATCTTAATCAGTAATATACGTTTTTTTTAAAGTACGTTAATTAACTTACTTACAAAAGTAATAAAAGTTACGCAAATAAATTGACTAGAGAGGTATAAACATTAAATGGGCAAATTTAATGAGAGATAGACTTACGCTTGTCTGAAACTCACGTGATGTTAAGTGGTGTTGCGGTTTAGTATGAAGCTAATGCGCTTACCTAGCAAAAATCGGTTCAATCTCGCCTTAAAGATTTCTTCATTAACTTCAAGTTCCGTGTAAATTTCTCAGCCGACTTAAGTTTAAGTTGGGCTCCTACTTAAGTATTACTGTCCAAGTTAGTCAAATACAGCGCAAGCCGAGTAAGTAAACACTCGATTGTATTGTAACTTGGCTAAGTTAGCCTAAGTTAGTCTAAGTTAGGTAAAGTTAGCGCAATCATGTATTTGACGCGACTGGACGTATTTGCTGCGGAGGCTGATATATACTTAGTCAGGTCATAAGTTCTGTCACATGTGTAATATGAGATAATTTAGACATATTTAATTTTTATGTAATCATTTATTTATCAAAATGAACTTAATAAAACATAGATTCTTATGGTAATAAAGTTTATTCAAAATGAGCCCCGCGATTATGAATATAGGCCTTCAATCTGCGCGGCCAGTCATCTATTGCGGCACGAACGAGGTCCATGTCAATATCGGCGGCTGCCTTAATCAAGGATGCCTTGAGTGACTCCAAATCAGGGGGAGGCTTTGAGCAGGCCTTTTTCTCCAAGTTTTGCCATATCTTGTAATCTAACGGACTCAAATCTGGACTGGAGGAGGGCCAGTCTTCGTGTCGGATGAAGTCGATTTCACGCGCCGCCAGCCAGTCTTGTGTGCTTTTCGCTCTATGGGCTGGCGCAGAATCTTGTTGGAATACCCAGGGCCTGTTATTAAGCATGGTATGAGAAACAGGTTCTACAAGGTTCTTGAGGACTGTATTTTGATACACAACTGCATTCGTCTTTACGCCTTTCTCACAAAAATGTACCTCAGTTAAGTCCCAATAAGAGACTCCCAGCCAAACCATGATCGAGAATGGAAAATGACCTCGTTGGACACGCGGAATACGGTTGCTCGCTTCTTCACTGCTGTGTGCGTACACCTTATCATTTTGTTTGTTGTAGCTCTCTTCAATGGTGAAAATTTTTTCATCCGAAAAAAGAATTTCGCAACGCTTTTTTCCTGCGTACCGCTTCAACAAAGCGCGGCATCTCTTCAGTCTCAGGTCCATTAAACGAGCGTGCAAACGATATCCTGTTTTTATTCGATATGCCCTTAGCCCTAAGTCTTCATTTTACACCCTTTTCACCGTGGTCCTGCTTAGCCTCATCTGAAGGGCCAACAGTTTCTGCTTACGTATGGGAATTCCGTGAATTCGCGCCTTCACAGCTTTTATCACTACTGGAGTCCTAACAGGGCGAGGTCGACCACTTCTTGATCTGTCATCTATACTAGAGTCTTTATTGTACCGATTTATGGTACGATAAACGAATCTTTTGGTTATATTCAAATTTTTCAGTAAGTCGAAAATCTGAATTGGCGCGTAACCGCAACGATGCAATGCAATAACCCCGACACGGTCTTCTTTAAGTGACCATTCCATATTTTAAAATGAGGTAAATTCTAAAAAGTATATATTTTTATTTTTATGAAAAAAATCGGAATTCGAATTAAATAATTTTTTTTGTGGCCATCATTCTAAATTCAAAAGTTTTTATTGTGTGACAGAACATATGACCTGACTAAGTATATATAGTTATATTTTCTTGACGACCTAATTAGCGTTATGGTAGCGATGCGGGACTGTCAACCTGAGGGTTCTTGGTTCGATTTCCGGCACGGCCAACATCTTTGTGATGATCTAAATTTGTTGGCTGTCGGTCTGGGCGTTACATATGTGTCGATATAAAGTGTATGTATATATATATACATGTGTATATATATGTAGTATATCCGTTGTGTTAGCAACCATAATACAAACTAGAAATGGTTTAGTATGGGGCTGACTAGTCGTGTGGGAAATGTGTCTTAATTTATTTATTTATTTCAACTTATATTGATTTGTATTTTGGAATGGTGGTAGAGCATTTTCTAGTGCTCGCTTGGCTAGACCACCCTCAAGAAAAAATATTACTTGTAAGTGTAATTTATGTATCTAATTTAACTTCTACCTACTAAAGCGACATGGGAGAGGTAAATACAAACATTAAATAAAGCGTCTGCATTAAACTCATTACCGTTGTTCAAAATAAACAACCCTAACCTAACCTAACGTACCCAGTACCGCCTGCGTAACCAAATTAAATATCTTGTTTCAAAACGTAACCCTCCGTGACAAATGTTAAAAAGGCTCATCTTTCAGAGGAATAAAAATAAAGCCGGCAAGCTTTATTACTTAATTAAATGTACATATAATTTTGAACAATACAGTTAAATATAAATTGGAATAGATGAACTACAGACATCATGTTTGCTAAGAATATATTTCTAACATGCCAGTTAATTAAAAAATACCTATTTTTAATATTTTCTAATATTTTAAACATGAAATAAATATACTAATAACTATGTCAACTTTCTAAATACAAAGCTTTTACGTTAATCGTATTTCTTAGGTATTAAAAAATATCAGATATGTTTGTCTCTTTTTTACCAAAATGGACAAAGTTTTTCATTTGATCTGAAATAATAAATTAGAAAATCTTTGAATGCCATTTTGTTATCAATAGTTTGACAGGATTTCATTGAATTTGTTGTAAATCTATACTATAAGACTCTTTGTCCTGACCTATTCATTCATTCATTCATTCATCTATAGACAACGCAGAGCCCAAACGGCTGGCCCTAGGGTTGTGAAATTTGGAGGGTGTATTTGTTTTGGTATGTAGACGCGTACTAAGAACGGATTTTTGGAAATTCCACCCCTAAGGGGGTGAAAGGGGGTAAAACAGTTTGTATGAAACTTCTTTGTTTTTGAACTAATAGCAATGAAATTTGGAATATGTATAGTTTATGTAAAATTAAAAATAATGGTATCAAGTTTTTTTTCCCAGGGGTGAACTAAGGGTTTGTTATGGGGGGTGAAAGTTTGTATGGAAAAATCTTTATTTATCAAGTTAAAGTCTTGAAAGTTGTTATGGTAGTAGTTTATTGAATGGTTAAATTAAAATTTTAAAAACTTTTGCCAGCGGTGCATTAAGGGGGATGCCATTGGGGTTGAAAGTTAAAAATGAAAGTTTTGTGTTTTTTAACTTAAATGTGTAAAATTTAGAGAGTGTATATATTTTAGTACTTAGACGTGTACTAAGAATAGATTTTTTGAAATTCTACCCTTAAGGGGGGTGAAAGGGGGTAAAACAGTTTGTATGAAACTTCTTTGTTTTTAAACTTCCAGCAATGAAATTTGGAATATGTATAGTTTATGTAAAATTAAAAATAATGGTATCAAGTATTTTTGCCAGGGGTGAACTAAGGGTTTGTAATGGGGGGTGAAAGTTTGTATGGAAAATTCTTTATATATCACATTAAAGTCTTGAAAGTTGTCATGGTAATAGATTATTAAATGGTTAAATTAAAATTATATTATTTTTTGCCAGGGGTGCATTAAGGGGGATGCCATTGGGGTTGAAAGTTAAAAATGAAAGTTTTGTGTTTTTGAACTTAGAGGTGTAAAATTTGGAGTGTGTATATATTTTAGTATTTAAACGTGTGCTAAGAACGGATTTTTGGAAATTCCACCCCTGAGGGGGAGAAAGGGGGTAAAACAGTTTGTATGAAACTTCTTTGTTTTTGAACTTCTAGCAATGAAATTTGGAATATGTATAGTTTATGTAAAATCAAGTTTTTTTGCCAGGGGTTAAATAAGGGTTTATAGGGGGGAGGGGGGTGAAAGTTTGTTTGTTTTTTTTTTATTTATCAGTTGAACAGTCTTGAACGTTGTTATGGTTGTAGTTTATATGGTGGTTAAAATATATTATAATATAAGTATTAATATATTCCAGGAGTGTATTATGGAATGCCATTGGGGTTTAAAGTTCAAAGGGAAAGCTTTTTGTTTTTGAAATTAAATACTTCTGAATTGGAATTTAAGTATGTGGTTCACTTAGTGGTATGGTTCACGTATTCTGATTATTTAAATTAAAATAATTGCTTGGAGAAAACAATAATCTGCCACATGATCACCAAAGTAGCTAAAAACAGAGGTTAACTACGAGTAGATCTCAGGAATCAAATGCGGAAAGACAGATGCGGCTCATCTTGATATCGTAGCAAAGTAATGTTTATATAAAATTGGCACGGGAATAGGATATAATCTAATTATTCCACAGGTTACGCGAAAAGCGACCTACACGCGGGCGGAGCCGCGGGCAACCTCTAGTTTAAAATATATTCTATTCGTACCCGCTGACAAAACATTGGAACGTTACAGTTGGTCGACAGAAAACTGTTAGGAAACGTCGAATTCCATCAGTTGCCGACTCGTCTGTTAATAAAAATTCAAATGGCGGACAAAACCAAAAAGCGCGCGTGAAAGCTAGCTATCGACTGTGAAAGGTTTTTAAAACGATGTTTTAGTGCACAGAGAGGTTAACTACATCACTAGTGGTGGAGATTGGACACAAAGACAATAGTTTTTTTTTTATTGATGAATAGGCTTACGTTTGACCGCAGCTTGCCTGATGTTAAGCTTAACTGTGGTCTAAGATGTAACACGCTTGCCTAGAAGGAACCTATTTACTCTAGATTTGAAGACCTCCCAATTGTACTGGTGGTAGTTACTACCATTTAATTTGTTTACGAATGCACAAAACGCTTGCACGTCTTCGGTTATTGTGGTCCTCAAACATACCGGTTTCCTCACGATGTTTTTCTTCTCCGTAAAGAGTGCAAATCCACACATAACTTGAAAAACAAGTCATTGGTGTAGGGCCGGGATCGAGCCAGGGGCCGTCGGATTGAAAAACAGACGTTATTACCACCAAGCCACACTCGCTAAAATTATGCTTAACTTGTACTATTAAGATGTGATAATCTGTGTCCGTCAAACTGTTATTGCTAAATAGGTTACGTTTTATGTTTTTTGTCAGAAATTTAAGTTTTACTAAATTTTCTTATTAGTTTAGTATAAATATAAATAAAGTGGACTGACGCCCTGAAACACAGGCTCTCCCTAGCCTTCCTGCGGGGCTCAGGGCTAAACCAAGCGTACTAAAATGTCATTTGTAAGTATAGTTTTTAAATATGTATTTTTCTCTTTTGTAATTTGTACGCATAATTATCTTTTTGAAATAAATATTCTTTATTGAAAGTCAAAGTCAATCATGTATTGCAGAATTAAATGTTATGTAACAATCTTTGCTTAAATAACACTTAATATACCCATGGTCAGGGTGTAGCAATATACTCGTAGATTTGGAGCGGGCCGATTTATATAATTATCATTAGTTATTATTAATTATTCTATGTTTACGTCATTTAAATTATTGTCATTAATATATTCTTTTATGTCATAATAACATTTATATAATAATAGTTTTTAAAGATATTTTTCGAATTTATTATTTATTTATTCTTATTCTATAAGAAATAGACTAGCAGAAATACTTTTTAAAACCCTTATGTTTTTTTTTTTTTACATTAAATGGGCTTGCGCTTGATCACAATTCACCTGATGGCAAGCGACATTATGATCTAAGGTGGAACGCGCTTACCCAGAAAAAACCGGTTCACTCTTGCTTTGAAAACCGCCAGATTGTAGCTCTCAGGGAACAGGGAACTAGGCAAAGAGTTCCACACCTTCGCAATTCGCACTATGAAGGTGGATGCAAACCGCTTAGTACGCGCCTTTGGAACCTCCACGGTATAACGATGCCGCTTTGGTGTTTCCCTGCTCGTCCGGTAGTGGACCCTTATGTTACATGATAAATCTTTCCTTTCGCAGTGTAAGAGTAAATAAAGCTAATTTGACCGCGAGCTCGGGTACCGCTCTCCCTACTGTTGGCAACACCGCGGGGTTTGAACACGGCGGTTTGCTTCGCTGCGGGAAAACTGGGGAAACCGCAGCCTGTGCTGCCAGCCTCCACTCGTTTTAGGGAGATTTTTCGGGCAAATTAAAGTTGGTGCTCTTGGTTTTTAAAAGTAAATATGGGCGTAGTTCGAAGGGCTCGTGGTGTGTTAGTGGTTTCATTCGGCGTGTTTTATCTGAATTATAAGTAGCTAGATGTGGTGTAGTTAATTATTTATTTATGTAATTAAACACATTTAGAATTGACTTTGTTTGTAAGGTAATACCTAAATTGGGCTTTATTTTGTCATTTCAATTTTTTTTTCGTTTTTTTTTCTATCCTTTGTAAACAATTTTCACTTTAATATTCTTAGGTTATGTTTAAATTTATTGTTACCATTTGGTTTGTAGTTGTAAATTTGTATATATAAGGTAAATCAAACTATCAAATCGTATTATAAATTATTACTTTAATGTATAAAAATTAATAAAAAGTTGCTCTGAAATTTATAAAGCTTACTACAAAATAAAAAAATGTTTTATATCTGAAACAATTCGTATTTCTGTTTGAAAGTTTTTATGATAAGGATAACCTTTGCGCCAGGTACGATTCGGAATTAATTAAGTTAATTTTTATATTATGTTGGTCAAAAAAAATACAAGAAATATTTAGAGCTGGCAACACTGACAAACGGCGGCGGTCGGCACTCCATTTGTGGAGAGATCCGACCTCCTCTAGCTCAAGCCGAATTAAAACTAAAACCCTCCGCTTGTTACCAGACTTGTACTGCTTGGTTTTACATTATTTTCACCTATACTGATACAGGTAGATAAACTGTTTATTGGTTGTTTTCAGGGTTCTGTGCCCAAAGGTACCTTATTATTAATACTTTGCTGTCCAACCGCTTAGTGAAGCAACCACTAGATATACTTTAGGTTGTAATAAGTTTTTGATAAATAAATATTTTTCATTTTTTTTTTCATTTTTCGTCTGACCGTATGTTCGTCCGTCTGTCATCTGACTGATCCATGACGCCATAGACGAATAAATATAATAGACGCTCAACCACTTGTTGAAAATCGTACTACGTATACTATGTATACGTAGATGAAATTTGGTGTTAAGATAGGTTAGACCTTGGATTAAAACAAACTTTTTATCCTGGATTAACCTTTTTTGTCCCGGATTATCGCAGGTAACACCACAGAGCGCAGCTAGTATAGACATAAAAAAGCGCTTCTTTCCTTCGTGTCTTAGGTTTTAGAATTTTGGAAACTAAAAAAACTGTAGAATTTACTAGAACAAATTTTGGTTGGTACCGTGGATTGTTGTTTTGAGCGTATTAATTTCCCTTCGCCTTAGAAACTTCCAAGTACTTATTTAACCTCAAAGATGCCAACATTGATAAGTACTGTTCCGGCCAAGTTTTTGTCCTAGAAGTGGCCAAACTTAGTAGACCTGTGTTTGAGAGTCGTAAGTACCCGGGCAGAGGTCAAGTCGAGTGGACAACTTGGGAGATTGGAAACTTAGAACTTTCGAGTCGAGGTGGTTTCATAACTTTGCAAATAGGGGTTTGGTGGATCTTCTTATACAACAAGTGGTAAGATCTTGAAGAGCTCCTTGCTTCAGTAACTGACACTAGATTTTAAAGTTTTTTTTTTCTTATTAAATTGGACCAGCAGGGCGCGTAGCCATACGAGTTAGCGATATTCTGACTTAAGGTGGAGCATGCCTAGTCTGGGAATACTGTCTCTCAAGGAGATTGTTAGGTGCTTGACGACAGAATTTCAACTTTAGGGTGTTTACTCATTTTACTAGCTAGGCGAAACCGAATCGAAACTAGAAAATGATGTACTGGGTACCATGCTAAGGTTTTCGCACTATGTGATACAGGACAGATAGACATATACATATAATACTAAATACAGGTAAAACTAAAGCGTCTATATTTTTGTGAGGCTTATAAATTAGTATTTTACCAAATAGTGAAGACTATGTTTAAGGAATGTTAGGGGAGAAGGGGTTGTTTAGAACAAGGCCAGTTTATTTATTTTTTCGATCTATAAACGTATCATGTATCTTTCTTACACAAATAAACATTTTATTCCGAATTTGTCAAATTATAGGTAAAATAAATTAAAATTGAACCTGTCCCTCTTTCCAAAACTGTCCTTTTTATAAACTACCCCTTTCTGGGGAGAGGGGAACACTGTCAACTTATGCTATCTGGCTCCGGAGCTAAAGCTTCCTCTTTTACAATCCAATCCGAGTCCCCGTCAATTACCCTTAAGACGTAGTCGATGTCCGTGAACAGGGAGCTAGCGTGTAATTAGCGAGAATTTAAGCCACACCGACCGGGCACCAGGTGGCGTTGACTGTCTTACTAACTTTGAGGAAATTACGTTTAGGAACGGACGCCATCTTTTAAGAAGGGAACATCCCTTTTTCGTTGCCTGATACCTAGTCATAGCATTTTTACAAGATTCGTTATACATCTTTATCGATAAATCTTATAAATAATTTGAATTCGAAATTTGAATTAGATTTTTTTTTTAATGATAAATAGGCTTACGTTTGACTGCAGCTTGCCTGATGTTAAGCTTGACTGTGGTCTAAGATGTATCACGCTTGCCTAGAAGGAACCTATTTACTCTGGATTTGAAGACCCCCAAATTGTACTTCTCTGGAAAAAGAGACTCAGGAAGAGAGTTCCATAGCTTCGCAGTTCTCACAATTGAATTTGATGCCCATAGTTGTCGGCGACAGTCCGTGTGATGCTCGTCCCTGATAATGACGCTCGTAATGCGTTTAAACCCGTTGGACGTATATACAGCGTTTTTTTTTAAATAAGTGTGACCGTTTGTTCATGCATTTTTTTACTATAAATGGGCATGCATTTGATCACAATTCACCTAATGGTAAGCGACATTATGAGCTAAGGTGGAGCGCGCTTACCCCTTCGCGGTTCGCACAATGAAGGTAAAGGAAAACCTCTTGGTACGCACCTTTGTTATCTTTATGGTATAACGATGCTGCCTTGTTGTTTTCCTGATCGTCCGAAAATGGTCTACAAAATGCTATCGATATATTCTTACATACAGTGCAATTTTATTTTCATCACCTTTCAATCAGTCAACTGATCATCCGATTAGTTTCAAACAATACGATAGCTTTAAACCGCCATCGGGTCCTGCAGAGTTCGCCAATACTACTATCTAATTGCAAATGGTTGATTCCGATGCCAATTATTCCCAACTGTCGGTTTCGGTTTCAAATTATTTCGTCCGTTTCAATTTGGAAATACCAAAAGTACAGTTAGATAGTTGTTTTACAGTGGAAACTACGTGGTAAATTTATTGCGCTAAAATATATTAATTTTACACAAATATTATGATCAGTCTGGAAAAGCAACAATAACAATAAAATTCCACCGTGATTTTAATATAATAAAATACGAATTACAACAGAACCCCGACGGTTAATTATGAAACCAAAACATTTTACATACTTCTGCCGCATTCTGGAAACAATTCTGATAAACTCTGGCACAGTTATTTTAATGGACGAACTGTGTTAGCTTCCGATACATTTTACTAAATAACTGACTTACAGATGCACAAAACGCATACATATTGTATTGTATCAAAATATATATATATATCTATCATATCTAAAGTCAGTCTCTGTTAAGCAATATTTGTATTATTATCTGTTATTAGAATCATATCGTACTTAATATTATAAAACGAATGTTTGTGTGTGTGTATGTTTGTCACTTCGTCACGCTCAAACGGTTGAACTGATTTGGCTGAAATTAGTTATGCTAGTAGTTTTTTATATTAACACATAGGTTACTTTTAAACCACTCCTTTTTACAACAATATGACTTGAAATTAGGCAAAGCCTGCATCTATGTAATTCGTAATATCATAATTCATGTAGCATCAGCTATAGCTCGGCTAACTAAGGTGATCTGACGCGATCATCGTAACTAAGCAATGGTCGATGCGAACAGGCTTTGGAAGGGGGGCCATGCACAAGACCATGCCATTTAAAAATAAGTGGCATATACATATGTGTGCTACCCCGGCTTGGATGACACGTTAAATTGTAGGTTCTGGATGTTAGTCTTAGTACATGCAATCGTTAAGCCAAGTCAAGGCCTTCCAGCGGCTTGACTCTCGTCTCTTGAACTTTGCCACTTAACTTATACGAAGAAGAAGAATCATATTCCAGTTCTGGACTTACAAAGGTTAATTTCATTTGTTTGCGAATAAATAATAGTTAAAGTTAACCGCTTGGTCGGTGTTAGCGCTAGTTCTTATCTCTTTGCCGCTCAGTTTGCTTTATCTGCTAACTTTTAACCGGAATTCCGCGTTAATTAACTCTGTGTAAGTTCCCGGGTTACTATGCGGAAAATCTGCGGATACTTGTATTACTTTTGTGGCTAAATGTTATTGAGAATGGATGTTTTAAACACAAATAATCATAGTTTATTACAAAACAATATTTTTTTAGACGAATTGCTAGTTCTGTCAAAACAAAACAAAATGTTCGTCTAACTCATTGTTCTAAGCATAAGAATATTTAAGAATAAGAGTAGACTTTGTTTTATAGTTCATTTTGGCTTCATTTCAATCTGTTTCTTTTGAAAACTCAAAATTTCAGACTTTTTCAATTTGTTTGTTTTTTGTGTTTGTTTTTTTACCTCTTAACTTTGTCATATACTCGTATGTACCAATGTTGTCCTTATTTTTTTTGGAAAATATGTTTTCCGACCCTACAATTTATACGATCCCATGTACATTTTATCGAAAACGGTTCAGTAATTCAAGTTTGTATTTGGTTTCAAAGTTTCGATTGTTGTTTACGTCTTTATCGTTTTCAAGTTCTTAAGAATGAAATCAAGCATTTTAGTGAAAAGAGAAAATAAACTTCGTATTCCTGCCTTATCAAACGAGAGTGTTAACCCGAAACTGAGTGAGTTAAGTTAAAGTTGAAACCAAGTCAAGCGCTCCGGTTTAATACTGGCGAAGTTAAGCAGGAACAACAAACTCGCCGCGCGAGAAATAACTTGGACATACATTCACTTAGCTTAGGCTTTATTCATATTATTGCAAGATAAGTTAACCATTGAAAATTGGAAAATCAACTGTTATGAAAGAAAAATATATTAAGAAGAAACAAATGCAAAAAATAATAATTATATAATCGAATTGAAAATCTCCTCCTATTTGGAGTCTGCTAAGGTTGATCATTTACAACTTTGTTCTCTATATCTAATCTTCTTTATTTGTACATATGTACTTAGTAACTAATGTGTACATATGTACTTACTAAAATTAGTTGTTTTATGATGTGTTTACTAAGGCCCCTTTTGTTGTCTAAAAAAGAAGATTTTGATTTGATTTCTAGTGGTTGTAAAATGTGTATCATTCAATTCCAAAATCGAATAAGCTTTCTGTATCAATACAATACAAGAATCCTTTATGGTACACCAAAAACAATAAGTGAAAAAAAAAACACAGTTGCAGCAATTTTGTTGCACAACAGGCGGCCTTATCAGTTGTAGCAATATCTTCCAGGCAACCTTTGTATAAAAGTTTTGTAAACATATATTTGCACTGATAGGGTTGTCAATCAGACAAGTAGAATGACACATATTAGCGAACGAGAATTCACGTAGTTCCACGTAGCTTATCTCGCCGCTGTTAATCCATTTATCCGCAGTTTACAAAATGAAAGCCCCACTAATAAAACGGGGCGGATTCCGTCGCGTCGCTAATTACACAATATGATTACAGCGCTGTAGAGCGCCGCCACATCCAGCGCTAATTGAATCAACAGAATTAACCCCGTTAATCTGCCAGCCTGCCAGAATACTCCGACGGCAGCCTGTCACCTGTCACATTGTCCTGAACCACTTTTTGGCTGCTTACCAAAAAGATTCCCATTTTAAGGGTGCGTTTAGTATGCTCGTATACATAAGCATAAGCAGCCCTCTATACGTTCCCACTGTTGAGACTCAGGGCCTTCCGTCACGAGACGAACGGAGACGAGACTCACGGAGAGATATATAAGCCTTAATCCACCACGCTGGCCAGGTGCGTGTTGGCGGACGACACACGTCTCCGTATATTTTGATCCTCAAACATGCCGGTTTCCTCACGATGTTTTCCTTCACCGTAAAGCGAGTGCAAATCAGCACATAACTAGAAAAACATGTCTGCTTCTTTGCGTTGGTACAACGCTGTCAATCTCCTATAAAAGTACCCTATAATAAAAAAAAATAAAAAATACATACAGTCGAATATATAACCTCCTCCTTTTTTGAAATCGGTTAAAAAGTGGGACGAATGTTGTAATTTATCATCTTAATAATCTAGCTAGACTTACTAAGACCACCATAAAATGATTTTTTTGAGTTTAGAATATCCCTGCATACAAACTCTTAGGTCACAAGCAGTAAGGTCCGGAACAGACGTTAGGAAACACAAGATGGCGTGGCGGATTTGGACCTGGTTTGATAGAGGATTGAGAGATGATTTTTATGGGCACCTATAAAATTGTTGTTTTATTGGCTGGCCAGACTGTTACAGACCCTTTTAGAAAATTCAAGATTTACGAGCCACGTCTTGTGATAACGCACAGACTATTTCAGCAAATAGAGAATCTAATTTACTTACTCTACCGCATATAACTGATTAAAATTTGCGCCAAAATTATCATTTATAATGATTTTTCAGTCAGTCATGCAAAAGTTTTAAATGTTTTTTTTTTCATTACAACAATTGTATTTTCTGTATTGGTGCGAATTATAGGTTACTTGTATGAAAGACCCGTAGTTACTACTTTTTAAGAAATATAGACTCAGGAATAAAGTCCTTTAGTTTAGCACCTTTACATACATATTATAATTATATTTATACATTGTTTTCATCGACGCCTTTAGTAATATTATATTTGTATATAGGAAAAATTTTCTTTGTTCGTTTGGCGCGATTAGGCTCTTAAACTACCGGACTGATTTGAAAAATTCTTTCACCGTTAGAGAGCTACATTACTCCCCAAGTAACATAGGCTATATTTTGTTTCTCTTTGCAACTCAGATTATTTTATAGCCCGTGCGAAGCCGGGACGGGGTGCTACTATAAAACATTTGCAAAGTAAACTATTCAGATATTCAGTGCAAGTGTTGATAGTGCCTCAGAAGCTCGATAGCTCCCCAAGTTTAGCAGAACACTAGATATAATTCACATTAGTGTGCCCCAGGCTGTATGCTGCTCGGGCCGCGGAACTTGCCGAGGTTTGCCAGGCAAAGTTGAGGCGGCAATCTGCAAGGCATTGTCCAAGTAGCTGCATTATGCAAAAGGTGACTCCATCCTTGGCCTCAAGTTTCCGCTAGATTGGATTGCACCCTGAGGATATTCAATAAGAATTTTCGTGATAATAATTGCATTAATTTCGGGTTCGATTCCCGGCCCGGTCAACATCTTTGTGCTTAACTAAATTTGTTGGCTGTAGGTCTGGGTGTTAAATATGTATTTATATATAATATAATATATGTTTGTATGTATATATAGTATATCAGTTGTGTTGGCAACCATAACACGAGCTAGAAATGGTTCAGTATGGGGCTAACCAGCCGTGTGTGAATGTGTAAAAAAAAAAAATGTTGCTTATGAGGACGTCGCTCTAGCTCGGCTCACTAAGGTGATCTGATACGATCGTCAGAGTTGAAGAAACGGTCGTTGTGGACTGTCTTAGTATGGGTGAACTTGCAAAAGACAAGGTGATAGCAACATGTTGGTGCTATCATGGGTTTGATGATTCCTTATTCTTAAGGTACCAACTCCTAGTCTAAGTTCAAGCAGTTACAGCAGCTACTTTTCATTCCGGATTCATGCAGGTTAAAAGATATGTCACACAGATGGCTTCATACTCGTAGTTATACTGCGTATGGAAAAGAACATTGTCATCCTAAAATTAATTAATAAATTAATTGGGTCTTAAAAACTCCTGAAGTAACATTTTGAATCTCTGGTTTTTAAAACTAGTGCACAATTAAGGCATTTTTTTCGTTAAAATTACAGGGGTATTCCAACTCGTTCTATCTAGCTTAAAACCTTTATTCCCAGCTAACCTGAATGCTCTCAAATGCACAAAAACTTCGAACGAAAAAGGCGCTAAAGTCCACAAAAACCCTTTTTCGAAACAAAGTAGAGTAACGAACGAACCGCGCGCCGGCACCGGCGAGCTAAGCTAGTTAATTGAAAACTGCGTCAATCTTACTTCATTCGCTCGAGTCTAGTCACCACTTCGGAGACGACACAGACGCTATTAAGATATTGTATCTTAAGATAGCTTATATTTTGCCCAAAAATAAATATTACTATTTAGCCGAGTAATGGAGACAGAATTTCAGGCACGCCAGAATTCCAGTCACGGTAAAAATTTTCTTAAAATTTTCTTTTAAATTTGTGGTTAGTTTTCTCTGATTTAAGTTTTGCCCTTCGTATAATCTGTGAATATTTTGGATATTGTATATAAATAATGCATAAAAGCATAAACTATTATATTAATAATATTTTAATGTAGCTTACGATAAGATATAATTGCATCTTAGTGTATTACACCCGGTTAAGATACAATAATATAGTTCCGTTCTCTTGAAAAAATAGTTCAGTTTAAGATATGTTATCTTAAGATATCGTCGTTTCACTCATTATCTGAAGAAGTTAAGACACACGGTAAATATGGTTTAGGTAAGATACATTTTTATATTACCGTATGTAAAATGTATCTTACCTTAACCATGTGTTCATGACTTATAGTGATTGTATGGCGAGCGATATTTTATCTTAAGATGAATTATTACAGTATCTTAACCGTCAGTGACGCCTTATAAAGGTGTTTAAAAAACACAGTAACGCGACAAAGACACAAAGTAGGCGATAAAAGACTCACAAAAAGTATACGGTTATAAAACGTAGGAATCGGTGAAACGGTTCCAACTTTTGCAAAACGTTTTTTAAGCGAGTGAAAGTGCTGTTCAGTTTACTTTTTTATGAATTTTGCGGGAGAAATGTTGGAGTGTGCTTGCTTTGATGATTATTATTATTACTCATTGCCAGTTTAAAAATAAAACAAGCTAGTATGGCTCGTAGGAAGAATGTTGGACTGTATTCCATGTCACCTCGAATCTAATCCGGCTCTACACCAAAGATTTATTTTTAAAGTGATGTATGGAATTTGTACTTGCTTAATTAATACGGTAAAAAAAAAATGTTGTGAAACCCAGAGGCTCTAAGGACTACAACATGCAAAGATATGTTTAATTCGCTAACCCGCACTTGGCCAGCTTGAGTAGTTATGGGGTATATCTCTTTCCCTGTGAGCGTAAGCCCCGTGTCTTAGCAGCGGTAAGTCAAAGTCAAAAGTAATTTATTGATAACAATGCAGTTACATGACATACATTAACTATTATAGGTAAATCAAAACAAAAAAAATAATATGAATAAATAAATTATACGATTATATTTTATAACGTTTAACGTGAGCTGCTTTTATTATGCAAGTAATATGCGACTATGGTTTTTGACGTCATTGGGTAATTTCCTATAACTTATGAGTATTGACCACCTTGTTTGTATCCGCTTTCAATTGTCACCACCATATTAGCGATGGCTTACTAATAAGGACATAGAGTTTACTGAACTATGGTTCTTTCAAAAATGCGTTTGTGTCGTGGTTCTGTTCTGATGTTTTACTGTGGTGTTTAAAACCAACAAAGTGCAAGACGGGCTTGCCCAAGAAAGGTTCCGTATCTATTGCGCGTTTTTGTATGGGACCGTCGTAATATTAGTTTATTTGTAATTATTAGTATATTTTTTGCTATAGTGACTACTATTGTAGTACAGCATCTGTAAAATTTCATCTGTCTAGCTATCACTATTCAAAAGATACAGCCTGTGATAGACGGATACAATAGCACAGTCTTAGTTATTAATGGGTTCGGTTTTTTTCTTAGTATGATTAGTAAAAACCTGACGAAATATTTATGATTCGATAAGATATCTGAGACTGCAAGTATGGCATAGTTATTGTTAGGCTATCTAAATCGCTTGTCCGCTCGGAAGGTTTTGTCTTCATGCGATGGCTACATTGTCAAATAATAAAAAATCTTGGCCAGCGTTATAGCCTATATCTCTCTCTCCTCGTGAGAGAAGGCCCCGAGTCTGAGGCGCTATTGAACCGAGCCCAGCCGCACCATACAAATTTGAGCTAACTATTCTGGATAAAATCGTTATCTCCAAAAAAAGGTTCTTAACACTGAATTAAACGTAATGAATCTGAATAAAACAAAAAGCACTGTCATTAACGCAGGTTTTTATATGGTTTAAAAAATATGCTATTTTACTCCCACAGCACATGAAAGACCGTCTAAATAGCCTTTAGAATATTTGTATAGTAATAAAATGTATTCCTATTTGGGTAACGATCAGACGAGTAAACTAGATTTTTTTTTACAATTATTTATAAATTCAATTATATATAAGTTTTTACATATTGATAAATCTGATTTGTACCAAAACTAGTATACATTTTCTTAGACGGCTTATAAGCAATTTTTTCAATACTATAGTATGTTACGACAATCTTAATATATATAAATCTCGTGTCACAATGTTTGTCCTCAATGGACTCCTAAACCACTTTACCGATTATAAAAAAATTCGCACACCATCTGCAGTTCGATCCAACTTGAGAGATAGAATAGTTTAAATCTCAAATTATAGTCGCAATTTTAATTTATTGCTAATTATTGTCTGTTATTATTTGTCAGTCACAATTATCTGTTAACTCCAAACGATTCAAACAGATGTCGATACCTTTTGACTGGGTTGAGTAAGTAATCAATAGATGGCGCTGCTATGGTATATCTACGAACGTGTCATATAAGCTGCACTATCTATTTTTCATACCCCTAAGTGAGGCAAAACAACGTTTGCCAGGTCAGCTAGTAAGACTATAAATCATACATTAAGTCCATGTCATAGCTTTAATGTCGTGTATTACTGACGTGTGGTGATCGCTGTCAACGCCGTAATGAACTTCATTAGCGCCGCGCGCCATTTTGCATTTTAATTAACATTATATTGGCGTTCGATTCAATCACCGGCGTTAAACGGAGCTGAGAAGTCGTTGCCATTGGTTTTTACTAAGTGAAATGTGTTCCTACTAATATAAATGCAAAAGTTTGTGTGTAAATGTATATGTTTGTTACTTCTTCGCGCTCAAACGGTGAAACTGATTTTGGTGAAATGACATTTTTTCAATGTCAAAGTTCCGAGAATTAGCACAAAGCGTTTTGCTTCGACCTTCATTGTGAGAACGTCGAAACTTTGGAACCCTCTTCCTGAGTCTCTTTTTCCCGAGAAGTACTATTCTATAATTTGGGGTTCTTCAAATCTAGAGTAAATAGGTTCCTACTAGGCAAGCGTATTAAAAATTACATCTTAGACCACAGTCAAGTTTAACATCAGGCAAGCTGCGGTCAAACGTAAGCCTATTCATCAATAAAAAAAATATGTGAAGAAAGGTTCTTTTGTTCACATCTTTTTTAATTCGTTATTGGTTTGCGTTTGATCACAGCTTTTCTAATGTTAACGGGATCATAAGAGCAAAATCTTGTTTATATCGTTTTTTCGTCATAATTCATTAAGGGTATAAAAATATAAAAAGACGACACGATCTTTCAAATGATTTTCTTATTGCCTACGAGATCTTTGACAGTACAGTTAATAGCTACTCGTATATCTGTTAAAATCGCCAAACCAAGTAAGTGTTCGAAAAAATTAAATTAAAGTGATCATGTCTCGGCAATTTCTTTTTCGTGCCTATATCTATTTTGGCTTTATTTCACATACAGGAGATTACTCTCCAATATTTCCTTAGATCACTATACTTGCACCATAAGCTCTGTAAGTCTAAACGATATGTTATCCGGCGGCGATTTTTAAAGCTCCCACTAAACTTAAAGCTGTGGTAAGCGATAGCGGCAAGGAAGATGATATATATCGCACACGATATATATCGCCCGGGGTCTAATGTGAGTTGGATGTTCCCCGGAGGCGATGCAGGCGCAGCTTTAAAGAATTTCGAATGTGAAATATCTATCTTGTGTCTTCTATTTTAAAGTGTAAAAAGTTGGAAGTTATTCTTCTACTAATATGTGTTTTTACCTTTTGGAAGCAAAATCTGTATAATGTAATGCTTTAGTTTAACTTCAGACTTTTTTTTTTAATTTAAGTGGTCACTCTTTACTTGTATTTATTTCGTGACCATTTTTTAGAAAATTATTGTTTTTTTTTAGTTTTAAGAATAACTAACACAAGTGGTTTCATATTACACAACGTACTTGAAAGATTTAGTATTATTTAAGGCTAATTTTGAGAATGGCTTCAAACGACTCTTGATCTAAGTAAAACTAAAACTCATTTTTTAAGTTAAAGCTTAATATATACTAATACTTTGCTAATTTTGTCTAATAATATCGCGTACATTATAAAATGACTGGAAACGGAATAAAACTAAAACAACTAACAAATGGAATCAACAAACTTAAATTGAAGTTGTACTTTCCCGGTTTATTGTATTTCATCAAATACTATCCTCGTTAATATACAATTTACAATATTTCCGTAGGCATTTATATGTAAAAGAAACTATAACGCAAAAAGAAAATGAGCAAGGTGTCTATTAGTAAAATTATAATCCAGCCTTCTAAGCTAACAAATATTATTAATTCAACATGAGCTGCTAACTAATTATGTGTGAGCTACTAACTAATTACTAAATACGTAACGTCACTAAAAACAAAATTAGATAATACATAACTTTACAACAAAATAAATGTCAATAGAATAATCAATAAATCAATATAAATACTAGGACACATTCCACACACGGCTGGTTAATCCCATACAGAACCACATTTCTAGTCAACATAACATTTAAGATAGTTCTTTCTCAATAAATACTATTCAGAGCAATATACATTATATACTTCGCTGGGAAACATATGATATATATATCATCCGGCTGCAGGGCGCGAGGGATGTTCCCTGGAGGCGCTCCGGATGCATCGACAGAGTGCCTCTCCACACTTTACAGATTTGTCTAACTTGTTCTAGAGTTTTCTTTCCATTGTATTACTGAAGATATATCATATTCAAGTTTATGTCACTTCTTGAAAACTTAATGTTTACACAAACATGAAATATGTTCGTTGGTTGAGTTTTAATTTAAAAATCAACTCGATGCAGTACCTTACCGGTCGATTGCCCTTTTTTTTATAACTTATAGGTTTGCGTTTGACCACAGCTTAGGTAGTACGTAATACGTTAGTAAGTTAGTACTTCTCAGGAAACAGAAAGGGAACATAGAGCCCTTACTTTCAACAAAAACAGCCTTGATATTCGGTTAACAATGCTTGAGGAGCTAAATTATTGTCATTTTTTATACAATTAACTCAGACATTTGGTACCAGGCATGTTACCGCAGTAATATTAGCGACGCTGTAACTGAAGATGGATCATGTCTGGTCTGGAACTTCTGTCTCTTATTTGGCTAACATAAGTTAAGAACTATGCTTTATTCAAAACCAATGAGTTAATTTCTAGTTAACCTAAATGTAACAAATTGTATCATATGTTTTATAAATATTTAAAGTTATGCTTTTGTTTGTTTCAGGTAAGGGACATATTTTTGAGACGAAATTGACGTCCGAAATGGAAGCGTTGGTAAGAATCATAGCAAAATAAAAGTACAAATATGTACTCGTATATTTAAATGTAAAGTACCACACTTTGTGTACAATGATACACAAGCATCTCGTCATTCCAAAATCATAAAAATGGACACAAAATGGCGTATTACATATTTTCCTAAATCTCTCTCAATATGGGTTTTAAATAAAAGAGCTTGCCAATGTCTAAACTTCCTACTACGAGTATAAGCAAGACAAATACTAAATGTACAAAACAAAAAGTTGTGTCGCGGATATTTAGTAATTTAATTTTCACTTGTCATATAAAGTTATTCTTTTATCAGATGTAGAATTTGATGTTGATTTTTGTTGGTAGTCGGTCTGGTTATTAAATATGTATTGTTATAACGTATTTCTGTATGTAGATGTAGTACATCAATTGTGTTATCAACAATAACACAAACTAGAAAATGGTTTTTAATGGGGATAACCAGCCGTGTGTAAAATGTGTCCTAGAATTTATTTTATTTATTTATTCTCGTATCTCGGTTTCCACTGGGCTAGCTTGGCTCGCCACGTGCTGTCCTGGCTATTTACCAGTGCCTAGTGGTGGAGGTAGCTGCAGGAATTGATGGCAGGATTACGCGCGACACACGTGTCTGCTGCGGCCGCCAGGGGGCGCTGCAAATTCGACTTTTAGCATAATGTGGGGGCTATTCTGGAGTCTAGCATTTTTTAGTATTAGTTAACTACCACCCTCAAGTTGAAGATCTGTCGCGAACCATCCGGTATGGTCCGGCTCTTTATTAGAAAGCTAGAAAGTTCAGGCTGGCCATGTTAACCTTTTTTTACACTGGATGGGCTTGCGCTTTCCATCACAACTCATCTGATGATGAGCGATATTGGTGGAGCGCGCTTGCCCAGAAAATACCGGTTCACTCGTGCCCTGAAAACCGCTAGATTATAGTTTTCGGCCAGTGTAGTTGCGCTCTTCTGATCATATGCTTATCTGTAACGTGAATTTATAATTGTTATTGGATAGCTAACGTAACAAACAGACTGTAGGAAAATTGTGACATCATTTGTTTTACTAGTGATTTCATTTCACGTTGTGAAGTATGACGTCAGAAAGTTGAGTAAATAGTGTTTAACTGTAGTTGTCTTTACCTTGAGGAATTACTAAGGATGTCAACCAGTATCTAAGCTATTTTGATCTAAAATTTCATTTCAATCAGTTAAACTCTCGTAACGTATAAAAGTAATAAACAAACTTTCACATTAATCAATCAATCATAAATTACACGCAAATATTAAGCAGATGAGATACCATTTTGCGCAATCATCTTCGAAGTAATCTGCCATGTAGTTCTTATATGTTTGTTTTTATACTTCGGTAAATTATTTTTTATATAAACGCAATATTGTTCTTTGAATAATTGCAAAAGAGTGCTTACCATGTGCTTACCATTATTAATAAGAAAATTAAAGCTTCTATAGTAAATTCTTCGTCAGAAATTTATTTTTATAACTATTCACAAAAACAACTCTTGTTTATATTTTATTGTACTCATTGTGTTTATGTAAATAGGCTGGTTTCATCTACCATTTCTAGAATATTCCCCGTCAAATGGAACCATCAGTAGCGACCTCTACCAGCAATTCCGGCGCGCCGGCTGTTTGTGTAGCCGCATACTGAAATGCAACGCAAATTTACCGTGTATTGTGATTAAATGTATAGTATAGTAGTAATACACGTTGTTTTATAACTATAAATGCAATGGTTAGTTATACTTGGATAGTATGCTGAAAAAATAAAAGTAATATAATTATCTATTTTTAGCTTGTACATATTTATGTATTTAAAATATTGTTGAATGATCCGGCTCGAAGGACCATAAAATGGATAATGGTAATAGCAAAATTTATTAACCAGTCTTGAATATAAACTAACTTCATTTATTCAATAAAATTATATAAAATTACGTCCAATATAAATGTCACACACTAAAAACTAAAACTAATACTAATCAAATAACCCGCCCCTGATCGCCCCCCGTTGCAAAGGTGCCCATCACGCTCGCTGCATTACCGCGCTGAATAGCTATGGCCAACCTCTGTAATAGCAAAATTGAATAAAAGTATAAAGAATCTTAACAAAGCAGTCTCCGTAAAGACTAAAAAAACAACCGACAGTAAATTTCCTAGAAAAAATTTTGTCGCTGCTTTCGTATAAATAGTTTTGTTTATAAACATCAGTTTAAAACTACCAACGAGCTCTCATTAAAATGTAAGTAAACTACGAGTCTTATTAATTAAGTAACCGAAACCTCCTCGGAAGATGATGCGCTTAATGCAAGTTCTGAAAACTTCCCTCTAGTTCCTCTGCATGTAATAATTTAGTTTGCACTTGAGTTGCAGAGATCACTTGAGTTGCAGAGAGAAGCGCAACTTGCAACTTGACAACTTGCGGTGACGGATGCATCATGTGATGGGGTTACCAAAAGTTAAGCCAGCATTCTTGCTTAAACGTCACTGTTTCTCTACGCTCGCGCTGGCACAGAATTGTCCTAGTATATGCATTTGGGGTGACAGGATGTTAGTGTGTTTACGCAAACCAATGTTGCTATTTATCTCCTATACTAGTCCGATTTTAATGTGGTTTTCAGTGATGGGTTTGACTTTGATTAGTCTTTAGATAAGTTTTACGAACCAGAGGGCGCTGCAGTAAGTATTTGGTTATACAAACCAATAAAACCATCTCCAAAACCGCTGTTTTGACTTGATTGATGCGTGCTCTTAGACAGGTTCACACCATGGGGCGCTTTAGTAAACATATGGTACAAGCACTTGTTACATAAAAAATGTGTGTAAACCAAAAAAAAAAACAGTTATGCGCTATTGTAGAAATATAATAATGCGTCGCGAAACCTTTTTAATATACTTAATTATTTAGTTTTGTAAGTAATTATGAAATTAATTGTACAGTGTTATCGTTTGTAAAATTTACTAGTACCTAATTGAATAAATGGCCTTTATATTTTATTTTATTAATGCGTCGCGGGTTCGTTAAAAAAAAATGTGTTTGTGTGTCATATATCTGACATTAAAACAAGAATGCTTGTCCGCTAGATGTGCTCGTGGTAGCCTCTCGCAGTGTTTAGTTCACGAATGAGGAAACAGCATTATGTCGTGTTGTATTAACATTAAGATGGGGTTGTGTTATTTAAGTTTTGCTTTGTGAACACTTTGTTACTTGTGTTTCACTTGGGAACTTAGTATTAAGACGTAAGTTCAGTATTTAGTTTTTAGTCCAGAATATTTACGCGCTAGCACAAATATGTTGAGTTTTTTTAAGGCAGTGATATGGGAAAATTCTTAGCCTAATTGAGGCTTATTTAGGTACCACTCAGATTTATGAATCATAATTATAAATGGTTGAAATATCTATATTAAAATTTTTTGATCCAGTTTTTTTCGTATTGATAAATCTGATTGGTACTAAAATAAACATAAGCATTCTTGAGGTGGTTCTTTAGACGGTCATTAAGTTATTTTTTACCTTTTAACACTTATTACAAAACACATGCTAATTCAAGACTTTACTTCTATCACTATATAAAGGCAAGTTATCAACTTTCAATTTGAAAAGTACTGGTTTTGATTAAATAATATATAGTATATATAAGACCGTTCGGTCACAAAATCCCTTGTAAGGAAAAAATAACGTCATTCTGAGGTAAAAACATACAAAGGAACCTAGAGATACTTTTTTAAAGTCGATTAAAATAAAAAGGCAAAGGTTACCGGCGGGATAGCCAACACAGATATCCTTCAGAGAGACAGAAATGTGATGTTTGCAAGACTAGACGCGCCACTTTGAGTGCATTACTGTAATGGAGGTAAGAGGGGGGAAAGGAAGGAAGGGAGGGGGGTTAGTATAAAGTACCCTCCAGACACAAAGCAGGGCCCCGGTAATGGATTACGCCGCTCGTACTGCACTTGCTGGGTTATTGAGATACTGCAGTATTAAATATTATATGTAGCGCCTGTAGCTCGGCAAACTAAGGTGATCCGACGCGATCATTGAGGTTAAGCAACAGTCGATGCGGGCAGTCTTTGAATGGGTGACCACACACAAGACTCTCTTTAAAAAGTGGCTTTTTGACCTGGGCGCTACCGTAGGTCGGATTATACGTTAAATTGTAGGCCCCGCTTGTAACCGAGCCGAGCCACCGAGCGGCTTGAAAACTCTGAACACTAGACAAGCTCAAGCCAGCCAAAGGCCTGTGAGCTTAGCTTAACGACTGCTTGTACTAAGACTAACAGTCTAAATACATAGATATATCACTCAAGTCTAATATTTCATGTCATTTATATATGTTACTGCTATATATTATGTGTCTATAACAAACAATAACAATGAAATAATTATATGTACATTACAAGACACTACATTGGGAGAGGCCTATGTCCAGTAATTGACGCAGACGGGCTGATGATGATGATGATACATTACAAAGCTATTCATTCCTGAATTGGCCTTTTACTCGGTAAAATGAAGCTCTCGAAAATGGCCGCAATAATTTAAAATTGAATAACTTCGATGTTTGGTACGACCGTGAACATCCAATTAACATTCAAGCGAAATCAAATTCATGAGAGTAAAATGCGATATTCATGTGAGAATAATGATATTGTAATAACGTCAATACGGTATGGGAATGTCATTAAATGATATTAAATAATTATTAATTACGTACAATTAATATTGCTCTGTTGACTTCACGTCAAGTATTAATTGTTTTCGAATTAAACTTGCGTTATTTTGTAAAGATTTTTAGGATAAAGATTAACAATGCAATCCCTTTTATACTCATACCCCCACTTATTGAATTTTATGTCTGTATCTGGGACATCATAGAAATACCAAACAAGAGACAGACATACGGATTTACAATTCCAAAATCTTGGCGGGAATTTGATTATTTCTCTTTCAAATAGTAAAAATATATAACCTAGTGACACAGGCGTTACTTTGCGAAAATCCATTGTAGGAGGAAGAAGATCTGAAATAGTGTGCGCTGTGATCTGAAACCAAATTAAGATAAGCAAAGAAACCTACAAAATAAAAAATAATATGTTTTATGTTCTCTTCGCTTATCTTTATTTGGATTCAGATCATGTGATCTGTCGGAAGTACACTAAATATTTCAGATTTTCTTCTATACTAAAAGTACTTATAACTTACTTATAATATATAATTTAAATGGAAATTATTAATAACACCTTTCACTTATCACAAAGAAGTCTTAATTCGTTTTCCGGCTGTTAAAGTCACATCATTTCTTAGAATGTTGTTCATTTCATCATTTCCTTTGATCGACAAGTGGATCAAATCTCAACATTATCACACCAATATGTAGAATTAAATTGTTAAGTCTGTTTATCTGTCCATCAAGTCCTGTGATCATACGAGTCAGCGACACTCTCTAAGGTAAAGCATGCCTAATGTGGAGTTACCCAAGGAGGCTGTCGAAACAGCCCGCTAAGAGCTTGGCGATATATTTTCAACTAATAGGGAACCAGCTGAAACCAATAGGGAAGGCCTATGCCCGGCAGGCAACTTCTGCATACATAATAATAATAAGATTTCATAATATACCAAAACACCAAAGCGGCATCGTTATACCGTGGAGGTTCCAAAGGCGCGTACTAAGCGGTTTGCCTCCACCTTCATAGTGCGAACTGCGAAGGTGTGGAACTCTTTGCCAAGGTTCCTGTTCCCTGACAGCTCTGGTGGTTTTCAAAGCAAGAGTGAACCGGTTTTTTCTGGGTAAGCGCGCTCCAACCTAGATGAATAAAATATCGCTTGCTATCAGGTGAATTATGATAAAGCGCAAGCCCATTTATTGTAAAAAAATATGCATTATGACAATGCGTGTTTATGTTATTGTAGTAGACATGGCTATTTAAATTTTATACCTTTACATTACCATGCAATAAAACCTTGTACTAGTTTAAATCTTTTGACACTGGATCTAGCATACTAGTTAGTTGAGGACGACAGCAGGCGAGGCCGCGGGGCTGAGCTAGTGCAATAAAACCGGTAGCTAGAGCGATGTGGAACATCCGTGGGAACACTTTCACTTGAAGCGTATAACTTAACTTTGCGGAATACACGCAACTTAACTATACTTAGATACTAGCTGACCCGGCAATCGTTGTTTTGCCTCACTTAGGAGTATGAAAAATAGATAGTATCCGATTCTCAGACCTACTGAATACGCATAAAAATTTGGTAATAAATAAATCGGTCAAGCCGTTTCGGAATACGGTAACTAACATTGTGTCATGGAATTATTATATATTAGAAGAAAATATATAGGAAACTACCTATACGGGCAAATCACATAGCTAGCCAAATATATTGATACTGGTTCGTTGTCTCATTTCTATATTTCATTACTTTTTTTTCAATGTTTATTTAAGATCGATTCAAAATTCAAACTTGTTTTTTTATAAATATACAAGCTGACCCGGCAAACGTTGTTTTGTCTTAATAAATCATTTCTAAATATACAGTAGCCGATTCTCAAACCTACAGAATACGCATATAAAATTTGGAAAAAATCGGTCAAGCCGTTTCGGAGGAGTACGGTAACAAACACTGTGACACAGAAATTTTATATATAAGATTTATTTACATTGACGATTATTTTTTACAACATTATTTACACTAGTAAGTTTCTGAACAGAAGACCTTGCGACTTTTTTTTGAAACACTATCGTTTATCGCCCTATCTACTAAACCATATCTAGTTTGTATTATGGTAGCTAACACAACTTATATTTTACATACATATACATACATAATTACTTTATATCAATACATAATAATAATATGTAACAGACCAGAGAGCCCAAAAATTTAGTTCATCACAAAGATGTTGACCGTGCCAGGAATCGAACCCGGGACCCTCTGTTTGGCAGTTAGGCATGGTAACCATTACGCCAACGAGGTCGTCAAACTTATAGTTGATCACATCAAATGTTTATCATCCCTGTCATAGTTAGTAAATAAAAGCCACAGATTACAATTCATAGATTACCTAATAGTTAGTAAAGATTCTCAGTCATCTCAGAAACGTAGAGACTTGCACAAGAGTTCATTGAACTCGGAGAAGGTTCGCTAAATGTCATGAGAAGCACAGTGTTACCTCACAGCTTCTGCACCAGTACGTACTGACATGATGCAATGCACACGACTAGCCTTATCATGCGGATTTACTTGCTTTTATTATTAAACGCGTTTTCTAGTGCTCGTCTGGTTAGTTACTTTCCACCTTCATATTAAAAACCTACCGCCAAGTTCGGTAACGGTGTTTTCTGGCAACCTCGTTGAGATCCAATTATTCTTAAACTAGCAGATCGTCCCGGCTTCGCACGGGCTATAAAATAATCTAAATTGCAAAGAGAAACAAAATATAGCCTATGTTACTCGGGAATAATCTAGCTTCCCAACGAAATAATTTTTCAAAACGGTCCAGTAGTTTCGGAGCCCATTCGCGTCAAACAAACAAAAAATCAAACTTTTCTGCTTTAAATTATTGCTAGAGATAGACATGCTACACCATCTGCAATAGTATTAGTTAGTACATTCAATCTGCAATTTTAAGACAGATTAAGTACTCTATTATTTTTCTTATAGTTAGCAGTAACAAGGTTAACTAGTCGCTAGCATGGTGGTAATAGTAACACCAGTCCATTTAAATTGCAGTGATACCCTGAGTTTAAAATTTCCCCGAGTTTGACACTACGTTCGTAGTGTCTACTATTTATATTATTACAACTACTATTTATATAAGGTTAATTATAAATTATTGATTTATATTTGACATTTATACTTGAATTTTTATTGACATTTATATTGATTATATTATATTTAATTTGATTTTGTGACTTGTAACTGTATTGTTATCAATAAATTACTTTTACTTTGACTTTAGTTTCGAATTACAAAGCTTGGCTCGTAATAGAACTGACTATACTTCTCTTTCTGAGACATAAATAACCGTGCATCTTAAGTAAAAATTGTAAAAAGGTCGTGAAAATATTTGAAACGTATAATTTACATATACTCGTCACTTGCTGGCCTCCGGGCGGCTTGAATGCTTTTGAGACTAGAGCTTGGCCACTTAGCTAATACGAAAAAGAAAGAAGGTCACTTGCTTAGATAAAGTGTTGTACTACTTCAATAATTTTATTTTCATCCAAAAACAATTACACTTACTTAGTAGAAGAACTCGGGCGAAGACTAGTGGATAGGACGGGGGATCCCCGTTCTCGATCGTACTTGGTGCAGAGGATAGCCATTGCTATTCAGCGTGGAAATGCAGACAGTATTATGGGCCAGGCCATCTTTGCACCAGGTACGGTCATGGGCGGGTTTTCCTAACATGAATTTTTTTCTTGACATGTATAAATTTTATTATATTAATAAAAAAAAATATAATGTTAAAAAGATTGTTATTATAAAACAATTACAAATACAGCTTATATTTAAGTCACCTTTCCGTAAAAACCAAGTAACATACATATAATTGAAACTAACAATTAAGTAACAATCTCTATATACATTTTCTAATTCAAACGTAGACGCAAAACAATTGAAAAGTTAATCCTCACTGCGACTCTGAAGTCTTTGTAGAAACTCGTGTAAAAGTTTGGAGTGTAGATTGAGCGAAGTACCACAATCAGGCGGCACTCCGAGAGTGTGAAGACCCGCGGGTTTGCCCGCGCGCCGCTTGATGTACAATTGGCCAAATTGCGGTTGTTTTATTGCTCAATTTGTCTATGGATTGCGGTAATGATGTGCTCCGAACGCGGATTTCGTTTTGTAGATTCTGTTCTTTACAACAATTTTGTATTTGAACAAATTTAAGAGCTTGGTGTAATGAAAATGTTAATGTGAAATTAAAAAATTTGTAACAAAATAATAATAATAAACCATTATTAAATTTATTAAATATGTATGAAGTCATAATAAAGAAATACATTTATTTGACATTGATTTGAAGTATGCCTCCAGAAAAGTTTGCCAAAGTAGTTTGCGGGGACGTACTAAAGTAATGCTAATTGGTAATCAACGAGCAATTTTGAAAAAAAAAATCGAATGTATGAATAATATTATATAAGATTAATAATTAAATGTATTTTTATATGTCTGATGATATCCATGCTTATTAAAATATTTAAACTGTAAATAGAAGACAAAATTAAATATTTAGTGTACTTCCGCTGTGATCCAAAATCCAAATTAAGACAAGTAAAGGAAGTAATTTGGATTTCGGATCACAGCGGAAGTACACTAAATATTTAATTTTGTCTTCTATTTACAATGGATTTCCGCAAAGTAACGCCTGAGTAAATAAGTTATTTGAACTGTACATGCAATGTACAGAATCAGATTTACTCGATCGGGTATCTATAATTATTTGGGGATAGTCTGTGTCAGATGAAATTGTGCGTCTATTATTGTGAAGATAAAATATATTGCGTTTTTGTTGATGAATGCGATGTTAGGCTTCGTTAAATCGCTTAACCTAAACTGTTCTTGAATTATTCATTTGATGCTTTGTTATTTGGCTGAATATTGAACGGAAGGATTTCTAGAACAAGTTATTTGCTTATTAAAGACGATTAATTTTAGTCTCTTCAGTGGGTTTGTTTTTAATAAGTCTGACTGCTGTTTGATTTTAAATATTCAATTTTGTTTTGTAATCAACGTTGTCATCATTTGCATTTCATTAACCGACTTAAATAAAAGGTTAATTAGACTGTATGATTGTTATCTCGTCACGAAATCAATAATTATTTAGATAATATAAATTTGTCAATTGAAGCACACTAATTTTATAGTACATTGTTACCCTAGTATTTTATTTGGCCCGAGACGGGGCTTGGCGCCCCGAACGAAGTAAGGCCGCTAATAATTCAAAGGTTTAATAAGTCTTTAACCCGAGGTAAACACATAAACATATTACAAATACAAGGAAAGTCGATAAGATAAAAAATGAAAAGTATACTCTTTCATCCCGCTCCTCAGGCAACTTCACACCTACTATCAGAGTATGAGTAATGAAAAGTTAATTTTATTTTATAGAGTATTTTTTGTTGTTGTAATCTTATATATAAAATTTCCGTGTCACAGTGTTGTAGTTGTTGTAGGTTTGTTACCGTACTCCTCCGAAACGGCTTAACTGATCTTTACCAAATTTTATATGCGTGTTCAGTAGGTATGAGAATCGGCTACTATCTATTTTTTATACCCTTAAGTGATAAGGGAAAACCACATTTGCCGGGTCAGCTAGTTTTATTATAAAATATTGTGTTCAATAAATTATTTTTTATCTATCTATCTAAATACTTCCAGATTAGTCCCATATAAATTGAATCGAAACTTATGAATTTAAAGTCGTTTTTCCTTTTTAATTGTTCTTTTGTTTATGAAGCTTTTTGTTCTTGTTATTATGAATGATAAAAGCTAACACAGTCATAACGTCGCGTGTAATAACTCCCGCAGGGTTCGAACGCGGTACCCTCCATACTCGTACAGTACAGTTTTATCACAAACCGTTTACAACACTTTTTATACCTGTCAGCAATACTGCCGACCCGAGGGAACCGACGGTGCAGCTTCCGTTTACTACCAACATAAAAAACGTAAATAACCGGCCAAGTGCGAGTAAGAAAAGCACACGAAGGGTTCCGTACTATAAAACATGGCAAAGTACCGAGTATTTTTTATGGCAGCTTAATTTATCTGTCTTTTTTTTCACACGGCTGGTTAGCCTCATACTAAACATTCTATTTCTAGTTTGAATTATGGTTGCTAACACAACTGACATACACATACGTAAATACTTTATATCTATAAATATTTAACACCCAGACCGACAGCCAACAACTGTAGTTCATCACAAAGATGTTGGCCGGAAACCGAACCCGGGACACTCTGGTTGGGAGTCTGGCAATGGAACCATTACGCTAACGAGGACATCGTTTGTTATAATTTGGGCAAGTGAAATATATATTCATCGTTTGAACCATCTAGTAATCACGGTTAATGAGATACAGCTTGGTGATAGGCAGCTAAGTCTTGATAATAGGGTTTCATTGGTACTCGGTGGGTACGGAACCCTGGAAAAGGACAAACAAGCAGTTCCCAAAGTTTACTAATCGCACCCGAGAGAGATTTGTCGTAAATCAAACTTTGCGTGTTCTCGTTATTTTAAACGCCACCGGAGTTTACGGGGGTTTAAAGTAGGATGGAATAATCTGCGCTGTGGAAGAGGCTTGCGGGATTAAGTGATAGCAGTTTGATAAGGATTTATAACTTCTTGGTGTTCTCTCTTCTCTCTTATAACTTCAGTGGTGTTTAGTTGTTAAAGAAATTCACGGCATTTGTTTTTAAGGGTATCTATCTACCCTGGATAATAGTTGTATGGTACATTTTAAATTGGTTTAATTATGAAAAATTAGATGTGTAATTTTTTTAAACATTAGTTATGTATTATTTGACAATGCTCTCGATCCGAAAAGATAATAATAATAAAATTTAGTTACCTGCTTTTTGTTATGACAGAAAAATATAAATATAACATAATATGAAACACTTAAACGCATTTATAATAAAAACATTTGTTCTTTATTTAAGTTATCATTGATCGATGTTACAAATAATAAATAAGGAAACAATGTAGAAAAAGTAAAAAAATCAAAAATAATACGGGTATATACTCGTACGAGTAATTAGGTGGCAATAGCTATCCATTGCTCGTACGTCGAAGATCGGAGCAGCCTTTCTATCAGACTTTTAGTGATGCTATTTTAAAATCATAATTGATAAAAATATCCTGATTAGTATTTATGTAATAACCGGTAGACAATGTACGCTGCCCAAAACGTAGCACTGCAAGCAAGGTTGCTGGCCATTCCAGAGCATGCAATAGCTTGCTATTCCGAAATAACAAGCGCTTGCAATGAACACGCTACATTTGGCAAGCGACAAGCGTTGCCGCCCAACGTGGAGCGCCACACGTTGGGCGCCACGCGTAGCCGCTTGCACATGGGCAGCAACTCTTTATCAATTACTAGAATCCCGTCCCGACTCCGCACGGGCTCGACTCTAAATTAATCTGAGTAGCAATGAGAAACAAAATATAGCCTATGTTACTCTGAGACAATGTAGCTTCCCAACGATGAAAAATTTTTTCAAATAGGACCAACATTTCAATAAATTTAATATGAAAAAAATACGATTACTGTATGGGGACTACCCTTAATATTTTTATTTCTTGTTGTTTGAGCGGCACGGGAAATACATATCTTGTGAAAGTTTCAGCTTTCTAGCTATTCCGGCTTCTGAGATACAGCCTGGAGACAGACAGTCAGCGGAATTTTAGTAATAGGGTCCCGTTTTTACCTTATAGTCCCGTATAGTTCCCAAAGTACTAATAAACTTTATTAAGATAGGTAAGCGAGCTGCCCCACGTGATGTAAGCTGTGTATGTGTATATTCGCAGCAACATTCTGCCGCCCAGTACACGCTAACAGCTGTATTTGAATAAACTCTCAGCTAGTGTCGGTGTTTGGCCGAGTAGTTGGCAACACTCAGTGTGCATGTAATTACTGTTTTATGTACTTTAAGTGGGACTTGAGATCATCTTACACTTGAGAGTTGGTTGTTAGAGAAACCTGCTAACCTGACTAGTGACTAGTTAATTAAATTTATCTATTAAATGAAGTATAGGATCATGATTTGATATAGATGAATAGGTAGACTATTTTAGGTCTCTATTAACTTGTAACACTACAAGTTGTTTATTTTGTTTCTCTGTTTTATATTTCCTTTTGTGTTGCAATAAAGAGTTATATCTATCTTTCTATCTATCTATTATAATGAAAAAAAAAAACCTTGTTTTAAAGGCATTACATAAATATACAAAATATGCAAACGTATTGAGTGGCTTTATCACATAATACAACCTCTTCTAGGTATTTACCTTTGGATGGAGAATAATAAATAATGTGTTATTATTTTAACGTACAAACTGAAATAGATCGCTTTTAGTGATTAGACCGCCATTTGTAGCATTAATTACAAGGATTTTTCTGTATTGTATTTTCCTTGCCTGTGCTGTAATAAATAGTTTAGCTCCTCTCTGTAAGGCTCTGTTTCCTGAGAAATACCATCTTGAGATCTTCAAATCGAGAGTGAATAGGTTCTTTCTAGGTAAGCGTGCTACGTAGACCACAGCGCTGCTCTTAACATCAGGCAAACTGTGGTCAAACGCAAACCTATAACATATAAAATAAATCTGTTTATCAATAAACTCAGTCGATGAGATCTATGTCGTAAATTAAAGTTAAATGTAATGTTTTTTTTGTACAATATACGTAATGACAATAATAAACTACATATTCTAATTATCTCTGTAGTTTTAGAACTACCTCGTCGTTATATATACTCTTAATAGTTCTTAATTGTTTTAAATCCTATAACCATATAATGTAACGACACACAAAACTAGAATCGAAGTCCAGTCATAACAGTAAAGCTGCCATTGTTAACAGGTATCGCGTATTTTACTATCATTTCTATAGACAATGTATACAGGGTTACTGAAAATAACACATTTAAGGGCGTCTTTAGTCTAGACAAACAAATGTACTAAGGCTTTTGGTTTGCGAAAAAAATAGTTCTTTGACAATATTGAAGTAATTTGGGGCAAAAATTCCAGTTCCAGTTATAAACATCAAAATCGGTCCATATAGAGTGAGCTTAGGAAGTGAGAAACAAAATTAAAAACAAACATACAAACGAATTAAGAATCGGCAGCCTTTCTTGAAGTCTATTAAAAAAATATCGACGCACAGCTAAATATGCGAACAAAATGTTTTTTTTTACTTGAACTACTTTAAAAGACAACAAACAACAACCAACGTTTTTTATATAGACGTACAATTTGGGGGTCTTCAAATCATTGACTGAATAGGTTCCTTCTAGGCAAACCTGATACATCGCAGACCACAGTTAAGTTTAACAGGCAAGCTGCGGTCAAACCTGAGCTTATTCGACATTAGAAAAAACATACAAAATCCACCGTTGAAGGTACTGCGTTAGTTTCCAATAACCGTGTACAGGCTATTATAGACACGATCTTAATAAACAAGGCCCTCGGCCAGTGGTCCGGCCGGCCCCCGGGATATAATACGTCCCTCACAAATGCCCCATTTCAATGGACTATCTATTAAAAGGTTGAATTGAAAATCTGCTAAAGCCTTAAAGGGCTGCCGTATTAAGGGTCGCAAACCTGCGCGAACTGAACGACACACGCATGTGATAATTTATACCAGGCTGGATTTAGTAGGCTAAGAAAAAATAAGAATGAATTTGTTTATTATTTTATCGAAGTTGACTGACCATTCTATAGTTGTTTTATTGGAAATTATTGAAACAAATTGCTTTTTATTGGATTATGAGTTGCTTTATTTGTCACAATAAATAATTTTCATTCTTTTTTCTTATAGTCGTTAAGTCATGAAAAATGTGGACAATGGGGCTCCTGAACACTGGTCGTGAGGAAACCATAGCATGGTGGTAAATCATTTTCTAGTAATCGACACTAGACATAATAGATACGTTTCCTTCGGTCATAATGTATCTGACTCGTGTGATTTTACGCGTCCTACTCAAATGTCTAGCTAATAATAATAGTTAAAAAAACTAATAAACACGCTTTTTATAGAAAACCGTAATTTTATCAAATTAGTATATTGTCATCGGTCCTCAATAAAAGTCTGAACGAAATCTGGCCGTTTAAAGTGGGTCAAAATCGCGCCCAAAGAAGTCGGTTACAAACAAACATACAGGTGAAGTTAATATAGAAAGCGTGTAATAAAAACTAACAATAGTAAACAAAAGAGCAAGGATTTTGATCTGTAATAATAATTAAAGTGAAGTATTCCTTGGTCCCACTGTTCGCTCAATTTAGCCCCCCTCGAAGAGTCTCGGTGGAAGAAGGAATGGCCGTGACGTTTCCATTAGAATCGGTCCTTTATGCTTATCCGCGCTGATCGCCTTGCGCCGCTACTCTTCTTTCACTGCTGAGTGAACCAGCACTACTCTTCGATATGGAGTTGTTATGATCCGGTTTGAATGTTATTGTTTTTAGAACTTAAGGCAAGGTTGTTACAAAATACACATATGTTGTATTTAAAGAATAAGTTAGTATAAAAAATACCACCAACATTAAGAAAACCACCGAGTACATACATTTTTGTAGCGGCTATTTTGTTTTTTTTTATGGCTTGCCCTTGCCCACAGCTCATCTATTATTAGGTGAGCGCGCTTGCCTAGAAGAAACCAGCTCACACTTGTTTAGTGATGAATAGGCTCACATTTGACCGAAGCTTGTCTGATTTTAAGCTTTACAGTGGTCTAATATGAAATGAAATGAAATGATTTATTGTACAGGAAATTTAGGTTTACAGATACTTGTATATTTGTATAAGACATGTAAGGTTTGCTTAATGCGTATAGAGTAGACAATAGTGCGCTGCGCCTTACACACTAGGTCAGTCAAGCTGCCTGAACAGTGGGGCGGCAGAGGCTCCCGCAGGACTGCTCACCATTACTTGTAGGTACATAGAGGCCTGATATGTAACACGTATGCCTAGAAGGAGACTCTAGATTTGAAAACCCCAAAATAAATGATTCCGCCATCTTGTAGCGGCCATATTGGTAAAACATACGAATATATATTCGTAAAATATAATAAATACGATAATAAGATGTTAAATAATTTTGAATAAAACTGTTTTAGTTTAAAAAAATAGGTGATACATCTCCAAAACATCATATCATTTATATTTCCCTAGTGATACTCGAAAGTTAAAAAAAAAGGACCAGTTTTTATATTTTCTACATTAATCTTCTGAATAACGTACCGTCGCAAAAGTAATGCAATTACGTGGTAAATTATTAACATAATGCCTAATTAATTATTCTTAACAATTCTCAGTTTTGTTATAAAATCGACAATGGAGATAATTTCTTTGTCTAACGAAGATGACTCCACTGAATTCAGTTTTATCCTCTTTGAGTCACTTAAAACCAGCGCTAAGTATCTTAAGATTCGCTAAGTAAGCTCACTTACCTCCAAGCCCTTAAATAATTTATTTAAGCTTAGCTCTTTTTAGGGATTTAAATGTTATCTTCATTTATAATTAGGAACCATTTTAACTACAATAGACAACTGTAGAGGAAACATGCTAGGCCACCTTATACGACATGACGATTTCATTAAAAATATCATAAGAGGAAAGCCTATCTTTCCTTCTATGATATTTTTAATGAGCTAGGAGAGGAAAAGGAAGACTTGGAAGATATTTTTTTGACCAAAATAAGGAGTATGCGAAAGTCGTGTTGTGGGAGGTCAAGGATTGGCCGAAGATAGAACTACCTGGTTAAAACTCCACGGACTAAAGCCCAGCTCTTAAATTTTGATTGATTGATTACACAGCTCTACAAAAAATCATTTTTTTTTTTGTTGCCCTGTTTATCATCGCAAATTGTTACGTTTTTAAGTGCCCAGATTACGAATATATTCATAAAAGTACTAAATTTGCTCGTTTTTAAAAATTGAATTTTAAACGATTTATCTTCAAAATTTTAATTTTTAGTCATTTGTTGAAAAAAAAACGAGCAGATCTTACAAAATCATTGATAATTTCACGAATTGTGTGTATAAATAGACCCAAAATCATCATCATATCAAAGGCAACAAAACCACTGTAGTGGTTTTGTTGCCTTTGGATGTGTTATAATTAAAATAAGGCTAGAATAGTCTTTGGATGGGTGATCATGCAAAAGACAATCGTTTTAAAGTGTGTAACATCTTGGTGCTACCGTGGGTCGGATGAATATGTAATGTCAAAAGGTTTTACTGACTCTGACCAGTGTTGCATGAATACGATGAGAAAGACATCTGCAATCAAACAAAATGCAGCCTTACGACATAATATGACACAGAATACCTTATTAGATACCACAATAAGCGTCGCGTACACAAGCATTTATTAAAACTTAAAATATACTTATGTTTGTTCGGGTTGAATAATGCGAGCTAAATTATACCCACCTGCTGTTTATTTATTGTATTCAAATGTAGTATGTATCTTCAGTGAGACCACATTAGTACGGTACCTCTGAGATTGTTGTATGATGATGATGGAGCTGGAACTCCACCTTAGAAGCTACTAATCATGATACACTCATTTGTTTAGCCTTGTTGATCTAATTAGTACTACAGGATCTGATAATGGATCAGAACGTGACTAACAGAATTTCTAACAAACAAAAATCGTAACTGTTTGAGAAGACCATCAATAATTATATCTGACCATCAAATATGACTGTAATACTTGGTAAAGAGAATTAAAGTTACCTATTTACGTAATTTAATTTTATATCGAATTGACGTGACGTATACAAATATATATACTTTTCGGAATCTAGAGGTGTAATCAGTTCGCCACACGGTCGGTGCCAGTCGGTGCCATGCGCGCGCGCCATTAGCTCTCTCTCTTTCCCCCACGAAGCCAGCGAGCTATCTGTCCCGCTCGCACACACGTGACCGGGGAGCCGGGTAAACCCACCGCGCCTTGTTTTTAGCAGGCTGCTTATTTGATAACCATGTTGTTGATTGTACATGATTACTTTGAGGAAGCTTCTTGATTGTCGGTGCTTCTTGGAAGCGTGGTGCAGTTTGACCTTGGATGTTTAAGCGTTTATATTCATTTAAAGTGTGTATTAAATTGGCATTTATTATAAATTATAAAAAAACCTGTGTTTATATATCATCTAGGTACAACTAGACCAGATAGCTTATAGTAAACTGCACTCGTATATGAAAACAAACACTTGTTGGTTACACTACTAAGCTAATGTCAAAAGTGGCTGAACCAATTTTTATGGTTTTTATGTATTTGTCTTGGTATGGTTAGGTGAAATTATAGTAAAGAAAAAATTATAAGTTGATGTCCTCGCTTGTATAAATTAATGTAATGAATGCAATGCAATAGATAGCGAATTTTAAAACTTTTTCTCATGTTTTCTTTTAAAATTTTACTAAATCGGCTTAAAACAATAGTAATTTTCTGTTACAATTGAATCTTTATCTTGCCGTGTCCTAACTAAAATGCCGTTAATTTAGTTAAATTGTTTAGTACTTAACGGTTTAAAGAGCAGGACAATTATAAAATAGAAGCAATATCAAAATGAAGATTAACTTACTTTAAACTTAAATGCTCCTAATTACTTGTCTAAGTGAAATATTATTACTTTGCAGGTAACGTGCTCTCCCAGGGTGCGGGTTCTTCTTATTTGAATAAAGTAAGATTAAAGTACATTTTAAAGACAAAAACTTCGTCACAAGTTCTGATTTACTTATAATCTGGAATTTCTAAGTTATTCCGTACTTAAGTCTACCTAAGTTACTTTCAGAATAATTAAATATATAATCATTGTTAAATGTCAATCGTGTTACTAACTTTTTGTAAGACTAACCGCCGGTACCTACAATTTAACGTGACATCCGACGCAAGATAGCTCACAGATGAAAATGACATTTTATAAAAGACAGTTTTGTGCATGGTCACCCATCCAAAGACTGTCCACATCCACCGTTGCTTAACCTCAACGATCAAAGATCACCTTAGCTAGCGGAGCTACAGGCGCTAGGAGGGTTGTAAAAAAATAGCTATTTTCAATCCAATATATCTACGAGTAAGATTACTAATTCCGCTTAAACACTTAAGAACTTTGTGTCGAGTGCTAAAATACGATTAATTAATTCTGCTTTAATTAAAGTACCTCCTCCTTATAAATATAAAAGAGAAACGAATGTATCAAAAATCCACGTTTTATGTTTCACAAAAACAGCTTCATTTATTTCACTCTTGGTGTTTCCGTATTCTAATTCCGCAGATAATCCGCATGAATAATAAATGTATGAATTTCCAACGCTCGGATATTTTTTATCTGTGACGAATTAGCAGAAGTGTCCCCTAAGTCCCTCCATTTACATATATTTGCATTTTGTGGACGTCTCTAAAGACAGCTATTTAGCTGAGTACAGCCAACAGCCTGATTTGTCTCAATTATTTGCCAGAGAATTTGTATTTTTGACGTGGGCAGAGTTGAAAATAAAATGTGTATGTATCATTTTAATTATCATTTTTATTTATATTATCTTAATTTGTTGATGTTATTATTTACAGTGCTATATGTACATACAAAAGCAATTTGTTTCAATATTACATATATGACGAATCCGCGTGCATGCAATTTGCCTATGGCTAATACGAGCAAATACTTGAATTGATTTTCACTTAGAAAAAATAATTTTTTTTATTATCATTTGGTATTGTACTGACTTTTCTATCTTTTTGCTATTGCACTACACAACAAAAAATTTGGAAAAGATGCAACTTTGGTTCGGAAGCATTTATTTTTATTTTCGTAATTAAAAAGAAAGTCGAAAGGCATTTCCTAGAGCTCGCCTTTTTTCTTTATTTTTTTCGTGCGGAAATGCATTTACGCATCTCCCGCCACAAGCCTGGACGAGGCGGGCGGGGTATGTTGGGCTCGAGGCCAGAGGGGCGTCACTACCGACTACAACCTCATGGTGTCCCATCTCACTACGGGGACAGGGATGCAGGACCGCACAGCGCAATGCCGCTGCTCTCCCCGCCCAGTTCCTGTTGCTCGCCTAGCAACCACCTTCAAGTTAAAAATCTGTCGCCAAGCATCCAAAACAGTATGTTCAGATAGCAACGTGTCTAACAAGATGACCGAATCATGCAATGTCTCTTCGCGAGTCTAGTTTAACAGAGAACGTTTCATAACTATTAAGGTTGGAACATTTGAGAAGTTGAAGCTACCCTGGTTAGTGAAACTATTAACTACATCTGACCGCACTCTATTATCTCTATGTATTTACTTACTTTGTTAAGATTTATTAACTAACAGTGGTTCTGGCAGCCTCCTTGAGAGTCAGTTATTCCATTTATTCCAGACTAGGCATGCTCCAACTTAAGCCAGTCTCGCAAGGTCACGAGTCCTGCTGGTCAATTACCAGCTATAAAGAGTAAAAAAAAATAAGGGGCAAAATTTCATATCAATCAGTTCATCCGTTTGACCGTGAATAAGTAACAAACATATACGCACACACACAAACTGTCTCTTTTATAATATTTGTAAGACGTTGCTTCAACAGTTAAGTTTTTAATGGATATATGAACAAGTTTCAATATTCCCTTCCCAATCGGAATCTAGTTCGTTCCCAGTAATCCGCGTTATGTTACTTCATACAGGATCGCGGCAGCGGAAATTAAATCAATCAGTTACCGAATACCGCGTACTGCTATAACTACTGATGGAGATCAAGTTAGACTCAAGTGCCGGGAAGTCACTAGTTAAAGACAGTAGTGCCTGTAGCTTGGCTAGCTAAGGTGATCTAACGCGATCATCGAGGTCAAGCAACGGTCGATGCGGAACGGTCTTTGGATGGGTGACCATGCACAAGGCTGTCGTTTTCAAGTGGCATTTTCATCTGAGTGCTACCATAGATCGGATGACTCGTTAAACTGTAGGCTTCGACTGTTAACCTTAGTAGAAACAGTCGTTAAGCCAAGTCAGAGGCCTTCGAGCGGCTTACAAACTCTCGACACCAAAGCTTCGCCACAACTGATATACATATACATTCATATATATTTTATATCGTTACATATTTAACACCCAGACCGACCGCCAACAAACCCGGGGCCCTCTTATTGGCAGTCCGGCATGGTAACATTGTCCTGGAGGTATTTTGTTAATCGATGTTTCTATTGAGAAGCAAAGAATAAAACATAAATTCTTTAAAATGTATTTTTGTGCTTATTCTTTGTTTTACACAGTCAAAGCACTTTACAGAATAAACGCTGCAAGCTTCAAGTTTAATTTAATTTTTGCAAGCACCTCATGGCATTAATTTTCATATTTATTGGCACTTAAAATAGATTCCGCTAAGGTTAAGCATAAAGAAGTGTTTGCGTCAACCGTAATTTCAAAAATAAGTTGGAATTTCACTCGCGTAAACTTTTATACTTTAAGTACATGTCCTTTTTTATAAAAAACCAAAGTAATTAGGTGTGTTTGTTATTGGTGAAAACTAAAAGCCACGCTGCCTTAGGGGTTCATCATCGTTAAAATGTCAAAATTAAATTAAATTTATTACAAATTAACAAGATTAATAATAAAACATCTTCATGACATTTTATATAAATTACATTCAGTGACACAAAATATAATTTTCATATTTATTTTTTTATTTTATTAAGTTCTTAAAAAATATATAATCTTAATAAGATGTTATTTGTAAGTGACGTGCCGTGTATGCAATAGCAGTCATAAGGTTAATAAATGATTTGATTTTGATTCTTGCCTGTACTAGGGACGACACACATAGAAAAAAATCAGCTTTTATTAAATTCCGAAGGTCAGTAACTCACGGGCTCTTGCTCTATAATAGAGAATGGCCGATATTAGTTTTGGATTTGTTTAAATGAAAAACTACTAGACACAAGACGAAATTGACCAGATTGGCTTCGTTTGAGAGAGTCCGACCTTCAATGGTGGTGAATATTTCTAGAATATATATTTTTTTATTGTTGACCTATTGACTCAGGCGTTGCGAAAGGCGTTGTAAATGGTAGAATATCTATACCAATATTATAAAGAGGAAAAGTTAGATTTCTTTTGTTTGTTTGTTTGACGCGAACGGGACTCGAAACTAATCGACCGATTTGAAAAATTCTTTCACCGTTGGGAAGCTACATTACTCGTATCCCCGAGTAACATAGGCTATATTTTATTTCTTTTTACAACTTGGATTGTTTTATATCCCGTGCGAAGCCGGGACTGGTTGCTAGGCTGAAATATATGGGTAATTTTATCACAGTGGAAGTGCAGTAAAAATATTTCTTTACACTATTGTTAGTCTTAGTTTATTTGGGGTTACTTCAATTACTTTTAATTTAGTCAAATTGTAATATCGCCCGCCTTTTTCTTATCTCCATGATAGCCAAAAATATCTGAGTTGAAAAAGTGACATACAAATCCACCCACAAGTTATGAACGTCCTGAATTCCAACGAATCAATCTTGTCCTATCTGACCTTCTATTTTCGGCCTGAGAATAGGTAACACCTAGTCTGGATGACTGGCTTTTCCCTTATTGATGAAGCCTGAATTCGCTGGACTGTGAAAAAGAACTTTGGGCGGACTTAATTAGAACATTCTCGTTATGAAATATCTTTTTCGGAGAAATTTAATTAGGTACTAGTAATATGAGTTAAATATATCAACAGTCAAATACAAATCATTTATTGATAACACCAAAGTTACAAGTCAAATAATATGATATCATTACAAAAGTATATGATATGTCTTTTGTAAGCGTCATGTCTTTGGAGCGATGACAATTTAGTCATCTTACTTCTCGCGGGGTGTTACAATAGTCACCATCATCATCCACAGCCGCTTCTCTCTCACAGCTGGTAATATGTCTCTCTTCTAGCTTGTCACACACTTCAATCCTGTGTCAATCGTCTCTAAGTTCAACCTGCCAATTTTTTCGTGTAGTCGAATGAAGATAAGTAAATCTTCTACTTCTTCCTCACCTTATTTATCCTACAAGGTGGGGTCGGTACAAAAAATTTTGCTCTTCCACTCTCCAATCTCAGCCGTCATCTCTACACTCACTTATGTCCTCATTCACACACTCCATCCATGTCTTCTTCCACTATTTTCTATCAGCCATCGTCTCTACACTCACTTCTTTCTCTCTCATATCCTCATTCACACACTCTATCCATATCTTCTTCCACTCTCCTCTATCAGCTGTCATCACTACACTCACTCCTTTCTCTCTCATGTCGTCATTCATACAGTCCATCCATGTCTTCTTCGGTCGGAGTATAAGTAAATATTGTTTTTATTTTTAAATTATATTACAATATTTCCAATACTGACAATAGGCGATAATACTCTCGTATAATAAGTGTGATGAAAAATATACCTGAGGAATTGAATTACCAGAAGAGTACTGAAAAATACCGTCCTATGGAAGGTTATTCAATAACCTGACGGCATCGGCCCCTTTGCGTACCTAATGGTGTCTACAGTAGGGTGTTAGGGTGACCCTCTATTGCTTGATACGTAACACCATCGCTCCACTTACTAAGGAAATCCTACGTGATCACCCAAGTTAAGACATGATTGATGAAGATAGTCTTTGTATAGGAGACTATGCAAAAAGACTGTCATAAAAAAATAATATTTACATTTGGGCGATACCGAGGGTTGTGTGGCACGTCAAATGGTAGGTCGCGGTCTTAATACAAGCAATCATTAAGCCAAGTCAGAGGTTCTTGGAAGCGTCAAAGCTCTTGACACCAGAGCCTGAACTCTAAGTTCATGTATGAAGAAATAGAAAGCCACTTTCATATAATAGGTTCATAAAATTAATTACAAAGTACGTACGAGAGAACATATCAACTCGAGCAGTCCTCGAGCTAAATACTCGTACTTCGTTGCGGCTACTTACCGAGACTGCTGGCGGACGATAACGACTCCATTGCTGGTCGAATATTGTACACTTTGTCCTTTGTTTAACTTGATGGGCAATGTATAGTAAAAATAAATACATTAAATGTTTATTGTCATAAGTTTTAAAGAGTGTATTCTTCAATGATAGTTTAAAGCCTAATATTTTACCAAAGCTGTTGATTTTGTGATCACAATATAAAGACGTTTGAAAGTGAATATCATAGAATAAGTTTCTATAGATCTTGTGCAATAAATAACATAGAATCAACTTTGTAAGTTTTACCTATATTTGTTTTATAGTTTTTTTAAAACAAGATAAATATCCTTCTTGTATTATCAATCATGGACACAGTACAAATAAATATAAATTGCGAACATGTTTTGTGTACTCGCGTAATATCGTTATTCAACGGAATGTGTGAATATGAATATTGTATGACATAGGCTTTTTAAAATTAAGAAAAATACACATTAATAATATATAATGTATAAACCAATAGTGTCTATTTATATATATTATGTATTTTTTTAATCGAGGATAGAAAATAATACAAATGGCATAAATACAGATTGTAGGAACAAAATAAATAATATAAAGAAGTTATGCATCTTTCTCAGTCACACGGTTAAATCAGAGTAATCGAATCATAAAATAAAATATTCTAATATTAGTTGATTGTTTAATGTGTGAAAATGTGTTGCTCAAATCTTCCTTAGAAAAACCATCACAAAGAAGAGTCGATATCAAAAATAACAATATTATTAAATTGATTTAATTCACTTTTTACTTTAAAGTTTACAGAATTATTTGTTAGTAATGATTATGTCGCTTGAAAAAAACTCAAAATTACATTATTTGTTTTGAATCTATGTGGAAAATTTTACTTGTTTAAAATAATTGATCATCTTCATGTGTCATGATTGTTTAGTACATGAAGAGAAGTGGTCAATCAGATCACAGCGGATGTGCTATCAATTCAATCACCGGACCCTAGGTGACGCGTGAAGAGGGGACATACTACTGTTGATATACCAACTTCACTCGTATTCTGTAGCTACACTGTGCTTCTCAGTACCGGGTCAATGACAACTATGATGAATGATATATACTCGTATACAACTATGATATATACAACTATGCTTTATTTTCAGCGTATTTTTTTTATAAATAATATAGATAGAATTCCGGAAGTTAAAACTTTTTTATTGGAAATTTTCTCCTCTTTCATGTTCTTTTTTCAAAATTCCTTAAATATCATTATTTTAAAAGTTATTAACGAAAAACTAAATACCTTTTTTTTTCTTATTTTGTTAATAACAATCGCAATTTTGTATGTGCTAAAAAACCCTTAAAAAACATTTTTCTAGACGTCATTCCGCATCGAATGAGCTATGGCACATATTTTTAGGAGCTTTATGTCTATTTAACACGTTTTTGAACTTGTTGACTAGACTATGATAGTCCAGTGGCCTTATCCAAATATCTGTTGAGGATTTTAGTTTAGTGACTTAGATTATTATTATCTGTCGACCGACAGCAAGATGGGTCGACGACATAATATCAGTCGTAGGTCAAACCTGGACACTATTTGCGCAGGACCGAAGTGAATGGCTTGTTAGAAGAGAGGCTTATTCCCAGCAGTGAGAGAAAACCGGCCATAGATGAAGATGATGATGACGTAGATATATATAACATCTTTAGGATAACACAAAAAAGCAATAAAATAATCATAAAGCTGGTACGACAAAAGGCGACATATACTAAATGAAATCTCTTGCAAGCAATTGTATTGGGAATTAATACATTATAGGGTAGATGCAATTTTTGACTATAGTCACATTGGAATCACTGATAAGAATAAAATTGTGTCAATTCACGGAGGTGCAAATTGTGTGGTAGTATGTATAACTGCTCATCCACTCCCCCCCTTCCTCCCTTAATCATTAAAGCTAAACAAACATTTGCATAACTATACGACTGAGCACTGAGCATTTTTTCGAACTTTGACCATTGAATAAGATGCAAGATTCTTACAAAATTGTGAAAGCATCTAATTATATTTGTATTGCCTTAAATCTGAATATCAAGTCTATTTGAAATTGGAACAGCCTTGTCTCCATTCAAATCTTACAAATCTTTATGTCAAAATCACTGTCTCAACAACTTTTTAATTAGTTATAATAAACGGCAATTTTGTGTAGAATTTGTGAACAAGATCTCAGGTCAAGTGACTCTAAACAAATATAAAAAAACAGTTTCTTTTTGACACGACTCACGACTAAAATAGTACAAATAGCGAGCATGTGCTTCAAAATAATGACTTCAAACATTATTAATGCTGAATAGAATCAAAAGAGAACCTTAGCCACTGTTTACACGAGCGGCACAAATATTTTTTAATTAGTTAAGTTTAAACAAAGTGTACTTTGTTTTTACAGTTTCGTATTATTTCGGTAAATTTTATGTTAACTAATTTGTTATACATGAGTTCAATGGAGCTCTTGTAATTTTGCACATGGAGTTTTTACAAACTAGAAAAGTGAATTGACTAACGAACTGATCTCTACGTTCTATTTTACTCCTACAAATTCGTTTTAGTCGAATTTAGAGGATTAGTTTTCACTGTCCGTCTGTAACCAGGCTGTATCTTGTCAATCATGAAATCTCGACAGTTAGAATTTTTTAAAGATAATGCTTTTCTGTTGTCGCTGATACAATAAATAATACATCAAGAATTAAATTACAATTTAGGTAAATCTAATACCAATATTCCCGTACAAGGAACGTAATATTTTTTCCATTATTTAGATCATGTTTTAGACATAATCGTGCCGAACCCTTCGAGAGCTATACCGACTCGTAATTGGCCGGTTATTATTATAGGTCTGCAAAATTTAGAAATAAAAGGTTTTGTAAACGTAAAGTTTTAAATTTATAAGTCTATTGTTGTCGTACTTTTTGTTCTTTCATTGTTAATTAATTACATGAATCCAATGTAGTTTTTTATTACTCTAATTACATACGAAGTAAATACATAGCTCCGAAACTTTTTGGTACACCTTTTTTTTAGAGATTTCGCGATGTTATCCCTTGATAAAACTATAATCTGGCCTACTAAGCTAATAAATAGTATTATTTTAACATAAATTACTAATTACGTAAAGTCTCTAAGAAGGTGCTCATTAGCACATCACACAAGTCGAGTACACTTTATTCAAGTGTCTTATTTTCAGCATTAAACACTTTGGATTTTGTTATCACTTAAGACTTACTACACTAACTCGAATGGTTTCACTTTTTGTATAGAATAACTGTTTTTTTTTAATGCTTGAAAAAAGGAAGAGCTGTTCCATTCAAAATTTTGGCCGCAACGCGGCAATATGTGTGATATAAAAGCTGTTTTATGGCCAATTTCCAAAAGGCATAGAATAAAAGTTGCTTGTCTATACTAAAACAGCCTTCAGAAGGTTTTGCGTTAATGACCAGTATAGTACCTAGAACAAATTTAACCTCTTTTTAAGTCTCCGTACCTAAAAGGTAAAAACGGAACTCTATTATTATTTGATACTGATATCAAATGTGTTGATAAATAAATGAGTTTAACCTCATTAAAGAAAAGGAAATATAATTAGTTTTCACTAAAACCGCTTCCTGAAGCACGTTCCGTAAAAAGCGTAGATTATTTGACTTGTCGGAATGTTCATTGAATCTGACCTGGATGTTTGTAAAGATCTCTGGGTAATGGAATTTTGTGGGTTTCCGGAACAATTGGATTTTCCCCATTTCTTCCAATTAAAGTGTTCGGTTTTTAAAGGTGATTTGTGGCCCGGATATTTTTAGAAAGAATCGATTTAAGTTCGGTTTATCGATTATAATTGAAAGTCGGTAAAATGGTCTACTATCTCTGGTTTTATATAGTATGTATGTGCAAAAACTTTGGTTACAATTGTTTGGTCTTTGGAACTGCTAAATGTTCAAAATTTCGAGATCAATATCAATAACTGCTGAATCTCCGGAATTAAGCAATCCCCCTCTGTAATTTAAGGAGGTAGTAAAGGGGGGGGGGGTCCTTTATTACGTGAAAAGTTCCCTCTCACCTCTGAAGCTCGGAGGGAAGAATTTTAATTTTTGAAGTGTCACCGGAAAATTACACGTCGTCCATAACTTGCGATGTGATAACGTGAGATTACATCCTTTCAGAGGCAGGGACGTATCTAGGGAGCTGACACGGGGGCAAACCTGCCACGAGGGCCTGGGTCAATAGGTTATTTTACACGGAGCGTTGTGGATTTATATTGTGAACTAGCTGTGCTTTACGTTGTTACCCGTTACGTTGATTTGGGATAAAATGCACTAAGTGTTAATCTTGGTTTCGATCAGCTATATCTATTGACAATTTCACTGTTGAGTCGTTCAAACGTAAATTAAATACTAACTTTTATTAAACCTTCATAATATTCACTTCAGATTAAAACTGACTTCTACGCTACGCTAGTTGTTTGTAATTACTAGTAAATTAGCTTTTAGCTTTTTAGTGATAAGGCCAACTTTTGTGGCACGATGTTAATTTTTAAATATTGTTAGTATTTTATATTGATTTGTACCTTACATTATCTGCCCAATAAAGAGTTCGTCGATCTATCTAAATTATTTATTATCCTTAAAATACTGTTGACAAGCAACATCTGTTGTTGAAGACAAGCTGAACTGCTTTTCAGTTATTACTGGCCAGGCTATATCTATTGTACTTTGGTCCCCCTGTTGGGTCCGCTCGCCCTGTCCTGACTCCACCCCTGCAGCCCTCCGATGGAGCCGCGAAATGAGCCCGGCACGTGATTTACGCCCCCGTTAATTTCCATATGAATATGAAAGGGCTGAGGGTTGCGGATCCTTCAATGATTTCTATGAGGTCTGAGGCCAGAGGTTGGTTGCTTTATTTTTCAAAGGAATGCGTGTCAGGAACACGCTTCAAATGATTTTGACACCCACTCTGTGCGCTGTTGAAATGAGACTGTATCATTTCCTTTCAACCTTTTTAGGGTTCCGTAACCAAAGGGTACAAACGGAACGTTATTACTTACACTGCTGTCCGTCTGTAAGCTCATGAACCGTGATGGATAGACAGATTATATTTTACAGGTGGTGTATTTCTTGTGCCATTATAACTAAACATAGAATTCAACAATGATTTGAGAAGGGTTTCTTAGTCAGAACTAACAAACGTGATACTTTGCAGAGTTTTTATAGATGTAGTCTCTAAGGAGTTATACTCAAGTAGAAATAATTTGATCTTGTTGAAGTAATAATTACCCTGCTGTACGTAATGGTCCCTGGTTGGATTCCCGGCGCGGCCAACATCTTTGTGATGAACTTAATTGGTTGGTTGTTAGTCTGGGTGTTAAATACGAGTATGTGCCGATATAAAGTATGTATGTATGTATATGTAGTATATCAGTTGTTTTAGCAACTGTAGTCTAGAAATAGTTTAGTATGGGGTGTGAAATGTGTCCCCTAATATTTATATAAAAAAAATATTTATTATTTATTGCCTAAAAATTGTGTCTTTAATTATGTAAATGGATCATCACAGAATAAATAGTATATCATTGAATAATTAACTTAATTTCGTAAATCATATTCCATGCATTGTTTCTACTTTTTGTTTCATTACACTCGCTGTGTGCTATAGATAAAATAATTTCTTGATCAGACTTGTTGTACAAATTTAATATTTTTTTTGTATTTTTCTTAACTAATGAAGAGGTTTACAAAAATTCTTCAAGTCACAGTATCACTCAGTAAGTAGACTGACAAAATATTTATATTTGTTAACTAGAGAAAATAATATTAGCATTGTTTATACAAGAAGTGGCGAGAGTCGAGACAAAGGTTCCGCGGAATGACTGATAACAGCGATAAGGCTCTCTCAGATGGAGTGTATTTATCATCGTTACCATAACGAATTCTTACCTATTTGCAGAAAGGACTTCGTTATCATTTTGAACAAAATATTTATTATATATTTACATTTTACAAATTAGCAATAAATCATATCTTTCTTTGTATTTTTTTTTAATTACCTAACTATCTAATCGGACATGTTGAAAGAGAGTTAAAAGCGTTATAAGTTTCCAAACAACTTCAAGATTTTATAAAGCTAAGGGCAAAATATTTTACAGTTTTTTGCTATAAATCGTAAACTGTAAAAAATATCAGAAATATAGCTTAAAGGCCGTCTAAAGAACCACTATAAGAATATTTATTCTTATTTCGATACCAGACAGACTTATGAATTTGAAGTAAAACAAATTAAAATAAAAAAAAAACAGTTCAAACAATCTAAAATTATGTTTATTAAACCAGTTCTGTTTCATATTGATAAGTCTGATTGGCACCAAAATAAGTATAAATATTCTTAGAGTGGTTATTTCGACAGCATTTAAGCTTCGCCTTAAATAACCTTAATTTGTCATGCGGTATCAATGCGAAAGTGTTTGTGTGTATGTTTGTTACTTCGGATCTGAACGATTGAATAGATTTTCATGAAATTTGGTACGTAGGAGTTTTAGTCCCTGGATTAACAAATAGGTTTTTAATCCCAGTTTAACATGGGTAACACCGTAAGGCGCAACTAATATAAAAATAATAATAAGAAGAAGAATCAAATGAAAAGTCGCAATTTGCCATACTGTTATAACGAGTCCTGCAATAAAACAAAGCCAGTGCGCAATATGCGAGGTGACCTACCTCCCGTGATATACAGGATGTTTCTCGCGTCATGTGCCAACTAACGTGCTTGTATGTAATTACGTGGAGAAGACAATAACACCTTGTATACACGTTATGACTCGCGAATGAACTTCCAAATGTATGTTGTAGAATTATTTGTTAAGGTCTATTCAGAAAGTAGAATTTATTGGTCGCTAAGGATTTGATAAATTTAATCACCGGCGAGATTCGGCATCCAATACAAATACAAGTCATTTATCAAGTCAAATATATTGTATCATTACAAAAGTATATGATACTCGTATTAATCAAATGTCACTTTTCACTTCTAATTCTAGTAATATAATATCATTACAATAGTATATGATATGAATCAAATGTGAATTTTAAATTCCAGATAATAATTTATTTATTTATTTATATTATTCTCCGTGGTAGCCAGACATTTCAGACTAGGCATGCTTTACCATAGGACTAAGTGTTGTCACTGGCCCGTGCTGTTACGCACTCTGCTAGTTTACGTTTTATAGTATTTTTTGACATTACGGAAATATGAAATTTTAAATGCGCTTCGCGTTAATATGCGATATAAATAAGCCTATATATTAAATCTCAGTGTGTAAACTATCTCCATAACAAATTTCATCAAAACTGGTCTAACCATTTGAGCGTAAAGAAGTAACAAACCTACACACTTACAAACATTCACATTTATAATAAAAGTCAATATATACCTGTCCATCGTAAAAAATCTATCAACGTTCTACATTGTCGGTCACAGCTTCGCTTTCCATCAAGCGTGTTAGTAGTCAAGCGTAGATCTATCTAATAAAAAAAAAATATAGTCTTCTAACAATAGTTGCTACAAAATACCCACAGTGAATTTTAGTTCACGTTTTCTTTTACTAGCTGCGCCCGCGTTAGTCCGGGTCAAAAAGTAAACCATGCTTTTTTTATTATTATTAATCCAAGGTCTAAGTAACATATGTAGATAACATATGCAATTTAATTAAATTTCAACTGTTTGAGCGTAAAGAAGTAACAAACCTACACCACACTCACAAGCCAAGCCAGAGGCCTTTGGGCGGCTTGAAAAACTCTCGACACCTACTTCACACTTATCTCATACGATGATTTTTGATAATTGAATTTTAGTTCATATATTTTTTCGCATCGACTGTTCACCTCCAGTCAGAATGAATGAATGAATTATTTATAGTAGTCAGCTCCGGCCCTTAGCTCGCTTACTCTCTGTGCATATATTTCCATCAAGGTTTGCATACACACGTGTTAGTTATTGTTGTTTATGAAGATGACTCGGCTCCACTGTCTCTACGAGTGATACAGATGGCGGTGCAGTACTTGTTTAGGAATGTTTCTTGAACAAATTTCAAAAATATTCTCTTTCTCTGTTACTAGATGTTTTTTTTTAATACTAGTATATTGCGTGTAATCAAGAATAAGCGAACTTTCAAATCAGTATATGCATCCACTATACGTTCCCACTGCAGGGACTCGGGGTTTTCTCTCATTAAGAGATAGAGAGAGATATAATCCACCACGCTGGCCAAGTGCGGATTGGCGGATTTTTCAAATGTTTTCTTGAATTACAAAAAAATGTTAGGACACATTTCACACACGGCTGGTTAGTTCCTCACTAAACCATTTTTTTTATCCACGCGAATTATATGACATGTTGAATTCACATTGTCAATGCTCACGAGTATCTCTACTGCCTACAATATTATCAGCCACCTTCAAGCTCAATGTATGAAGAGCATCCTTTCCTTTCGTTTATAAACCCCCGGCGCGATAACGAAGGGGTTATAAGTTGGATGTGCCTGTGTTTGGCAGCGTAGTTCTCAAACGGATAAACCTATTTTAATTTAGTTATTTTATTCAAAAGGTCTTATAGTCGAGTGTTTTTAGCTTTGAAAATAATTATGAGATAGTGGCTGCTACGAAATAGTGATTGGCAATTTTTTTTCACAAGAGGCATACGTTGAAAGGAGATGCATGTGACTAGGAGAAGTATGAATATGGTTGTACGAGGTAGCGGAAGTAGAGGTCGACCTAAGAAGATGTGGCTTAATTGTTTGAAAGAAGATTTGAAAGAAAAGGGAGTGAATGTAGATATGACAGCTGACAGAAGCGTGTGGAAAACTAGCTGTGACGACCCCACATAGTGGGGAAAAGTTGAAGAAGAAGATTAAATATGGGTATCAAATGAAATGGCCTGATTAGTAAAATACATACTTACTCTATGATAAAAAAAAAAAAAAAATATTGGCCTTGCAACATCTTGTCGCATTTGGCAAGTCATTTACATTTATAGAAACACTGAACGATATTATAACTTAACTAAACTTAATGATTATAAGAGTAAGATTGTAGGTATTTGAAATTTAGGTTGTTATTGCAAAATTATATCACTCTCAAGATGGCTGCCATCTCTAAGAGTTATATCTTTGAGTAATAAGTGGGTTATCTAAATTTTTACTTTTCACTTGTAAACAGTAACGTATAGTAATCTCATCGGAACAAAACTACTAGCAGTGGGTAATGTTTGTAAATAGGCAATCGAATTAAATTAAAGTGCGGTAGAATGGCGCACAAAAAGCGCGAAGGACAGAGAATGGTCACAACCTTTCCCAGAGCGAAAGGTCGCGTCGGGGCAACGAGGCTTGTTGATCGTTATCAGTGTCACTTCTTTACCTGATATGGAAGCAGCTAGGTGTTATATTAAATTGCATTATACATGCAATTTAATACAACACCTAAACTTTTAAACTTTTTTTTTTATAAAAAACCCATATTAAACTTTTTTTTTTTGACACTTTCACACACGGCTGGTTAGCCCCATACTGAACCATTCCTAGCTCGTATTATGGTTGCTAACACAATTGATATACTACATATACATACATACATACATATTATATATAAATACATATTTAACACCCAGACCCACAGCCAACAAATTTAGTTGAGCACAAAGATGTTGACCGGGCCGGGAATCGAACCTGGAACCTTCTGATTAGCAGACCGGCATGGTAACCTTTACGCCAACGAGGTCGTCAACTGCATTATTATTACAGTTAGGACTTATTTAGTACTAGCTGCGCCCCGCGATTTTACCCGAGTTATTCCGGTCTGAAAAGTAGCATATGTGTTAATCTAAGGTTTGTAATCATATTCACACATAATTTCATTTCGATAGTTTTTTTTGAAAGAGGAACAAACATCTGTACATAATTTCGCAATTATAAGACTAAGTACTTAGGATAAGAATTGATAAGATACATATTAAAAATGACTTGTTTAATGTTATTCCCCGTAACATTTAGTATTGCCTATAACATTAATAAATAAAATAAAAATAAAATAAAATAAAATAAAATAGCCTTTATTTCCCTAAAATATTACATTTCATTAATTAATTCTTAAGTTGTTTAATATTCTAATGAAAATTTATTTATAAACATATTTTTGTATATTAGGGCACCCAAAAGCGGGTAAAGGCCTCCTCCTTGCTGGCCCAGGCGTTGCGGTCTTGGGCTAATCTGGTCCACGTGGCTCCAGCCACCTCTACGATATCGTCCCTCCATCTCTTCTTCTGTCGGGGTCGCGTGCGCGTGGCGTCCCGCGGGCACCAGTGCACGATGCGCTCGCTCCATCTGCCGTCGGTAGAGCGGGCGAGGTGTCCCGCCCACTTCCATTTTAAGCGGCACAACATCGTCACTGCGTCAATAACTTTGGTCCGCCGTCTTATTTCTGTGTTCTTTACTTTGTCCATGAGTGTGAGACCAAGCATGGAACGCTCGGCTGTTCTTTGGAACTTGGCGATTTTGTCAACAGAGTCTTGCGTTAGCGCCCATGTTTGGCATCCATAAAGTAAAGAAGGCAGGATTGTATTATCCATTAGTCTTTTTTTCAAGTATATAGGCATACGGCTCTTGAAGACATCCTTGTTAGCCCAGTATTTCTTCCATGCTATGCCTATTCTTCTATCAATTTCTTTGCTATCTGCGTCTTGAAAGGAAATAATACGTCCCAGGTATATGTATTCGCTTACATACTCGATGAATGTGTCTTGAAGTTTTATAGGAGTCTGAGTACCGTTTGTCATATTTTTTGTTTTACAAAGGTTCATATGAAGACCAATATTTTTGCTCTCGCTATCCAAATTATTCAGCATATGCTCTAAGATTTCGGGTGTCTCGGCCATGATTATAATATCATCCGCGAACCGTAGATGTGTGAGTTTTTCTCCGTATATAACATTACATCAGTACTTAATATCCATATTGCAATACTAAACTGCATTTGCCGTTGCATTGTAGTAGTGCATTGTCCATTGCTCGCCTGACTACCAACCACCCTCAAGTTGAAAAATCTGTCACCAAGCATTTAACAGCCTCTTTGAGAAACAATAAAAAAATGACCTTTGAACTTCAAATTGTATAATTTTTTGTTTCAGGTAAATAACGGCTAAATCATGTGAACACAATAGAAGTAGAACACTAGAACTAGGGTCCCACACAGATGGCGCTGTAACCAGTGTACTGGTAAGTGCTAGACCATGTTGGATTACCTATGTCTCTTTCCTTTCGCAACGGTGTTGAAAACTCAGTTCAAACTCAGTCAATTTTGTTCAAAGACTTCACTGGTAAGTAATGCAAAATCTTTTGAGGTTTAGTATTACTAGACAAACAATTTTTGTTCTAATACCTTTGGAAATAGGTAAAAAAAAAACAGTAGTTCATTCAAATGATTTGTGAACGCGTTAGGTGCAGATTTTTCGACAATGTTCGAACATCGCATCATAAAACAAATAAAAATTGTTACGATGAGCCAAAGCTGACCCTAAAAGGATTTGCGTCAGTTACCCGCCATAATTAATTTATTCAATAAAATAGTTAGAACAGTTATTGCACCAAAGAAAATGAAATTATTTTAGATAGGTATAAAGGGTAAAAGCGTGAATGCGCTCACAATGCAAGTGATGGCACTACAAAAGACATCGATATCTTGGATTTCGGATAAAGCGTTTCCATAGTCCCAAAACATTAAAGTTTAACATAATTTTTCTATACTAATAAGAAATGTGCAGCAAACATGTTATTAAACAAAATGTTTCCAAGAGAAACATACAAGTTGTTACGTTTAGAACACTTTCAGCACACGTCGCGAACACTTTTGTGTTCTGTAATTACCTTTTTGTAAAGTTAAAATTAACTAAAGTTAAAGCGACACTAGTTGTGCTAACTAATTACCTTGTGTTGACCCGCGCCGCGCCGCGGACCTACCTGCATAGATACCGCAATAACTCTACGTGCGCTGAGGATGTTTGTTTGTATTAATTTTAGGGTTCAACCAACAAATACTACCAACGAGACCCTATGACTAAGTTGTTAGTCTGCCTGTCACCGAGCTACATCTTATTAACCGAGATAACTTGAGTTGAGAGAATTTACACAGATGATTTATTTTTGTTGCTGCTACAACAACAACACCTAAAAATATAGTATTTTTTGTTTTTTTTTTCCCATACAATCAAATGAATTTTCGCATTTTTTTTATAAATAATGGTGATGGTCAGTTATTTATATGCCGTCTACTAGTGCTATGGCTACCTAATAACCCCTAATACCAAACTCACACCAATAATATAGCGTATCAGTTACTTAAGTATTTTTTTTTAAGAAATTAAACACAAAGCATATCGCAATTAAAAAAAAACATATAATAGAAACATAAATGCTTTTTTGAAGGCGGCAAAAATATTATATCAAATATACAATATACTAGCAGATCGTTCCAGCTACGTACGGGCTATAAAATAATGTAAGTTGCAAAGAGAAACAAAAAATAACCTATGTTACTCAGGGATAATAATATATAGCTTCCCAACGGTGAAAGAATTTTTCAAATCGGTCCAGTAGTTTCGGAGCCCATTTGCGTCAAACAAACAAATAATCTAAATTTTTCTCTTTATAATATTGGTAAGGTGAGGTGGGGCAAGAGGGTCACGAGTCCATAACTAGTAAACTAAAGCGTTTATCACTTCAAGCTCTCCGTCAATAAAACAGAAAAGTCGAATTAGCTTGAACGGTTTTCACTAGATATTGCTACGTTAGTCAAGAGCCGCCAAAAATGAGTAAACGTCAGACAGTTGTGAATTTGACTAGCACTAAATTGACGCGTTATTTTGCAAGTGAATAATTACTTCAAAAAAGACTGATACAAATAATTTGATGGTGAATATATAGCGTGAAAACTGTAAGTATTGTGTTTTATTAGTTATTTCAGATTAAAAACCACCAATAATACGAATTTCTTTCACTTGTAAATTCTTACCTCAAATAACATTAGCTGGTGTAAGAGGGACACTATTGACGGGGAAAGAGGAACATATGTTTCTCTTATCCCATGGCAGGGAAGACAAACATTTTGAATATGTCATTTTTAACTAGTATAAATAAAAAGGTATAAAGAGTACCTAGGTACCTAATGTAACAAAAACGTAAACGTCCCTTTTATAGTCGATACTTACTTTTAACAGATGTAGTTGGTAAGAAATTGGATGACAGGAGCAGGAACACAATTGCAAAAGATGATGTGAATGAAAATATAGAGGAAGAAAAAGAAAATTATCAAATAAATGACAACGTCTTGATTCGTTACTATAAAAGGAAAAGGTGGGTGTATTATGTAGGTTACATAGCAAATATACATTCTGGATGCGATACTACTTATGATATAAACTTTTACAAAACTTACAAAAACCCGTTAAAATTAGAACTCACCAAAAAAATTTATCGTGATACTGTTTTAGTATACTCCCTACTAATTCCAAAGAATTTATTTACCTGAAGAAGATCACTTATATTTTGCTTAAATATTTTTTTCATGTTGTGTTAAAGTGCATAAGCACTACTACTTATTGTGTAATAAACTTTCATACACTGATGAGGAATACCATTCGGCAATATAATTTATTTTTGAAGTTAAGAATTTTATAAGACTAATTTGCAATATTGATCTCGTTCATAGTGCCTTTGTTTTTTTTTTCTTGTAAGGAAAAAGAAAAGGTATAAGACTGTATAATTTTATTTTTTGTATGTTTTTGTATGAGATTAAATAGCTAAAGAAATATCACTGGTCCAGTTATTTTTAGTTTGTTACCCCTGATCGAACCTGTATGTTCCTCTTACCCCGAATTGGATTACACTTTATTTACATTCTAAATGAGACCTTATTTCAACAACAGTAAGATTCAATACTGACTGAAGCAGTTCCATCTAGAACTTCACGAGAATTTAGCAACGAATATTTAAGTTCAAACTTAAACTGTATGAAATACAACGACTGTCCCTCTTACCCCAGTTGAGGGGGAAGAGGGACGTTTTTACAATTTGGACATTTACACAAATATCGTCGTAACGACTATTAGTAGCGCAATGAAACTTTGTCTACGGGAAGCTAAAAGATAAAGACAATTTTTGTGTGTTTCAAAGATCTTGTAAGATTTTATCTGTTCTTCCTAGACCACAAAATACTTTCCCGAAAATGAAGTATGTTCCTCTTACCCCACCTCACCTTATACAAATACAAAAACAAGAATACACAGCGATACATATAATTTATCAAATATATGAATATCGATTATGTCTAGTTAATGTATCTACATACATGTAATAAACGTAATCTTTTCCTCTTCGACCGTACGGTGTGCAAAAACTAACGACGCGTTTAATTGTCGTTTTTACCCCGTACAGGCGTTGCTTTTTTGCTGACCCTCCTCTTGTTACTCACGCATACACTGATGAATGATTAGAAGGTTCCGAAGCTTCTTTGGATTGTTTGGTTTTTGTTCGGCGGAGCTGGTTATTTTCCGGTTATTTTTTTACTTTATATTTTCTTGCGAGTAAAAAAGCTATCGTATGTGTTGGCAAACATATATCATAGTTTGACAGCCTTATTTGAAGTAATATTGTTCAGTTAAATAATATCAATAGTAGTGATGACTACTGATGACTAGTGTGCATGTCTCGTACTAGATGGCGCCACTAGCAAACTTAAAACACGGTTTTTTAATATTAGGATACATTTCACACACGGCTGGTTAACCCCATACTGAACCATTTCTAGTTTGTGTTATGGTTGCTAATACAACTGATATACTACATATCTATAAATACATACATATTTAATATAGATACTCGTACATATTTAACACCCAGACCGGCAGCCAACAAATTTAGTTAAGTACAAAGATGTTAGCCGTACCGGGATTCGAACCCGGATTCTTCTGATTGGCAGTCCAGCATGGTAACCATATCGCCTACGAGGTCGACAGTAATTTATGTTTATTAGAAACTCACAGTACGTATCAGTTTTTTTTTGTACTTTTAAGTTAACTCACAATGAATGCATTTAGATTCAATTAATTTAAGATTTAACACATACTACATATAAGGCGTACTTTAGCAAAGATGCATTCTTGACTTATTTCTTAAATTTTAATAAGAACAAAATCGAATTTATAATTTTATTTCTCTTAGGTAACGACACATCATTAAAACAAACGTAGACAATTTAAAAAATAAATAAAATCATTAAAATAAAAATGTTTTTTTTTTCTTTCTTTAAATAATCTTTTTTTCTTTCTTTAAATAAACTTTCTTTAAATAATAAATAAGAATAAACCTATTTATTGTAAAAAATGAGAATAAGCACATAAATAAATTAAGAAACTCCCACAATCATAATACTGTGGTCGTATATGGTTGTGCTTTGATAAAAAAAGTAAAAGTTAACAATATTAATTTTCAGATTTAAACCTTTTTACACGCTTTCTATTAGCTTCACCTGTATATTTGTTTGTAACCGACTTCTTTGGGCACGATTTTGACCCACTTTAAATGGCCAGATTTCGTTCAAACTTTGTAGATTTATTGAGGACCGATGACAATACACTAATTTGATAAAATTATTCCATTTTTTTGTATTTTTGTTTGTATGTTTGTTTGTAACCGACTTCTTTGGGCGCGATTTTGACCCACTTTAAACGGCCAGATTTCGTACAAACTTTGTAGATTTATTGAGGACCGATGACAATACACTAATGTGATAAAATTACGGTTTTCTATAAAAAGCGTGTTTTTTAGTTTTTTTAAACTATTATTATTATTATTTATGTTTTCATAAAAAAACGATCCCTAAAATGCCACGAGAACTTACCTTACTAAGATACTTTTATCAAAATTATAGAACTTAAAAACTACACGCTGGGCAAAACAATTTTTTTTTTCAATATATGTACATACATAAATGATGCATCATCTCCCAACCTGCATGTCTGACACGACGCGCGGAGCTTCCGCAAATAGTTTTACATTGCAAATGCAATTATTGCATTGCAGTGGCTCGCGGGGCGGCAAGCTAGTGCTAGGGCGGCAAGCCAGGGCGCCAACAGTTTTAATTACTGGCATGCATAATTGCAAGAATTGAAACGTGCCACTGAGTGTTTCTGTGTTGACGTAGATTTATAATTAATTCGTGTAGAGTAGATTCATTTGTAACATGAATAATTCTAGTTGGCGCTTCTTCTGTTCTTTTGTAGTACCTTCGAAGGCACTGTAGTCAAATTACTATTTTCAATATTAAATGTCATGACATTAGAAGTTGGTGATAATAACAGTCAAATCACGATGATAGACACGTTTGCTTTCTAGATTTTAATAAGACTTTTTTTCTCGAAAATTAAAATATTGCGTAAATGTGGCTTTGTTCTTTCTTTACTAACTTTACTCTTTTAAACATTTTACTAATATTGAGCAAACTTTTAAGGCGAATCTTTGTTTGTATGTTTGTTACTCCTTCACGCTCTAACGACTTACTAGATTTCGATGACATTTGGTATGGAGATAACATATGCCCTGAATTTACACATAGGCTACTTTTTATCTCGGCTTGACGCGAGTAACACCGCAGGGCTCAGCTAGTCTACACTAATATTATAAAGAGGAAAAATTAGATTTTTTGTTTGTGTGACGCAAACTGGCTCATTAGAAAAGTACTGTACTAATTTGAAAAGTTCTTTCACGGTTATGTTGAGTAACATAGGCTTCATTTTGTTTCTTTTTGCAACTTAGATTATTTTAGAGCCCGTGCGAAGCCGGAACTGGCTGCTAGTGTATTATTTACCTACCTACAAACCATAGTCAAAGGTATAATTGTACCTGTGTATTTGTGCCACTGCAGCTAACCTACTGCCGTACAATTTCCGATGTTCATTCCGCATCATTACGAGCAGAACAAACGAATTGAAAGCCTCTCCCTTCTCTAATTACGTCGCCAATTATCTCGCGAGCGAAGCCGGCCACATACAACTATTATCCGGCACAGCGGCTCGCTGCTGATTGGATGACTCGCGCTCAAGCCGCCATCTTGTGACGTCATGCGCGATGACATATATGACGTCATTAGACTAACACAGTGATATTTTTAAGATTCATAGCTTATTTTAAGATTTTTTCTTATAAAAAATCTTAAATTAAGCTTATTAATTTAAGATTTTTTCGTATAAAATATCTTAAATTAAGCTTATGTGATACTTTTTGAGTATGAAACCTTTAGAACGAATAAAGATCACTGTTGTAGAGGTTTTTTTTACATATTACAGGTAAACTTTTGTGCAGCAAAGTTGCTGATCAAAAAAATTCACGGGTTAGTGACACAAAACGGGGCATACCTAATCTGGAAAAAGTATTTTTAAATGTTTTTTTTTTCGTTTTAATATTGATTGTCATAGAGGCATTAAGTGAAATCCAATTAAACCATTGTTTTTATAGAAGAAAAAAACTCATCCATTTTATAGTATAGCTAACTAACAAAATACAAAAAATAGATTCGTATTATTGATTATAAAATTAACAAAAAATATATCTTAAATGAGGTTTAAAAGATAAAATATACCGATCATCTCTGGAATTTCAACTGTCTAGCGGAGACTCTTCATATAAGCGGAGACTCAGTCCACTTATAAGAAGTCTCAGTCTCAATTGGGTCCTTTTAGCAACCTTTGAATATGGAACCATAAAAATGTTAAGCATCATAATAAATAAAAAAAACTCATATTTTATCAAGATTTTCCGTTGCCAGCAAAATTATAACTCAATTCGTAAAATACAGTAGAACCACAATAAGACCGTCAGGTGTACATTAAAACGAAAATTGCAGAAAAGCATTTCCCCATCGCTTGTTCGAGAAATCAGAAATATCTGAATTTAAAACAGCTCGCTATTTGCCTTAACGAGGTGGTTGGTGGGAAATAACAACGTGCGAACGAGACGGGTGTATACAGCTACCCGCTTGTGTGTAAGAGACAGTATTATCGGGATAGGGCGCGAAGGTAAAATTGCGGTTTTTCCATCACTCGCTACTAACACTTTGTTTTTATGTAATGAAAATGAGTTGTTCAGGGGAATTTATTGAGGTAGTGGTAGTTAAACTATAGTACAGGCCGTTTTTAGGGACTTCATTTAAAGTTAGTATATTTGTCTTGACTGCCTCGTTGGCGAAGTGAGTGGTCTGTGTCAGACAGCAAAGCGGAAGGTTCCCAGTTCAATTCTCGCGAAATGACAAATTTTCGTATTGTTAGTAGTTTTCGAGCGTCTTGAGTTAGGGAGAGTATCTATGGCAACCTTTAAAAAAATTAAAGTGTATTTTATAAGACCACTTGTACATTTTCCTATATTACATTTGTGTAAGTATTTACAATTCTCTTGTTTTTTAAACAATATATTTTCAAAAGGTTTTTAACTTGTACCTGTTGTTTAACATTATTTATGTATATTGTTGTTACCCGAAGTAAATACAACCAAATACAAGAGAATAACGAGTACAAATAAAGTTCAAATGTAAAACAATCTCAATCTCTAATCCAGCTCTAGTTACAAAATGGCTACCACGGTCTCCAGACACAATAGATTTAATATTACTTATCTCTGCAGAATTCCAACCTGAGAAGTTGAAGTCAGAAGAAAAAGAATAAGAAAGAAACATGAGTAAATAAACTAAAAACTTCAATGTAGGGTTCTAAAACCAGACGACGCCATTGTTTTCTATCTTCTGATGTCATTAATAGTGGTGAGACATGACACTAACCTAGCACCTATCAGTGTGTTCCGGCAGCCTCAGTAAGAGCCAATTATTCCAAGCTAGGCATGCTCCACTTTAGATCAGCGTGTTGCTAACTCGTGTGGTAACGTGATCTGTTTGTCTTTATTGTGAGAACTGCGAAGCCTTGGAACTCTCTTCCTGAGTCTCTTTTTCCCGAGAACTACAATTTGGGGTCTTTAAATCTAGGGTAAATAGGTTCCTTCTAGGCAAGCGTGTTTCTTTTTAGACCACAGTTAAGCTTACCATCAGACAAGCTGTGGACAAACGTAAGCCTATTCATCAATAAAAAAATGCTGTATGATTAAAAAATTAACAATTAACAATATAGTGGTTCGGATGACTAGTTAAATAGTAGGTTCCGGCTAGATAGTCTTACTAGCAATCGTCATTAAGACTCTTGGGCGGTTTGAAATCTCGAAACCAGAGCTTTGCCACTTACCCCACATAAAGAACGGGATGAATCAATGTAAAACCATGATGGTTCGTAGTACCCCCCGGTATACAAGGTGTCTCGCACGTCACGTATGCTGCCTGTTGCTTGTTTACGCGGCTGATCCGCGACGTGACCCATCCGTCACGATCCATACACGGATCATCAGAGGCAGAAGGATAACTTACTGCTTTTAAGCCTTTCAAATTATATAAAAAAAATAAAAAATAATGAGTAGCATTTCTAACTAATACAATGAAATGTCTTGGTGCCTCTATTTAAGTAATATAAAAAATAATAATTTCAATGTAATACTTAAAAACTTTAAAACCTTTATTCCTTTATATAAATAAAACCTTAAGTTCTTTTTTTATGTTAGTTTTAGAATTTCGTAGCTTAGTAAAATAGCAAGGGGAAAGTACACTTGTCTGTTTTTTAAATTGTAAAATTACTGGGAATTATTAGTAGAAGTGAAGCAACTATCCACATATTAACAGCGTTATAGATTACTCGATATAACACTAAGCAACAGGCTTACTTCACTAGATCATTAGTGGAAATAAGACAATAACTTATCAAAAAATAACACTCCTAAAAATCCTCTGAACATTGAAATGTGTAAAAAGATATATCTCTGCATCGTTCCCTAATCTGTGTGAGTATCGTGCCTAGTCAGGTTCCTGTAGTGATAACACTAGCGTTGGTCCTGATAAGAGAATAGAGGGGAGATCAACATGATCGTAGTAACTGGCTCTTCGGGGAAGGTAGCTTTTGAGGTCACGTTGTAATATTTTTATTACTACAAATCCTTAATCAGACTTTTCATGTGAATAAATTTTAGCCTGACTGTAGGTAGGTGTGGTTTCCATTGAAGAATTTTCACTGATTATATACAAACAAAAAATGCTCATGTTTGTAGTGTACAGCCTGGCAACTATTTTGTTGTACACATCGTAATTTATATAGGTGTTGTAATAGGAAAAAAAACTGCACTATTTGCAGAGAAGCAGGCGATGCTTTGTTTTTCAAACTGGAACGTAACTTCATTTTATTGCAAGACAAGTAACACTTTTGGAAAATTATCTTAGAAGAAAAAAAATATTTAGTGTAATTCCGCTGTTATCTAAAACCAAATTAAGATAAGCTAAGGAAAATTTAAAAAAAATGATCTGTTCCTCCGACCGAGCACCACACCTGCACTACAACTCACACCAGTATGCCCAATCTACCTTCATAACGAAGTTTCTTTCCCCTTGGCTAGAATCCTCACTCGCCAGACTGAGCTGATTGAAGATAGTCATATTTATAGCAAGCCTACGCTTTATTCAATTTTTAAAACTAATCACACGCAAAAGATCATTTTCCCACGCACCGGCATTCTGCGCACACGCAGGGTCATCGACCCCTAGCCTTCGTAACCTAGCAACGGTACCTGAGCCTTCAACCTTCTGCAACCATTATTTGACAAAATAAGCTTTATTTCTTGTGACATAGAATATATTTTTGTTTAGCAAATTTAATGGGTTAAATGATTAAGAAATCTATTATTTAAAATTGGATTTGGTCATTAAATTAGAAAAGTAACTTCTTGACTACACTCACATAAAATCTATTTAAATGTAATTTGTTCTTTCATTCTTGCGTGATGCATTCACTTTCGTTTAATCTGCATAAGATGAAAAAGCATTTGAATATAAACTTTATCTCAAAGGTATAGGTTCTAATTTCAATTGTTTCAACGCACGATGTATTTGGCTATAGCACGTAAGATATGCACGTAAGTAGGTAAAGTTTCGCGTATTGTTTCTATAGAGGTGATTAATAGTGCTAGTCACAGATATGTTCTCTTTAAATCGTATTGGAAAGTAAAAAGGTCGTTTTGTCATTCTGAAGTATGAATATGAAGATGAATTACCAAAGAAGCCGCAAGAAGTTTTAGTGTGTTATGCTAAACTATAATTTATTAAAATTATTCTCTTACGATGTTTTTTTTAACATGGCGTTTTATGGCGATAGATAACCTTAGAATAAACAAAATATGCAAATGCCGATAGAAAAAATAGATGTTACTGGGTCAGCTGACCCGGCAAACGTTGTTTTGACTTAAAAAATAGATAGTAGCAGATTCTCAGACCTATTGAATACGCATATAAAATTTGGTAAAAATCGGTCAAGCCGTTTCGGAGGAGTACGGTAACTAACATTGTGACATGGAAATTTTATATATAAGACTAGTTGTGCCCCACGGTGTTACCCGTGTTAATCCGGAATAAAAATAAGTTAATCCGAAAAAAATTGCCTATGTTTTAATCCAAAGTCTAACCTACATATATTCTTACTAAATCTCATCCAAATTGGTCTAACCGTTGGACCGTGAAGTAGTAACATAGATTTTAAAGTTATTGGCGTATCTCACGAGAACCACAATTGTTTTCGGGATAGAAAGTAGCATATAGATAGATAGATAGATAGATTAACACTTTATTAAAACACATAATACTAAAAATAATTACAGAAAAAAAAGGTATTTAAAAACTAGTGCCTTAATTGGCAACCTTATCGCTAAAAGCGAACTCTTATGTGTTAATCCAAGGTTTAAATTATCTTCATACCATTAAAACCGGTTCAGCCGTTTGAACGTGAGGAAGTGACAAACAAGTAGCAAAAATATATAAGATACATTTAAGTCTAGATAGTGTTCATCTTTCACTTTGTTAATACGGGTATGTTTAATAAAGAATTTTGAAAATATAATCAAATAGTGACAAACACACACACACTCACAAATATTCGCATGTATTACGATATTAGTAGGATTTGTAGCTATTGTATGGTGCAGTAAAGTAGTAGAAACAGGTCCCAGCCGCCAGGCCTTGACTCCGTCGTGACCGCTCCACCATACAATCACCATATACGGTACATAACCACCGTCGTGACTACATACACATATACATACATATGTACAATCACCAGTACATGTGTACCGATGTAGATACATGTAGTTAATGCGATTTAGATCTTTATGCTATTTTAAATGTTTATTGCTGCTTGTATTTGTTCTACAAGATTGTAAGAAGAAAATTTAACAAGTATAACTTATTGACTCAGGCGTTACTTTGCGGAAATCCATTGTAAATAGAAGACAAAATTAAATATTTAGTGTACTTCTGCTGTGATCCGAAATCCAAATTAAGACAAGTAAAGGAAAAATTAAATAAGATTAATTAACTAAGATAAATTAATTAAGATTAACGTTACCTATCACAATTCGGAAATTCTTAACTCTACACGTGTTTCGCCTAACCACAAGGCATCATCAGGAGATGCTGACTCTCTCGACTTGCAAGTCGAGAGAGCTTAGTTAATTAATCTTAGTTAATTTTTCCTTTACTTGTCTTAATTGGGATTTCGGATCACAGCGGAAGTACACTAAATATTTAATTTTGTCTTCTATTTAACAAGTATTTTTATCAGGATTTTAATTTTGTTCTTTGCTCTGTTCAGGCTCTGGTGTAGTAAGTTTTCAATCCTTTGATTTAGCTTAACGACTACTTTTACTAAGGCTTCCAATGAGCTAAGCTGGATTAAATAGCTTAATGTGTCATCCGACCCACGGCAGCACGTAGAGGAAAACGACGTTATTTTTAATGTATGTTTGCATGTTTACCCATCTAAAAATCGTCTGCAGCGACTGCTGCTGTTGCTTAACTGTTAGACGAGATACTGGAGCTTATCTACTTTGAGTATGGATTAAAGTTATGTTATTATTAGATTAACTTTTTATTAGCACCTGAAATTAACATTTTAACAGTTTATAGGCTAAATACCATCTCAAAATAACTTCTAAATGATTTATATATAGGAATACTATTTACGAAATTTCACTCGAAATAAATACCTTCTTTAACGACGATTAATTCCAAGAAAATCTTAGCTCTGAGATTTTCCTAGAACATTCGTTTACAAAGTTAAGCTTACAAAACGTTATCTTGTTTCCTGTTAAAATATTCAATTAGTTGATTAAAATCACAACACGATATCTGCGACCAAAAAAACACCGTTTTATTTAGTTAGCAACATGTTTTGGTCGCTCCGTGGCATCTCGGAAGTTTCCAGAAGTTAGCTCGATAATTTAGCATTGATTCTTATGCAAATTCGCGTTTTTGCTTCTCGAATGTTTGTTATGAAAAATAAAAGACTACAAATGTATTCTCTTTATTTTAAATTATTTTGTAAACTGCTTTTGGTTTGTTTTTATCTCTAAAAAGATACTTAAAACTGGAATATGATAAATAAAATAGCGTGGAAGCGAAAAACAGACTGTGTCGACCGTACGCACCTAGTGGGAAAGGTAAAGAAAGATAAGGAATAAAGAAGAAGATACTCAAAACTACACATATATATATATCTATCTAGTACCTTTAAAAAAACCTACGTCAGAAGCCTTCAGGCGACTTGAAAACTTCCGACACCACAGAATGGTCACTAAGCTAAGCGAAGAAAAATAAGTATATAAATGAAACCTACGTTATCAAATAGATATATTGCTATACGATATATTGCTATATATCAGTATATATTTTCAATTTTCTTCCTATACCATCTATTCCTATAACAGTAAAATCTCCTTAAAATACCGTCTCTTGTGTCCTTGACATTGCCCGGGGCGCCACCCTTTGACCCCTTTTATAATTCTCTAAAAGCCTCCATTTATACTTTTCCTCTTTTGATAAATTGCTTCGAATCCTTTCCCGAATCGTTTTCTATTTATTTTTTCGGTACAGATATTTTGTATGTATAGGGCTTAGATTAATATCTCGTTTGAATTAACTATTTCAACATGTTCGTCCATCAATCAAATAGAGGAGAGTCATGCTCGTCTGTCTGTCATTCAGTGCACGTCACGCACACTAGTGCTGTCCCGTTACTTCACACATACACGGTAATTCAATGAACCAGCTTGCCGTCTTTCTTTCAGTCTAAATCACTCTTTATTGCTAAGAGTAAAACGTTCAAATTCGAATGTCAGTTAGTGAAGCCTCTTTGCACGGTCGAAACGATTTGTCTTCGATTTTGTTTCGAACCGCTTAAAGTTCAAATTCGATTTCTACGGACGAGTTTGTGAATTTATCGTCTTTTTGGACTCTATTTGCTTGCTGTTAGGGTATAGTTTTGTTTGTTGTGTGTGGTCAGTTTTCGTACCAAGTGGTGCCTGGCAGTGTAAGAATGCGCCGGAGTGGAGTAACCAACAACTATGTCCCGTATAGTGCGACTCGTGTTTTATGAATAAAGGAATACGACACCGGAGCGACTCGATGACGTTCTTGTTTGCTTATATTCTGGTTCTTATAAATAGACGATAGACTACAGCTCGAAGGTCAGAGGACAATTCAAGGCATGATAAAAATAATTGATTTTACACAGTATTTTGTTTGAGACACATTTCACGCATGTCTGGTTAGGCTCATACTAAAACATATCTAGTTTGTATTATGGCGGCTAACACAACTAATATACTACATATACATACATATGTACATACGTAACTACTTGATATCGATATACGTATACACTTATAGTTTAGCTAGAGCCATTTTACCAGCAGGGCGCATAACCGAGTCCGAGTCATTCCGACTGAAGGAGGAGCATGCTTAGTGCGGAATGTCTGGCTCTCGAGACCGTTTAAATACACCATTAGGTTCTTGGTGATAGACTATCAATTTGACGGGCATATAACCAGCGAGCACTACAAGATGCTTTATGGTTTTTTCCCAATGCTTTGCTTTCCGGAAGCTAAAGCTTATAGCGAGGCTCGAATCTCAACCTCTTGCGGTTCGTAAGGCGTTGAACTGACATCGTTTCTAAGTGATGGAAAATTGGCAGAAATGTATGGCGCGTGAGAGAAGAACAAAAGACGGATGATGTAGATGATGATGAAGAATTAGCCGATCTTATCATTCTAGCGAAGCTTAAGAATGATTAAGATTATAGCAAAAAGACCTAACTTTTTTGTACCTATATTTATTTTGCATCTTGGAATTTACGTGCTTGCGTCATTATACAAATTATATGAGGCAAGATCTAGAAAATTAAGAATATTTCCTTGCAATGGAATGACGTTGGAAGGTAAAAAATATAATCCTTCAGTTAGCTGTCGAGTAAAAAGTGTAATGATTGAGTGAAACAATTAGTTTGCTGTTTAGCTGGCGGCTTTGTTTCGTTTCCTGGTGATTGTTCCTATTATATTTCTAATACTGTAAGATTAGTTCTTTTGATTATGAGATGTTTTTCTAAATAAACTCTCGTATAAAAAAATATAAATATAATGGAGATACAATTGGAAAATTTGGTCGTGGATATCGGGCGTTGGTTATGAGAGAGGGCGAGACCCGCGGAATCAGGGAGTACCTGGGACAGCAAATTTCCCTTGCCATACAGCGGGGGAATGCTGCCAGTCTGATGGGCACATGTGGACCAGGGGTTTAGAAGGAATCTTTTTATCAAAATTTTACTATTTTATAATGTGTTCGACTGAGTATAATCTATAATATACTAGCTGACCCCACAAACGTTGTTTTGCCTCACTTAGGGGTATGCAAAATAGATAGTGTAGCTTATATGACACGTTCGTAAATTAACCATAGCAGCGCCATCTATTGATTAATTACTCAACCCAGTCGAAAGGTATCGACATCTGTTAGAATCATTTTGAGTTAGCAGATAATTGTGACTGTCAAATATTAACAGACAATAATTAGTAATAAATTAAAATTGCGACTATAATTTGAGATTTAAACTATCCTATCTCTCAAGTTGGATCGAACTGCACATGGTGTGCGAATTTTATTATAATCGATTAAGTGGTTTAGGAGTCCATTGAGGACAAACATTGTGACACGAGATTTATATATATTAAGAAAATAAGCAGGGTTTTCCTCCCTAACCCTATAACTCCAGAACGCACGAACCGATTTCCACGGTACAGCATTCGTTGGAAAGGTCTCGGGCTCCGTGAGGTTTTTGGCAAACAAAATTGATTGAAAAATCGATTCACAAAAAAAATTACATACTCGAGGGTGGAGCCGCGGACAACAGCTAGTAAAAACTAAAAGCAAAGGCTTTGTTAGAAAACAATAACATACATTTAGTTTTTACCTATTTTTTTTTCAATAAGAGTTTATAATACTTTGTGATATGACCTTGGCCGTGGCATTCGTACAGGAAAACCAATGACACATAAACATGTTTGTTATGATACTCCATGGAGATTTTATGATACTTAAATATTGGCGATTTGTTTTGTTGCCTCGTTGGTATTTTTATAGCGATTCCAACATTCTTTTTGTTCAGTGTGGCTAACAACCATTAAAATTAACAAAATATTTTTTCTCTAAAACATAAAATATTAAACTTTGATTTTAAGTTGTTGATTTACTTTCTCAGTTAGTGTTTAGAGTGTTAGATAGAGAGCGAGCTATGTAAAGTTTCACCTTTCTCTTTTCTTCTTTCACCGAAGCTATAAAACGCTTATTAAATGTTTATTTGCTTCTAAAATTGAGGTAAAAAAATATAAAATTAACTATACTAGCTTTATCTTATATATAAAATTTCCGTGTCACAGTGTTTGTTACCGTACTCCTCCGAAACGGCTTGACCGATTTTTTCCAAATTTTATATGCGTATTTAGTAGGTCTGAGAATCGGCTACTGTATATTTAGAAATAATTATTAAGGCAAAACAACGTTTGCCGGGTCAGCTAGTATGAATATAAATATGAATACAAAAAATGGAACATATACCTATATATTAATTCGACAGTACTTATATATCATCATTATCAGTCACGGTAAGTTAAACCAAGTCAGATGCACTTAAACGGTTTGAAACCTCTTGACACCAGAGCTTAGCCACTTACCTATAATAAAATATTATAATTTTACTTATTATTTGACACTAGCATATGTATGTGTATCTTTGATCTAAACGTAAAAGTTATGCTCTTCTTCTGTATCTAAAACAGTATTTTATTTGATTTGATAATCCTCCGCCTTAGTTTTATCACTCATTAATCAATGTATTAGTGAGTAATTAATGAGTTATTATTAGGGCTTATTAATCAATTAAGGGTCGTGACTACCCCGCGGATTGTATTTATTAGGGGAGTCTCCTCCCACGAAAAACGTAAGTCCCCGGATATTGTACTCCTCAATCATATCGGTTTACTCATGATGTTTTCCTTCATCAATCATCATAAATGAAGTGCAAATCCACACAACAAAAAAAACAAGTCATTAGTGTAGGACCGGCATCTAACCTGCGGCTGTCAGTTAGAAAGGCAAAAATTAAAGGTACCGAGCTACACGCACTTATTAACATTAAATAAAAAAAACATAAGTACAGTGTCGCCACCTGTCGTAACTCTGAGCGTAATGAAACAGCATGTTATCATCAGACATCAGTTTAATATTGCAGTAAAAACGCTCGCTCCTCATAAAATCGCTTATCTTGTCAGAAATATGTGATAAAAGCCGCTAAAATGCAGAAATGGAGGTAAATTTTGCTATTTGTTTGGTGTCGAGTTGAGTTTTTTTTTGTATTTTCATTTTAACTTTATCGCTACTTTTATAATAGTAAAGTTATTTTGAAAAACTTAGTTTTATTAAAAATGTAGATATTAATATATAATAACTACACTAAAATTTAAAAAATGCATGGAAAAGAACTACACAATAATGAAAAATTAAAAACTTTACTAATAGTAAATTAAACCTAAGTCAGTGTCCGCGTGTAAGGTGCCTAAAATGCTGGCGGCATTACCTCGCTGGATCGCCAAACTTAAACGTTGGCCGAGGTAAGTGCCAGCTCTTGGGTCATTTTTTATTTGTAAATTATTAAAAGAAACAAATTTGTTTATTTACAAAATACATAGGTCATACATATTTGTTTAAGACTTGTTATTACATTTAAAAAGTGGTAGTAATTTGAATCTAAAAAGATAACAAGTAGTTTTTCTAACAAAAAAACCTCAATATCTAGAATTTTTTTTCGTGCCCAATACATAGTCATTAATATTTTTATTATTTCTTTTTCATTATTATTTTTTGTTTGAACAAGCACTTTGTTTTATAATTTACATCTATTGCAATCCCAAACCATATCATGATAGACGTCTCTTCAATAAATGGCCGTTGACTGCATCATAACTATGTATAATTTATTAGCAGTTAAATGAATATAATATTTTATTGATGCTAAAATACGTTAAGAACAATAACATCTAATAAAATATTTTATTAATTTAATGGCAATCATTTCTTAAAGGATTATCTGTGTAATTATTTAAGAAATGAAACACTTTGTTTACAATATGTAAATTTAAACCCATCAAAATATGAGGATAATACTCGTAGATATAAATTGTTATGTTTAGTTTCCTTATACAAGATATAATAAAACTAAATGATTAATCATAGTGACATTGCAACAAAGTTAATATTATAAATTGATTCCTTTATATCAAGCTTGTTTCCAACACAGGAAAACCCTGCTCAGATATTTAACATATTTTTATAGATACTTTTTTAGCTTTTAGTTTTAGCGACCCATTGTTATTATATATGAACTAGCTGACCCGACAATCGTTGTTTTTTGCCTTTAGTAATTTAATTTAAGCGTGACTAACCCTTAACACTTAAAGGTGTGAAAAATAGATAGTAGCCGATTTTCAGACCTACTTATTGAATACGCATATAAAATTTAGTAGAAATCGGTCAAGCCGTTTCGGAGGAGTACGGTAACTAACATTGTGACATGGCCTTTTTATATACTAGAAGAATAGATTTAAAGAAATCTTCAAACAGGCTCGTTAAGATTCAAAAACAAAGGAATTCACTACGAAGCGTTTCAGAACTGCCATATAGTGCTTTTAAACGCATTTTTTTTAAGAAGCACCCTTTCATTCCCATTATGAATGTATGTCGCAAACTATTACAGAATCTTCATTGTCGTAGCAAAGCAAAGTCAAAAAATAACTCATTTTTTTAATTTTTATTTATTCTAATGGATGATACAAATAGCTTTATTATTATTATCATAATGCATGTATAAAATATTATATGTCAATTTAATTTTAAGATTGAGTCATTGTAATTGACTTGCCCAGTACGTCGCGATGTCGTGAGGTTAATAAATCATTTGATTTGATATTTGAGATATATTTTCTAGATATAAATACTCAAAAGCTTGTACTTTTCAAAGGTAGAAGAAGATCTTTAGTTTATTACTAGCTGACCCGGCAAACGTTGTTTTGCCTTAATAATAAAAAAAAAAACTAAATATACAGTAGCCGATTCTCAGACCTACTGAATACGCATATAAAATTTGGTAAAAATCGGTCAAGCCGTTTCGGAGGAGTTCGGTAACAAACACTGTGACACGGAAATTTTATATATAAGATTATCTTGCGTGCTCGGGGCGCGATACAAACAGCAGTAATTAGGCTCCGTAGTAACTGTCACACAGTCTGTGACTGGAGCCCTGTGGGGATACGATAATAATATTCCGTTGTTTATGTTAAGATAATATCGTAATGCTACTTATTCTACTAATATTATCTATCTTTTTCTCGTCTTTTTCAACTTCTTTCCATCCAAAGGTTGCCTGGAAGAGATCGCTGTTAGCGATAAGGCCGCCGTTTATGGCATACTTTTGTGTTGTTACTTTTTATTTTGTGTTGTACCTTTATTTGCCCAATAAAAAGTTCATCTATCTATCTATCTAATATTATATAAGTTTGTATGTAAGTGTGTATGTTTGTAACTTGTTCACGCTCAATCGGCTGAACCGAGTTTGTTGAATTTTGATGTAAAGATAAGAGACTTAGGATTAACACATAGGGTACTTTTTATCCCGGATTAACTTCTTCTGCCCGGATTAACGCAGGTAACACCGCGTAGCGCATATGTATGTAGTAAGTTTTTTAACATAATGGTTCAATTCATTTGAGTTCTAAACTTAATAAATCAGATTTATCTATGAATGTCAATAAATTCACAAATGACAATAAATTGACTATCAAATAAACTTTTTTAAGCTGAAAATGCTCACGTTTGACCGCCATCACGTTTGAGCCATCGATTTGATAGCGAGGTATATGTGTGGATGTCTCTTTCTCGCGCATTTCCTTTTTCACGCGCTCTGCTAGCCTCTTTGTCCTCGCTTACCTTTACTCGCTCTGCTTGCGGTCAAGCATCAGATTTAGTCCTGTACCGTCTCCTGTCAAGAAACGCCCTAATATATTCGCAGTCCCTCTCAATATGGCCTTTCTACCGACCGACCCGATAGTACTTTCACTTTTCATATAAAATTAATTTCCAAGCCGCTTAACGCTGGAAAATTGCGAGCACCTCCTCGTTCTGTGTATAAGTTTTACCTCCCCTCAAAGGTTAACAAAGGGACTCTGAGAGTCGCCATAAATCAACCGCAGATTATGAATATACCCTCAAATTGGAGGAATTATACCCCACTATTGACATATCGGGCCCCAAGGGTTGATGCAAAGAGAATATCACTTATTGACTGAATATACAGCCGTCATCCACTGTTAAAAGGTCATCTTTATCATCATTAGCAATCCGTAACCGTTCACTGCTGAGTTTAGGCCTCTTTTTTTTAGAACGCTTAAAATAAACTGTGGACAATAGGTCAATGGCCATATGGTTATAATGAATTTACGTAAGTAGTATGTATGGGCACATGGATACGTGTAAAGCCATGGTAAAAGGTGTGTTGGCTGGACTTAGTAATTCCATAACGACCGTAATACAACCTATGGTTAGCTATATTTTTTCTTTCTGTATCACGCGTTAAATTCACATATCGCCCTAATTTGCAAACCTACTAACTCCTCTGCAGATTTTTTACGGGAGAGGCTCAAAACATCATTGTATTTTATTTAGATAAATAAAAAGTAACATAACTTTATTTTTATTATAATAATAAAAATAAATCATAGTTTTTCACGGGATTTTGGTTTTTCTTTATTGCGTAAAATTAAAAATACAATGAAGTTTCGACCCTCTTTCGTAAAAAACCCCGCAGAGGAGTTAGTAGGTTTTCAAATTAGGGTATCGATATATGTATCTGTCCACTGAGCTGCAGGCGCTTCACATACTCAACCAACTTTCAACCGTGTGATCGCATTCCTGGTGCGTTGTGTTCTTTAAGTAAACAGAGGTATGATCTATCAATACGATAGTTAATCTATGTGTTGTACCAATTACGCATCCCCCTGTAAAGGCTGAAAATTCGCATAAATTTCTGAGCTGCGTTAATTAAATCCAGAGATGTTATGTAGACGTCCCTTTCGTACGGAAAGGTAGAGGAACTAACTTTATTATAAAGTTATTATAATCTTATCATAGGGTTGCTGGATAAACCGTTAAATTAATCTTTACCACTTCTTTTATTGGGTGTTTTTTTTTTATAATAAAAGCTGGAACCGAACGAACCTTACGAATAGAACTTCTAAAAGCGGACAGCGGCTTCGGATGATATGACGCGGGCAAGCGTGCGAGTTGACACAAGATTTCATATAAAGAATTCGTTTTTTGCATTAATTGTTAATCTTCTTCATAAATAAGAAGAATCCTTATTCAAGAAGAAGATTAAAAATATTTTGCTTTTTTAAGAATATTTAAGAAGAAGAACGTTAATTTAGATTGTTTTCTTCTTATTCAAAGATTTTTTCTAAGTTTTTTTCGGTGAAATTTTCGCCAGCTATGTTTATTCTCTGCATACTCGTAGCACGTGACAATTGTTTGTTCTTAATCTGGTCTGTAAACACCAAGAAGGCTTGGTCTTCCTATTTCTCTTCTTTCTTTCCTTCTGTAATATTTTAACTATGAGGCCCAAAAATTGAGTAGCAAACAAAGATAACGTATCCCAAATTTTTTTCATGGGGTTTTCCGTTTTTTTCTTAATTCATATAAAACATCATGAAAACATACTAAAACCAAAACAAGTACAGCAATACCAAGGACCAATAACGAATGTCTCAAAGGGTGAAGGTGTAAAATTACAAGCCTTAAACTAGAGTTATAAGGCTATATCTCAGGGCGCGCTAGATTAAACCTACGCAGGGTTTACGGCCGAGAGAACAGAATGATGGGGTGATGCCTAGTGATCAAATGTGCTTTCCAATTAGAGAAACATCTGTATTGTTATATATTAAAGTAGTATTTATTTGTTTCATTACTTTACGACTGTACAATTAAAATTTTAGTAATAGTATTTGGACCTCCGAAAGTTAATTGAATTTAATTATAAATATGTATTAAATATTGTAATATTGAAGGAACGAGGTGAAAAATTAAGTAAATATGTACAGTAATTCAACTGCACATATTTTATATATATATTTTTCACTTTAAGGCTGAAACGAATTTTAAAATTAGTAGTATTTACTGTACCAATTAAAATTAGTTGTTAAATTGTAGGTAACATTGAATTGACAGAATCGAAGTGGTTTTTGTGTGTAAAATCAATATTATTTAAAATATCTATCATAATAATATTTATTCAATAGAGTAGCGGTTCTGATTTTAATTATTTGTATTGTTGTTTCAGGTACTTAACATAAAACATCAAATCATTTGCAAGCTACAACAGGAAAACGGCATTCCTCGACTTACTGTAAGAAATATAAGAATCCTATCATTATGTCATAAAAAAGTTTCATAAAAAATGCTCAATTTGCAAAGTTTGTCGCGAAATGTCGCAATGTAAGGACCATCAGATGAGGCTAACTTTTACATCGTCTTCGGGAAAGCCACTTGTGAATTTGTGAAGCGACGCGACAGAGTTTGTTCTGGAGTTGGGAACACCATAGATTTACATCATAGATTATGTGGCTTATTTTTTCATTTCTTTTTCACACACTGCTGGTTAGCCCCATACTGAACCATTTCTAGTTTGTATTATGGTTGCTAACACAACTGATACACTACATATACTTACATACATAAACACTCGATATCGATACATATGTAACACCCAAACCGACAGCCAACAAATTTAGTTCATCACAGAGAGGTTGGCCGTGCCGGGCATTGAACCCGAGACCCTTTGGTTGGCCTATGGCAGTCTCCTTTAAATATTTATATAATTTATTTTCAAAGGAAATGAATTTTCTTTTAAATGTTGAGGGTCTATTTCTTACCGTTATTTATAGAGGCAAAACACGATTCGACAGACAGACTGACAGACAGCGGAGACTTAGTAATAGGTTCCCGTTTTTACCTTTAGGGACGGAAAAAAACCCTAAAAATCCCTAAGTTTTATCATAGACTATTATAATATTGCACGCCGGTAGACAGAATATGGTGCACTTTTTTTCTCAGACCTAATAATAATATACCTAATATTCGCAATAAATTGATTTGAATTTGAAAAAAATATCTCCACTGTTAAGTTCTCGGAGGTTCAAAGTACTACTTTGCACAAGTTGAAACATTGTGATCAAATTTCGTTTACATTTAAAATTATTTGTTAATTGGACTCTCGGCTGTATACTTTTCAAATGTTTTCAATTTGTAAGATTGTGATACTTCAAGTCACTTCAAGCAGCTTCAATGCAATTAGCTTGGCAGAGATACCGTTATTATTCCGTCTCAAGTCTGTATTATTTTTCAACTTTTTAATGAAAAATACCTTTAGCAAATATTAAATTTCTCGTTTAAGTGATCATTTATAGGCCAGTTTAAATATTCATGAATAATTTACAATAGTAGGCGATGTTTGGGTGCATTATTGTTTGAAACTCGTTTGTTGACATACTTTTAAGGCGAAGATAGAGGCAAAATCTAAAAAAAATTGGGTTCAAAAATATGTTTTCAGATTTTTTTTTACCAGTTTTATAACGGTACTAAAATAAGTATAAATACTCTTAGACTTTAAAGCTATTTTTACCATTAACTATTTATAGCGAAAAAACTTTTGGTATGAGATACCCGATCAGTTTTACCACATACCGATGATGTATTAAGAGGAGTCAAATAGTGTTTCTATTTCATTTGGTTATTAAAGATAAAGTTTAGGATTTTATGAAGATAATAATTTTGTGAAGCTAAATAAATAGATCAAATAAATTATTTCTATCAATCAGACAAGAAACCATTATCATGTCATGTTTATTTTCAAAATTCCTTAGTACCTACAGTTTTAAATTCAAAAAGTTATAACAACACAGACCTTATAGCCGGTTCTCCTAGAAGCCGGTTTTGCGTCAATGTCACGAGTGTTCGCTCTTATCAATGTATGTCAGAACAGACTGTTATATAATACGTATATACATACATACATATGTATATATAAATACTATTCTACATTACCGTGTCCTTGAACTTGACAAAAGCCGACCGAAGCATTTATATACGGGCTTTATATAAACCTGTTCATTACAATAGCGATTGTGGCTCGGTGGTAAAAACGTCTGCTTTTCTGTTAGACGGCCCCTAGTTCAATTCTAGCCCTAAACCAATGACTTAGTTTTCAAGTTATGAGTGGATTTGAACTCGCTTTACGGTGAAAGAAAACATCTTTAATAAAAACCGAGATGTTTGACGACCACAAATTCGAATACGTGTATCATCGGCACCCACACTTGACCGGCGTGGTGGGACTTAGAGAACTCTCTTAATGAGAGAAGGCCTCAAGTCCCAGCAGTGGGAACGTATACTGGGCTGCTTACGAACGCTTATGCGTTCATTACAATATTGTTTGTTATATGTGGCTACAAGATTACATATTTATACCTATACATACATACCATGTTATTAGAATGATTGCATATGGTACCTATTATCATATCGTCATGGTTCGTGACTTACATAAAAATATCACATGGAATTTAAAATAAACATACAGAAGTATTTGTTTTTATTTAAAATACATTTATGCACAGTGATAAGTCAGGTTTTTAGATTACCAATATTAAAATATACAAGTATGTTATGTATAAAATCTTTTTATACATTAAAACCTTTTTTAGACGTGTTTTAAAGGCTAAAGCAATATAATTTCCCTTTTTCCTTAAATTCTAATTATTTATTTAGCTTTCCTTCTAATTAAGATTTTTTTATTTTATAATAAAGGGCTACGAAATCAAAAGAAAACTTTTCCCTTGTACTTTACATTATAAAAGGATTACCCGAAGAAAAACCGCAATTAATTCAATAAGTAACCAAGTCTCTGGAACTGCTGGGATACTACTCACGGTCAAACAAGTCAGCAAACTTTAATAAGTAGTAATTTTATTACTAAAGTAGCGCGTTTATTTATTTTCTTTTATTATACAAATACTAGCCGACCCGGCAAACGTTGTTTTGCCTCACTTAGTGATATGAAAAATAGATAGTAGCCGATTCTCAGACCTACTGAATACGCATATACAATTTGGTAAAAATTGGTCAAGCCGTTTAGGAGGGGTACGGTAACTAACATTATGACATGGAAATTTCATATATTAGAAGATTACAACCGTTCAAAGCAACTGAAATTTAACTTAGCATGGCATACGCAGACCATTATACGTTCCCACTGTTGGGAATCGGACCTTCTTTTACGAGGAGAGATATATTGGCCATGACCCATCACGCTGGCTACTGCTTTTTAACTTCAGGGCAAAATCTTGAATTTACAGTTTTGTTTAGCTATAAACCGTAAACGGTAAAAAATATTCTCATAATGGTTCTTTAGATGGCCTGGTACGACATATACGGTAAGGCCCTTATCTTCGCTTTAAATACATTTGTTAGTTATTTTCTGTAGTGTTACTGAATGTGAGTAGAATAGTGATAAATTAATGTATAAATCTGTCCTAGTAGTCTAGTATGAAGCCCAACGAACCACTCAAATGGTATGTGTTCTATGTAAAATTTATCGCTATATTTTCTGTCGCACCAAATTTGACGCGCTAGGCTTTTCTGTAAGTTCGCGCATTCGTATGAAGAATATGACTGTAATTGTTTGCTCGCGAGTCTATTTCCCTGTGAGTATTATTTCAGGCTTCAGGCTTGGCTTTTAAAAAAATAACTCGGAGTTTTCCTTTCAAACTAAGAAAATCGTACAAATTGAATTGTACGTCGTTATTATTCACAAAGCTTGCGATTTCATCAAATAAATAAACTTTATCCTTACAAAAACAATTTAATAATATTTTTCGTGCATTTAAACAGATAAAGATATAACATATTGGTAAATTATTACATTTAAAAGTCAGTAGTTATTAAATGTCATAATTAAATACTATGTATGTAAAAGTATTATATATGTATCAGAATAAACAAAAAAATAAATTAAAAATGGCAACATAGTAACAAAATGTGTCTATGAGAACAATGAGATTTGTTTAATCTATCTTCTAATATATAAAATTTCCATGTCACAATTTTAGTTACCTTACTCCTCCGAAACGACTTCACAGATGTTTACCAAATTTTATATGCGTATTCAGTAGGTCTGCGAATCGGCTTCTAACTATTTCTTAAGGCAAAACGTGTGCCGGGTAAGCTAGTTTTTTTATATACGTAAGTAGCCTTTTATGAATAAAATATATGTACGTATTTCTTACTCCATATTGCCAGGTATTGGACAAGCAGAGCGTGTATCCACACTGGTTAACGATACCCTAGCCAAAGTTGGAGCATGCCTAGTTTGCTAAAACAGGCCGCTAGAGATGCTTGGCAACACATTTTTTGACTTGAAAGGTTGCAGCAATAGAAAATAATCTACTACCACCTAAGAAAATTGAAGAATTAACGACAAAAAAAAATATAAAAAATATATGTTTCATATTTTTACTATAACCTGGCTCGATTATTACGAGTACTACCCCAAATACAAGCAAAAAGCCTCATTAACCCTTATTACGCTGGCTGCAGAACAATTGTTGACCCCGGGGGTAGACATGACCCCCATCACCGCCGGGGTGATGTATGACCCCTATTAGGCGAAATTGGCAAGCCCGAAGGTTGAAATTAGGAAGTTTGAGATGTCATATGACTTATGTCGGGGTTTTGCCGACATTTGGACTTGGGAACAAGCTAGGTACGTGTTTATCGGACTTATAAGGTTTGTTATTATATTTTGTTTCTCTTTCTTTTTTTTGTAATGAACTCAATAAAAAATGTTTGTAAATCGTTATGTTTATTCGTAACTAGTTGCGCCCCGCAATGATGCTTGCGTTAAAACTTTCTCTATGTGTTAATCCCAAAGCTAATTTCATTAGAATGAAATTAGCTTTGGGATTGCTGAATGAAGTGAAGGCATACAGAAACAGGAACTTTCGATTTATTATTATTATGAAGGAATCACAGTGGCCAGAGAATCTTTGAATTATATGTTTTTTTTTTATTGGTTTAATCAGGCGTCTTTAATTAAGCGCGCGTCCATGCTTCTATGATGGGAAGCAATATTATGCGTCTACGGTAGCGTGCACTAACCTATATGACACCGTTTTACTAATGCCTAATTTCTTTTAGATTATAGTCATCAAGGAATAGGAAATTCAAAAAGAAACTATATATTTCTTCAAGTTTGGACTACAAAGGCAAACAGCTTGGTGCATGATTTACCGATGCCGCCTCGATGTTTCCCTGCTCGTCCTTTACTGGAATATTTCCTTTTTAGGGGATTTGTAACAGCTATTGAATAAACATTCAGCATGTGGATCCTCCTCATTAGGGTATAATAATAATATATCATTGATGCATAAGTAGAATCGTGTAATTCAGTCGCACACTTGCCGAATCGCAACACGAACCGACCATGTATGTACATACGTGATAAATTGACAAGCATGTCGCTTCCACGTGAGTAGTTGCAACTGATATTATATTCAGCTATCGAGCGCTGTGATGGACGCAGCACGAGTGAGTGGCCAACATTGTGCCGACTGTCGCCATCGCGTGATTCTGTTCATACCAGTCATAAAAATCCATGAATTATTTATTTGATTTATAGGCGAGTAGCATTATGCTGATGTGCCTATATCACACTGAGTTGAAATTATTTTTTAATAGTTCAAATAATGTCCACTGTTCAATGTCAATGTTTAAAGTTCACTAGTGCACTGATCACAGGTTAGCAAGAGATTTTTTGTTTTCTGCAACCAGCTATCAAGCCGGTTTTTAAAGCTGTTCACTGAGTAGGCTATGAATAGCTCCCTCATCCGCCCTATCCTCCACATTCGGCTCCGAGCGACTACTTCTTGTTCCCAAACCTGAAGGAATGGCTTGGTGGAAAAAGATTTGACTCCATTGATGATGCATTTCACAAACAAGGACCTATTTTAAGGACCTCGACAAATCTTATTTTTGGTAGTGATAAGAGAAGGGATAGATAAAGTGTATAAAGCTCAAGGGAGACTAGGTTGCAAAACCTAGTCTCCATGTTTTTTTTGACCTGACAACGTCTTAAATTAGGTTGCGGCTGGGAGTCACTTATGAAAAAGTGTAACGCCCGGTAACGTTACGATGAGTCACCGAACGAGAGAGAAGCCCGCCGAATGCCTTGCGTCTCTCTCCCACTCAACTATGATCGGACGTTGTCACGTAAAATCTTCGCCCGTAAAACCGACTTTACAGGCAACCATTTTTTTTTTATCAAAAATGTTATAATCATGTATTTTATTCCAACAGTCACGGACTTATTAACCCGCCTTTGTAGATGAGGGAATCATTCGACGACCTCATTGGCGTAATGGTTACCATGCCGGACTGCCAATCAGAAGGTTTCGGTTTCGATTCCCGGCACGGCCAACACTTTTGTGCTGAACTAAGTTTGTTGGCTGATGGTCTGAGTGTTAAATATGTATCTATATAAAAAATGGCTATGTATGTATATGTAGTAAATCAGTTGTGCTAGCTACCATAACTCAAACTAGAAATGTTTCAGTATTAGGTTAACAAGCCGTGTGTGAAATGTGTCCTTATATTAAAAAACTAGTTGACTCGGCAAACGTAGTGTTACTTAGGGGTATTAAAAATAGATAGAAGCTGATTCTCAGACATATTGAATACGCATATAAAATTTGGTAAAAATCGGTCAAGCCGTTTCGGAGGAGTGCGGTAACTAACATTGTGGCACGGAAATTTTATATATAAGAAGATAATGTGGCTACTAATATATTGTAGGAATTGCCAAGTTGTGGAATTCTTCGCAAAACGTCCTATTTTCTGAATAAGATATGCCAATATCTTGTGTCTCGTCTTGTGCATTAATACTGTGTTACAGTGTCGGTTTAAACCCCCCCCCTCCCTCTCTTTTACCCCCCTAGTATTCACGTAGCGTGGAGGATGTATAGTTTTATTTGAGTCGCATCTTTAGTGTTGCGTGAACGATGTGAATGTTGCATCGATTGGTGAATACTGTCACAATGCTTGGGAAACTGCTGGAAAAAGTTGTATGTAATGCTTTTGTTTGTTGTCTGTCTGTTGTATCAGATTATGTTCTATGTTGTCGGAACTATGACGTTTTAAAACATACTGGTAATTTATATGTAATGATAAAAATAAATTTAAACTTAACTTAAGAATAATATTTATTTTACAAAGCATAGTAAAAACGAAAATTTAGTAAAAAAAAATTAAGCCACCCGCCCATACGTGCCCATCCTTGCCGCATTAATATTACATGTATTTACTTTTATATTATTTAGTATTTTATATATTTCACTTTATAAAAATGATGTAATTAGGGATAAAATGGGGATAACAGCGCTGTCTGGTTTCTTGCGGCGCTGACCCTTAGACATTTAGTTTTTGATTACATTAAATTTAACGAAACTCTCAAATGACAAACGGATAAAGTACAACATTAAAGCTATCATGAGATAAGTATCTATTGTAGCATTAATGACGACAGTATAATGGTTCGCGTGACCTTGGTAGGCCCCCGTGACCGGCGTCCGACTCATGATATTATGGCAATCAGGGCCTTTGTTATATCGCCGTCCCCGGAGAATAAAATGATAACTGCCATTATCTTCATTTTAGTGTTATTCCATTTTTGATATCTGTGGGTGCTGATACATATGCTAAATTTTTTTCGTGACTCTAATACTGTTATTTACGGAAATATAAAAAATTACAATGTTATTCGATTATTAGACCCATGCCTAAATTTACAAGAATATAATTGTATTGTTATATTATCAAAATATTTTTAAACTTATACGTATGATAAACAGTCATGAAGTTATATTCTCGTAAAAAATATTCGATTGGATAATGATAATAGCAGTTGTCATTTTATTCTCGTACAAAACAATCTGTGCGCTTCGTATAATGTTCTGTTAGTAAAACTATTCGTGGTGCAAAACATATTGTCATGCTCTGCTTTCACTTAGAAGTTATGGTAATAGTTTGAAATGGCAGATACAAAATTGGCAGGGATTCTCTCGAAGTGTAATTGTTTATTTACACATACCTTTATTCAACACTTATTCAAATACATGCAATCAAGGACAATAAAACAGAGCTGTCCTCAAAAATAAATCAAAATAAAATATTCTATAATGACAATCAGTCGTCATTCTCATATTATAGTACTATTAATATACGATGTTGATGTTGAAAAAAATAAACAACACCATCTAATGAAGCCATTGGTTTAGATGTAACATCCAATAATACTTCCGATAGTATATTGTCGAAACAAACGGTCACTGATAATATTATGAGCCAGATACCCAATCATCAGGATCTAAGACTAGGAGAAGAAAACAATGAATATCACAGTCTAGTAGGAATGAAAGACCAACCCGCAAGGGGTTCATGTGGTGCCAGAATTTTTAGACAAAACAAGCATAAAACCTTAAAAGCGTGAAAAGATAACTCATGAGCAGTCAGTACATGGAATGCCTCGTTCAACTGCTGCCTTTTACCTATCATTTCCTCTTGAATCATGATAAAAAACAATATTATTAAAAGGTTACACAGCGGTTTCGCACCCTCTCATTAAAAGTGCACTTCTGTATACTAATACTATATACGGGGGTTGCACTCAAATCTCGCTTCTGTCCATCACCATCTTGAGACATACAGACCTCACCTATTGTTTCTTGCGGAGACCCAAATGAGATGTCCGTTCGACGTGTCGTACCTTTCCTACCCAGGGTACACCCTGGAGCACAACTTCAAACCACGCGCGGGCGTATGCTTATACGCCCGTGACGACATCTGTTTTCTGCGTCTCCGTAAATTTGAAGATCCCAGCTTCACGGTGCTATAGGTACTGGTGGACACGTGGAGAAAATTCTTTATGCCTATGGCTACCGGTCGCACAGCGAAGATTTGGAGACAACTAGGCTCATTGACTACCTCAGCGAGAGGGCGGATGAAGCTCAACAGGAGTTCTCGTCGGCTCAGCTTGTGTCATTAGGGGACTTTAGTGGCCATCACCAGGAATGGCTGTATCCATACCTAGACACCAACCATGCTGGACGAGAGACCTAACGTACGGGGAAAGTTTCCTAACTTTCCCCGTACGTTAGATCTCACCCAGCTGGAGGCAAGGAGCCACACGGGTACCCGACGTTGACTCTCATACACCTTATTGCTAAGGCCTTCTGTTAACAACTGATCCAGACCGGTACTCAGTGGCGATTTTATCGCCACTGGGTCGATCCGACCACTGTTTGGTGAAGTCTGTATTTGTCTACTCCCTGCCAAATCCTAGCCCAAAAGGCTCTAGGCGGCTGTGACGATACAAGTCAGCAGACTTGGATGAGATGCGATCTTTCTTTGCATCCTTCCCTTGGCGATGTGTTGCGTAAGGGCATGGAATATTTTATCCCTATTTCTGACGCACCATCTTCATGTAAGGCTTGCCCATGGTTTGGGCCTGAATGTGGACGTGCTAAGGCACAAAAACATCTGGCGTACCAAGCCTGGGCTGAAACTCGGCAGCGTAAGGCATCTGATATTCGTGATAAAAAGAGAGCTTTTAATAAGGCTGCCAAGTCCTGCAAGAAGGTTATACAGAAGGCCCGTTTTGACCATATTAGCCGAATAGGGACCAAAGTGGCTTCGTACCCGGCAGGTAGTAAAGCGTTCTGGCCCCTAGCTAAAGCGGTCGAAGCTAACTTCTGCCGTCCCTCGCTGCCGACCCTGCTAACTACAGGCCCATATCAGTAACGTCCGTACTCTGTAAGAGTATGGAACGTGTTCTGAATCGCAGGCTCCTGACATACCTAGAAGCGAATGACCTCCTCAGTGATCGACAATATGGCTTTTGCCGGAACCGATTTACTGGGGACCTTCTAGTGTTTGCCACTCACGTCTGGAAAATCAAGAAGTTCGCTATCACCATCGAGCAATTCACCATCGAAAAATTCGGAATTCGACATTCGAAATTCGTCTGATCTTATGGCAATTAGTGCCAGTGTAAATTTGTTTTCAGATCACAGCAGAAGTACACCACATATTTCAGATTTTCTTCCATTTACAATGGATTTCCACAAAGTAATGTATGAGTCAATAGGTTATATCAAGCCCTATCCATGTGCTCGAATTAGAAGTGTTATGCACTGAGCTTCTTCTCATTTATAGCAAGGCGTTGCATGATGATCTCATTAGGCTTTTAAAGTAGGGCATATAACAAATTAAGTTATCCAGACGCTTACAAAGTGATTTGTGATTTCAAGTCTGATTTTTATTCACTATTATAGAAAATAGCTGATTATTGTTAACTTATAATACTCAATAGAAATTACCGTTTTTTTTTGGTTTTGTAAAAACTGTGTCCTTTTCAATATTTTGTATCAAAGCATGAGCAGATTCTGAGGCATGATGGCCGAAATTTAATATAACATTAGGATTTGTGAATATTTACCACACAAAGTTTTATTGAAATAGCTTTTAAACAACATAGAGTTAGACAATGATAAGGAGAATAAGACGATATTAATGCATTATCATCTTCAATTGTACCCTAATAAACTACCGAATAAAATGACAAGATAGTGATACAATATTAAACTTTGACTAAAAAGTACCGAGAATAAAATGATAAGTGACATTATAACAAATACAAATACAAATACAAAATTTATTTATTTGACAAAGTAAATGTTACAAATATATAAAGAAATCAAATTATACAACTCAACTGATGATTAATTTTGACTAACTTCTTATTTTTTTAATATCTTTATTATGTTATATTATATATGTGTTCTATTGAAATATTATGTATGCATAAAAAATTAGCTTTACATAAAGGTAAGAACCATCTGCCTCCGACTAGTACTTTTTGAGAAATTAACAAAAACATGTTTTTTGGCTCTCCTGAAAAGTTGAGTTTTTGCAGTTATCATTTTATTCTCCGGGGACGGCGATATTTCCATTCGACAGATTTGGTGGAAAATTCCACCAAGTGGAGTGGAAATAGGATGCACGACTGATGGGATCACTTGGAGAATATTGGTTAAGCAAACTTTAGTTTTTTAAACAATAATAAGCTTACTCTTCGCTCATTAAATGCAAAAAAGGTCACAAATAAAAAAAAAAACTAAAAAAATTATTTCGAAATAAGTTATATTTATAGTTCCATTTAAAAAAGCCAACGTTTTCCCTCAAACGGCGATAAGACGCCAAATTTTATATAAACACAGATACCAGAGAGAAATATACAACTTTTGATATATTCATATTCAATACAATATGATTTTTTTTTTAATCTGGTTAAAAAAATGACTTTCTTCTCGTGTAAAAATAGGATGTTTCGTCATGTGGCCCTTTTGTATTTAAGGAATGTCTTCTCCCCACAACTTACATCATTTTAAGCGATATTGCGGTCTTAGATACAGCGCGCTTGCCTAGAAGAGAACGGTTCACTCCCGCATTGACCACAGTAAGGTTATAATTCAGTGGAAACAGGGATTTCGTCTAAGAGTTCCACAGTTTGGCCGTCCGTACTATAAATATAGAATATAATTATAAAAATAAATTACTTTGCCAATTTTATTTATTTATTCTTGCAGTATACGAGCGTCGAGTATTAAACTTAATTTTCTTTTACTCTGAAAACCCAGTAAATTTAAGGTTGCTGCAAAGGGAAAAGTGCTTAAGAACGCTAGCAGCAATGCATTTACATTAATTCCTTGTCTTTTTCTTAACACCTATCAAAGAAACTATGAATCTCGAATCTTTCACACTACATTTCACGAAAACTAAACTTTTTTGCGCCAGAATTTTAAACCTAAATTTCAATACAAAACGTGCAGTTAGAACCTTTTGTATGTATTCGGTGTACCATCGTGTACCCACTACCCATATAGGCAACGGTATTTAGCACCATATCTCATGTTTACTAGATTCTTTTGTCGTGTCGTATATTCAACACACGCGTGGAAAAAATGCCTAATGAGCATTCCTGCCTTACAAACTGCCATTTAAACTGTGACAGGTCACAGTACTAACTGCTGCTGTAACTGTGGTAGTTCTCTGTACTAACTGTAAAGGTATCTGTGACTTCCCTTGGTACTAACTATTGTTTTAACTGTGGTTTAGCGCTTGTCTGTCCTCTGTGATTTAGAGCCCGGCCACGCCGGTACTCTGCTCAAATTTATTACAATGCTGCGTTTATAATATTCATTTAGTTTGGACTATACAGTTTAGTAAATGCGGAAACTGCTAGCTGTTACCCGCGTTAATCCCAAAGATAAAAAGAGGCCTTTACGTTAATCCAAACTTCAAGCCACCCCACCCCACCCCACATGCAAAATTCCAATGAAATCGGTACAGCGGTTAAAGTGTGAAAGAGTAGCAAACACTCACACTAATCTGATGAGACTCGGGGCTTTCTCTAACGAGGAGGCCATAATCCACCACAATCGCCAAGTGCGGGTTGGCGGATGACACATATTTTCGGATATTGTGGTCCTCAAACATGTCGGTTTCCTCACGATGTTTTCCTTCACCGTAAAGCGAGTGGAAATCCACGCCACTTGGAAAACAAGTGTAGGGGTGAGATCGAACTAAGGGCTGTCTGATTGAAAAACAGACGTTTTACCACCGAGCCACACTCGCTTTATGCACGAAACATAATTGATAAAATAAGATTGAATAGGTACGTGTATATATTTATACTCTCGCGTTAATATTTAAAGTGGAAAGTATGAAATCCTTCTAATTCCCGGGTTCGCAGACGACAATATCAAAAATTGCAGAGCGCTGCATTTCCCCGCATGTTCCACTCGGGTGGGTTTTAATATTCGCGACGCGGACTTACACGCTGTGACGGGAATCACGCAGCCTTCGGGACACGGGACACTATCGATAACACCAGGAGATGGATTAACCAACGAAACTGATAAAAAATATAACTCTAATCTCATGCTTTGCTTTTGAAGTTTTGAATTAAATCATTTCGAAAATAAGATCGCAAGAATCCTGTCTGTGAAAAATGTTTTCTGGTTTTTATTTATATTTATTTGGATGACATTTGAATTTAAATCAAAGCCTAATACATTTATAGCTTCATAATAAATGGACCCTGTCCGGGAATCGTAACATATAAACTGAGTTTTATATATATTTTTTTAGCCTTTTAAATATAAACCATTTATTATTATGTCAAATTAAGGTAGGTGCGGGCAATAAGGCCTAGCTAAGCGGAAATTCAAATAAATCAAAGACTGTTTAAACAAATCAGTAAATTTTAATGTTTATTAAACATTTATGTCAATCACTATTAATTAAAAACGAAAAACAGCAACTTCTGCTATAAACATAGTTAAAATTAAACATTTTAAAAAACACTGTCTTTAGGCCTTATTAAACTATGGTAGTATATTAAGGCCTAAGACTTTAAACTACAAAAATTAATGAAATAATCTTCTTATATTTGGTAATTGAGATCCATAAAATAATAGTAATACGATAATCACAGTAAAGACTTAAAAGTAACATTTTTTCTTTAATTAGGCACAATCTGGACACTCAAAATCATCATCATCCTCCTCTGTTAAACCAACGCACTCCTCGTGGTACCACTTGCTGCATTTGCAACACATCCTCATAGCAGTCTCTTGCTCCTGTTTACATGCGTGACAGTACCAACTTTCTCTATTCTCTTTCCTGCTCTTTGCTCCTTTTGTGCTTTTCATTTTTGTGGTCTTTTTTTCTATTTTGTTTTTATCAAACAGGTCTTTGGTAACTGGAGTTCCTCTATAATTGATGGCTTTTCTTCTGACTGTTGGTGTCTTTTCGGTATTTTTAGCTGGTGTAGGCAGGAGTTGCTTAAATGATGCTCTTTTCATTTGAGCGAGGGGTACATTATCCTCATCGTCATTGTACTGCTCTGACTGCTGCCACCAGATCATCTTCAGACCACAATGCTCGCTTGGGAGGCATTGTGATTATTAGGTTTGCCTGAAAACCATAAATCAATTAAAAACAGTTGTTATTTCATTTCTAAAGTTCTTAAATAAACAGTAAAATAGTCACTCGATGATATTAATAAAGGAGGGTAATAAGGCCTATGGTCAAATTTTATAGGCCTTATTAACAACCAACCACATTGTCAAGAAAAGTTTAAAATATTATTATTTTGTCTAATTTATACTATTTTGTACAATACAGGTCTTTAAAACATTAACTAATAGAAAAGTTAACTATAAAATAATGTGGAAAAGTGTAAAAATGAAAAAAATACTTACGTTTGGTTCGACCGTTATATTATAAATCGAGACGTGTGTCCGCCAGCCACAATGAACGATGTCGCACTGGCGGCAGCACGCGGGCTTGCGAATCGTAACAGGTTTGGGGCGCCATCTAGGATGGTTTGCTACCTATGACTGTGATTTCGCTTAGCGGGAACCATTTAAAGTTGTGTTTCTGTTACTTAGGCCTTATTACCCGATAGGCCTTATTGGCCGCACCTACCTTATAACCAAAATCATGCACAGTAATATTGAAATTAAAAAAATTAAGACTTAAAGAGTGAGTTGGTTTATTTTAGCAACAACTATTTTCTAGTTAAATAGTACATAAAGTTCATATAATTCCTAAGAATAAACTAAGTGTGTAGTACCTACTCACATGACTGCACCGATTGGTATAAAATGTATCATGTTAGTAGCTTATACCTTGAGTTAACGCATTAACTAACTTTCATCCCTGATTATAAAATGTACCACCGGGGTTTTACCTCATCATCATATCATCAATATCTAGTCCTCACAGTTCACTCGTTCGTTGGTGAATGACACATTGGCTTGATTACTCATACTCTAGAACACATATAAACTAGGCCACGTCACGAGCAGGCGTCTGTATCCGACGCAGAGGGATATATCAACATTCGGCGCTCGGCTGTAACTCAGTGCATTCGCACACGTCTGTAGTCTGTACCTACAACTGTTCATATATATCATACGACAAGTGTTTGCTAGATGTGGCACACAAAGTAAATAATTTGTTAAAGAGAAGAAAAATCTGGTAGTTTGTGTAGTTTTAGGGTCTTTTTTTTGTAGAATTGCAAGTACTGCATTTTTTGGTAAGAATGTGTTAATACTAATAATTCAATGGAGGAAAAAGCTAACGCCAAGCTCCTAACTAAGTGTCCCGATACACTCCTTGAAAGACAGTTATACCAAACTAGGCATGCTCCACCTTAGGTCAAAGTATTGGTAACGCCTATGATTACTTGCCACGCTGGTCAAATGCCAAGTTGCATTTTTAAAAATGTATTCGTAATAAGAAATAACAAATATCAACAATGCTTGCTGATCTAGTGTTTTACATCCTTGTGTAGCACATGGTGTAGATTTACGGCGTGTAGTATTGAGCTCGATGCATCCCCCACACTCGCTTCTCGGTGGGGAAACATACATTTTATTTCTATATATCTACTGTTGCTACATATAGTATAGTTTATAGTTAGTATCACGTAAAAAACGCTGTTGGAAAAGCTATCCAGATTTTTTTTTACCGATTTCAAAAAAGGGGGCTTTCTATTCTACTGTACTTTTATGACTATGGTATTTGTTACCTTAGTATTGTCGACTAGGTAACCCGATTTCGTTGATTCTTGTTTCGTGTGAAATCTGGTGCTTTCTGTATGGACCTTCTTCAACTTAGTCCAGTTCTGACACGGATGTTCATGGGAAAATACATTAAAGTATTTTGAATTTTTGAAAAACATTTGAATTTTATTTGTTACTAACTGACCTGGCAAACGTTGTTTTGCTTTAAAAATTGCAAATTGACGAATACTTTTTATATCACGCTATCTGTTTGTGTGTATGTTTTTTTTTTCAATTAAAAGGGATAGGTCTTGAATTCTTTATCACAATTGATTCATTACTTTGAACTAAAACTTGAACATTATTGATAAGCAGCACCCCTCACTCACACACACACACACAAACATTAATCCGCGATCAAAATAGCCAGTGTAAGTTACCTTCATACCAAATTTATTAAGTTTATTGAGAGTGAAAAAGTAAAAACTTGCATCTAGCCTTATCAACTTTAGTATCTATGACATAGTAGTAGAATTAAACTATTATTAAATAACTCAGCTACTTCCTCCTATATTTTTTATCGCAAAGAAGTTCCTAATTTAATCTCATTCGCGTTTTCATTTTGTGAATTTTTGGCACGTTGCCAGAAACTAAAAATTAAGTTCGAAACTTTTAAGCAGTTGGAAATTATGCACCCATTCGGTAGCTAGCCGCTATCAATATTGAAGATAGCATCTGTCTTAACACTAATGGGCTATTCCGAAACATAGAAAGAAAAAGAAAGAAAGAAACATTTATTTTGTGACACAAAGACAATTAAAAATAATAATAATAAACAATAAAAGAAAACATTTACGTCCACAAAACCGGCCCCAGCTCAGCGTGTGCTGACTGCGAGCAATCAGCGCTGGTCATCGGTCCTATCCTACTGATATTATAATTGTGAAAGTTTGTGTGTATATGTTTGTTGCTTCTTCACGCTCCAACGGCTGAACCGATTTTGATGAAATTTTGTATGAAGTTAGGTTAGAGCTTGGATTAACACAGATTACTTTTTATCCCGGATTAACGTGGGCAACACCGCGTGGCGCAGCTAACCAGAATCTAAAATTATGTATGTTAAAATAAGAAACCAAATGCAACACGTTTTATTTATTTATTTTATTAAGAATGTCTTCTTTGAAGATAATTTACTCGTAGTATAAATAAATATTTGTCTAAACTTTGTAAATAGCTGCAATAACTAATAAAATATAATGTGTTGTAACTGTGAAATACTTAATTAAAATTAGTATCATAGTCCGGTCAAATAAGACCTAAAAATAAGAGTAAAGTTACCTAAATTCCCACCAAGCTGAAAATCGTAAGATGGTTTGAAATATCATTAAAAACAAATTTGAAAATTTCCCATCTTTCTCCTGTAAGGAAAAAATATATTCAAGGTCAAAGGTAGAAAAAAATGAGTTTTTCGCGATTTTCAGCAAAACGGTAAGTTTTATCATAAAAATATTTCAAACAAAAACTGTAGATCATAAATTTATCTACTACTGATTAACATTAATGTTAAGTTATTGTTTAGTAAGCAATGTTATAAGCGTGCAAGTATCGTTATAATATCTAAGTAATACAGTCAATGAAGCGGAGTATGCAGGCGGCCGCGGGAAGGTAAAGTAGTATATCGCCGGAGATAGGATTCCACTCACGAACTTGCACAATTAGACGGCGATTCCTTTCAATTATACCGCCTGTCTCCCCACTCCCCCTGACGCAGATATAAAACTGATAATAAAAGTAGAGTAGTCTTAATGGAATGTATGAGCACTACTCTGCTTGGTAACTAATGAAGTAAACTTGAAACAACTTCTAGGTTTTTTATTTTTGCCTTTATTGAGGCATCGATTCATAAAAAAATAAAAACATTTTTCAAATGTAATTTCGATAAATGTATGTATGGAAATAAAGTAAGCTATTGAAAACACTTTTCGACAGTCTGGGTCACAAATAAATGGGACATTTGGCAAAACACATAACATACGTTTTGCATAGGACCTTAAATAAATTGCGTATACATGTCAAATTTATTCTACACAAATAAACCGCCCTAATCGTTTTGCAAGTGATTGTTAATTTGGTCATATATAAATGATTAAGATATATATTTCATTCTCATAATATTGATTGATGGTAACCAATTTTCCAAAGTAACAACACCATTTGATTGTTCATACTGATATATAAATTTAACTGGACGTCGTTTTGAGCTGGAAGCAACTATTTCTTTCCTGTAGGTCTGTCTAATATTAAAAAATTAAAAATAAAAGTCTTCCTTCAACCATTTCATTTCTCCAACGTTTCATTTCTCTGCACATCGTGTGACTTGTGAAAAGTTGTAGCGAAGTTTAGTGATGATCGCGTTACGTTACGGATGGAATGGTTCTCCGACTGCCGCGTACTTAGCGAACTGTCCTCGTAACTTTGATCAGGAAACGTTATTTTCTATTGGTACAGTTCTAGTATTGAGTCGTCACGAAATCGTGTACAAAATAATATTGCCAATATAAAGTAGAAAATAAAAAACAGAACTTTATTGGCCATAAAATAACATACGTTTAAGTCAAGTCCCAGTGAAATCATTAGTTAAATAATTAAAAAGACTAGTTTGATTAAATAAACTTACAAATTTAAACTCCTATCCTTATTTTTTGTTATAAAGTTTAATTAATTAAGGAATGTTCAAATCATTTGACTGAAATATTGTTTAACATTAAAAAAATGTTTGTGTTCTTAACAAAGTTTTTTATCTTTGACTTCTAAGACATAAACAAAGAAACCATCGCTTCTGCTCAATGTGTGTGAGCGAGAAAAAAATATTTAAAATGTTTTTTATGAAGCCGTATACTTGGCAAAATAAATTCAGTTCTAAATAAAAATGCTGAAAATTACTAAAAAATATTTCTACGTCATTAAAAAGTAACCTTAAGAATATGTATAAAGATTTTGGTAGCATTAAGACTTGTCAATATGAAAAAATCTCATCTAGAATATTAAATTTTAAGGGTTCTTTAGCAATTTTTTTTCTTATTAATGATATGCAAGACTGATTGGTACGAAAATTAGAATATAATATATTCTTAGAGCTTTATTATATTATCTAGTTTTTCAATAGCTCGTAAACTGTTTCTATTTCATAAAGTTAAAATCGAGACTTTGCCCAATTGTAGTCTTATATGGTTTTCAAATAATGAAATATCGTTAAAACCGACATTTAAATGTTATTTCCCGTGCTGTAAAATGTTGCGCATTTAATCAAGAGTGATTCTTTCCAATTAATTGGAAGAGTGAGAAACTCCGACACGACTCTATTAGCAAGCTCGGTGCGGGGGCGGGGAGCGGGGAGCGGGGGCTGACTCCGGTACTCAGTTAACCGGTTTTTATATCCGTCTATATTATAAATGCGAATGCTCGTGAGGATATAGATATACATATGTATATATATATGCATGTTTGTTACTCTTTCAAACTCAAATGGCTTTTTCCTCGAAAATGGATAAGGTTCCCAAATTAACTGTATTTTTATAGATATCTATTTGTTTTTTTTGTCACCACTTAACCAATGCAATTATGAATTGATTTTGATTTTTTTTTTTGCAGTAAAGGAAAATTCAAAATCAAAAGTCCTATATAAATTTTATTGAATTAAGTTTGCCATTTGAATTAAAATAGGTTTTACCTGTTCAATTTATTTTTTACGCAAGCCAACAGCGCGCACCATCACACAAGTCAGTGACACTAGCCGAAGTTAGAGCATGACTAGTATAATGGCTCTCAAACACATCATTGACACAAAATATTATATAACTACTTTCTAAAAAACTTCTTATTATATTTCTTACGGGAATGTTTGATTCTTAGTGACAAAAGCAATGGTCCCGTATACATTTTATAAAAATAAGTTTTCCAGTTTGTAACTGTTCACTTGGTTTAGGCGCCATCAAACGAGTATAACCGCATAATCCAATGACCAAAGGCTAATGGCTTAATTCAAAACATTATTTTATGTTCCAAAAATATTCTGATATCTTATGGAATAAGAGTGAACCATTTGAAAGGCTTGAAAACCGATACAAATAACCGGTATCTCATCCCCTTGAGGTGCACAGCGGTACTCCAGAGGGGGTGATTAGGGAGTGCACCCCATTTGCATGAGATACGATACTATGGCGGGATCGGACGTGATAACAATACTGATAACCGACTGAGTGGGAGAGACAAGTGCTTAGACAGACTGACATACATACATACAGGTATATCCACATATACCTACAGGTATGTAACACAAAACCTTCATAAGGTAAATAGTACAATTTGACAAACAATCTTTATTCTTGATATAGTGAAATGTCGCTAAACCAATCGACTCAATAAGTATTGAGTGTGTGTGTGAATGTTGCGGCTCAATAAATGTATTTTTAATTCGTGGAAATGAAAATCACCTCACAAAATGGCGGATAACATATTTTACTAGCTCAGTATCAAATGAAAACGCGTGATTATCAGAATATTGTATGAACACTATTATATTAAGACACGCTTCACACACGGCTGGTTAGCCCCATACTAAACCATTCTAGCTTGTGTTATGGTTGCTAACACAACTATTTTACCTATATTCAAGATAACAGAAAAAAAATAGAAGCCTTAATATTTTTTTTAATTTTTACTCGTTAACAGTTATTCCAAAGCTTTCTGAGGGAAATTCCAAAATACGGCTTGAAATTCGAATTAGATTTATATTGGTATTTGAATATTAGCACCAAAATGGGAATGTTCCTTCTTCCATTTTGTATCACTGCTACGCTACTTTAGTAGCCATATAAAAGTAGGAATGGAACACAATGCAGTAAATCCATAATGACTTCCAGCACTTTCCAAAGTTAAATGTTCCCGCAGAGAAACAAAGGCATTCATCAAGTAACTTCTTTTATTCGTGCACAGTTAAGAACTAATAAATGGGGACGAAGAATTCTCTCCCATTTTACCCCTTTCCACCCCACCTCAATCTCAATAAAGCCTTGTCTTGGCGAATTAACGCAGTCAATATAAAACGTGAGTGTGCACCGGAAGTGCGGCTTGCGATGCACTTCCGGTGCATCACGTTACCGGAAACGCGTGACATTCACACGATGAGGAAATATTAGTGGATAATAATACGCGATAAATGTTAATAACAGAATTACACCTTAGCCTTCGGGCGGCTAGAAAACTTGCTTGTAACGTATGTTATTTATGGTTCTAACTCTCGACACCAGAGCTTGGTTCAAACGAAGATGAAGAAGACTGTTATGAATTTAAAAAACCCACTATCATTATTATCTCTATACATATAAAATAAAGTAGTGTTAGTTACTTACATTACAACTCAAGAACGGCTGAACAGATTTAGCTGAAAATTGGTGGTGAGGTAGCTTAGAACCAGGAGGCGGATACCTTTTATCCGGATTTTTCCCGGATCAATCGCGGCTAACACCGCGGGGCGTAGCTAGTACGAGGGTAAATCAAAAAATTCTTGGAATCAATATTAAAAAATACAAAGATTTAAATTATAATATTTTATTTTTCTACATAATCTCCCTCCAATGCAATGCATTTAGATACGCGTTTCTTACTTCCTTATTTCTTGTGAAAAAAAAAATTTTTCTTGACTCTCGAAAAAGTCCTCTACGGCAGCTATAACCGCGTCATTATCGTGAAATTTTGTTCCACGAATTTCCTCTTTTAATTTTGGAAATAAGTGAAAATCACTTGAGGCTAATTCCGGAGAATATGGTGGGTGGTCAAGGAGATTGAAGCCAGCACAGCGGATTGCGTTGAGCGCAACTTCCGATCGATGAGCAGGAGCGTTATCTTGAAGGAACAACACGCCCAACGACAGTTTTCCACGACGTTTTTCTTTAGTCACTTCACGCACTTTCGGGATTGAATTTGCATAATAGGGTCCAGTAATCGTCTGGCCTTTTGGCATGTAATCAATAAAAAGGATTCCTTCACTATCCCAGAACACAGAGGCCATAACTTTGCCAGCGGTAGGAGCAACTCGAAATTTCTTAATGGATGGAGAGGATGGTCGTTTCCAAGACATGCTTTGTCTTTTAGTTTCAGGATCAAAATGGTGGACCCACGTTTCATCCATAGTGACAAGACTACGGCAAAAATTATCCGAATCACGCTGGAACATTTCGAGATTACGCTTAGAAATTTCCAAACGTCGCTTTTTGTTTTCGTCGGTTAACATTCGTGGCACCCATCTTGCAAACACTTTTTTGAACCCCAGTGAATCAATTAAAATGGATTGAACGCTACCAAAAGATATCTTTAGGATCTCAGCTATATGTTTTAAAGTCATTCTTCTGTCTTCCAAAACCAGATTCTCAGCCTTTTTGACATTTTCTTCTGTAACGGAGGTTGAAGGCCGCCTAGAACGCGGGTCATCTTTACAGCTTGATCTACCTCTTTTAAATTCAGCCACCCAGTACGCAACCGTAGAATAGGGTACAGCATCACCCCCTTATGTCTGCTAAATGTCCAAAAAAATTTCCTTCGTAGACATTTTTTTCAAACTGAGATATTTTATCACCGCACGTAACTCACTTATATCCATAATTTTAACTTTTTAGCAACTCGTTGCAAAAAAAAAATTATTACATGCGAACGAACTGACAAAAACAAGTGACAGTCTGCATAAATATAGTGTGATAGACACTCTTTAATTTTAATATCGAACTTGATCCAATAAAGTTTCATATATATGCACTTCTAAGAACTTTTTGATTCACCCTCGTATTATAAAGGCAAAAGTCTGTACGTGCGTGTGTGTGTGTTTCTTTTATATTATATACGTATACTAGCTGACCCGTCAAACGTTGATTTGCTTTATAATTAATTTCTAATAATAAAAAAATAAGGGTGAACAATCGTATCACTTAGAGGTATGAAAAATAGATAGTAACCGATTCTCGGACCTACTGAATACGCATAATATAAAATTTGGTAAAAATCGGCCAAGCCGTTTCGGAAGAGTACAGTAACTAACATTGTGACATGGAAATTTTATATATTAGATAGAAGATAAGATAGATATATTTGTATAAAATAAGACGAGTCTCAAACTTAGTTAAAAGACCTTAATTAAAACGCCCATACTCATTAAAGTAACTTAACTTATTTGAGAAAAGCGAGAGAAGTTAGCTTAGTTTCGTCTGGATTTAAAACAATCTGACGCGCGTTTAGTTTCTACAAAATTACCTGTCGCCTTCAACTCTTACTAAGACAAGTTCTAGACGTGCCCTCAAACTTAGTTCATGTAATTATCTGACTTTAAGTTATCCTACGCTCTTGATAACATTTTAGAAGATTTCGTATACAGATACAAATCATTTATTGATAACACCAAAGTTACAAGTCAAATAATATAATATCAGTACAAAAGTATATCAAATGTATCAATGTCCATTTTCAATTATATTATATTATAAAAATCTTACTTAATTTTAGTGAAAAATATTATTTATAAGCTATTTTGTAATTATTTTTAATGCTAAATAAATAAATATTAAGATTATGCTAGTTGAAGTGTGAATACAATTTGTCTTGTTAATTTAAGTCTTTTGTAACTAGAGTGATCTGACGCGATCATTGAGGTTAAACAATGGTTGGTGACCATGTCCAAGACTGTCTTTTCAAAAAGTGGCATTTTATCGCGCTATCGTGGGTCGGACAACATATTAAATTGTAGGTTTAGGCTGTTAGTCTCAGTACCAACAGTCGTTAAGCCAAGTCAAGGACTATAAACATGCTATTTTTATATTAAAAGCCTGTCTAATCCCATTGTTGGACAAAGGCTTCCCTACCCTATTTCCTCTTATCCCTAGCACTAATACGGACCAATCCTCCAGGTGTTTGTCAAGCTCGTCCCTCTATCGCTTTCTTGGTCTGCCGCGAGGTCTTGTACAGGCCGGCATCCATTGGGTGGCAATTTTTGCCCACAGATCATCCGGCTTGCGGCAGACGTGACCAGCCCAATCTCACTATAAATAAGTGTTTATTAAAAACAACACATTACTAGGAACTCTTTAAAAATAGCAAGAATAGCTCGAGCTCTAATGAAAGCTGTAGCGCAGTGCTAAGTGAATACAATAAGGCTAGAGGTATATTAACACTCTGCTATTCAAATTGTCCGTGTTTCATTCGCAGCCGCTTTATCGCTTGCATTGCAAATCCCTGCAGCGCTCGGCACCTACACAGCGGAGGGATAGCAGTAAAATAACACCTGATAGTCTTTTCAACGAGCTGAACTGCTAAGAAAATCTTGTCAATTCTTGTCACCTGATTTGTCAGACATGACGTTAACGCAGCCATTAACACAGTCTATGCGCGTCATTTCTGCCCAATCAAGAGCCAGGATTATCTATCTAATAGTCCGACTTGTTGAAAAGACTAAAATTTATTTTCTCCTTTATTATTGTGGAAACCTTGGACTTAATACAAACCCATGCACACACTCTCAATAGCAATACAGACGTAAAAGTTCCCTAATTTGTTAAGAGTTTTCAACTATTTCATTCCGTAAATGTATCCTTACTATATATCAGGGATCATAATACTAGAGAGGATTGCTGATCCCCTCGTGAAAGTTTGCTAGTTGTTTTATAAAACCTAGATGGCGTTGCAAATCGAATAAAAAAATACGTATAGATGGTGGCTACGTGATTTGCTATGGCCATCTATTAGTACGATTTTCAACAAGAGGTTGAGCGTCTATTATGTTTATTATTCTATGCTATATATATACTTTAGTCAACACGTTTTATTAGATTTTAGCTCGACGAGTCAAGTAGGTACTTGACTTGCCGAGTCAAAACCTAATTTATGTGGTAATACGAGTATAATACCTCTTATATAAAGTTCGTCTGAATTTTGAAATAATTCGATACCAAGCTTAGGAATACTTGTAATCACATTATTAAGTTGTTAAAAGTTCCCATAGCCCAGTAAAATTAGGTAAAAAAAGGGGTCAACCTCGGAATGAAAGATAATAAGCTGGAAATTGGTAAAAACCTTTGTTTTGTTACCCTAAATATTGTCTCAAAAGTCACAAATTCTATCGTGTCCGCGTCTTAAGATATTGAAGGTCAAAGGTCACAAAAAACGATTTTTCGCGAATATCTCGGTTCCCATTGCTTAAATGATATTTTCACCTATTAGAAAGTTGTAGAGTATAAAATTCTCTACAACTTTTGTCTAAACTTTTTTTTTATACGATCAACCGTTTTTGAGGTAGAGCGCGAAGAGTGCGCAGCGTACAGTCATATATGAGCTAATGCAGGGTCAAGCGTGAGCTTGACCCTGCATTAGCTCATCCGCCGCACTAGCAGCACTCTTCGCGCTCTACCTCAAAAACGGTTGATCGTATAAAAAAAAAGTTTAGACAAAAGTTGTAGAGAATTTTATACTCTACAACTTTCATAGTAGGTGAAAATATCATTTAAGCAATAGGAACTGAGATATTCGCGAAAAATCGTTTTTTGTGACCTTTGACCTTCAATATCTTAAGACGCGGACACGATAGCATTTGTGACTTTTGAGACAATATTTAGGGTAACAAAACAAAGGTTTTTACCAATTTCCAGCTTATTATCTTTCATTCCGAGGTGAAACCCCTAATATGACTGGGCTAAGTGTTTATTCTAAAATAAAATTATTATTAAGCCGTTGCAGTGGTTGAAGTAAATTTCTTTTAATCCTTAACCGATTTTGACAACGCTTCTAATAAGGTATATGTGCAGCGTACAGTCATATATGAGCTAATGCAGGGTCAAGCTCACGCTTGACCCTCCGCGTGCAATCCGCTGCACTAGCCGCACTCTTCGAGCTCTACCTCAAAAACGGTTGATCGTATAAAAAAAAAGTTTAGACAAAAGTTGTAGAGAATTTTATACTCTACAACTTTCTAATAGGTGAAAATATCATTTAAGCAATAGGAACCGAGATATTCGCGAAAAATCGTTTTTTGTGACCTTTGACCTTCAATATCTTAAGACGCGGACACGATAGCATTTGTGACTTTTGAGACAATATTTAGGGTAACAAAACAAAGGTTTTTACCAATTTCCAGCTTATTATCTTTCATTCCGAGGTGAAACCCCTAATATGACTGGGCTACCAGTGAATTAATGGTATACCCGCCTAGGTTCCCGCGCGGGCAGAAGATACCTCATTATCCTGAAAGAGCCTTTTAAATTAACGAATTTTACATGTATGTGGGCAAATTACTATTCAGAAATGTGGTAGCAATTTACTCTGCTTCTTTATTGTAGGCGTTGTAAAGCAATCATTATCTAAGCACTGGCTCTAATTAGTAGTTGAAATTCAAGCTAGTGGTTTAAAAACATAGGTAGATTTTGAACTAATACTTATAAGCTATTTTATTCTAAAATATGATTCTTTATACATTCACTGTAATTATTTAACTTATTATGTTATCTATTACTTTTCCATGTTTCTGCCATTTACCATTTTTGCAAATGGCAAAATCATGTAATCAAATTTAATGACATTCTAACTTTTTTATTGAATTTTTGATTTGACTATTGAGAATGAGTTTTTTATTTTTTACTAGCTGTGTCCCGCGGTCTTGCCCGCGCTAACATTAATGCCCGGGATAAAAAGAAGCCTATGTGTTAATCTAGGGTCTAACTAAGCATCTTCACAAAAAAAAATATGAAATTTGGTTTAACCGTTTGAGCGTAAAGAAATAACAAACACACATAGACACACACTTTTGCATTTATTATATTAGTAGGATAGGATTTCTGTGGTTTTATTTTCTTTTGTATTCTTGTACGAAAATGTGAAGTAAATTATACTAAACAGGTTTGAAAGTTTGCCTGCTTCTAAACTCAACTGTGTCATTGTTGTAGCTAAGCGAGCTAAGTATAGCTTTGTACTGTCGACTTCATAAAGGCTGTATTAAAAGTATTAAACTTACTCATTTTGCGGGGCTTTCGCGAAATTATGGGGTTCCGTAGCTTTTGTTTTAGCTTAAATTTTAATATACTGGAGATGATCCTGCCTCTGCGGAGCCTCTCTTTGTCCGCCGCTAACTTCCAGTCAGGTAATCCGCGCTCTGGGGTCACGTGTTACTTTGCTTAATATATAATGACGACCTCGTTGGCGTAAAGGTTACCATGCCGGTCTGCTAATCAGAAGGTTCCGGGTTCGATTCCCGGCCCGGTCAACATCTTTGTGCTTAACTAAATTTTTTGGCTGTGGGTCTGGCTGGGTGTTAAATATGTATTTATATATAATATGTATGTATGTATATGTAGTATATCAGTTGTGTTAGCAACCATAATACGAGCTAGAAATGGTTCAGTATGGGGCTAACCAGCCATGTGTGAATGTGTCCTAATATTTAAAAAAAAAAAAAAAATGTCTAATGGGTATGAATGAATGTTTAACTTTTTTGTATTAGTATTTTATATCTTTTCGACATGAGACATTTCTTTTTCCCCGATGCAAACTGACTGGGTGTTACTGTTTGACGTGTTTGTATGTGGTGTTGTAGCTCCTGAAAAAAAAGAATTGTTCTAAATGTAGTTCTTTTATTTGAAAGGTGTCTCTTTTAGTTACGTTTGTTGAAAATAATTCAAGATGGCCGTCGCACACTGAAAAGTAGGTTAAACAATTAATTTTTAATATTTTGACATGTTATTTTTATATAATTCAAATTGACATTATAAACTACTTTTATTATTAAACACTTTATTGCATAGAATAATAAAATTAAAGGAATTCAATAAAAATGTATTTATATTATTTAATATGAGTATCATACATTTTAAATCCTAAGAGGCCGGTGCCACAAAAATACTGTTAGGTTTTTCTAAATTTAACAGTTTACTTGATACGAACATATTTCAGCCAAAAATGTATACTTGAAAGCCTTTACCGTACTACACTTAATTTTTTTAAATTAAATGTTTTACCAGACAAGGGTAAGGCTGAAAAACCTTTATTTTTTGTGTAACGATATCTACTCAAAGCTTGATGTAGTATTTTATTTCAAAGAGGATACAAAGAGATATTCTAAAATAACAAAGTTACTCGTAACTGTAGAGTAAATTGAGTACGTAGGTAACCTATTTAAGTGTATATCTGATATTTTTATAAGAGCTAAACCTACCTTTATTTTTTGTATTATACAGTCCATTATATATGTACGTGCGGCTGTAGGAAGCTTATTGTTAAGGTCGGGTTATCCTTTGATGTTAGGACATTATTGTGAACACAATATGGTTATGTCATAATTTCGTTTTCTAAACGTTTTCTTTCTGAACGCGGATTGGTGAGTACAGATACCGCAAGTTAAACTCAGACAACGTGTATTGAAATAACCTTACGATACTCACTGTGAATACTTCAAACTGAGTATTTGGCATAAGCATAGCATAACATACGTTCCCACTGCTGGGACTTGGAGCCTTCTCTCACGAGGAGAGAGATATAGGCCATAATCCACCACGCTGGCGAAGTGCGGGTTGGCGGATGACCCACATCTTCAGATATTGTGATCCTCAAACATGCCGGTTTCCTCAAGTACACTAAGTGAACAACATACTTAAATTCCAATTTAGAAGTATTTAATTTCAAAAACACAAAACTTTAAACTTTAAACCCCAATGGCATACCATAATAACTTTGAAGACTTTTTTGTTTGACGCGAACAGGCTCTGAAACTACTGGACCGATTTGAAAAAATCTTTCACCGTCGGAAAGCTAATCTCCGAGTAAAATAAACTATATCTTGTGTCTCTTTGCTACTCAGATTATTTTAGAACCCGTGCGAAGCCGGAACGGGGTGCTAATCAGAAATAAATGTGTTCTTCTTCTTTCTTTCTTGGTAAAAAATCTGTTTATTTAGCCAACTTAAATGGTGGCACTATAAAGGCAAGAGAAGTATTCTGTGCGCCAATTTTCCAGAAAAATCCATCCCCCACAAACGAGTCGGGACGTCGAGAGGACGCCCTTAAATTTTTACGAGGGTTTTCCCTTCTCAGTGCGGAGAAGTCTGTTCGCGACGAACACTTACAGTTTATGTACGAGTATGTTCAGTTAGCTTACGGGGTAGCACACATCGAGTGTGTAACTCGCTTTACTAAAGAAAACATTTGCAAGTTCATGTCCTCACACTTGCGTAATCTAAACAATGTGAGCAAGAGAAAGCAAAATTTATAAAAAATACTAGCTGACCCGGCAAACGTTGTTTAGCCTTAACAATTATTTCTAAATATACAGTAGCATATTCTCAGACCTACTGAATACGCATATAAAATTTGGAAATAATCGGTCAAGCCGTTTCGGAGGAGTATGGTAACAAACACTGTGACACGGATTTTTTTTATATAAGAAGATGGTTTCTTTATTGATGCGAGTTGTGCACTAAATTCATGACTCAATTTATTATCGACTAGCATCCCGTCCCGGCTTCGTACGGTCTCTAAAATAATCTAAGTTGCAAAGAGAAACAAATTATAGCCTATGTTATTCGGGGATAATATAGCTGTCCAACAGTGAAAAAAATTTTCAAATCGGTTTTTAATAAGTAGTTTCGGAGCTTATTCGCGTCAAAAAAAACAAACTAACAATCAAACTTTTCCTCTTTATAATATTGGTATAGAAAATAGTTAGAAAAGCGCTAACTATTTTAGCGCTAACTAACTAACGTGAATGCGCACACAATGCTAGTGATGGTACTACAGAAGACATCGATATCTTGTATTTCGGATATAGCGTTAAGATAAGTTGTAGCTGGTCGCGTAGGGGCGGCGTGGTTTTATAAGTTTGACGTACTTTTGTGTAGGTGTCTGTTTGTCTTTGGCGTATTTTATTCTAAATATCAGAGTTTGACTACTATTCACCTGATGGTAAGTAATATTGTACTCGTATTCTACGATGGAACGCGCTTACCCACACAAGAACCTACAAGAACCTTCTCAATGTTGCTTTGATAATATCTAGATTATTTATCGCACCCGAAGGAATTATCAGTACAATATACAGTTAGCATTTGACGAGTATTCACACAGGTATTTCAGTAGCATTTTTTTTAGTTTCACTTTAGTACTTGAGTACAATTGTGTTCAAAATTTGGTAAGACACGCTCGACTCCCGACCAGGTGTATGTGTATTAAACTTGTTATTTTACGACCAAACTTTTGCTGTCACCGAGTCGTGGGTTTATCGCCTTCAAAGCAATTATGTTGCTAATGGTTGTACAGAACAAAGTAGCTTTCTTACTAAATAAGGGCTAAAAGCTAAAATAAAGAGTTTTTATATCGATTATCTCGTCACTGTTTCTCCATTCTTTATCTATGTATTATTAAATAAAAAAGTCCTTATTCGACTGCAGATATGATAATTTTTTTGACACATCATTACATTTATTAATTTTCTAAAGTCCAATTTTCAATGTCAAAATATTCCCGCTCCGAATCCTTCCTGGCACACAGGATGGCTATTGCTATTCAGCGCGGAAATGCGGCTAGTCTGATGGGCACCTATGCACCGGGAGCGCTCAGGGGCAGGTTATTTCTGTAATATTGAGTAATTATTAATTTGACATGTTAAATTATGTATTATTTTGCTGACAACCATATTATATATTATATCTTAAAGGGTAATATGTAATATAAGGTATTATGTCTTAAAGGTATTATAATTTATCTAATCGAAAAAAAAGTCAAAAAACCTATTTCATTTATAGTATACAGAACCCGAACTACAGCAATATCAGTGAGCCGCTCCTGCACTAAGCCTGTAATCCCCCGCCCCGCACCCCGCCCCCGCACCCCGCGCTGCCTACATCCCGTCACAGTGATTGATTGGATCACTGGCTCTCATCGTTTTACATAATAATATATATACTTTTATATTTATTTTTAGAATCTACCGCAAATTCTAAAATCGAACAAACAGCTATTTAAAATACAGTAGGTGAGACTAATAAATAAATAATAATACTTTGCCTAAAAATTCAATACTTATGGTTCCACATACCTAGTTTAAACACGTCATAAAAAAAATTGGTTAATAAGACTATGTTAGGAAAATCAGTCAAGTTATCTCTGAATATCCAGGGTTATTTGCGATCACCTTTATCAAGACAATCAAGGTCAATGCACTCTCATATACTCAATACAAACATTTCTTATCTGAAATAGTCAAAAATCTTTCAATTTATATATTCTATATCTATTCTATATAAAATACAGTAATTTCTATATTGTTATTATACCATACATTTTATTTCAGGACTTTATGGGACAGCTTTATTGTATACCTATGTGTATGTTTCAAATTAAAGTTCAATACATAAATGTATAACATAAATCCAATTTCTCTCTTTGATCAAAGCTATTATAATTCGCGCGGCGTCGCGTTAGAACTAACTGCTCAGGGGCGGTGCGGTGTCGCTTCAATCCGGCCGTATCCGGTGCTAACTGGATCAAACTACACGCCGCCGGTTAACCATTGATTCAGCGTAACTAGGATTTATTATTATTCTCTTTCTTCGAAAGGTGATATACTTACTTGTATACATTGATATATGATTGATATTAAACAGAAATGAGGAAAATCTTTCTAGCTACCTAAATAGTACGATGAAGATTAAGCTTATTCAATATTATTACGAGTATAAGCGTATTACGTACAAATACGTTATCACGTTTATTCTAATCTAGTAGTTGTCCAAACAGTTTATTTAAAACTTATAGGGTTGCGTGCGACCGTAGCTTGCCTGGTGTTAAACAATACCAGATATCGAAAAAAAACTTGGAATAATGTTTATAATTACAGAAACTTTTTAATATTAACACAAGTTAACAATTACTTGATTAGTTTTATTACTTAAAACATCTCGTACTTGTATTTAATCGACAAAGTTAGAGGCTCTGCGCGAGGACAATCAAATGAAACATATATACATATAGACATAAGCAAAATAATTGGTGGCAGATATTTGACTTGCTTCGCAAGCTCGGTAAAAAAATACAAGATTTTAAAAATGGCGCCCAACGCGCGGTTTCTACTACACGTTGGGCGCCAATTTTTTCGTTGTCGTATAAAACACACGCTTGGACAATTTGCACGATAAGCATTGACGCTTTGTTCAATCAATCAAACAATATACAATTTATATACATCATCATCACCATCACCCACAGCCGATTCTATCCCACTGCTGGGTATAGGCCTCTCTCCTGTCATGCCATTTCTTTCTTCTCGGTACTGTGCCAATCTATGCCAAACAATGCCAATTTATATACAATTTTACCTAATATATTGCTTCCAAATCAAATTAACAGTGTCATGTAGACTAACCCGGAGTTTAATCTGGGACAGTTTGATCTGTATTCCAACAATCAATAGAGTAGGAATTAAATGCAAATCCTCGTCCGCTCGCCGGTGTCGGCTGCCAGATGGTGGAATTGCCAGATGTCTCCCGCTTTTAATAAGAGATGGCGCTGTGACTGAGAGATTGGATGCTGGCTTGCCAGCTATTTCTATTAAAATGGCTCGTGCATGTGGTTATTCTGGATAGTTCAGGTGATTCTGAGATGGTGAAGTGCTTGCAACAGTGTCTTTCTAAGGTATGATTATACTAGTTAATTACTTAAGAATAGATTGGCGTATTTACAATATTGATAAATCTTCACCCATCGTACAGGGTAGGTAATAAGCATTCTACAGAGGATCCCGGGTTTGATTCTCAGCTCGGCCAACATCTTTGTGATGAACCAAATTTGTTGGATGTCGGTCTGAGTGTTAAATATGTATCGATGTAATAATGTATGTATATGTAGTATATCAGTTGTGTTAGCAAATATAGCGGGCTAACCAGAAATGTGTCTTAATATATATTTATTTAACTGTAAAAAAATCTACTATGAAGTATCTATGCGTTTGTGAATGACTGAAGTTATAAAAATAACTAGTTTACACTTACCACTTAGTTACAGTCTAGAAGACTATATTCTCCCCGGCTTCACTTTTCAACAGTAACAGAATATATTTACGTTACGTTGCTGTGGATTCCCTGCCACCTCCGTAATGGATATGAATTGTCGCTAGTTATAAATAATGCAGCGTATATTTACTGTAGTTATTATGTTGCGTAGACTTAGTTACTGGGACTTCCAGCACAGCTTGAGAGATGCGATCATAACAAAGGGTAATTAATACATTTTTCTTATTAATAAGTTAAAGTATATTAATTACAAATTTTAAAAAATTACCAACATAAAATATTATAGTAGAGGCTATCTTCAATTTAAATTTCATATAATGAATGTACGTATATATTTTACTATTCAAGCCCTTTCATATTGTGAAAAATTTTGCAATCTGCCATTTTCTGACTGGTTTGGCCATTTTAGTTTGATTTTCATCAAATATAGCAACGGACATTAACACTCTTCTAAATAAAAACTAATTTGAATTGCTTCATGAGCAACGATACCAGAGACAGACATAATTATACACATGTACGTCAAAAACTTCAGCACCCCGTCGTTTTTGGTAGGCGTTTAAACTTATTTCCACAAGTCCTTTCGCTGCGACATTTTTTACCTATAGCAATACAGAATCACGTCCCTCCGTGAACAGCAACTATAATAGTGGTGTATCACCACCGACACTGCACAGTACGCTTCAATATTTACCAGCAGGTTGATTGGCTCGCCTCCGGGTGCGACAGATGTGCTCATGAATACCAATGATCCCCACGTTTGGCCGCGTCTAATTACAACCATATTAATGCGGAAACATCTCTGTAGGATTACAGCTATCATGTAGTTTGTAACGCCTGTAGCTCGGCTGACTAAGGTAATCTGATGCGATTATCTAGGTTAGGCAACGGTCGATGCGGACTGTCTTTGGATGGGTGATCGATGACTATGCTTTGAAAAAGTGGCATTTTAGCTGGGTAATACCGTAAGACAATTTCAGATGGTAAATTGGAGGTCCCGGCTATTAGTCTTAGTATAAGCAGTCGTCCCAAAAGCGGGTAAAGGCCTCCTCCTTGCTGGTCCAGGCGTTACGGTCCTGGGCTAGTCTGGTCCACGTGACTCCAGACACCTCCACGATGTCATCCCTCCATCTTTTCTTTGGGTGCCCTAATCATCAATAAAAATCTTCATAATTAAATATTACACAGAATTTAAAGCAACCTTAGTAAGAAGTGAATGAAATGATATATTTTAAACCAGGGAAATAAAGGCTATTTTATTTTCTTTATTTTTATTTATAAGCAGTAGTCGAGCCGAGGCCTTCGGGTGGATTGAAAAACTTTCGACACTCTTCGAGAACTCAGCCACTAAGATCATACGCAGAAGAAGATAATATAGTCACGATCTAGCAAATTTGTGAATAACATTACTCATTCCAACAAACGGCATATATATTTTAATATACTAGGTCTGAAATGAATACTTCTTTCATAGGATTTCAAATTAACTTTCGCGGTTTCTGTGTCATTTAATTTTCTTGATTCTCTGGTCCCCGGCGAAGGATATTTTAACCTCGTAGCTTGTCACAATTTTGTCGACGTTGTAGATGCAGCTACGTGTATTTCTGCACTCGTGGATATTGCACCAATATACTGAAAACGTTGCTGTACAAAAATTGCAAGCTAGTACAATTAGGTGGAAGACATTTTGTAACTGAAAAAATAATATCAGACTTGAATTGCTAAACAACAAAAGTAAAAAATATACACAAAACCATACTAATTAACCGACTTCAAGAAAGAGGAGGTTATATATTTGATTGTATGTATTTTTTTTAAAGTGAAATGAGTTACAATTACATCGCTCGCACTAAGTTCGTGTGTGTGTTTGTTACTCATTCACGCCCAAACGGCTGAACCAAATCGTATGTAATTTGATATGAACGTAGAATATACCTTTAACTAAAACATAAGTTACTTTTTATCTCGGGTTAACACCATTAACCCCGCTAATTAGTAATAATAGAACTTTAAAAAAATGGCTTAATCAATAACTAATAAAACTAACATACGTAGGAATTAGTATTCCAAATACAGAAGTAAAAATGTATTTATGACTATAATAGTATCGGCGATAATCGCAGTTAGCCATTTCAGTGCACAAGTTAAGTTAACACAAGTTAAGCTAAGTTGAGCGTACAAGTTATAACTTACCAGCTTGAGCTTGTATTCGGTTATTGTGTTTTATTGTTAGTAATCAATCCTTTAGCATTCTGTTTTAATCTTTATATTACTCGCACATCAATTTAGTTTCACTCAACTACTTTTTAATTATTTTGATTTTAAATGTTTTGGTGGAAACTTTTTAAACTTTTTTATATGTTTAATTATTAAAATCCTGCCTTTTACTAATCTATTTAATTTCTCTCTTTACAGGTAATAAGCGCAATCAATGAAGATAAAAATAGGTTGAACCGTTACGCGAGAAAACACATATATAAGGCTTTAACCGTAAGTAAACGCAATATTAATAGACTATTATATAAAAAGGGATACTTAAAACTAACAAAACTTTTGCACGTCTTTCCGAACAAATTTTATTTTAAGAGAAAGATAAATTCGAATTAAGAAACATCAGCAAAATTTAGTAGCCCAGCTGGCAAAATATATAGATAACTGATTTTATATGTTTTTACGTCTTTTCTATTCTTTCTTTATTGTCTTTGCAGCTTGATATTTAGTTAGCAGGGTAAGAAATTACACGAGATAGTGACACGCTAGCCTAAAATAGAGCATTCTTAGTCTGAATAATAAGAATAACTGTCTCTCGAGGATGTTGTCTGACTGTTAAGTGGTTGGTGACAGATTTAGCGAGGTGACCACTAAAAATGTCCTACCACCATACAAAAACAAAAATAGATTGTCTAGACGTAAAATCTTTTGAGCGCGCTCAAAAGATTTTGCCTTAGTAATCAGAAACTGTATATACAATTTATATTAAGTTCAAACACAATACGTACACAAAAAAACTTGCTAAGTGTTCGCACTTCAGCTAACATGTAGAATAATCTGGAGCGGTTAAATCCACGAAAGCACTTAGAGCCAATATTATCCAAATGCCGGTTGATTGTGGCACTTTGTACAATTTGCGGATCAAAGCGCCCGTTACGGGTGTCTAGAGGAAACTGGTGTTGCTATTAATGCCGGCTTTTTGTGTTTAGGGCTAGTATGATTATGTTTTGTCTCCTTCTGTTTGAGTTATGTATGTCTTTGAATAGAAATACAGGAAGCCAGGACTACTCAAATAAAAAACAAATCAAATTTTGTGCCAATATAACGAATGCATCGTGAAAATAACAGGTAGAAAATCTTATGTTTTAATGATAATAATATTTATATTGATGAATTATATGTAAACTTTTCTTTGCAAGCGATTTAAACCCAATAAAATAGTTTAGTAAAAAAAATACGCCTTACAAAACCAAACAATAGCTTTTGAATACTAATTTTAATAAACAAGATTTTTCTCTTTGCAAACAAAGCTAGACAACATTAAGTCCGCGCTAAATTCAATAAAAGTCTTAGAAACTGCATTAAAAGTTCAATGGGCAATAAATACGTTAATCGGTCGAAATCTATTGTTCCTCGATTACCTAAACTAGAAAGTTAGGTCTTCGAGGGGTATTTTTAAGTCTGGACTTTAGCTATTGGACTTTACTGCGAGTTTAAGCATTCTTGATTGAGTTTCGAGAGAACTTCGGCGCTGAGAACTTACTGGATATTTGCTTTGAAGTGGGAATACATGGTGAACTAAATAAAGCACTTTTCTTTTGTCTTCCCTCCAACTAATTACGATATTTATGATAGACACAGTCTTTATTTTGAATGTGTCACTTTATAGAGTAGCTTTGTAACTAAACTCTGGTGTCAAGTTTTAAAATAATTTTTAATTCATTAAAAATAAGGTTGGTTATTAATAAAACTCACTATCGCCGTTTTTAGATTAAAATCTCTAAATTTATCCGAAAAAAGTAATAAAAATAAAAGTTTTTCTTCTCCTTCGTATGAGCTAAGCTGACAAGATCTGGTGTCGAAAGGTTTCAAGTCACCCGAAGGTCTCTGACTTGGCTTAACGACTGCTTGTACTAAGACTACAGCCGGGGTCTTAAATTTAACGTGTCATCCGACCCATGGTAGCGCCCAGATAAAATCGTCACTTTTTAAAATAATGGTTTTGTGCATGATCACCCATCCAAACACCGTCCATATCAACCGTTGCTTAGCTTTGATGATCACATCAGAACACCTTAGATAGCCGAGCTACAAGCGCTACACAAGAATAAAAGTAGAAATCGATTGCATATTGTTATATGTTATAGTGTAAAATAATATATTATAATTAGTTAATAAAGAACTGATTTTAAATTTATTTGGTTGGAATATTTTTTACTGACAAACAAAATTGCCAGTTAAAAATATTGATTAGGAAAAGTGATACAGAATTATCTAATTTGTTTTTCATTACAAATTAACCGGCATACAGGTATAAATAATTAAATAAAATAAAATAGCCGTTTATTATACCGTTTAAATACATATTTACAATTCTTTTATAAATTAATTTTATTAGGGCACCCAAAATTTGGAGTAAGCCTCCTCCAAGCGGCTCCATACATGCGCAGGCATACAGGTATAGGTATATTTAAAAAAAGCGTTTAAATCAAAGAGTTTCCCCCACCGCCCCCGCAGGGTGAATAAACAACGATATAATCGTCGCGAGGGCTGTACTCCGCAGGAACAGTTCGATTGTGCGAATAAATCTTCTTAACTGCCCGCTTCACCCATCGGGACTATCTGCCGAGCGATGGTGTGCGCACAGCGCTGGGCCCAGCTACTGGCGCCACTAACTAAACTAGAAATAGGAGTTAACACGCCCGGGTGTTGTTCCGGAGATGATTGGATATAAACTGAAGTTTTGTGGTTGGATAACTTGTTTTATTGGATTTTATTATATCTCAACCTGTATTTGTAATACGAGTAATTTACAATATAGGTAAAAGCAAATTTGAAAATGTGTTAAGTTCTTTCAAAGTTAACTAAGTAATGCTAAAATAATTAAATTTCTTTAAAGTTTTTATAACTAAAACGCCGCAAATACGTGTTCTATTAAAATGATGTTTGAAAACATTTGAATAGCTTTTAAATATAGCGTACATATTATGTTTTTAGGTTTACAATTGAAAACGTAGCGTGTAATTTACTCTATTATTTATATGACCACAATCCTACTCATACTTTTGTGTATTTTATAATAAATAATTGAAATGTATATTATTGTTGTTCATAAGGCGGTGGTATTTTTTCCAGGATATAATAAAATTGTAATAAAATGCTAGTGAACATTTGAGAATCAATTATTTAATGATTAAGCATTCGTACATAATATATGGCATGAGAATGAAACTTGCATGGTCAGTAGCTCAGGCCAGTAACTATCCCCAGAACTATCTGCCAGCAGCGCGGCACCGCATGTCAATGAGCGAGCAGCAAGGCACAGTGTAGAGAATGTTAATGAAACGTCTTCTTTGTTCATTGTCGGGCCTTGGGTATAGGTTCCAGCTGATGATGCTGACTTCTCTATAGTAGGACGTTCTAGATGCTTTTGGCAGTTTTTCTACTGATTCTTATGAGATATGTGGTCTAAATCTGGTGTTGTTTTCATACACCCAAATGTCCCTTTACAGTATTGCTTGATGTATTAAGACTGACAAACGACGACTTATATTACGAGTATCTTAACTGTGGTAGCTCAACTAAAAATGACTGTTTTAAATGTACTCTTTTTTTCATGGTCTGGTAACTGGTATATATTTTATCTTCGGGTATGCGTTAAAACACGGGTATATCTTCTTATATATAAAATTTCCGTGTCACAGTGTTTGTTACCGAACTCCTCCGAAACGGCTTGACTGATCTTTACCAAATTTTATATGCGTATTCAGTAGGTCTGAGAATCGGCTACTGTATACCTAGAAATATTATTATTAAGGCAAAACAACGTTTGCCGGGTCAGCTAGTATTAAATAAAAGTTCCTAATCTATGTAAATGTTAAGCTATGAAAATAAATATCTACAATATAAATTTATTTTTTCCAAAAAACGAGTACAGTAGAGCATTGTGAGCCACCGCGCACCATCTAAGACCACAATATTGCTTACCATCAAAATATTTAACATAAAGAACTATCCGATTTTATCATCATTAATTCATCATTATCATCCCGTAGTCGCCCACTGCTGAGCATAGGCCTCTCTTCTTGTACGCCAGTCATCTCGGTTTTGCGCTGCTCTCATCTATCCGATCCGATTTACTTAAAAATAAATTGTTTTAAAAGAATTCATCATATGTCTTCAAGGGTTTCTTATCTACGAATTACATATTGTCCCAGAAAGAAAATGCACGATCCGATCTTATCTTACAAAAGTGAATGACGGCATGAAATGAAGTCTTCCCGAACTGTAGTGATAGCCCCGCTCCGGTTGGGTAGTTGAGTTGACTTGACCAAACTCTGCCGAGACTATATTAGCTCCAAGTTGAGCATCATGTGCTACTCCACTGTTTTCCTGTTCTCTAGCTCGACTCGCCGCCCATAGATTGATGTTTGTTGACAACTTTAACAGAAAGAGCTTGTATGTTTTATCTTTATGCTGTCAATGTGGCTGTCAAATATGTATTCTATATTAATTATGTATGTACTCGTATATGTAGTATATCAGTTGTGTTAGCAATCATAATGCAAACTAGAAATGGTTTAGTATGGGGCTAACCAGCCGTGTGTGAAATGTGTCCTAAGCATAAAAAATAAATAAAAATGTGCGTTTTTGGTCTTCATTTTATTATTAAAAGGCATTTATGTATATTTCAATTTTAGTAATGGTTTTGTACTGTTATGGTGTGTTCTGTCCATTTGTGGTAAATACGAGTAAATACATATTGGATATTTCTATTAATTCTCTCAATCGGTCAATTGGTAATACATACCAATTTACGAGTCAAAATATTTGTTTTATTTACTCAATACTAGGCATTGAACATAAGGGCAGGTAATGACTCGAGATAGCGACACTGGTTGAAGCAGGAAAATGCCTAGTTTGGAGTTTCTGGTCTCTCGTAGAGATGCAGGCTAGCTCCGTTTGGCGACATAATCTCATCTTGAGCGGACTTCGCGGTTGCTAGCCATGAGTACTAAAATACTTTTAGCTCAATGACAATATTACATTATTTGTAAATGACGCGTAAAAAATTGTCACATGCAAGAAATGAGAGGCATAGGCAACTTTATACAGCTTATTTCAGAAACTAGGCTTTACTACGACAAAAAAAAAGACAGAAACAAACCCAGACGGACAAAAACTATCATGTAAACCTACACTGTCTGGTGCATCCCAACAAATCACAGCGGAGTCACAGTATACTACATAGTAGCTAACCGAAGACACAGTTTTTCACTCAATTAGCGAAGGCGGTTACCGCGGGGGGGTGTGGGGGGACACTGCGGCGAGGAAAAGGATTTACTCTTTTGTAACAAAATGAAAGAATTTGTGCTGTTTTCTTGCAAAATGCAAGAGATTTTATAAAGCTGCGAACATCTCGTTGTACGGCGCGAACCTCGGCGGCCGCTCGATGCTAAGTGGACTCAAACATTGTGGGTTCACTTAGATATTCACATGTTTATGCTTAATGCAGAGAAGCGTTATATTCTTAAAAAAAAAAAGCAATCAACACATTGTTGAACCTTGGTTCATTATATAAGATTGTGTAGATATGAGGAAATTACATTAGAGACTTTGTATTGGCGATTCTATGATTATATTTTTTTTATTTTCAATAGCCATTATTGGTTGTGTTTGTTACTTCCATACTCAGCCTAATAAAACATTTTTATTGAAACAATATATTTTCAAGTCAGTTCCATAAAAAAAACAATTTTAATAATCAATTGAATTAGTTTTTTAAATGTTTATTGTTCGTATGTTGTATTTATTACGAGTATGTACCTATTGGCTTAAGGACTGCGTGTACTAAGATTGACAGGCGGGACCTACAATTTAACGTGTCATCCGACGCGCGGTAGCGCCCAGATAAAAAAAAACACTTTTTAAAAGACAATCAACAAAATTAGTGTATGGTCTTCCACACAAAGACACCGCATCGACAATTGAAAGAAAGTAAGAAAAAAATTTTAATGTGCACAAAATAAATGAATACATACATACGAGTATACACAAACAATACATAATACATTTCTTATTTAATATTATTATTATTATTATGAGCCTGTTTTGTCCCATTCTTATTTAATATACACCGCCAAATAATAAGTAATAAGTCTGTGCACAAAAGGAGCAGGTTCAGCATAATGCTGAGAGTACACTAGGCACTCAGAGCTGGTTTTGAACCTGCTCCTTCATTTGAAATAAGAGTAAATAAGGGTGGCACACAATTTGGAAAGCATACAATATGTATATATATACTAGCTGACCCGGCTAACGTTGTTTTGCCTTAATAATTATTTCTAAATATACAGTAGCTGATTGTCAGACCTACTGAATACGCATATAAAAATTGGAAATAATCGGTCAAGCCGTTTCAGAGGAGTACGGTAACAAACACTGTGACACGGAAATTTTATATATAAGAAGATATATGACATTGGTACACTCAAATTTTACAGTTGAGTTAGTCCACACTATGTGTAGTATATGTATGTGTATCGTGTACCCGAGCTGTTCGCAAGGTTTCCGTGTGTACCGCGAGCCTCCGTTCGTTTGTTCTATTTGGCTTCGATCCGGAAACAGTTTAGTTTTGGATTCCGTTCGCCGGTGGAAAGGCTTGTTATTTTTACGCCACTTTGAAAATATACACTTTTGTAGGCTTTTTTAGCAACATGGCCCCGAAAAAGGTAAAATATGGTAGATGCGGCTTAAAAAAAGTATTATAAAAGTTGTTTTACGTAAGTATGTTTATTGAAATAGATTGATTTTTTGGGTCTTAGGAGATAGAAAATAGTTTAACGTTTACTATTGTTTCCGATTACGATCAATAAATTAGTAAGCGAGTGTGGCTCGGTGGTATAAACGTCTGCTTTTCAATCAGACGGTGGTTCGAATCCCGGCCCTACACCAATGACTGTTTTGCAAGTTATGTGTGGATTTGCACTCGCTTTACGGTGCTTTTAGGGAGGAATGCAAAATCCGCAGACGTGTGTCATTCACAAACCCGCACTTGGCCAGCGTGGTGGATTATGGCCTCTATCTCTCTCCTCGTGAGAGAAGGCCCCGAGTCCGAGCAGCGGGAACGTATAGTGGGCTGCTTATGCTTTATTATGCTCATTAGTATTAATTTTAGTCGTAGTTTTCATTCGTGTTCAAAAGTCATGCAAATTCTTAACGTTCGAGTATCTTCGTTCGAGAGTACGTTGCAAGATTTTATAAAAACCTGTTAAGAAAATCCTCACGGACTAAGAAAAACTTTACCTTCATAATCTCGCTCAAGTATCAAGATAATGTTCAATTTGCTAACAATCCTATATCGAGAATACCATCTAGTATAATCTACCTTTACTTTTGTAATGTGAGCCTTGTTTCTATACGATGAAGGTAGGTATTCGCTCGCCGGCAGAAAGTCTAGATAGTTTAATTTCATGTTGGCGATTTATTTTGTTGATGTTAGGAGATGTTTCTTTGTTATAGTCGTAATAAGAAATATCTGACGCGTTATGCCGAATTGAACCTTATAAACGCGTGGATAGATACTGTTTTACAGTGACTGTTTATAAAAAGTCTTATATTGATTATTTGTCAACATACATAGCAATAATTACAAATTTTCTAATATGACTATTAATATATAGTATAAGATAGCTGGTATTGCTATAATACTTGTATAAAATGGCAATCATTAAAAAAAGTTTCGTACAAACGCACATTAAAAGTATCGCCAGTACTAACAGACTTAAATTTAAAATGGTGATATATATACTATAGTATGAAACAGCGATGAATGTCATAATAAATCATATTAATTTATATTTTTCAGACACCTATGGTTTTTCTTATTTCACTTTTTATCCTTCAAACAAACCATAAAAATCTACATGACAAATAGACGCCAGTGGCCAATCAAGTGTCCTTAGCAGCGTAAAGCGCTTTCCCGCTTGTGAAGCGCATACTCTCTCCCGAGGGAGCGCGGTCATTCCAGCGCTGCAGCACTGTCATAAGAGGCTGCTTCAAATAAGCTCTGTAAATTAAAAACAGATAGAAATGACCGCGAACTGTTTGGAATAAAGAAAATAGTAATTGTATAACTCTGTACTAAAACTGTTTTAGTTAAATATTGTAAACTAACTGCGACCCGCAGTGTTACCTGCGTCGATTGGGGACAAAAAGTGTTGATCCAAAATCTAACCTATCTTCATAGAAAGTCTCATCAAAATCGGGTCAGCTGTTGGAACGTGAAGGTGTAACATAGGTTTTGAAGTTATTTGCGTACCTATCCCAAGGGAACCACATGTTTGCGAGATATAAAATAGCCTCTGTGTTAAAAATTCACACTAGATTTCATAAAAATCGGTTCAGCCGTTTGAGCTTAAACTATAAACATACATACACGCAAACACAAACTTTCGTATTTATTATATTAATAGGATGTGTAATGTTGTATTTCTTAAATAATTCCTTGCCCAGGTCCGAAAGAAAGAAGAACGCTATATATTTCAGGTTTTCTGACACACAATGTAGAAATATTTTATGAATGTGTAATATTCATTCAATTTAGATTGTATAAATAGACGTGTTCTTCGAAAAATGTATTATTCCTGGTAAATTTTTATGTTATCAGAGAGGAGTTTTCGTAGAAATAATATTTTCATCGTTAATTCGTAACTTAGTGTTAAATCTGATCATAATAACGTTTAATTACATTACATTAATCTTTCTGAAGAAATGAGATTTACGAAATTGCCTTTTACAAGTTTTATTATGCCATTATAATTTGTTTGTGTTAAAATGTGATATTGATAAAAAGCTAGTGTGGCTCGGTGGTAATAACGTCTGCTTTTCAATCAGACGGCCCGTGGTTCGATCCCGGCCCTACACCAATAACTTGTTTTTCATGTTATGTGTGAATTCGAACTCGCTTTACGGTGAAGTAAAACATCGTGAGGAAACCGGTTGTTTGAGGGCCACAATATCCGAAGACGTGTGTCATCCGCCAACCCGTACTAGGCCGGCATGGTGGATTATGGTTTATATATCTCTCCTCATGAGAGAAGGCCCCGAGTCCCAGCAGTGGGGACGTTTAGTAGGCTGCTTATAAATTGTGATATTGGTAAATTACGTTTTTCTAATATTCATAACTGGAGATCTTATTAAAAATTGATATTTAATTGCCGACGTAAAAACAACGGGGTTATATAAGTTAGGCGTGTCTAAGTGTGTGTGTGTCTGTCGTTGGTGTCGCAAGATGGCCGCCACCACAAAATGGCGGAATACTTATTTTCTCGTAACTGCCTCAATATAGGCATCAGATGAAAGTGCTTGTTCTAGAAGAATAAAAAAAATCTATGATAATTTACTGCAACATGATGTCGATCATTCATTCAACCGTTCATTCGGTTCAAACATTTGTGCGTGTAGAAGTAACAAATATGTGTATATTTGTTACTTCTACACACAAACTTTCGCATTTATTATACATATTAGTAGGTCTGGAAATCATTTATAGATAACAGCAAAGTTACAAGTCAAATAACAATATGATATCATTACAATAATATATGATATTATGTATCAATGTCAATTTTTAATTCTAATTCTAGTAATATGAATATCATTTGGATATGATATTAATCAAATGCCAAAAAAAAAAGATAATGTTGCCAGTTTCCAAAACAAACTGGCGAAATACAAAACTCGTACTCCTGCCGGCTTCAGTATACGCCGTGTCCCGGGCGCATAATGTAATTAGCTGTCGTTGTTTCCGCGTGCTCCTCTATTTGCGTTCCATCGCGCGCCGCGCCCGGCCGCCCGCGCCGCCGCGCTTATAAAAATGGTAATGGGTATGCAACGTATACGACGCCTCGCTAATTATTTTGGCGTGTTGCACTTTTTGTACGGGGTGTTGATTGTACTTTGTAATTCCATCACTGCATAGAACATGTTTTCTGTTTTTTGGAATAATACTCTGGTGAGAAATTCTTTAGATTTTAGCTAACAAATGTCTAAAAAATGCGTTCTACAATAATTTGTCTGTGTTTGAAATTCTTTTTTTATGAAAGTTATTTAACAACACCTAACCAAACACAGTTTTAAATCAATATCAGATATCTCCTAAACAAAAGGCGAATTTTTCGTTCAAAATTGTAAAGAGAAAGCTAAATATTTACCCCGAAAATGAAATGAGAGTAAAGTAAACATGGTGTGGGAGTAGATACATGCAGCGCCATTAATTGGGAGAATCGATTTATTCTAAACAAAATACCCCTTTATTGTACCGTATTTTGGCCGCTTAAGTTGGTGCCCGAGAATTGGAAAAATCTGTAGAACAAATACAAATAATTTAATAAATATTAATAAGTTTTTTTAGAAACAAGTTACTTTGACTAATCATACCTATGTTATTAAATTATTTACTAGTAGTTCTCTGAACAGTGGAATTCGCGAACAAAATTTATTGTAGCGTAGTCTGTGAACCTTTATTACATTTTTGTGACCTTTTTTTTATCTCAATTAATACAAATTATATTATTTGACCTATTTTATTAATTTTAAGAATATTGTATTTAATCGCTCTGCCAAATATCATTAAAATCTGCCAGTTAATAGCGCTGCAACAAAGTTCACTCTTTTTTGTGGTTTGGTTCAAAAATACGAAGTCTACACAAGATCCAATATGCAGACACTTCGCTCACTCGGTCAATTAATTGAAAAGATTCAACGATTCAACACAATAAGTACACGCGGTAGTAATATCTGAACTTTGCTCAACAAACATTGCTCATACATTGCATTGGAAAAATGTATGAGCAATATTACAGCACATTATGATTCGCCAATCAAGTCAGCTCCGCTCCCATGCATCTCTGTGGAGGGCAATCTGCATAACATAATTACAGGAGGAGCCAGATTCCGCCCTAAATTGACGGAATCAGCCGCCTTCAAAAAATAACCGGCCCTTTTACACAATACCCACAATACCGCGCTCTGAACGGAATATAAAACAGCCTGTGCTTTAATGTTTCAACGTTTCCGACGTGATTAGCGCTGCCCGCTGGGATTCCTTCTCGTGTTCTGGTGCGTCATTTATTTTGCTAATATTTTTAAGATATTTCAAAATACCTGATAATGTGATTAAATTAAGATGTGGTCTATTCTAAGGAAAGTGAATATTACAATTCTTTGGCTGGTGGATTAGTAACACACCGCTTTCTAATTTTTTTAAACTTTGTCATTAGAAGCGCCTGTAGTTCGGATAAATAAGGTGATCTGAAGCGATCATAGAAGTTAATCAACGTTCGATATCGAGTCTTTATAAAGGTGGCCGCATGAAACTGGCATTCTTTGAGTGGCTTGAAAATAACGTTTTTGACTGAGCGAGTGAAGTAACCTTGCATTGCAACTCGTATAGTGATCTTTCATATTCTGTTCGTTGTTCTTATATGTGGAACTCCTTGCCGGAATCCCTGTTTCCACTGAACTACAACCTTACTGTCTTCAAGGCGAGAGTGAATCGGTTTCTTCTGGGCAAGCGCGCTTCATCTTAGACTGCAATATCACTTAACATATATGTATCTACATAGAATATGTAAGTATGTATATGTAGTATATCAGTTGTGTTAGTTACCATAACACGAACTAGAAATGGTTAAGTATGGGGTGCACCAGTCGTGTGTGAAATGTGTCCTAATATTTATTTATTTAACATCAGGTGAGTTGTAGTCAAGCGCAAGTCTATTAAGCGTAAAAAAAAAATATTTTAACATTGCGTAGAAACCGAACTGTCTGTTGGAAGGTTTTCCACCTTCCGCGAAATGTCTCCTGGAATATGCTTTCCACTGGAACACTGGAATATGATGTCCCTTTAGAGCCAGGCTTCTGGAAAAATGTATCTACTCCATCATCAAAGCCAGGAAACCGTCCAATCTCGCCCTCTTGTCCGGTGATGACGTATGCACACATTACGTCACGCGGACGCTCGCTACGTCACTGTCATAGCGTCACGTCACGTCGGGTGGAGCGGAACCTTAACAGATTCATTGCGGTCGAGCCTTAATATGCAAGGAAGGAAGCAAGACGAATCGCTATACTTTAAGAGGTCTAACATATTATAAGCGTGTAGTTTATGGTCAACAAATTTGTTTACCTAAAATAAATCATGAGAACTTGGACGACCTCGTTGGCGTAAAGGTTACCATGCCGGACTGCCAATCAGAAGGTTCCGGGTTCGATTCCGGCCTGGCCAACATCTTTGTGCTTAACTAAATTTGTTGGCTGTGGGTCTTGGTGTTAAATATGTATCTATATAAAATATGTATGTATATGTATATAGTATATCAGTTGTGTTAGCAACCATAACACAACATAAAAATGGTTCAGTATAGGGTTCACCAGCAGTGTGTGAAATGTGTATAAAAAAAACTATTTTTTGTGTGTGTTTTAAGTTGACGTGTTAGTGTGTCTGTCTGTGGAATTGTAGCTACCATATGGATGAACCGAATACAATTTAGTTTTTTTGTTTGAAAGTTATTAGTTATATTTTTTAATACTTGTTACAAGATGGTTGCCATTACAAAATGGCGGACCAATTTTCACTTCCCCAATATTGACATGATAGTGCTTGATTAGTAAAATACTGACACTATTATCAACACTCTTTCAAACTCAAGATGATCTAAATCAGTGTCGCGTGGGTATTTTTATTTTGTTTATACTTGATATATAATGATAAAGTCCTGCAAATGTACAAACATAAGCACTAAGTGACAGCTACGAAATAACCGGCGTAGCACTTTCGTAGGCCCTGGAGCGTAGCAGTTTCGTAGCGGAACTTTATGGAGTACCTGCTACGAACCTCTACGCTGAAATATAACTTAAATTTTAGGGAACTTTTGGAACTAAATATTTATTTACAGTTTACGGAAGGTTTCTATTTGTGTGTATTCTACAAAGTGTTATTACGTATGAAATACTGGCTTTTCCCCGCGGTGTTACCTGCGTTTAACTAGCATGTATATATTATAGCAACTTATATATTATATGTTGATCCAAACTATAAGCTGGCTCCGTATCAAAGTCCATCTAAATCAGTTCAACCGCTTATGCTTTAACAAAGATATATATACAGGCACACACATTTTCGCATGTATAATATTAGTTGGATTTAACTTGTTTCCAACATTAACTTGGATAAACATATTATAGTTCCTTCAAGCAAGTACGATAATAACTGTAAACGGCAAACTAAAATATAACTAATCAATGTTTTTTCTTTGTTACAGGTAAAAATGCTGCCATCAAGCGATAAATTCAATATCCCTAATGTAAACTACTACATAATACATAAATATTAATACGTACGTGAAAACAATGGCCGCGCAAACCAAAACCTGAAAAAAAAGACGTCTTTGTAATAAAATTATTGAAATAGCTATATACTCGTAGATGGTGCAACATATCAACAAGAAGAATACGTTACGTTGAATGAAACTATAAATATTGATATTTCCATAAGTTTTCTCGTTCGCTGACACGGCGAAGAGAAATAATTCCTATCGTATCTAAACATGGCGTCCTCTCACTGAGTACTCTATAAATAATAAATATTTAAGCTTCGCAACTTGTAAATATTAATGTTGTTTGTAATTCTTGTGAGTGGTGGGGAGACGCGACCAGTGGTAGTTGTTAACTGTATGTTTACTCTTTGATAGGAATATGTTTCTTGGTCAAAAGTGTTGGTACAATACAACAAATAAAAATAAAAAGAGTCTAAAGAGAAAAAAATGTTGTAGGATAAATTATTTCAATTATTGTAATAAGTTGAAAATAAAATAGACGCGTTATAAAAGGAAACATAAAATTCCAATGGCATTAAGTGGCATTTTTTTTGTTAAACTTTAACTACATATTACCTATGTTTTTTTATCGTTCCGACCATACTTTCCCCGAAAATTGTCTTAACAGAGACAATGTTAGGCTGTTTTTTTTTTTAACAAAGTTAGTTCTTTAACAAAGAACAGGTGCAGATTAAGTGTTAAAGGTTTCAGAAACTACAGATATTCTAGATTTGAAATGATCCTTACAGAAACTGTTTCTCTCCACCTGACACCGTCCTAGAAAGGAAATTAATTAGAAGGTGAAGTTGGAACACGTGCTCCACGGAGCAGTCAGGATAGAACGGTAATTGGTGTAATCAGCACGCGGTGAAGCCGTTCTACTGTAACTGCCTAATCTCTGGAGATATTGTATTTAATTCTCGGTTATATGTTGAGACGGTAAGAAGTATCCAGGTCTAAGTATAGTCTGGGGTTTCTGGTTGTCAGAGATGAGATGTGATAAAAGAGATTTTGACGGAAAATGATAATTTTAGATAAGAGAACAGTAGGTCAATCCAGTCTTTGTAGTATATTTATTAACAAAGAACAGAAAAGAGACAAGCAGTACGAAAAAAATAATCAAAAGCCATGACTAAAAGTAAAACTTACTATAGCTATTACTTAGTTACAATTTGGACAATATGAAAAAAAATACAAAAACTAAAATGACTAGAAATGGAGACAAAGGAGCTAAATAGAAAGACAGTATTGCAATGAAAAAATATCCGACGGAAACAAAAGCCAAAATTTTGTACACACATTTTTTGAATTAGTGGTTATCAGTTTTAACCGCCTCTTAAATTGAACCAGAAATAATCGTATTCCTTGATTTTAATTCAGCGCTCGTTAATTCCCCGTTCGATCGCAAGATGGCGCTTAACCCGGCTTACTCCAATATTAAACACGGCGCGGGAATTTCAAATATTCATTATATATTTATTTTATGAACAGCCTTTAATACTTCTGTTATATACGAGTATACTCGTATATACAGAGATATCCTTTTGACTCGCGCATTTTTGCAGTAATCCATTGTAGATGGAAGAAATTAGTACATAGAAAAATGTTTTGTTTCACAAAAGGACTTAGTAAATAGAAAAAATAATGAAATATTTAGTGTAAATCCGCTGTGATCTGAAACCAAATTAAGATAAGCAAAGGAAAAAATAAAATATTTGAAAAAATATGATAAATATGTTGATGTTTTCTTTGCTTATCTTAATTTGGTTTCAGATCACAACGGAAGTACACAAAAGACTTTATTTTTTCTACAATGGATTTCCGCAAAGTAACGCCTGAGTCAATAGGTTATGGACTAAGTAAAATAATACGCTAAATTGAGTTGCGTACTAAGTTCCTCAATATCACTTATCATCAGGTGAATTCTGGTCAAGCGTTGACCTGTTCAGTTAAAAAAAATATCTTTATACAGCTCACTTCAAAGCAAAAACCAATAAAGAAGAATCCTATCAGAAAATCTGTCTCGAGCTAAGCGATTTCCATATTTCGCTTGAAGCATAAAAAGTAACAATGTACATAATCTAGAGTAATGATAATTTGAGAGCACTTCATAACGCCTCCTCCAATTTGAGTGTTGGCCAAATAAACTCGACTTGAGAGGCTGGAAGTTGGCATTTTCCGGGAGAATATTAAGAAATTACCGAGGACGCCGTAATCAGGTGTAGGTGTGGAGCGAGCTCCAATCACTGCCTTTAAATATTAAACAGACTCGACTTTCTGATAACAAGCGACCGAGACACGGTGCTAGGGTTGCCACTTACACTACTATGTTTTCAAGATATTTCAATATTTTTCAAGATATGCTTAGCTGCAGATAATAAAAAAGTTATTTTCTGACGTTAAGCACCTAACGGTATGTTCTGGCAGCCTTCTTGATATCAAGTAGTTCCAGACTAAGCATGCTCCATATTTAGTCAGAGTATAAATGACTCGTGTGGTTCCGCGCCCTGTGGTTAGATGCCTAACTTATACCAAATTTGAACAAAGTTAGTTTATTAAAAGTAGTTTATATACAAGGGGATAGCAACATGAAATCGATATTATATGAAAAAACCTTCAACATTAAAAAACTAGAACGAAATGCCAATAAAAACAGAGATTAAAATTTCTGTGTATATTTTTTATATTATCTCTTATTATTTTTAACTATTTAGTTGGCAGCCCTAAGCGAGCAGTCGCTGAGTGCGGGGTAATCCAGGTTCGAGGCGGATTTGACGCGCGATCGCTTCTATCCACTCTATATATACTCACCTTACTGGGTCACTTTCTTCATTTATTCCCAATTTTAAGGCGAAGATAAAGGCAAAATCTAGATTTTGCATTGTAAAACAAAATTATGAAAAAAACTGATACAAAAAACTTAATTTCATTTGTTTCAACTTGTTTTCGCCTGATCAAAGTATTCAAGAAATTACACTTCAACTCAGAGATTAGGCACATTTACGAGCATAACGCGTATCTAATATTTACGCGTATGTAAAACAACCTTAAAATCTCTTTTTAAATTAAAATCTTCTAAATGAGTAGATATACTATACTTCCAAATTAATAATAAGTCAATAAAGGATATTTATTACTTAATTTGAAAGTACACTTATATTTAAAAGTATGTACTAGGTTTAGTTTAGCTACCCCCCCGCCCCCCACTGACCGCGGTGCGTGTTGCAGGGCGTCCGGCGCGAGGCAAGGCGCGCCTCACAAAGCAATTCCTAAAAAAGATCCGCTTCAAAGGTACGTGAGTAGTGGGCGCCACTTGTTTCTCTGTGTGTTTTCTACTCCATACACTTTGTGCTCTCCGCTCTGCCCCTGTAGTTTGTTTTACTTTGTGTTTTGTTTGTCTTTTTGTTTTCAGCTTCACTTTTTAAACGTTGTTTTTGCAGTTATCTTTTTTGTTTTTTTTTTGCCTAATACGAGTAGTATTCATATTTGTATTAGTAATGTACCTCGTTTTATAAGCGTTGGTTAGTCTGTAGTTCTTTGGGCTAGAATGTATTTATTTCTTTCATCTTCTTATCTTATATATAAAATTTCCGTGTCACAGTGTTTGTTACCGTACTCCTCCGAAACGGCTTGACTGATCATTACCAAATTTCATATGCGTATTCAGTAGGTCTGAGAATCGGCTACTGCATATTTAGTTTTTTTTTTTTTATTAAGGCAAAACAACGTTTGCCGGGTCAGCTAGTATTAATATAATATTACTAAAATAACTTCTATCAAGTTTCATAAAGCTACGTCATGTTTCCTTCCACCTTGTTAGCCTAGTCACAAGTTTAATATAATTTAAATTCCGAACACAAATCAGACTCATATCGACGGTTAAAAGGCAAACTGCGTTAAGCGACAAATATTTGAGTTTTGAGTTATATACATATTTGGAATCAGCGATTTTTTCTGCGTCATCTGAACCCAGTTTTGTTCAATTCTGAGCACTTTTTTGTCGCTTGAGACCATTGCAAAAATTGGCCTATTTTTGGCTTGCATGGTTTAAAGCGACATGGAATTTGATCATTTTCGACACAAATGTATTTCAGCTGCTTTAAATTGTTCTTAATTTAATATACATAGGCACTTAAGCACACTGTTTGAAAACATGAAGTCGGGTAAGATAATTGACCTCGAATTAAAATAAACAGTGATGTCGCTTGAAACATTTTTCTTTTCATTCAAATAAAAGCATCGTGTCGCTTAAACTGTTTCATTCAGAGTATGTTTTAGGGCTATTTGGGACTTAAGCTGGTTTGCCGTGATATGATATCGATGTCAAGAGTCATATGAGCCTGTTATGTAGTCATAATATTTTTCAATATTGGTCGTTTCAAACAAAACATTAAATACATTTTAGAACTTAAAACATTTTTCAACATGTCGAAAAACGGAGCCTTGGAGGATAAACATCTCGAAATCTACTTTGGCAGCGTAAATAGTGTCGGTTAATTCAAAGAAATTTTCTCGCGCACATGTACTAACCTCCAGCGTGTAGCGAGAAACGCCATCTGCACGGGCGCTTCAGTCAGCAGTAATACATCGATGGGGACGGTTGTGTGTACAAGTTTGCTTCGAAGTAAGTATTAAACACACCACACGGAAACAGTATGCTGCTATTTTACTCAAGAAAATATGCTGTTTGTAATTTATGTTTTAACAAGAAACGGATTTAGTTTTACATGGGGGGAAGCTGGAGGAAAAAGAGGTGGCGATGAAGTAACCACGATTTAACAAAAGTATATTGCTGATGTAGATTCACGTGGTACGATTAAATCCCCGATTTTATACACAGATTCGTGTCCGGGTCAAAACAAAATCAAAATTGTGCTTGCAGCTTTTCATAATGCACTCTTGCAATCAGTGCATTTAGAGACCGATACAGATGAACTATTTGCTCCCAGGGCATACTGAAATGACGGTAGATAGCATGCATGCTACGATCAGAAATTCAATACGAAACAACATTATATGAGCAATTTTTTTTTTAACGTGAGGAAATGCTTTTATGCATGCCCACCACACCTGGAGAAGTGGGTGGGGTATGTCGGGCTCGATGCCAGAAGGGCATCACTGCCCACTAAAGCCTCACGATGGCCTCCTCACCGGAGAGCGGGGTCAGGTTCCGCTCTTTGCATCAACCCACTATCGTATCGTAGTACCGACACTTCTCTCCTGCCGTGGCCCCACACCTTTGGCTGCAGTGCCTCCATATCCACACCACAAGCCCACCTCAGTTGTAAAACCCCCTCCGGAACGAAGTTCCGCAACCTACTGGTGCCACTCCACCTTTTTTTTTTTTTTTTTTTTTTTTTACGAGGGGGAAATCTTCTTAGATCCCCAACTGCATTGGGGTGCAGCCGGGGTATGTGGGATTTTTACCCACTAAAACCCCCTCGGTTGCCATCTCTTGTGCTTTTAGAAGAGTTTTGGGATCTCATTATGAATACACCAAAACTCCTCTACACTTAGGTTCAACACTTAATTAACTTCATCCAACAATGGCGTAGAGCACCTCGCGCCATCTTGTATTGCGAACACGCACGATGATTATCTTCGTGGTGGTCTGATCCCCAAATCAGACAACCAACGACTCACTACATAACTAACCCGGATCAATGACGGTACCCGAGCGCTCCCTGTTTCTTCCAGCGATTTCTTTCTTCGACATAACACTGTCACAGAAATCTATTACTGCTGCCCATGCTTTGTCATCTGCTAGCATAACAGATATCATTGCAGGCAGGGACAAGTCGTTTCCCACTGTGGCCATCAGAGCCTGTCTCTCCAAGTTCCAGGCTGGACATACTTCGAGAGTGTGCTGTGCACAGTCTGCAGACATTCCACAGTGATAGCAGCGTGAAGAAGCTTCCTTGCCTATTTTATGGAGGAAAACGCTGAAGCACCCGTGTCCGGTGAGAATTTGGGTCAGTCGGAATGTGACACGCTCCATCCTTTCAAGCCAGGCATTATAGTTGGGCAAGATGCCTTTCACAGCCCGTTGGCGTGCATTTTGTGGCTCGAGCAGTCTTTGGTGCCATCTTTCTATGGCACATTGGTATTCCGCTTTTCGCAATAGGGCCCCTGAAATAAAACCAGTGCCGTTTTCGCTCCGGAGGCGTTGATATATCCTAGCGTCCATGTCCGCCAAAATATCTAGCGGAGGAAACCGAGCAATCAGTGTTGCCGCCTCAAAAGATATTGTCCGATATCCTCTTGCAATTCTTATAGCTATAATTCTTTGCGCACTTTTGAACTTAGCTTGATTACGCTTTATGCCTGATAATCTGGGTGCCCACACAGGGGCTCCGTATAGAGCTATAGAGCGAATTATACCAGCATAGAGGCGTCGAACTTCCTCTCGTGGCCCCCCTAGATTAGGTAGCAGTCTGTGTAGTGCACCTGTTACTTTTTTAATGCGAGGAACTATACGATTGAAGTGCTCATCAAACCGCCAGTAATTGTCTAGGACTAATCCAAGATATTTCAGCACTGGTCCTGCTTCAACATCAGCGTCTCCAACTCGTATAATAGTCCTGTTTGGGCCTGAACCTCTTCGGTGTTTGTGGAACCATAATCCTTCACTTTTATGGGGCGCTATTTTAAGTCCCATGGCGTGGATTTTCCCAACAACCTAGAACCTAGAACTAGCATGCAGGAGTGAGTGAGTACAAGTCTAGGGAGTACCCGCCTCAGGGACCTTCTTCGCTTCCCCGTGGGTGACCAGACCACGGTTACTGACCGCCCCCGCCTTGACAATACGGGGCTCCACGGGGGGATTATTTGGGCACCCTCGCAATGGGCTACAGATTTTCAGCAGGCCAGAAAAGATCCATCCATACCAAGTGGAGACGCTGACTCACTTTGATTTCAAAAATTATGAAGAGATGTCAGACAAGTTTTTCAAAGGAAACCTCACAGGAAAGATTAGCAATATTTGGTAGCGACATTTGAAAATCTCCGGGCATAATGACAATTAAAAACAGTATGAAAGAAGATGCAAGAGCCGAGACAATCCCTATAGTTAGACCGAAACCAATAAATGGAAAATATAAATCTATGCTGCAAATAACGTGGTATTTATTAGCAGCATAGATAAATACAACGAATTGAAAAAACTGTGTGATAATGGTGTAATTCTAAAAATATTCCAGTTGGAATACACCAATCTGCCTCACCGAATCGGAAAAGATAAACTAATTGATACCGACATAGAAGATGAGGTAGATCAAGATTTATAACTTTTTTGACACCATTGTATGCTGAATATGTAACTAAAATTTAAAACTAAAATATCATACCAGGTTAATTGATGATATAGACATTAAGATTAAAATATATATTTTTTTTATATAAAGTGATTAATTAAAACGTTCCGTTAAAATTATAACACTCATAAACGCTGTTTTAATGCGATCATTCATTTATTCAATTCCATTACAGGTTTATTTTTCTTATCGATTGTCATTCAGAATGAGGTTTATCTGACAAGCTTACAAACATTATTGCATTTTAGCGAACTTAAGTCAATCTGGCTAGTATGTTCATTGTCGCGTGAGTCACTTTTCCTTTATTGTTTTTAACTCTTTGATACACTCTTGCCAATTTGACTCGTTCTATTTTTGTAATTATGTTGAGCTTAAAGCATTTTACTTCGATCTAAATATGAGGTCACCTGCACTTAAACATTTTTTGCTTTGAACTTATTTTAAATCCTGTGGCGGTTCAGTCAGTTATCCTTATCCCTAAATAATGCATTTGGGATTAAGCGACACTTATTTTTCAAAATAATGCTTGTTAGACTACGAAACTTTTGCAGTAGTAGCGTTTGAATAAATAAAAAATACGTTTTTCATTATTCTTTAATCCACCCAGAAATTTCTTGATTATGATTTTTTTTCCGAAATAAAAAACTTTGAATGGCTCTCCTGTAAAGTTCAAAAATTGTCGCTTAACGCAGTTTGCCTTTTAACCGTCGATATATATGTTAGTGGAAGCCGGTGCGGAACGGGAACCGGAGCTCGGAATTAGTTTATCTCGATATTTTGTGTAAAAACACGTCTGGTTCCGGCTGCACTTACAATGCATTCCACGGAATGCGCTGAATTATTCAGCTGCCAGCTGCGTCGGGGGCGCAGAGTTAGGAATCTAACTGACTAGCCGCAGAGACCTCAACACCTGGTGGTTACCGCCTAACGAAAACTTACAGTAATCGCTTTTGATTGTGGCTGTCTTTAGTATTTTAGTGGCTAGGTTAGCCTTTACCTCGATTTTTTTTCTTAACGGGTGGGTTATCTTCAACTATTTTATTGAATAAATGAATTATGAACAAGAATCCTGGGCTACAATAGGGTGCAGCCAGGTTAGATGAGATTTGTACCGACTAAAACCTCCCGGGACCTCTGCCTATGGGTTTAATGGAGACCTCCTTATACTGCGCTTAACCCCGTCCCGGTTATTGCTGACCTACCCGTCAACCATTCGTACAACGGTGACAGTCACGCACCATCGTCGACACCGGACTCGATATAGCGGGTGTCGGAGACCCATCTCCGACCACCCTCGAGTCTGTTGCCCCTTGTAATCGTCTCTTATGACAGGCAAAAGCAGTCCCGTAGCCTTATTCTTCAAAGTCAAAGAACTTATTGTATCATTATGTCATTGTACAGTTACATAATTACCCATGGGTAATTTTTTACTGGAGATGAGCTCTTCTTTCACCCAGGCTGCGGGGTTAAGACAGTTTTTACCCAGTAACCCAATAACTTTATTTATAACCAAACGGTGGTTATATTCTCTAGAGGTGTAGTAGTAACTCTGTGGAGCAGATGTTACGTTCCACATATGTAAGTTTGTACCACTCGCGGGGCATAGTACATACTCGTACTATTGCAAACTTACATGTCCACTAAAATATGTCAAACTTCCTGTTTTCTTTCCTTTTGTTTGTATTTAAGTTTTAGAAATTTTTGCTTCCTTTCATAAAACTTAATCTTGATTCGTCTTGATTTGTATTGTAGTTAGTAAGTGTGCTGTGTTAATGTTTATTTGTGTAGTGTTGTACTTTTGTCCTAACTTAACTTAAGGGCTAAGCTAGTTATCATAGATATTATTATTATTAAAGAGTCTGCTTGGTCCCAATGTTATGCAAAGACCTCCCTATTATAGATCATCATCATCATCATCAGCCTATGCTCGTCCACTGCTGGACATAGGCCTCTCCCAAGGCACGACACTTGGCCCTATCTATAGATGAGGAAGGTAAAATATAAAACCTTTTTTTAGTTAGAATGTAATATCCAGTAAAGTATCCCCATAAAGGGCTACCTCGATAACTCACAAAAATATCAGTGAGGAGATCTAGTGAGCGTTATTTCAGCATAGGATCTGAAAAAATCACAATTTACCGCCGCCCCGTGATATATCATTACTACTAGCCTTATCTGGGGGGCTTTGTTGCCGCATCATAAACTGTTCAGCCGGGACGGAAATGGGGTTTCAATACAGGAGTGTGTATTTAACATTTTTTTATGTAGTGTGAAGTAACAGCATATTATAACAAAAATGGATCGTAAATAAATAGTCGACTTTATGTTGTGCGTTGATTTTCTTCCTGGACGAAAATGATACCAACAATTTATATGCAATTTGGACGCTATGATGACATAATGGTATGTAGTGTCTAAGTCTTTTTTATTACCTCTATTGATAATTAAAAATCATATATTTTTGTAATATGTGTCTGCAGTATGTATGTCATATTGTTTTAAGACCTATTATAACCTATACACATGTCACACGCGCACTTGACTTACTCGTTTTGAGCAATTGTGTAAAACTGACTTATTTGGGTTATTACCCCCATTACATTAAAAAAAAAAAAAAAAAAAGACACTGAAATCTTTGTTCAGTCCCTTTAGTTTAGTTATGTTGGAAGTCTTTGTATCTTATCTGGCAACTTTGTGGTTTTACCCCGAAACTCGGTAAATTGAGTCGAAGCCATAATTATCTCGATTTTATCGATTGTTTACAAACTTTTAGGAAATTAAGATTTTGAGCGATTATTAGACGCGATAGAACTTGGAAGTTTGTTCGTTAGGGAAATTACGAAAGCTTGAAAACACCTGCTTATTTTACTCTATTTTAGAGCTTCTAGATAAATCTAGAATAATGTACCTTTATTGTTCAAGTTTTTGGCATTTACAAGTGGCTCAGTGAATTACGAGTAGAGCTACTGTAATCTCGAAGTCAGTTGACAGTTGAGAATAAATGTGTCTACGTATAAGTTTTTATTTATATTTTAAAGGTGAATTAGGAAAGTCCTAAATAGATATTTATATTTTAAGGGTGAAATAAATAAATGATACCGTTTAAAATATACAATTAAAATATATTAAACTGTAAAATATAACCAGACCGTTTGAAACCAAATGCATGTGTTATTTTCAACATAATGTAAATTTCTGTGAAAACGTTTCGTTCCGCAAACACAAATATAGCATATGTATGCCTACCTTGTAGTTATATTTACATCCATTATACTAGCTGCTCCCGCGGTTTCGTCCACATTTATTATGAAGTAGCCAGTGTTTTAATATAGGGTTGAGTAACCGTCTTGCAAATTGCATCACAGTCGGTTCAACCGTTAAAGCGTCCAAGAAAAAGAATAACCAAACCTAGTTTGTGGGTTTATTAATAAAGTTTTTAATAAGCTGGTGTTTGAGAATATTTATGATATTAGTAGAATACAATGTTTCATATTAAATTCGTTTTTCATCAGTCGCCTATACATAGTTAATGTACATATTAATGTCAATTATTTAAATAAATAAATTATTATTTTTCTTAAATTAAATTAAAGTATGTATGTCAAAATTACGGGTTAGTATATGTAGAATATTAGTTGTGAAAGCAACCATAATACAAACTAGAAATGGTTTAGTATGGGGCTAACCAGCCGTGTGTGAAATGTGTTCTAATATTTATTTATATATAAAAAGTATCCATTAAACAAACAATTTGCAGTCACGTTTTAAGTTATGGCTTGTCCAGAAAGAAATATTTATTTTGTGACTCGAACAACAAAGAAAAATAATACACAAGAAAAAAATAAAACATTAAAAAAACTTTGAAAGTTAATCTTTTGTTTAAAACATTAAACACATTGTCAGTGTGTTAATATGGTTGGTTTATACATGTCCAGTCTATATAAGTCTGGTATAAATACGTGTTTAGTATATGTGTTGCTGTGTGTTGTAGTCCCGCTAGTTCCCGCTAGAGGGCGGGTGTATCCTCCACATTACTAGTGTTTACCGAACGCTTCACTTGCCTCGCACTGCACACTACTCCTATACAGCCTTATTTATACTATATACTGCTAGTTTTGGCTACTATATGTATCGATTTTTATACATATTGTTTACTCTCTTCCTGACTCTCTTTTTCCCGAGAAATACAATTTGGTTTTCAAATTTAGAGTACATAGGTTCCTTCTAGGCAAGCGTGATTACATCTTAGACCGCAGTCAAGCTTAACATCAGGCAACGTGCGGTGACACTTAAGCCTATTCATCATAAAAAAAAACTAGAAAAAACTTGTTGTGCCTGAAGCTAGCTAAGGTGATCTGTCGCGATCATCGTGGTCAAGCAACGATCGATGTTCAGTCTTTAGATGGGTGGCCATACACTAGACCGTGGCATTTTTATCTAGACGCTTCGTCTCTTCATCCGTGGCTTGGATAAGACTTTAAATTTTAGGTCCTGACTGTTAGTCTTAGTTTTAGCAGTCGTTAAGCCAAGTCAGAGGCTTTGGGTGAAAGTCTAACACCAGAGCTTGGCCTCGTTAATCTAACGAAGTGGAAGAAAAGTACATTAATTACGCTATTTATATAATTATGCAGAATAAAAATGGGAAAAATATATTGTTTTCATCAGGTCAAATACGATCAAACACATTAAATTAAAAAAAATATATAGAAATTTAACAAAGAACCATGTTTACTTAACAAAGACGTCACAATAACCTTATTCATCAATGTATTCAGGTATTGTGTCCATCGACAGACGTTGGTTGGCACAATACCTTTCTTTATATCTTATGTATTTCAAATCATCATTTTTCGATCAGGAGGCGGCATCAAGTCTCTGTCAGTTATTGAATTGAAAAATAAATGACTGAAATTTAACAGCATTACAAAAATGCGATACGATCTACTAAAATAAAAAAATAAAAAAAGTATTAAACACATTTCACACAGGGCTTGTTAACCCCATAATAAACCATTTCTAATTCGTATTATGGTTGCTAACACAACTGTTATGCTACATATACATACATACATATTTTATATAGATACATATTTAACACCCAGACCGACAGCCAATAAATTAGGCTCAGCTCAAAGATGTTGGCCTTGCCGAAAATCGAACCCGGTACCTTCTGATTGGCAGTCCGGCATGTTAACCATTACGCCAACGATGTCGTCAATATTGAACTTTCTATTTGAACAAAATTAATAATGTCAAGTATTTCTGATCAAGCGGGTATGTAATAAAAGTGAGCGTCACATTCCTCCCATACTTTCCTCAGGAAAGTTGTCCCCAAATGAATATATTTGCGAGTGGATATTTGCGCAAACACCCGTGCGGCAGTTAAATATATTCGGCTTGATAAATACTCGCGGAGAGTAAATAGAGCATGCATAACGAATAGGAAGGCTCACTAGACCTGCACTGCGGGTGGCACAACACATAAGAAATCTTCTTTATCATTGCTCATACTCTGAAAGTAGGTCTGAAGTTGCCTGAGGAGCGGGAGGAAAGTAATACATTGCATCCCTAGGGAGAATCGCTTTGCAACTGACTGAAATTGAAATAAGTTAAAGCTAAGTATGGATTAAAGAATATATGTATATATTTTTCAAATATCTTTGTTATAATTTAGTTTAAACTATTTCTTTTAAAATAACTTAGATTTGGGCAAAATATTTATTTACCATTTTTGCAATGATGATTAATTAATAATGGCTGAATAGTAGGCCGGCCACAGAAAAAAAAGTATTACGAGTAAACATTGTGTGTGCGTGCGCGCGTGTGTGTGTGTGTGTGTGTGTGTGTGTGTGTGTGTGTGAAAAGCACAGTGTTTACCTCGGGCTAAAGACTTATTTAGTCCCTCGAACCCCGTCTCGGGCCTAAATAAGTTACTGACATTCATGTGGTAATGCGCCCTGTTGGACATATACCTAGGTGTAACGAGTAAAAATAATTTGAATATACTAATATCTTTTACTTTGAATAATAGTTAGTAGATATTCTCTGAGCATGCTCCCCTTGTCCCCCGCCCTAAGGCCGGAGTCACAACGTTCCGAAGATAAACGGCGGCTGATCTAAATACTTTTTATGGTGGTTCCCATGTCGCGTGCACCTCCCTTATATACGGGGGGAGGGAGGGGAGGCTGGAGTTACGGCTGAAGGGTGCACGTGATAACGACCCACGACCCGTGAGGAACTGTTATTGTTATGTCCGACAGGCCTACTTGTGCATTCTTTCCTATACAATCATACTAGTATTGTAGTATAAACATGTCAATTTACATATAACATAAACATAATAACAGTAAGAAGAATTCAAATTCAAAATATTTTTATTCATTAAATGCTGTACATAATTAAAGTCAAAGTCAAATACATTTATTGCTTCGTTATGGCATAATTAAGATGTTATACATTTAAAAGGTAGGTATCACATAACGGACCCTGTTCGGGTATCGCAACACAAGAGGAGTGAGCCGGTTTATTTGCATGCAAAAAATATGTAAATCCTTATCGTCTAGAAATTAAATTTCCCTAACCCTCAAACTGGACTGAGCGCCTGTGTCATGGAGGTTAGTTCCTTCCAATGTTCTTCCAAAAAACTTAAATTAGAATATCGTACATCATGTAATAGGACTGAACATCGTGGGCCTTTGTTAAAAGAAGATGATGATGATAATAAAAAATATTTGAGCAAAAATAGTTTAGTACATTGACACAAATTAGTACATTTTATGTAAACACAAATTTTATGTAAATAACTAGGGTTAGGAGTTTATTTAAGTAATAAATTCATAATGCACATTACAGTAAGGGTCCCTGAATCCCACACGACGTGCGTCCTGCGTTGTAAGATTTCGTGCCTTTCGTTACATTCTAATATTACAAAATATTCTAAAGTAATGTTGCAAAATGTATAAATCAATATTTTCTATACTTAGTGTGATATTCTTCTAGAAGAGCGTGTTTAGTATTAAAAGCGATATCTTGAATTTAAAGTTCTTTAGTTATATCACGAACGATAAAAAATCTAAAAAATAGCTTGAAGATCATCTAAAAACAATTCTGAAAATGTTCACGAACGCTATAAAAAAAAAAATAGTTTGAAGATAAAAAAAAACTGAAAATGTTTTAACGTATTTTAGCGCCGATCAAACTTATAAATATGAATAAAATCTGGTTCAAAAAAGATTTTTTATATTCTTTAAACCAGTTTTATTTCTAATACATACTTTTTTAAACCCTCTTTAATAAATTGTGGCTTTCTTATTTATTGTAACGAACAAGTAAAGCCGAATAACAACTCCGTTATAAAGGTAACATAATTGATAAAGAGCCTTCGTTTTCCTCTCCTCTCGGTAAACTCATAATGAAAATGAATATTTTCTATAAAAAAAATACACAAAGCTGATCTTGTCAACAATATTCCTCATATCCCGAATTGAAGGATATGTTGGTTATCTGCACAACCAGCTTGAATGAAAGCTTCCATCTTCTATCATTCTATTATGTCTGCCCTTGTAGCCAGAGGTATTAAAATGACCAATTTTTGGCATAGAACAGCTATTTCACTGCCAGAATTAGGAACAGATGTAGGAGCAATCAAAATGATTATACCAATCGTAGAATCCAATAACATACGCTAACGTGTACTTCGCCAGCGTGGTGGATTATGGTCTTTATCTTTCAAAGTACTAGTAGTAAATAAATAAATAAATAAATATTAGGACACATTCACACACGGCTGGTTAGCCCCATACTGAACCATTTCTAGCTCGTATTATGGTTGCTAACACAACTGATATACTACACATACATACATACATATTATATATAAATACATACATATTTAACACCCAGACCCACAGCCAACAAATTTAGTTAAGCACAAAGATGTTGACCGGGCCGGGAATCGAACCCGGGACCTTCTGATTAGCAGACCGGCATGGTAACCTTTACGCCAACGAGTAGTGGGATTGTATAGTGGGTTGCTTATACTATATGTACATAATATGTATTTTCTCACTGCTAGCAGTCGATACTATCCTCTCTTAATACGAGTAAGTTAATTAAAGGATTATGTTTGCCTCATTAAAATATTATTCTTTCATTCTCTTGAGAGGTAAGATATAAATGAATTAAAATTATGTTGCCAGCCTAATGGGTACGTTTGGATGAGGGGCTTTGACGAAGTCTTTTTAGGATATAAGACTTAATTTTATTTATTTTCATTATTTTTAGATATGACCATAATAAATGATTTATAATTTAAAAAAAATTACGCATGTAAATACTCGTATTTCGGTGTTATCAACCCTTTTATTCATTTAGCCTTGTTTATGAGTAAAGTTATTATTTTAAATAGTTCATAAAAGTAGAACTAAATTTGTATCCAAATGTACCGTAATTCGGTCGGCTTTACACCTGAACAGCTATTCCATTCAGCACTCTCTTTGTCAGCACGCCACGCTGTTATCATAACTCCTATCGGCCATTATCGAGATTGTCCTCTCTACCTTATTTTCCAAATCTCTCCTCAGTCGTGTGATATTTTTGGAGTAACGCACCAAGTTTGATCGAATTTTGGTGCTTGAGGTAAAATGAAGGCATTCACTTAATTCTTCCGCTGAAGAAGTAGAGCGATGGAAAACCTTCCAAATATGGAAAGTAAACTTTTTTACTACCAACAATATTTATTTTTAACATTTTTAGTTAACTATGAAGAGCAGGTTAGGCACGTTTTGCAAACGTAGGATAGATCGATAAATGCAATTTTTTACATAACAGCGAATTAAGAACAAAGTACTTAGCCTTTATGTAATAAAATATGTTGATTTAAGAATCCTCTATAGAAAATATTATACGTTAAAAATTTACATTTAAAATTGTACATAAAGTGTTAGTGTACTCTAAAGTTATAAATATTGACAGGTCACGTTATTTCACAGATTAGGGATCTAATATTCCGTCTCAGACCTCTAAAAGAACCTCTGAACCGGTGAAATATCAAAGAAGCCACACATTCGCGCATCATTACCTTTGATCCTTTACCTCTATCGCTGTAAGCTTTACAAACGTACAGCTATCTTGCACTATCTCACTAGTAAGTGTATAGTTTCGTCTCGTTCTAAACTTACAGAGCTTAACGAAATTTAAAAACAATCCCACGAGCGCACGTCTATTTATTTTCTTGTCTACGAGATTGTTTCACCACTCGTAAGTAATGGTGCTCGCTTGCTGAAAGAAGCTAGCGATTTAGAAATAAAAAAAAAACAAGTAATCCTTGTCAAGAATATCTTAGACAGAAAATGTAATAAAAACACGTCGATTTTAACGAATTTATTATAAGTAGAGTACAAATATAGAAATGAGAATAATTTAATATTATTTCTAAATCTGTTACAAAATGAATAAACTCTCTTTATAAGAGCGATAATTTTGAATGAAGAAATAACATACAGAGAAACAAAAGCTGAAAACATAGTGCACCAACTCCACTCAGTTGGAAAGGGCAAAGATAATGATGATTTAGATACTAAATAATAAATATACTTGTACTACATCATTTAGTTTAGGTAGTTACCACATACCTCATTATAGTTTAGAAAGTTACTATTTAGTTCACAGCACGTACATCACTTACCAATTAGTATATGAGCGGTTACCTAGCTTTAATATAGAGAGATAATTATATTGATACTTGGGAGTCGACATCATGACGAAGTATTTAATTCCTCATCACCACCCTCAACCACCGTCGAAGCAGCAAATTCTTGTGTCGGCAATTTGGTGACTTCAACGCGATCACCATTCAGCACAGCTAGTGGCAGCCCCGAGTGTCGGCAAATTTAGTATACACCCGCTGCCGCTTGTGAGCGTTGTGGCTGCACAAGGAAGTCATAACTCCGTGAGCGGATAGCGGGAGATAGCGCGCCGCTTCCGACACTCGCGGCGCCTGTTCTCAAAATACGTTATTACTCACTTCTCATCCAGTTACACGTTTTAGCTATTTTAATGTATTCAGTATTTTCTAAGTAACAAGCATTAGTGATACATGTAATTGTGTTTATTAATATACCGGTTTCAAGGTTGTTTTGAACAAACCGATTTGAAGGATGTTTTCAATTCTGCATTTTTATGCACTCCTACTTAAGAACTAGTACGTGATTTAATTACGTCGCAAAAAAAAAACATTCAAGTCAACCTTACCACTGTATCTTAAGGTTGAGTTTCGACTAGTGCCGTAATAAACATTTTGAAATTAATAACAATAATAATTGTCGTTATTTATTTTGTCTTTAGGCATTTATTTGTCTAATTAATTAAGTAGTCAAAAAAAAAATTTTTAATGTACGTTTTTTAATTTGATCTCTATGTCACACACTAGAGAAAACCCTGTGTTGTGTGGGGTCTGGTAATTGAAAATTAAATAAAAATAATTAAAATTCTAGATATTAATTATTTATTAAATTTTTTGGTCAACTAACAGGCAACTTAGAATTTTGTAAATGTATTACAACTATAGAAATATAATTGTCCATAATATATAAATTGTGTTGTTTATAAACTCGCTCCGCTTATGTAACCCCGCTCCGCTCGTGACGTGGTCTCCGCCGTATCGTGGCAGGTGGCGCGATGTCGCGCCGGTGAAAAATGTCGCCCGTAACATTTTGCTGATTGCTGAAACTCTTTATTATGTCACTCTGCTGATGGATGCTTGTTGAAGATACAATGACACTCGCGACAATAAAAAAAAGATTAGAAAGTCCCTGCTCACACTCATTGGACTGTGTAAGTGAGAGGTCATGAACTTTCAAACTATTTTTTTATTGACTTGCGTTGTCTAGAGGTAAATATTAGATATTTTGGACTTAGGTTCTTTTTTGTAGTCATATTTAAATAATGTTTTGTCAAATACATAATAAGATAAATAAAACTAAATTAAATAAAATCTACAAAATTATTAAAAATTATAAGTGTGGGGGGTAAGATACCTTACCCCCTATTCTTTTAATTTTTAATAAGGTATAGGTATATGCTGATAGCATTACCTCGCTGGATCGCCAAACTTAAACGTTGACCGAGGCAAGCGCCAGCTCTTATTGAGATATGTCTATGTTCGTAATAGCGTAATTTTGACAATAGTATGTAATACATATAAAAACTCTAATCTAAAAAATCCCAAGACAAAAATGACATGGAAGGAAGTAAATCTTTTCCAGTGGGGTTAAGTCAATTTGGTAAAGATCGTTATAATATGACTTTGATAAAAATATACACGTAGTATAACTTTAGTTATTCAGAGTTACAATGTATCATAAAGCTTTATTAAAGACGAAGTAGCAAATATTAATAATTTGTCGCTTAAATTATTTACATATTATGTAAGTATACGTTGCGTCAATAAAGAAAACATAAGATAGTTTGTTTCCTCTTGCTAACACTCGTTTAGAATTGCAGTGAGTAATCTTAAAATGTTTTATTTTACTGAGTCGAGTAACACAAACATCTTTAGCTTTCGGTAAATAAATATCTCTTCTGTACAACACGAGCTTGCCACTAGCAGAGTGTGCCGGAAGTGCGTCACCGGAAGCGAGCAACGCTTCACCCGCCCCGCAGCTTCCGGCGGCTGACACCGGAAGCCACAGCTTAAAATGTGCAGAAGTGAAAAATGTAAATAAGAAAATACGAGTATGTACTTTTGTAGGAAAATTTAAAACGTTTTCGAAAACAGACAGCATAATTTATTTGAATTAAAAAAGTTAAGCTTAAGGAAGTCAGTGTAAAATTTAGAGAATAATTCTCTAGACGATTTTTTTTTATATTTCTTATATACGTTTGATTCTGCGCTTAGGGATCGAACTACAAAATCCAGTTAACACAACAATATATAACATTTCAATTCTACTTTTTTACTAATATTGCTAAATGCGTAAGTTTGTGTGTAAGTGTATATGTTTGTAACTTGTTTTCTCTCAAACGGCTGAACCGATTTAAATGCAATTTTGGTGTGAAGATAGCTTAGATCTTAAGTTACATATAAGGGTTTCAATTAGGCTTTTGAGGAATTCGGTATACATTGTGGCAGAGAGAGGCTTGCCAGGGTAAAGATGTCGACTGTTGAGTCTTTATTATCCTGGTTACATTACCCGCGTGTGGCCGCGGAAATGTGGGGGCTTAATGCCTTGTAATGGGGATTGTTTTGGAAACACAATGAACCCTAATGGGGGAACGTCAACAGATATGTTAAGTCAAAACGGGCGAATTTAACGCGTTACTCTATTAACATTACATCGTTGGTAATAATAATGTTCATTAGGCAATCAATCTTAAAATTAAAAAAATAGAAAATGCTACTATAATATTTATATAATACTGTCTGCGCTGTGCTCCGCTGTGTTTCCCATGTTGATCCGGGATAAAAAATAGCGTATGTGTTAATCCAACCTCTAAACTATATCCATACCAAGTTTCATCGCAATCGGTTTAGCTGTTTGAGCGTGATGAAGTAACAAACACACCTACTTACACATTTACACATATATTTTCGCATTATACTATTAGTAGGATAAGTAATAAGTACTCAGCGTGTCATTGAACTATAAACCTTACAAAATTATTACGAAATAAGGATATTAGTTCAATCTATGGTTAAGTTTTTAGTTTATGATTTTATCTGTTTCTACCTATATAGTGCTTAGGATGTCATCTATAAATTGTATAGTTGCTGAATAAATAAATAAATAAATAAATAAAGATATATCTTATCTCGTAAGTCTATCCAGTATTAGAATATCGGTTACAATCATCATCCTTTAACGTCCGTGTAATCGTCCTCACACCTCGTCCAACACAACATGCCGATGTTTACACTAGGGGGGAGGCTAAGGGGGGAGGTTGCCAGAGGGGGGTAAGGATGACAAACGAGCCGTGAGCGCCACAGGTGGCCGCGTCTGTCAATATTATATCGGTCTGTTGGTTTGTCGCGCTATTCATACCTCTCATAACATCTTTATTTGATTGTTTATTACATTATAGGGACATACACGATCGGCATTTATGTTGTTTTAAAAGTGAGCAACTAATTAATTAATTATCAGGTTCTAACGTTTAAATTTCTATGTAGTGTATTGTTGCAATTCAGACAATGACTAGACTTCAAAATTCTTATATTTTATTCTTATTTCTCGATGTTGGCAAGACAATCCAAATGATTTATTTTGCGTTTTTAATGTTAAATTCTGTTAAGATGCGATAAGATGTGATAAATGAAATGAATAACATTTTAATCCTTTTATAACAGTGTGGACATTTATTGTCGATATTTTTTAGTTTTATTTGAAATACGAGCTAGAATTTCATTTACTTTAATATTAGTTGTAGTTTTTCGTAAATCATATTACAAATATATATATAATTACAAATTGGTATTACTGCACCTATATTGCTAGACTACAATATACTCGTAGATTTTCTAAAAAATAAAAGTAAAATTTTATCTTATGACTCTAAATACGAAAACTTTAATAAACTCATAGTAGAAGTAAATAACTTTAGCAGATTTTATATTAAAGAACATAAGTTTAACTTAACTACGAGTACATTATCAACTTTTCCAACTAAACTAAATGAGTAGTTATTGTACTAAACTTTGGTTAGTTAGAACAAACACAAAATAAGCTGCGGTTTACTTAGACACACTCGCGCAACTTAGATGGAAGCGTTAAAACTTAATGTAACTTAAATACAACTGTGGCGGAGAAAGTTTGTGAGAAAGAAACTTCAGGTAGTGAAGGACATAAGTAAACATATGCGAGAAGAACTCAAACATCTTGTAATTAACTGATGCTTTTCAAATATAACTGCAAAGAGCCACTAATTTGACGGCCTCGTTGGCGTAAAGGTTACCATGCCAGACTTCCAATAAGAAGGTTCCGGATTCAATTCCCGGCCCGGCCAGCATCTTTGTGCAGAACTAAATTTGTTGGCTGTGGGTCTGGGTTAAATATGTATCTATATAAAAAAATATGTAAGTATATGTAGTATATAAGTTGTGTTAGCAACCATAATACGAACTAAAAATGGTTGCTAATCCTTTAAAAAATAGTATATTGATCAAGATTAACAATATTTTAAGACAATTTTTAGAAGTTTGCTTAATTTGTCTCTGTCTATGTCTCTTAAATTTTTTAGATGGTTTTAAGAATTTACTTAAGTCATAGTACAAGAAATGTTAGTAATAACATCAAATTCGTTTGAGCCTGTAAATAAAACCATATATTTAATGAAATCCAGCCTTACTATTTTCAAAGGGTTTCACAGCGCATACCTTTCAATATCGAATACAAAAATACATTGCAATAAAAACATCTTAAAACTCTCTCAAACAGCAAATATTATAATAATACCATAAAGGCAGCACTCAGTAAAATGAACTGTAAAAAAAAAAGATTCCAAAAGATTACCGGAGAGCACTAAAGCTGTACATTTTATGATTGCTTTAGAAGGCTCCGTTACTTTTGCTTGAAAATTCATAGTCACAGAGCACTTTGTGAAGGATTGAATACATTCGAAGAATGTACACGTTTCGCTCCGCGCCTTGCTATACAGTGTGACTGGTACCCGTCCTCAGTCACTTGCAATTTATAAAAAAAAAAACTTTTAATTGACATAGTTGTAAAAAAAAATTATTTGTACTCGCCCGAGTATAACACTCTTAAGTTAAGAATCTGTCGCTAAGCCCCTAGCGCTGTATTTTGACAGTCTCTTTGAGATCAAGTAGTGCCAGAAAAGGTATGCGCCATCTTCTGTCCAAATACCGCTGACTCGTGTAGTTACGCGTCCTGCTGGTTAAATGTTTAACTGTTTACTGTACAATATTAGGAATACGTGCTTTTTGTGACATACGCGTTCTGTTTATGTAAAATGTAGGTTTCATAATTTTATCAAGGTTTCAGTTCAAATCATTCTCAAATATCTTTAAGTCGATTTTTTCACGAAATTAAAATTTGTAGCAAATATATCTTATTTCATTCAATATATTTTTCACAAAAAATACGTATTTAAAGCTTTAAATGTGATAAAAATATTTTTTATTTATTATCTGTGCGACCTGGTTAGCCAGCCAGTCACCTTGTACGTGTTTACTTGAATTAAATCGAGAGAAAATCTTACTAGGGTGAGAAGTCGAGTCGATTCTGTAAATTTAAAAACGTTTCCCACTTCTTGAAACGAAAATAAAACTACCCTCATTCTAGTCCCGGAGGCATTCAATCAAACTAAATGAGCTTTTATTCCGGCGGGATAGTCTCAATGAAATGCATTCATTTTCAGTTTCGTATAAACCTGAACCCGACTTTAACTTTCCTTAGCGTTATGCTTTCATTTCTACCTAGTGGTTTAAATATATTTGCGATAAACAATGATTGAATGTGTTCAAATATCATCATCAAAGCCACGTTAACCTGGTGGTAAACATCTTTCCAATAACAGTAACACACCCGGTGTTATCATAGCTGTGCTTAACTCGGCACCTCACCAGACTGTGCTGCGGTGTGTTTCACAATGACACGGAAACAAGATCCGAATCGACTCAGGCCGAATATTCGATTCGAAAAGTCTTTACGCGATTCACAATGCCCGCCACGGAAACTTTAGACATTCTTATTCGGATTGACAGCTGATTTTCGATCGGTTGGTTTCCGCGAGCCAAAAGCAGCCGGATTCATTTCCGAAATAATAGTTTGTGTGTTACACACAGTTAATTTAGTCAAAAAACATTTCAAATTCATACAATAGGTTTAGGGTACCTATCTGTGGTTATTATTTCCTTTTTTTTTGATATTTCTGTTGTGAAATTTATTTTGAGGTTATTGACCCTATTTGTGTTTACCAATTTCAGTGTTGTAAAATTTCTTATGAAATTAACTTCGCGCCGCAATAGACTCAGTGAACTACAGCGACAGCAAACGTTACGTCTCCACAACGCCATACGAGACGTAACTGATCCATTCAACGAACCGCACTTCAAGCTCACCTATCGGTTAACTCCCGAGGTGGCAAAGTGCTTGATTGAGGAATGGCAGCCGTACTATCCGCACTCGCTATCTCCATACCAAAATGCAAGTGTTCGACCGTGAAAAAAGGACAAACATCCTCATGCATATATACGTACACAGAAATATGGTTTTGTAATATTAGTGGATCATTATACTTTGTTTCTGAAAGTGATGCTGTAGATTTGCTGTGCCATTTAACTTGTAAATTAAACACTATATATTATAAGTAAAATATTGCATTGATTCTTAGTACCCTTATTCAGTCTCCGTTGAAATAATAATCAGTTCTTAAAGTACCTCTCCATCTTACAAACAATACACATATATAATAATCAATAATAACAATGTTGAGAGTAGCTGATATATTCTAAAGAGTAAAACCAGCTCTTAGACTACTTGGCTTTAACATCTTAGGAACAATTCACAAGAAATGATCTTGTATCTTGTACAACATGTAAACTTAATCATAAAGAAACAATTAACAGACTAGAATAAAAAGATTTCTAATTTCAAACACAAATTGAAACTAGTTCCAAACTAGCATTTCTTCCTAATAATTTGAATCAGTATTCAAATTCATTTATTTTTTAATATAGCATAACAGAGACATAGTCTCTTGAGCGCTACATTCTTAAAAAATAATGCATAAACACTAAAGTTTTGTATAATACTTTAACAAAAAACTGTCCAAAGGTTTAGTTTTGTTAATTTAATAATTTATTGTATGTGTTTGTTTTATAGATTAAATTAAAACTAATATATAAACATTCCATGTTACAATGTTAGTTACCATACTCCTCTGAAACGGCTTGACCGATATTTACCAAATATTATATGCATATTCAGTAGGTCTGAGAATAGCCTACTGGCTATTTACCATACCCCACCCCAAGTGATAAGGGTTGTTCACCATTAATTTTTTTATGAATAGTAATAATCTCTAAGGCAAAACAATGTTTGCCGGGTCAGGCAGTAAAAAATAAAAAACAATACATAACTTGTTAACAAACAAATTTTATATCAATATACAAACACAATTACTACACATAGAAATAGACTTAAATATACATATAAAAGGACTGAAAATTAACAAAATAAAAACAAATTAATATTACTAAAAGATATTAAATTATTGTTCACTCAATAAAATAAAAAAACTTTTATTCTACAGTTACAAATAAGTTCATATATACTAGTTATTTATCACCGTTTTACATGCTTTTCTATACTTATTTTGTAAACAGAAGTTGCCTGAAAGGCATAGGCCTCCCCTTTAAGATATTCATTGCAGTGTAAAACTAAATCTTTATTCTACGTGTAGGTTTTCTTTGTTTCAACTATTGGTTATATATGTATTGTACAGTTAATAATTATAGGTTTATTCAACATAGTGTACAACTGTTATTCTAAATTCTTTCCTTTGTTTCTTATGATATGTTAACTTATACATATTACAATATATATTTAGAGCCATTATTTTCATATATTTTATTTATTTCTTAATGGTATCTTCATGGGGTTTCGGTCTGACATCTCCTCGGTGACCGGCCGGCTTGGAGATGGAGGAGGATATTGTTCACTTATACTACTATTAATAATGTCCTGTTTTTCACAGTACGTTAGAGTACTTTCTGGCGCCAACTGTCCGCGAATATGTCTAGGTGGTTGTGAGCAAGCTAGTGTGTTAAGGTGGTGATGCGCTCTCAGCAGCGGTGGCTGAGCACGCGCTACCGTGCGCGGCGGCTCCGGGGAGAACAGCCGCACCCGCCTGCTCCGGTATCTCGCTCGATGCTCTTGTACCAACGGCCGAGTCACTTCAGAGAGAAGGACATTGATGCCGTTTAAAATCTTGTGGTCTGTAGTAAATCTTGTAAGCAACTGGTTTCGAGTTAAAACCTGACGCACCTAGAACATAGTTCGACGAGTATAGGAAAGGTTTATATCCATATACCCTTTCATGTATGATTCAAACTCAGAGTAAATATCTAAATCAATGTGATTCGTCTTCGTCTGAGGATTAAAACTTCCACTTTTACAGGATTTTCAACCTTATTTTTTCTAATTTGACACTGACTTTGATAAAAAAATTGACACAAATGTAATTTTTAATTTTCTACCAAGGTATTTAATTTCTACCATCACCAAACGCGCCCATTCTTGTTTAATCTGTGATCCGCAGTCGGAAAGGCTAATCTATGGTTGATGTTGAGTTCCGACGGAATTTGTGAATCGCGTTTTATCAATCGATCGGAAATATCTTCATCTTTCCGTGAATCGGATGTGAACCGAACGGATCATAACCGACTGATTGTGAAACACACCGCTGGTCACCATACGATTATTCTGTCCCGCCTCGTTTCCCAGATATTTCGGACAAAACATTCCCCTTCAAATTGGAACCCATGGTGGATCACGCGGTGATAGAATAACAAGCTAAAATGTGCTAGTAGCCAGAACGATGGCTTATTTTCACTTTAACTGAAATAATGTAAAACGTAATAATATGAATGCTTTTTAATTCTAAGCAGAAATATTAAACGTGCAGTGTTAATATAAAACCGTGAACACAATAAATTCAGCATTCAGAAACAGATGCCTTTGTCGAGAGCAATATACAAGTAATTTATTGAAAACAAATTGTTCGGAGAATCACGAACGTGGGGAATTATTTTCTTGTACTAGAAATACTATAAAGAGGTTTACAATAAATTTATATCTCATTTTAGAATTAGAACATAAGTAAGCGGAATTTAAGCTATAAATTTTAGTAATTAATTAGCAAATTTACCTTTTTAAAATTAATACTTATAAGTCAAGTTAAAATAACTTTAACTCTTATTTTAACTTAAAGGTTTATGCTTGGCTGTGCCTTTAAGTCACATAAATATAAAAATGTCTGAGACTGTGTATGTATTTGGATAAGCGTTTATGCAGAGCTATACCGAATTGCATAATTTTTGAATATACTAAATTATTTACCAAAAAGTTTATAATAAGTGTAAAAAATTTAGTAAAATACACAGGCAACTTTTTTATTCCGGATTAATGGGGTTAACTCCACGGACTAAGCTGACGTTAATAAAACTTCAAACCACACAATGTTGCGTTAATTTTTGTTCAGTTACATGCAACCTTAACCGTTATTTGAACACTAGTAACGTATGCTACGACCGTAGCGGCGCTACGTCGTAGCACCTCTACGCGTGTGTACGCGTTAACGGGCGCTACGTGCGTCTCCGCGCGCCGTTACTTACGCATAACGACGCATGTTCAATCTTTAAACGCCGCCGAGTACAGCCTGCATACTGACACTGTATGGACTTTATAACGATTCATGCGTGACAAGAATATCTAGTGTACACATTACTTAAAGAACAAGAAAGGGCATTCAAAACGCTTCTAAAATGATTTCAGTATTATTTTTTACATTTATAGCTTTATATATATTTTGAGTGATCTTACTTTGAGTAAACTTATCTTGTATTCAGTTTGCAAGTCAACTTGAAGTTAACTGTAATTTAATGTACATTCAGTTTACGTTATGTGTCTATAGCAGAGTGTTGATTTTTTATTTTATTTTACCGATTGTTTTAGTATCCAGTTTGTTATTTGGTTTTGTTTGTGTAAATAAAAAAAAAGCTTATTTTTTACATATCTTGAAACCTTTGACGCAAATAATAATAATTTTATGGAATTTATTGCGAAAACCATTTTTTTAAATATGATAATACTATACTATAAGTACATATACATAAATTCGTATAAGTAACATGTACTAGTTTACTGTAGCACTATACGAGTATAAAACATCCGGTATCCCGCAAGGCGGCGGTAGCTGTGTGAATAAAGTGAGATGTAGTCGCGGTGCGCAGCTTGTTATCTGATAACAAGGTGCAGCCCTCATACCCACCCCGACACTTGTTATGCTGCACCAACACAATATACTTATATTATATACATACTTTTGTACTGCAGACATTAGGTTTAAAGTGTTTATAAATTTAGTTTTGTAAAAGGTTACGTATTTTGCAGAAATCGTTGTGTAAAACAGCTTAGTTTTTAAGTACCTAATATAAAAAAAAAACAAAATTACTATATTTTCAAGTATTTATTTCGCTCATGATCTAATAAGGACGCGGTAAATAAAATATTTCATACATATAAATTAATTTGTCAGCAACTGCTGACCAAATCAACATGTAACATCCCAGTGCGTCATAACGTTTAATTCCCGCGCGGTGTTGCTCTGACATTGTTTGCTGTATGTTCCCCGCGCAGCAATAACAGCTAACCTATAGATTTATTGAGGAACGCGACCTGGATTTCTAACGTCTAACTATAAACTTTCTCATATTTTATTTGCTTTGAAAAATGTTACAATTTATCAAGAATTGTTTTTGCGTGATATTTACTATCAAGCGTCTACTTTATTATTTTCATTTTTATGGATTATGCTGCGCTCTGCTGTGTTACCCGCATTAATCTGGAATTTAAAGTAGTCTGTGTGTTAATCCATATATTATCTCCGTACCAGCTGATTTAGCTTGGGATAAAGAATTGACAAACAACACACATCCACAAACAGTCGCGTTCATAATATCAATTGAATGAAAATAAAGAGTGTCGATATTGGTAACCGATATAGCAAATCAAATTCAAATTAAATTAAATGATATTAATCATAGCTATTTAGTAACTTTTCACTTTTATTTCGAGTATTGATTTATCTACCTAATTATGCGCTTGATTGAACAATCCTATCTTGATTGCAATCAAGACATGACATTATTTTATTTTTATATCATCTAATATTCGTTAGTGTCTTCCAAAAGCTCCTGAATATCGAGTTAAGTCGGATTAAATTGTCTAATTAAAATAGCTTAAGTTAAAGCGGGCAGCAAACTTTGCTTCCCAAATAATAAGTTCGTTAAGCCATGAGTAGCAATAGCTTGCAGTCTATTAAGTGCTAGAAACAGGGGTAGGATTACTTTTGTCTAGGAAAAGTTAGAATGAAACATGTTTTAACAGAACTAAATAAAATTAATGAAGATCATTTGAAAACTGTTTGCTAAACTAAACTACAAAAGGATTGCTAAAAGGGTAACTAACTAACGATATTCTAGATTTTGATTACTAGATCAACAACAAAATACATTAACTCTGTATTGTGAAACTGATTAACTGACATTTAATAGAATAACATCAATTAAGGTCCAAAGGTTGACAGTTATAATAAAAGGTCAGCGTTGCTCAAACTCGGGGACTTTGTTACGCGGAGTGGAAGCAAGCCGACACGGGAATGCTTTTCTTAAAGTTAATTAAATCTATTCTGATTAATGTTAATGTATTAAGACTTCCAAAACTTGACGTTTTCATAAATAATAAACAGCTGAAGTGTTTCTATTGTCTCTGTTATGATATTAATATAATCCAGTTATACTCGTATAATCTTAGCGAATAATGGAGCTACTATGAAAAGTTTCACATAATGGAAATGAAAGGCTATATTTCATCATCATCGTCAGCCAGTTTCTTCCCACAGCGAGGTACAGGCCTCCTCTCCGACACCCACAATCCCCAGCCACGAGTTCTTTCCAGCATTCTTTACGATCTTTAAACATTTTATATTTTACTCATAAAATTTAAAAAAGTAAAAGTTAATTTTTCATGTTTTGTTTTTTCACTCTCAAATAACTGAACCGATATGTATGAATTTGGAATGGAGGTAGCTCAGATCGTGGATTAACACAAAGGCTACTTTTATCCAGGATTAAGTGGGTAAATGGACCGTGTACTGTCATCTGTTTAGCTCCTTTTCCATAAGTGAAGTACTCAACTAGTAAATAAATAGAACTATTTACACTGGGATACATTTGACTTACATATATTTCATGTTCAAGTAACTTATGTAAAAAATATAATTTAATGTTGAAGTAGAGTTTTTTCCTGTTATCCGTGATCTGGTATTTAAATGGGCAAGCTAAATATTTTTGTTTTAAAAGTGGGATTTTGATTGGAGAACTGTCGTGGGTCGGAAATCACTTTAAAATGTAGGACCTAGTTGTTATTCTTAGCATAAGCAGTTGTTGGGCCAAGTCAAAGGAACTCATAAAGATAGAAACTTTTGACACCGGAGCCAGTGTGTAGTAGTGAATGTTCTGTGTCAGTTCATCAGCTACAAGTGAATTCCGTTTGTCCTGTTGTCGGTCACCTCGTTAGCTTCCAACGGGCGGTATAATTAGCTCACGCGGTTCCGCTCGCTACTCGCCCAGCGTTTCAGTCGAATATAGAAAATCTGTGATTCCGGAATTAGGTTTTAGTGGTCATTTATTTGTGTGTATGTTTCAATTGAGAATCGCAAAACTATATAAAAAGATAAATACTTATTATTCGCTTTTTTATACATGAGAAACTATTTCACCGCTGATTTGTAGAATGGATGAATAAGTAACTTCAAAAAAATATTTTTTCACAGTGTCTTTTATATACCTTACAAAATAGTGATTTGCATGTACAAAAATAAGTATCTTTTTCGTAAATTCTGGATAAAAAGACGCTAAATTGTATTTTTATGTTTTAATTGGAAATTAAAAACCACCAGAAAATATCACGATTAAATAAACAGAGATAAATAAAACGTCCCAACGAGGTAAAAACTCCCCAACTCCGGCGCGATACTTCCAAAGTAAACCGCTTATCTGAACTTCGGAGTAAAATACTTAAGTATCAGAATACTTGTATATAATGTTAACATTATCCGATAACCGAGCGGCTCGCAATTATCCGCCGAACATCGCCTTGTAAATCATTATAATGGTTTGGGTATAAATTTAAAAGCGTCAACAACTTTTGTTATGATTTATTTAGTGAGTTTTTGGTAGGTTATCAAAATAAAATAAATTATAAAATTATAAAATAAATTAATAAATAAAATAAATTAGTACTTCATCATTATCATTATCAGCCCGTAGTCGCCCACTGCTGAGCATAGGCCTCTCTTCTTGTACGCCAGTCATCTCGGTTTTGTGCTGCTCTCATCCATGTCCTGCCTGTGGTTTTGCGGATGTCGTCGACCCAGCGTGTTAATGGTCGACCGACGCTTCTTTTGCCTGAGGTGCTTAATTTCATTTAATTTCATTTAATCCTTACATCTAGGCATTTAAATAGCAGGGCCAACGAACAATTCGCCATATTATTTCACTCCCCATCTAGAAGCTTCCTGCACTAATGCCTGCATACAGTCAACTAGCCAGTACTCTCAACTTCCCCGTATCTCTTCCAATAGGGAATGAGTAATCCCACGGGCAATTATCGCGAGCCTCCAACTTCACATCTACACTCGCTCCGATAGGCTGACGAACCTTGGAAACTATACAATTATCTAGAATCTAGAATAATCTAGAACATAGCAAAGCTTTACAGGCTGCTGTCACGAGCAGTGCTACACATCCCGGGTTCGTTCGTTTGAAATTGTATGCATTGATTAATTATAATCTACCTATACCAAATTTTAATAAAAAGAGGTAAAGTTTGATTTTTTGTTTGTTTTGACGCAAATAGACTCCGAAACTACTGGACCGATTTGATAAATTATTTCACTGTTGGGAAGCTACATTATCCCTAAATAACATAGGCTATATTTTGTTTCTCTGTACAATTTGGATTATTTTATAGCCCGTGCGAAGCCAGGATGATCTGGTAGTCTAATTGTAATTAGAAGTATATTGAATGTTCGCTGGCACAATGAAACTGATTTGTATTTGTATTTTGTTGATTACTTATAAGACTGTATATGAAAATCCAAGCACTGTATGCAATTATAGTATAAAGTGCGAAAACAAAGTTAATAACAACGTTATGTAAGGCGTTTAACTGATATTATAACAGTAAAACTAGCAGGCGTGAAAAAAAATTGACATTTAAAAGCAATGATGTTAGTATACATAGCTCAATGTTTAAGTGCATGTTTTTTTGTTTGTCAACATTAATAAGTGGGCGTGAGGACTGGCGACGCGGGAACGAATTTTCAATTTGTTTCTTTCTACACTCTAACAGCAAAAATAAGTTTTAAGTTTTATGGATTACATTTGTATGGTTGCAGTTTATTTCTTAGATTAATAGATTGGGACCTTCTTTTACCCAGCTTAAAATTAATTTGAACCACTGCCGTGTTAATGGTTTTTTTGTCACCTGTATGTTCATTTATATGTATGTGTGTGTAATGTGAGTGTTGCGCGTGTGTTGCAGGCGACACGATATGTCCGTCGGGCATGTTCCGCTGCCCCGAGGGCAAGTGCATCCCGGCGCTGTGGGTGTGCAACTACCAGAAAGACTGCGAGAAGGGGGAAGATGAGTTCCAGGCTTGCCGTGAGTATACACATTTTTATCTTTTACCTTTATCTTTTTTTTTTACAAAAAAAACCTACATTTGACCACACGAGTCCTCGACACTCTGACAGAAGGTCAAGCACGCATAGTTTGGAATAACTGCCTCGCAAAAGGTTGCTGGACACCACAACACACCGATAAAAGAAAGGTACTTAGCGACAGATTTTTTAGCAGTTCACCTAGTGAGCACTAGATACTCTTTATTTTAACTTCTAATTCGAAAGCCCTACATGGAAAAGCCGCTTAGGGATTGTAGTGTATTTATTTTAGCAGCCTAACACAATCAAACGAGCCTTTAGAGCTGTGAAAACCGCGTATCTACTTTTTTTATTTGTTATAATAGGTTTGCGTTTGACCACAGCTTGTCTGATGGTAAGCAGAGAACCTATTCACTTTCGATTTGAAGATCTCAGGATGGTACTTCTCAGGAAACGCTTATTCAAAGCAGTAGGTAACTTCCTTGTGAAATCCAATATCAATCAAAACTCGACAAAACCGAATAGAGTCGAATTTTGTCTGGAAGTGATCCCGCTCGAGCTGGCAGCGTTATTAGTTGAAAATCGTTCGCTTTAAAGCTGATTGATCACCTTCGGTGGAGTGCACGTGCGCCGGGAGCCTGACCGCCGGAGCCGCGCGGACCAATCAGCGCACTCCGCTATTTGGTATTCAAAGCGGCACCGCGCTAATACCGCGCCCGGAGCTTTGAGCGTGTGTGCCGCTCCTTACCGCCGGGGTAAGGCGCTCAAGGAAAGCTTAAATCCTCCAATACTTACCTGTATATCTATAGTAAGTTCTACTTAACATTATCATAGGAAAAGTTCCTAAATTATTTGGAAATAGGCTAAAAAATCAATAAAAAAAGACTTTTAGGGGTGATAACGGCAAAATTTTGGATTTATAGTTTTTTTTCTATAATTGTAAACGGTAAAAAAATCGAAAAAATAGCTGAAAGGCTGTGCAAAGAACCACTTTAAGAATATTTATACTTATTTTGGTACCAAACAGACTTTTGAATAGAAATAAAAGTGGTTCAAAACTTAGTATTAGATTTTTTGAACTAATTTTATTTTTAATTCTCCCTTTTTGAACAAAATTGTCGACTTTTTCTACAATAAAATATATGTTTACTTGTTCAAAATTCAGTAATACCAAACAAAGTTTATTAAACGAATAAAACATGTTCTGGAAACACTAAAAAAAAAACAGCTCAAACATAATTTTTTTTACAAAGAAAACCAAGCGAAGAGTAAATACTACTATAATAATATTTGTATTAGCCGACTAGGTAAACATCCCCCTGTGCCGGCTGCAGCAAGTTGCAGCTACAGTTCATTCCGACGATCATCCATCCTCGTGTCACATTCCGAGGAAAAACTGCTCCCAAACGTAGTGAGGCACCATGTACCTGTAATGATGGCTTTACATCAGGTGGAAAACAATGGGCAAATACTGTTATTTTATATCCGAGTCACTTTAAACTCTACTTTTACTTAAGGCTCTAGGAACGCCATACTAAAGGAGGAAGAGTTATTGGGCTTAAGAAATTGTTTTGATTTCTACTTTCAGTGTTTGTTATAAATACATACGAAAGAGTGGAATTGATATGTAATCGCAAAGAACAGTGAATCACTATCACAAAAACCGAAACTGAGCATGTTTGTTTGTTAGCTAACCTAGTTAGGTTTTTAGGTTTATTAGATAGGAAAATAATCTATGATCGAACATAGATTATACTTTATCCTGGATGAGTGCAAGCAAAAAATACCTATTTTAATACTAACGACATTGAAAGATCCCCGATTAATCCCGTGAAGTATATTCCCCGCTGGCGCACAAACACACTACTATTCCGATTTCCCATCTCGATTTCAATAGACACGAGTGTATCTTCGTGCGGAGTAATCTCGGGGAGATCCGGCATGAATAGCCTCCGCGCTGGTTGTCACCTGACTTATTACTCAGGTACTCATTGATCTCAAAGTGGAGGGGAAAGGTTATAAAGATAATTAACGAATAAGTGGATTATGTATTATTTTAAGAGCCGTGTGAAAAGTAGATGAGCTAGCTTCTCTAGCATGGAAGCTTGTATATCAGAGAACCATGTTCCCTATTAGAAATAATTACAATAGTTGCGCCATAATAGTTCTGGACTCTACATTTAAAGTAAACGTTAAAAATTAAATTTAATATTAATTACAGAAACAATAAGAAAGTATGTAGGTTAACAATTACCGTTTGTTTTTCTGTAAAAAAAAGAAAAAAATTTTTGGGCTAACAAAGACTCAAACTTGTAAGTAGTTCTATCATAGTGCAAACCTTAAAAACGTAAATTAATTTTGTCTCAGAATGTTGGCATTACCGAAATGACGTAAAAAGTTTTTGTCATGTTAAGAATGCGTGTCAACTTTTGCTTAATGACAGTGGAGTCTATGTTTTAATACAATCCTAAAACTTCTTTGTAGGTTAGGTTCGGCTTTCCAGGAAAAATGAGGCCGTAAAATATATGCACCAAGATTGAAGTCCCGAGGAGACGCGGCGGGGGAATGCAGGCGGCTGGAGTCTCCGGGAAGCAGGCTTAGTCTTGTCATGTGTCAGATGAACGCTCCTTTCCGGAGTGCCGCCATTTTTATTGCGCGCGGAGGCTATTGTTGTGCGCCTGGGGCCTACCACTCGCTGTAGATATTGTGTCTCGACAACTGACCGGCCATTTTATTTACGTTCGTCACGTCTGAGAGGTGACAACAAGTGTTCAAGACCGCTACAAAGTAATAAGTCATATATTTTGTTCTTAAATCTATAATTAGTGCAGCACAATTTTTATGTTAAGTCTTTTATGTTAGAAAGAACGCATTTATATCAGACACAGAAGACACATACATTGTATTTGATTATTTAAGAAAAGAAAGAAAACTTCATAGTTCGTGTTCTCTAGCGTCCGAAAATGGTCAGTATAAATACTACAGATTTCTCTGTAGCACTGATATTCAGGACCAACTTTTAGAGACGCCTTGAGGAATAAATCAGAAGTCATACATATCAGTGATCAAACGAAACGCTACAAATATTAAACATGTTTTTAAACTCTGTCTCTACAGTATTGTTTTAAATGTCTATAAGTATTTTTTTTAGATTTACTGAAATCACTCACTAGTTAACCGACGCGTATTTATCAGACAGTATAAAGTGAGTAAACAGTCGTATATAATCACATTATCGTGTGCTAATCTGTAGAAGCGGTTAGGAGGATATGAAGGTTATTGTGGCTCCTAATCTCCATCCATTGTCCCGTCAAGTGGGCACCTACTAGGCGGTGCGGTCGAGTGGCCGCACTTCCTTTAGGCTTCGAGAGGCCATTCTCTCGAGGGTCTCCTGAGGGCCTCTCCACGTGATTGATTTCCTCTCGGTGCAGGTGAGGCCTTTGAAGCTTTTTCCATCGTTTTCGGAGACTTGACATCAAAACGATTGAGTACATTACACGGGTGGAGACGTTCACTGGAGGTGGTTTATCGCTACTCACTGAATATTTACTCATGTTACATTATTACAATTTGTTGTTCAAGCAAGTTATGTTTCAATTTTATTGGAAATAGACTGATGATACTTTTATGACAAGCAGATAAAGATATGTAAGCAAGATATGTCAGAGCGGATTTAAAACACAACACCATAGTTTAGCTACTTAGCTCATACGACAAACAAAAAAGGCCAATAAAATGATTAATTGTAACAAATACATTTTACATTATAAAATGTCACAATTAAAAAACATAAAAGGCTATGTTTATTTTAGCAAGCATACTTAGCGGTTTTATAAATAGTAAGTACAAATATACCCAGTCGGTTTGAGTTGGACGTTTTCGACTGTAATTATATAATCCCGGTCACACGTCCACAAAGGGCAGCGATAAAGCCGGCCGAAGCAACATTTCCCTCGCGGGTCAACTGCTAAAGGTACAGTGGATTGTTACAAAAATACATGTGAGGGAAAAGCTTTGCTCCAATCAGTCCCAAGTAGAGCCGGGCCCGATAGCGGTCATGCATAAACCATTAGCGCGGCCTCCGACACCGCACTGGGACGCCAAGCTTTGGGCCAAACCTGGACACCACACTTGGAACCGACGGGGGCTTGGACACAATCACGGAAAGATAGCTTGCCAGATAGTTATACACTGAAATGAGCAGGCAAGCATACCGAGGCATATTCTGTGTATTACAAACTATCAGTGAAATAAATTTCATTTGGTTATCAAAAGTATGAAGGTGATGAAAAAAAAATCAATAAAAGTTTATTTAATTAAAAATAGCCATGAGCACTTTTCTATGGGCAAGCAATTTTAGGCACATTTGTTTATAAAAAATATTTAATAAAAAATACGTCTCATCTGGTTATCAGATCGGTGAAGGACGATCTTCACGGGCTCTTCTACTATGAGTATTTAATACTTGACAATAAAGCAATTTGGAATTTGAATTTAGCATGCCCCACAACATTATTAGGAAAAACATCGAGTGCGATTAAGATGATATTTGTAATGTTTAATTAAAATTAGACAACTAAATGTTAACGTTAAATTAAATAGAAGTTGGATACTTTTGTGATACACTGGAAATTTATATTTAAAATTATTTAATTTCTTTTTTCCTTTTTTTTAAATTAGGTCTTCGTACCCACCTAGTTCATTTTAAATTTATTTTTCTTCATCTTCTTTATAGGGGAAAGAAAAATAGAAAGATTTCATTTCATACCACCGTGAGGAAGAAAATATCAATCCCATATTAACATTCAATTATTCAGTAAAATCAAGCAAACTGCGTATTTACAAACTATTTTACTGATTTCTTTTCAAACACAATATCAATATCAAGTAAAAATAATTTTTGAAACATTTCTAACTAAATAGTGATATTGGAAGGTTGGCCGGCAAGTTTGTCCAACAAGCTCCAAACAGTTGGCGTCCCGTCGGAGCCAGGTGATCAATCACGCCGCGCCAGTGGAGTGTAACGCGGAGTGATTCCTGCAGTACACGATATTGCTTACAGCGGAGAGTTACTTTACATACTCTGTACGCGATAACTTACTAGCAGTTATTGTTATTTCTACTGACAGAGTTTGGTTATAGGTATTTCATATTTAGCAATTAGACGTCACTTTTCGGATGATACATCGCCGTCCCCGGAGAATAAAATGATAACTGCCATTATCTTCATTTTAGTGTTATTCCATTTTTGATATCTGTGGGTGCTGATACATCTGCTGAATTTTTTTCGTGGCTCTAATACTGTTATTTACGGAAATATAAAATATTACAATGTTATTCGATTATTAGACCCATGCCTAAAGTTACAAGAATATAATTGTATTGTGATATTATCAAAATATTTTTAAACTTATAAGTATGACAAACAGTCATGAAGTTATATTCTCGTAAAAAATATTCGGTTGGATAATGATAATAGCAGTTATCATTTTATTCTCGTACAAAACCATCCGCGCACTTCGTATAAAGTTCTGTTAGTAAAACTATTCGTGGTGCAAAACATTGGTGCAAAACATTGTCATGCTTTGCTTTCACTTAGAAGTTGCGGTAATAGTTTGAAATGGCAGCTAGAAAATTGGCAGGGATTCCCCCGAAGTGTTATTGTTTATTTACACATACCTTTATTCAACAATTATTCAAATACATGCAATCAAGGACAATAAAACAGAGCTGTCCTCAAAATTAAATCAAAATAAAATATTCTATAAGGACAATCAGTCGTCATCCTCATATTATAGTACTAATAAAGTAAAAAAATAAACAACACCATCTAATGAAACCATTGGTTTAGATGTAACTTCCGATAGTATATTGTCGAAACAAACGGTCACTGATAATAATAATATGAGCAAGATACCTAATCATCAGGATCTAAGAGTAGGAGAAGAAAACAATGAATATCAGAGTCTGGTAGGAATAAAAGATCAACCCGAAAGGGATTCATGTAGTGCCAGGATTTTTAGACAAAACAAGCATAAAACCTTAAAAGCGTGAAAAGATAACTCATGAGCAGTCAGTACACGGAATGCCTCGTTCAACCGCTGTCTTTCACCTATTATTTCCTCTTGAATCGTGATAAGAAATAATATTATTAAAAAGGTTGCACAGTGGTTTCGCACCCTCTCATTAAAAGTGTACTTCTGTAATATACGGGGTTTCACTCAAATCTTGCTTCTGTCCACCACAATCTAGAGCCATACAGACCTCACCTATTGTTTCTTGCGGAGACCCAAATGAGATGTCCGTCCAACGTGTCGTACCTTTCCTACCCAGGGTATACCCTGGAGCACAACTTCAAACCACGCGCGGGCGTATGCTTATTCGCCCGTGACGACATCTGTTTTCTGCGTCTCCGTAAATTTGAAGATCTCAGCTTCACGGTGCTGTGGGTAGTGGTGGACCCAGGTGTGGAGAAAATTCTCTATGCCTGTGTCTACCGGTCATACAGCAAAGATTTGGAGACAACTAGGCTCATTGACTACCTCAGCGAGAGGGCGGATGAAGCTCACAGGAGTGCCCGTCGGCTCAGCTTGTGTTATTTGGGGGGCTTTAATGGCCATCACCAGGAATGGCTGTATCCATACCTAGACACCAACCATGCTGGACGAGAGACTAGGAAACTTTCTCTTACGTTAGATCTCACCTAGCTGGTTCAAGGAGCCACACGGGTACCCGACGTTGACTCTCATACACCTTATTGCTAAGACCTGCTGACAACTGATCCAGACCGGTACTCAGTGGCGATGTCATCGCCACTGGGTCGATCCGACCACTGTTTGGTGAAGTCTGTGTTTGTCTACTCCCTGCCAGATCCTAGCCCAAAAGGCTCTAGGCGGCTGTGGCGATACAAGTCAGCGGACTTTCTTTGCATCCTTCCCTTGGCGGGCAATATGCTTCTCTTCTCGCGACCCTAGTGCCTGCTCTGATACCGTGACTGATGTGTTGCGTAAGGGCATGGAATATTTTATTCCTTTTTCTGACGCACCATCTTCATGTAAGGCTCGCCCATGGTTTGGGCCTGAATGTGGACGTGCTGAGGCATAAAAACATCTGGCGTACTAAGCCTGGGCTGAAGCTCGGTAGCGTAAGGCGTCTGATATTCGTGATAAAAAGAGAGCTTTTAATAAGGCTGCCAAGTCCTTCAAGAATGTTATACAGAAGGCCCGTTTTGACCATATTGGCCGTATAGGGACCAAACTGGCTTCGTACCCGGCGGGTAGTAAAGCGTTCTGGCCCCTAGCTAAAGCGGTCGAAGCTAACTTCTGCCGTCCCTCGCTGCCGACCCTGCTAACTAGAGGCCCATATCAGTAACGTCCGTACTCTGTAAGAGTATGGAATGTGTTCTGAATCGCAGGCTCCTGGCATACCTAGAAGCGAATGACCTCCTCAGTGATCGACAATATGGCTTTTGCCGGAACCGATCTACTGGGGACCTTCTAGTGTTTGCCACTCACATCTAGAAAATCAAGAAATTCGCCATCACCATCGAGCAATTCACCATCGAGAAATTCGGAAAAATTCTAGCGGTTTGCCCTCTGGTTTCCGTGTGGATTTCCGACTATTTGAGAGAATGGTCTATACGGGTGGTCAGTGATGGCTACTCGTCTGATCTAATGGCAATTAGTGCCAGTGTAAATTTGTTTTCAGATCACAGCAGAAGTACGCCAAATATTTCAGATTTTCTTCCATTTACAATGGATTTCCACAAAGTAACGTATGAGTCAATAGGTTATATCAAGCCCTATCCCAAGCCATGTGCTCGAATTGCAAGTGTTATGCACTGAGCTTCTTCTTATAGCAAGGCTTTGCATGATGATCTCATTAGGCTTTTAAAGTAGGGCATATAACAAATTAAGTTATCCAGACGCTTACAAAGTGATTTGTCATTTCAAGTCTGATTTTTATTCACTATTATAGAAAACAGCTCATTAGTGTTAACTTATAATACTCAATATAAATTTCATTTTTTTTTGGTTTTGTAAAAACTGTGTCCTTTTCAATATTTTGTATCAAAGCATGACCAGATTCTGAGGCATGATGGCCGAAATTTAATATAACATTAGGATTTGTGAATACTTACCACACAAAGTTTTATTGAAATAGCTTTTAAACAACATAGAATTAGACAATGATAAGGAGAATAAAACGATATTAATGCATTATCATCTTCAATTGTACCCTAATAAACTACCGAATAAAAAGACAAGATAGTGATACAATATCAAACTTTGACTAAAAAGTACCGAGAATAAAATGATAAGTGACATTATACAACTCAACTGATGATTAATTTTGACTAACTTCTTATTTTTTTAATATCTTTATTATGTTATATTATATATGTGTTCTATTGAAGTATTATGTAAGTATAAAAAATTAGCTTTACATAAAGGTAAGAACCATCTGCCTCCGACTAGTACTTTTTGAGAAATTAACAAAAACATGTTTTTTGGCTCTCCTGAAAAGTTGAGTTTTTGCAGTTATCATTTTATTCTCCGGGGACGGCGACATGATATCATCTCTCGTTAATGCAAGATGATGATGATTATTCTAATGTTTAACACAAGACGATGTTGTTTTCAAGGTAATAAGGCTAAATTTCAATAATAAGAGTGTATTAGAGTAATGTAATAATAAGAGAAAAATAAGAGAATTTCATTAATACATTTCATCTATATAGACTAGTTTTGACATTATATGACTTTAGTATAGTTATTATTTATAGCGATGCCATACCACGGGGTGGAATCTTACCATCAACATCAAAACCATGATAACCATAATTACTTTTTAATTTAATTTATTTTTTTTTTAAATAAATTAAATTAAAAAGTACTTAAATCCAGTAAAGACAACATTAATGTCCCCAGTGACAACAAAGAGAGATGGGATCTCAGAACTCCATTATACCCGACAAAGTAGATTACGGACATCCGAATGCAAAATACGATTATATCTGTACAAAAGGAAAATAATAGAAAAGTTAACCGAAGTTAGTCCGAGGCGCGTTATCGAGACAGCGCCAATCCGATATTACTCCAAGTTGTGTAATAACCAGCGCGTTACCTGACGCGCGTTTCATTTCCAACGAGTCTCTAATTGAACGAGACAGCAAACGTTTTCCAGAATATGTATTCGTACTACGTGTAGCGAACGTCGCGACAAAGTTTCGCGAAAAGACATTCGTAAACTTTGAGAATTGAAATTCTTCGCGAACTAGCTTCTAACCTTTGTAGAGGATCCTCGCGGTGTTCTGGGGACAAATTGAAACAGAAGACAAAGTGAGATGGACTTTCTGATCCTCCATGTTTATATTATCTACTTGTAATAGTTTGACCAACATCTTGTCTGATGGAAAGCGGCGGTGTGGCCGTGAACATAGCACATTTAGCAGTTTTGACCTCTTAGATTTATTGAAAAGTGATCTTTAAAAGTTTTTGTATTTAAAGGTGAAGGTAAACATCGTGAGGTTACCATGCCGGACTGCCAATTAGAAGGTTCCGGGTTCGATTCCCAGCACGGCCAACGTCTTTGTGCTGAACTAAATTTATTGGCTATGGATCTGGGTCTTAAATATGTATCTATATAAAATATATATATAAATATGTAGTATATCAGTTGTGTTAGCAAACATAATACGAACTAGAAATGGTTCAGTATGGGGCTAACCAGCCGTGTGTGAAATGAGTCCCAATACTTATTTATTTTATGGCGGTAGGGCATTTTCTAGTGCTCACAACTCTTTGGCTAGTAACCTTCAAGTTGTAATAGTGTGTTCCGGTAGCCTCCTTGAGAGCCAGTTATTCCATACTACGCATGCTCCACCTTAGACGAGAGTGTCGTTAACTCGTGTGGTCACTCGCCCTGCTAGTCAAATGTGAAAGTGATCTCCAACAATAGGTTTCCAGCTCGTTAGATGTGTTGTGAGGATCGAGTGCTGCTAAGCTTATTGAACTCAGGAATTCATATCGAATTACTGAGTTCGCGTCTATTGTCCATGGCAAATCTACTGTTGAGGCATTCGGATGGAATTCACTTTTGACATTTGAAAATAATATTTGAGTCATCGAGAATCTTGATCGTAGCAAGATTAAGTGTATAGTCTTGATTGCATTTGAAGATGTAATCCATACAGGCAGGTCTAGTAACCTTTCCTTCTTTAAAATGCTTTGCGTGCTTTATTACTATATAACTGAACAAGTAAACGCTTAATATATTGTATATTTTATTAAGTAGGTACCGACAGTTTTTGTCTTGCTTGCCTGACGGTCAAAATAGAAGGTCAACTTATTGTAATAACACCACATTGTAACAATTTTGCAAGAAATACATAAATTAATTGATTTATTAACTGATTGTTTGTCAGACGACTTCGTTGGCGTAATGGTCACCGGCCGGACTGCCAATCAGAAAGTTTCGGGTTCGATTCCCGGCACGGTTAACATCTTTGTGCTTAAATAAATTTATTGGCTGTGGGTATTAAATATGTATCTATATACAATATTTCTGTATGTATGTATATGTAGTATATCAGTTGTGTTAGCAACCATAACACAAACTAGAAATGGTTTAGTACGGAGTTAACCAGCCGTGCATGAAATGTGTCCTAATATTTATTTAATGCAATTACACCACATTATACCTACTTTGCAAGAAATAAATGATTGAATAGTTTGATGAACAGATTGTATGTTTACATTGCAGCGGCGCCGGAGTGCGAGGCGGGGCAGATCACGTGCGGCCAGTACGTGTGGAACAAGACGTACTGCATCCCGCCGCACTACCGCTGCGACATGCACGTGGACTGCGTCGACGGCACCGACGAGGCCGAGTGCAGTCAGTACACACCCTATACTGTTCTCTTGTCTCTACTCTATAACTATTGCCTTGATAAAATATTTGAAAGATCGTGTGGCGTCTCTGTCGCACCACCAATCAGAGCGCTCGTTCTGAATCGCGCGCGCGGTATTTACAACGTTCGTACAACCGCTTACTACAATGCATGACCGTCGTATGTCTCCGGATATAATATCTGTCCGGAGGGATGTAGCTAGTTGGAGGCAGACCTTCGATCGATTTCGAATCGCTTCGACTTGCTCGCGCTCATTTGGCGGATAAGTAAGTAAGGACGAGGACATGAACTTTTAAATGTTTTCTTTATTGACTCGAGATATAGCTTAATAAAGTATATAGTTACTTGTATTCGCTTTATGTGCTCTTTATGGAGCACAAAAAGCGAATACAAGTAAATGCATGCAGTTATACTGTTAAAAGATGTTAGTATGTTATAGAATTATCTACTAATTTGTATTTTATACTGTCTATATATGATGTTTTGTTTGAAATGTGTCTCAGTTGAGAATTTTCTCAGATATGTCTGGTCCAAAATGGGCGCCGCGACAAAATGGGACAATTCTCCCTTAATATGGGTATCAAATTACAGATCTTGACTAGTCCAATACAAACAATATGATAAATTTCAAATCCAACATGGCCTCAAATATAATATTTTGCGCAGGTTTTATAACTATCAGTTAGCCTAAATCACATGCTCTCAATTCAGTACAGCGGCGCTCTATATACGAGTACATCTAGAACATTCTAAAAACATAGGAACCAAAATTAGAAATGTGCTAATTACCTCGGTCTTTACGTTATGCGAGATCTAGCCAGTACCGTCTAGCTCTCTTAGTGATGTGATAAATGAGATCCAGACCTCCAACCGATATACCGTATAATGTAGTCTAGTCTCCCCCAAGTGGAGCCGCGTGCACGCAAGTAGTGTGCCTCGCTAGTGTTCACACTCGGCTGCGTGTAATCCTGTAACGTGATTCCGTTTCGCAACTCGAACACTTTCTATTTCAATTATGTCAGATGCTGAAACTGTTCGAGTGCGAGCATTTTGTTAATTGATAGCGGCTGCTTCCTCCAACCGTATATATTTTGTTAAGTTCGTATATAATAAGTACTTATAAATAAACTAGTGTATCATAGAGCCGCTAACGCTTCTGCTACAACGGTTAATTTGAAATGAAAACATCGGAAACCTGTATACATCGGTAAATAAAAGAGCAAAAACAAAGATTTGTTAGAATTAGATATTTAGTTAGGTTAATGATTTTGTCTATTATCAACGAAATTGGCAAGTTGATGCCCAATGGCAGTACCCATGAAAAGAAAAAAGGATGCGATCTTTCCCATCAAAATTGGTCGATGCCAAAAAACTAATGAATTCGTACTTTGTGCTATGTTTGTTGGGAATTGGATTAGAATTGCAGCCTACGCGTTAATATTATATATACACCCAAAAATACACAAAACAGACACGCGAATCTCATCACCCATAAAGTATGTAGATATACATATATTTCACAGATTTGGTATCCAGTTAGTTCCCTTCAAAGTTAGGCGCACGTCACATAAGCGTCTAAGTCCTAAATTGAATTCGACAATATCACGAGAATATATTCAGCATCGCGAGCCGGAATCCGATTACATTCTGAACTCGGCTGTGATAGAGTCGACAGGCGAACGAGTACATTAAAACTTGTTCCGGGCACATGTAGTGTGGCTATACTAGTAGCCAGTCTCGGCTTCGCACGGGCTATTAAATAATCCAAGTTGTAAAGAGAAACAAAAAAATTCTATGTTACTCGGGGATAATGTAGCTTCCCAAGGGTGAAATAATTTTTCAAATCGGTTCAGTAGTTTCGGGGCCTAATCGCGTCATACAAACAATCAAACTTTTCCTCTTTATAATATTGGTATAGATATACCTCTATTATAGCCGGTGCTTCAGGGTACACCTGAGGAGTGGAGTAGGAAATATCCCGCATTAGTTGTACTCGCGGCTTGTCTCGGCTGCGACCGGTATTGATGACTGCATTGTTGTTCAGCATATACTTATGATAACACTAAACTGCGCGGACAAGTAAACTGAAAGACTCCTTGCCGGAATCCCTGTTCTCACTGAACTATCATCTCAGTCTTCAATAGACTTCTTCTAGATAACCGCGCTTCATCCTTACCACAACATCGGGTGATCTCACTTAAAAAAATACATTTGGTATTTAAATACACATGAAAAGCTAAAAGCACTGGCATGCTTAGTAACAGTTTTACAGTGCCAAAATTTTTAAATAATTTTATTATTCTTAGTACAGTACTATTAGGCTATAAAGCAGATTTGATACACAAACTCGAGTACATAATCGAGTACACAAACTGGCATATTCTTTGAGTAAAACATTAATTCCGAAGTTTTATTTTTAGCCCTCGGTAAGTTTGCGTTTGGCTACATCTTGTTTGGTGTATATTGCAAAGCTGTAGTTTACAATGTGACACGCTTCTCTCTCAGGAAATAGAGACTCAGGTAGTGAGTTCCAATGCTTCACAGTCCTCACAATAAAGGTTGACGCAAAGCGTTTTGTATGAAAGTTTGGAACTTCAACTCTGTATCGGTGTGTCTTCACTGACTCTCAAAAGTTAAATGGCACGATCAAAATAGTATTTATTGCTAAGCACTCAGCAAACGAACTCCATTAGTCACGGTATATAAAAGAAGCAATCCGTTGTAGTTGTGAACTCCACCAATCAGCACATGGCAGTCAAGTTGGAGAAGTTAATTTCCCGCTGGAGAATAGTGCCATTACTATTCGCTAACTCAGCTATCCATTACGCGGCTTACATAAACATAGGCCGAAATACCGCCCTATATGTTTTAAAAGAGAACTTGAAAACGAAGTGCCTAGACCGACTCGTCCTGGCCTGCCGCCCCGTACAGAGCGGCCTCGCCGGGAGGTCAGCACAAATTGGCGGCGAAAGCAGAAAGTCCCAACAAGTGGCCAAGTTTTAATGGTGTGGAAATTGCGTTTTTGTTTGTCGTCCGTATCTGAGATGTGCTGTCTTCATGTAAATCTGTTGTTTCAAGTCGCGCCTTCGTATCGACTGCTGACGTCACTACTTGACTATTTTTGTTCATCAACTCGGAAAATAATGATCTCCGCGTCGCTCCGTGTTTCTCGTTATTTGTTTAATTTCTTATTGTGATTATCTGCTGTCGTCCCGGGATTAGGCCGAGTGTTTTGATATATTGTTTCTTAGTTATTTTAGCCTCTACCTACGCAGACAGCAGACAAAATTATTGTATTTTTTTTAATCACCTTATTTGCACGAAAAAACGGTCACACTTATTTGTGAACATTTGATAAAAGTCCAACGTTTGTGGACGCGTATAGAACGCCATCATTGCTATCACAATGTAGTACAGAACAATAAGATATTGGATGGGTATGTAGGTACACAGGTAGTTAGTATCATATAAACCGTGTTACACTAGAAGGCGCCTAGTTCTACCTTACCTACCTTGTTAGTCTAGTTTTCAAGTGCCTGCGCTGAACTTCGCGTCGTACCTATTTTAATACAAATTTTCCTCGAAAATGATGTTAAAACTTTAACTACAGAAGTTACCGGTACTAGCAGGCGAGAGGTCACAGCCACAGAATAGAGCACAGTTACTGTGACCGTGCATGCTCCACACAAACTACGGGCGGCAAAGAAAAAAGTCCGCAATAAGCTTCTTACAACAGAATTTATACCAGAAAAATATCTTCACAATATCCCACACAATTCGTTGGAGGGAAAAGTTTTAATAGACCGCAATTATTATATTCTTTCTTTTATTGGAGCTCGCTCAACTTCTGTTCCTACTCTGACTACACAAATAAGGGGAATTCACAATTTTCCTACTTCCAGCCGCGATAATGCGTGAAAGCTTTTTAATAACTCTTAAACATGTTGTTTGATTTGGAGGCGATGTTACTGGCATAATCTTGATTTCATATCGTTATAAATAATTACGATCGCTAGTTATAGAACTCTTATTGAGTTAAGTCATAAAACATTAAAGAACAGTCCTACGCATTTTTTTATCATATAACTTATGAATATGAATACAAAATTAATAAAAAATATAATATTCTTAGCATAGCTTTTCGGGGCTTTTAAGCCTATCGGCATTTTTAGTTGTAACTTAAATCTTTCTTAACAACGATAAAACTGTAAATTAAAGATTTTGCGTATTTATATATTTAGTAAGTATTGAAATATGAAAATAGATCGGCTTCGGGATTGTATTCTCGAGACAGAGATTTGAGCTCCTTAATCCTCGCGTGATCATCAGCCTGGTAAATGCTTTCTCAATATTCATGGCAATAAAGCTTAGCGAGTATATAGATAACATCGTTATATATACCCATGCGAATTGTAAGCCGACAAATTACAATTTTGGCTACAATCAAAATACAGGGCAAGGTCCATCATATAAAATAGACTGTAAATATTTTTACTAAGTAAGATTGTCATTTAATGATTATTATTTGTTATTTAGCACGATTCGACATGTACATTTATTATAATATTTTTTTCATTTTTATTGAGTATTCTGTGAATATTTTGGGGGTGACCAATAAATTTAGTTATTTTATTGTAATTTTTAAATTATTTTATTGTAACATGAATAAATAAAGTCTATTCTAATTTATTTTTATAATAATTTAAATCGAAACTTTGCACGTTTGTTAGTACCATTTCTTTCGTTAAAGATTAATGACTTTTCCGAGTGCAAAACATAAATTGTAACATTGACGTACGATTGGCTAGATCTGCTTCTAGAGAGTAGTGAGTTGGTCTGTGCATCACCCAGTGTATGTACACGGGTGCTCCGCCGGGGTGAGGGGAGCGGCTCCCGGGACTTCTCCGATGTGGAGTGAGATATTTGTTTCATCAGTAGAGTGCTTGTCCGCTTCAACTTTTAATGGTCTTGTCAATTACAGTGACTACGAGACTATGGGAGAGCTTCTGATACTTCCCTTTTTGTTTATATAACATACATAGATCTATGTTTGGCCACCACTCGCCATTTAAAGCGAAGTTGTGGCCGAAGATGTAGTAGCATAGTGATCTAAAAAATTGTTGTTTAGGTACATATGAATATGCTTGTTATAGTTTTCAAGAAAAACAATAGCTGGCAATCTATTTCAATACTGTTTACATCTACACAGTTTTTCATATTCAACCACTTTTTTTATATTGTTCTCCCATTACAACAATACAGGACTTTGGGCACAAATAACATAGGTAGACGTTAAAAACAAATCACAGTACATGAATTAATTAAAAAACGTAAAAGACAGCGCGTTTATTATAATTACGCTCAAATATTGAATATAAATACTACTAAAATAGTTTTTTTTTTCTCTAAATATGTAGTTTTGCGCTTGATCACGATTCACCTGATGGTAAGAGATATTAAGGTCTACGATGCAGCGCGCTTATCTTTAAGGAATCGGTTCACTCTCGCCTTGATAATCGCTAGATTATACTCACCGGGGAACAGGAAATTCTTCAGCAAGGAATTCCAGAGTATGGCGGAACAAGTACTTCTATTTTATTAAACTAAAAAACCGAACACTTTTGAGCCACAATCCGGCGGATGAAAGCGGATCTATCAGTTTGCATCGTATTACTCGTTGCAAATTGCATGGAGAGGCAAATATTTGAGAAGCAAAGCGAAGCAGATCCCGGCGAGGCTTCGGATTACAAAAATAACTAGATGAAGCCGCGATACGGATTGCTGAGCAGCTTCTTTCAGAGGGTTCCGGAGACGAGCTCAGTGGATCTCTCGAACGCAAGTAGGAGGGTACCATAAAACTATAATCTAGCGGTTTTTAAGGCACAGATGAACCGGTCTAAGCCGGTTTTGGATAAGCGTGTTCTATCTTTATTCACAATGTTGCTTACCAACAGATGAATTGTGATCAAGCGCAAATCCACCATACTATAAAAAACCTCTAATTAAAACGTCGGGTGTATAAATTTGACGTGTCTCTGTGTGTGTATCTACTGTGGCATCGTAGCTTCCTAATGGATGAGTCAATTAGTGGATTAGTCTAGAGTGTTCTTAGCTGTGTTTAGTAAAATTGAAATTTGGCTGCCGGTACCAAATGCTGCATACTTTTCTCACGACTCTTCCAACGCGGTAATATAATGAAAGGACTTGACCAAGGTTTAGTAAGTGAGAGACTCTCATCTATGGTTTGTTTGAAACAAAATGTGCGGACGTTTGGAACAATTTTGTTCAAGTTGTAGTGTCATTTAACACAACAAACAATTAAATTGTTCCAAAACATGGATCATGCCATTATAATTTCATTATAATAACAAATGTAATAAACAATAATTAAAAAAAACATATCTGTAGTATTATGTAATCTGTGGACTTGACTAGTATAGAAATCTTACCAACTTAAAAAAATTTAAAACTTACACTACGGTAAATTACAAATTCAAGATGGCCACCACCTAAAAATGTAGCGCCGGAGTTTTTTTTTTATTTATTTAAATGTGTATAGTGTTTTACCAATCCCCGCAGTGTTAGTGTAGAGAACCCGCGTGAGTGGTCGGGACGCGAGTCGCCGGTTCCCGCGGATTGAGCCGGTTTACGCTGATCCCTTCCATATGTACGCGGCGAACGGGAAACATATTGATTCAGCGCCTTGTCTTTACATTTCTATATCAATGTACTATCTTCGTACTCCACTTTTACATACATTTGCTTAGCAGGTCACAGGCCACAAGGGGAGCATGCCTAGTCTGGAATTACCTAATCTCAATGAGGCTGTCGGAACACACCAACACCGCCAACCCGCACGCTCCTTGTGAGAGAAGGTACCGAGTCCCAGCAGTGGGAACGTATAGTTCGGGGCCTTCTCTCACGAGGAGAGATATATTATAGGCCATAATCCACCACGCTGGCCACGGATATTGTGGTCCTCAAACGGTTTCCTCATGATGTTTTCCATCACAGTAAAGCGAATGCAAATCCACACATAACTAGAAAATCAAGTCAATTGTTGTAGGGCCGGGATCGAACTAGGCCGATTGATTGAAAAGCAGACGTATTTCCCACCGAGCCACACTCGCTTCGCCATTGAGTAGTATTAGATGTTCTATCACAGAGCTATAATTTCCAGCACATGAGTTGCAACGTGATTCGTGGAACAATGAATTACAAATGTAGTCGATATCGATCCCGAGGGATTTTCCACAAATATAACGTTGTATTGTGCCGAATGAAGAGTTTAGTTACTAGCTGTACCCTAGCGATGTTTCCGCATCCACTTTGTGATATACGAAACCAAAGAGTTCTTTATCCGGCATGCAGATCGAGTTTCCTCCGTTAAAAAAAAAATGTTTTCTTTGAAAACTTGGCGTAAAAAGAAAATAACTGGTCAAGAGAGAGTCGAGTTCACGCATGAAGGGTTCCGATAAAATGCGGGAAAAAAACATTTGTTTTAATTTAATAATTTATTTCGAAAACTAATATATGTACAATTAAATATTTTGTGAAAATTGAAGCGTCTAGTGTCTAATTATTGCGTTATATTGTTGTTAATATATTCACTTGACGACTTTTTTAATACGGAGTACATGTTATTTTTAAAGTAGTTTATATGTAACTGACCTATACTTCGTAGTATTGTACTTTGAAAATATTTGACGTATAGGTCCTATTATTATTAAATTATCAAAAATGGTTTATATCTTGTTTAATAATTAGCTAAAAACACGTTTATTGTAACCCCTTTATATATATTTTATTTTATTATTTATCGTAGCGGTGAGAGAAATACACAATTTGTTAAAAATTCGGCTTCTTAGCTAACACTTAGGTTTAGAGGCTAAGTGAAAGAGTCCCGTTTTTACCTTTAAAGTACGGGACCCCAAAAAGAGGAGTAGGCGGCACTAATTGAGCAGTAAAAGGGTTCAGAGTTCGCTTCCATCGCTTGATTTAAGCTGCAGTCTCTTTGTGAGCTCAGCGCGGAGCGGGCTGGATGATGTTTGGACAGAATTTGCATTTTTCCACGTGGAAGTATCGCGCCAGGGCACAGCTCCGTAATTGGATGAAAGGATGCGTCGGGAAGTTGCTCCGCTTTTTTTTGAGGAGATTAATTCTGGGTCCGGGTTTGTTTTGCCCGAAGTTAGTTGTTGTTGTGTGCAGCCGGAAACCCTCACACTCGGCTGCATGCGATAATTACAGTTACATTCGTGAAGCCAGCGCGAATATTGGTTACAAGCGATAGGCAATTGATCAGTCATGCACAAACTTATCTACCTATTGCCCTGTTTTTTTCATGTTAGTTATTTAGGCTTGCGCTTGACTATAACTCAATTGATGTTAAGCTATATTGTGGTCTACGATGGATCGCGATTGCCTAGAAGACACTGTTCTTGTCTTGAAAAAAGGAAGGTCGTGGTTCAGTGGATTCCGGAAGTGTGTTCATCCGCAGTAGGTATACATACATGTGTAAGCGATACGCTTAGTGTAAATTTTAGTTTGGTTCTCTGTATAAGCAACGAACAAAAGCGTGGGCTGTAAAGCAAGGGTTGCGAAGATAGCCGAGCCGCGCGAGGTGGGTCAGGGCTCTCGCTTCGCTCGCCCGACTGCCCCGGCTTTGTGCCCGCAACAAAAGCCCACCATATATAGAGTTTCTTATAAAGTATCGGCTTGGCGTGACTCTCCGCCGCTGTAAGGTCCCTCTACCGGCGCCAGTTTTAACATAACTTTGTATGAAAATGGCATTACCTCAGCCGGGGGGCATTTTTTTACTAAAAGCATCTCATTACTGATAGAGATGCGCTCGGTTTAGTTGACTTTGTGGAAAATAGAGATGTATGTTTCTTGTCTATACCAATATATACAGAGGAAAAGTTTGAGTTTTTTGTTTGTTTGACGCGAATAAGTTCCTAAACTACTGAACCGATGTGAAAAATTCTTTCACCGTTGGGAAGCTAGCTTATCCCTGAGTAACATAGGTTATATTTTGTATCTGTTTGCAACTTTTATTATTTTATAGCCTGTGCGAACCCGGGACGATCTGCTAGTATTAAATAAACTACGTTGGTAGTACTCAGGACATTATATATATGACGAATTTTCTAAATTTGATGAAAGTCAACTTATATTTAAAGCTAGCCTAAAAAAATCTTTTGTAATCACTAACACTGTGTATCCAAGCAGCCGTGCATTTAATCTGACTACATACAAAAAGTGCGATTCTACCTAATATTAAACTAATGTGTAGTCTCAAGAGACTATATACACATGAAAATGATAAGACTAAACGTACCCAAAAGATAAACCAGACGAAAAAATTTATATAATACTTCGTTGTTTTATGTATTAGATAATAAGGCTTATTTTTAAGGGTTTAGTCGCAGTTTTCCGAATATGATCAAAGTCAAGATCACTTTCGTAAAACTGCGACTAAACAAAGCTTTAAGGCACTAAGAATAATAGTATAATGTCATAAGATCATCATGAATGATGTGAACATGTATGTTTGTGTCGCAGCGTACCGCAAGTGCCAGGCGGACGACTTCCAGTGCGGGGTGGAGGGCGCGGGCCCGGGGAAGGCCTCCTCGCAGGGGCCCTGCATCCCCGCCGCCAAGAAATGTGACGGGTAACTACCATTACATATCGCATGCGACACTAACCTACGCGTGAACACTAACCATATCGAGAAAGAAATAATTAAAGATTTATTCTGAAGGGTTCTGAACAAAACCAAGGTCTTAACAAAATCCGTCCGAGAAAAAAATCCACATCTTACTTTACTCGTTCAATTTTGTCTCCTTTTTTTTGTCCGATCTATCCAGCGTACTAGAATAAACGAAAGAGTAACTCCATACAATTGCCGCTTAGAATTTGAATCCATCTACGTACACAATTATACTGCTATTCCAACAAAACACACACACACAAAGCTCGCACGCGATTGGTTCGGATTTTATTCACCTACTAAACGTTTTATCTGTCCCCTTCAGCAGTTATAAAGGTTTAAAAATATATAGAGGTGTTAAGAATTATACCGCCGTAAATAAAGGAGATAAACCACGACGAGTCATTGGCACACCACGAGTATAACGATACCACCTTGGTATCCCCACGCTTGTCGAATGGTGCAATGTATCTGGTGTGTTTCCATGTGTATGTAACAGTATAGACGCTAGCTATGTGAATGTGTGGCAGGTACCTGGACTGCCGCACCGGCAAGGACGAGCAGGATTGTCCGGGGCAGGCGCTGGCGTGCCGCCTCGACCAGTTCCGCTGCGCCGCCGGGAACAAGTGCGTGGACGCCGCCATGAAGTGCGACCACAAGGACGACTGCGGAGACAACTCGGACGAGGCGCATTGTAGTACGTATATACTAGCTCTTGTACACGGTGGCTGTTGGGACACTTTTATATACATCTAAGTGAAGCATAAAATGATGGCAGAGACTTTTTAGTGCTTGCCTGGATAGCCATTACCTTCAAGTTAAAAATATGTGCCAAGCACCCAGTAGTGCTCTAGCAGCCTTCTTGAGAGCCAGAAATTCCACTCTAGTGGTTACGCGCTCTGTTGCGCAACTGCTAGTAAAAATGAAAAATATATAGGAGCTTAAAATACGAAACGAAATAATTACATACTCACTCACGTAACCCCGCGCACCGCTATGTGCGAAATTAAGCTCGGAAAGGTCAACATTCAAAACGCGTGCGCATATAAGTGAGCAACTTTGCGTACGGCTGAATAATACATATCTATAAACGCGTCTTCAGAAAAAACTTTGAACAAGATTTTTTATTTATTCAGCATTATTTCTATTGTTTTAATAACGCTTTATAATATCATCCCTATTTCACATACCTTCGAATATTGTGTTCAAACAGTAATACTCTATATTTTTTCTCTATTTGAATATTCGATAGCACGTGTCCACAAAACCAAAAACGTATAGTTTCTTTAAAAAATAAAGGTATTTAGTTAATCAGAATTATCTTCTTAACTCACACATGGAGACAGAACCCCATTGAACAATTATAAGATTCGGAGAAAACCTTATAATTATTGAGTGGAACACGTATTGTAAGCGCTCGGTACCGAACGGAGAGGGTCAAGTTCCCTCGTATACCGTGTATACGGCGGACAAACATCATCATTTTGTAAATGAAATCCTCTCGAGTCAAGTGGGACAGATAATTTCTCATTTCCATCTCCGAATTCCTGCAAATCGCGTTTCAATACGGTTCCCTATTGTCCGGGAAGGATTGGAATAATTCTTTCTCTCCGCGGAAAGGATGCCCCTATTGAATTAAAAGGTCACTTTATAAAAAGCTCCTTTATGCCCCGCTTAGCCATCGGATCCTTTTGATTCGCCCTAAATTGGAGAGTGATATTGCCATGTAAGATGATATTATTTTCCTATTAGCATTGTCCGCCGGATATCACAATGGATCACCAATTTTATGGACCATTAGTTTCTTCTCAATGGAGGGTGAAGGTTCACTCGGGGTCCTTTAGGGAAAATACGTATTTTTGGGAGCAGAAAATGTTCTATAAATAGTTTTTGTCGCCAGTTTACCTTGATAATACTTCCTTGATATTGCTCTATTTGCCATTGACCAGGCCGGCCGGGGTATGCCTGACATTTATATTCATACACAGAGGGAGAACTCTTGCTTAGTTAAGGATAACTTTCTTCACAAAGAATCTTAATCAACGGCACCGTAAGGCACGCTGGAAAGAACTAGCGGTGACTGTGTGAAGTCCGTGTGTTGGAGATGAAGCCTTTACCTAGCATTGAAGAGAAAAAGACCGAAAATGCAGATAATAATGTCCAATCATGGCAAAAATAATGATGAAATAAAATGATTACTTCTAATGATAATGCTCGCAGTTTAGACACACTGATTTTAATTTGTCCCTAGAGCCCCTTAAATAACGACTTTGCTAAGTACATAATATAATATGTTTATATTTCCCACAACCCCTACCTGAGTTTCAGCAGTAAGTACGACATGTGTATCACAAGCTGCGTGTTGTCCGCAGGTTTCCCCCCGTGCCACATCGGCCAGTTCCGGTGCAGCAACGCGCTGTGCATCCCGGCGACGTACCACTGCGACGGGTACAAGGACTGCGCGGACGGCTCCGACGAGGCCAACTGCACCTCCATCTCCTGCCCCGACAACAAGTACCTCTGCCCCAAGGTAACACTTGCCAGGCCCCTTAAACCCACCCAATTCTTTCAATTCCAAGTGTATTGTTTTTATATAGTCTTAAAATATGAATATCAAAACTTGAGGTGCGACTGTAAATGGATGAGATCTAGAACAAGACTAGTTTTTAGTAGTCTAAATTAAAACAAATGATTGTCTGCTTCCAGGGAGGAGCGAACGGCGAGCACAAGTGCATAATGCGGTCCCAGCTGTGCGACGGGAAGAGGGACTGCGAGGATAATGCTGATGAGGAGAACGCTTGCTGTGAGACTACATTTTGTATTATTGAAGCCAGGCTTAGAGCTCGTGTGGCTCGTCGGCAGATGTTGCCCTGTAATCCGAACAAACCCCGGATCTAATCTAGTCCTACGATAATGACATTTATTTCAAGTTATGTGTGGCTCATTCGGCAGTAAAAGTTTTAATGGGAAACCAACTTGCTCCGATGACAACAAAAGCTAAAGACGTGTGTCATCCCATATCATCAATCCACATGTGGCCTAAATCTCAGTCCTTGTAAGAAAACTCGATATCCATTTCAAATCCAAGATGGCTGCCACTGAAAATGTTGTGTCGGGAGTATTATATAATGTTTCTGATGAATACCTGTGTATACGAGGGTGAATCAAAAAGTTCTTAGAAGTGCATATATATGAAATCTTTTTGGATCAAGTTTGATATTCAAATTAAAGAGTGTATATCACACTATATTTATGCAGACTGTCACTTGTTTTTTGTCAGTTCGTTCGCATGTAATAAATTTTTTTGTGCAACGAGTTGCTAAAAAGTTAAAATTATGGATAAAAGTGAGTTACATGCGGTGATAAAATATCTCAGTTTGAAAAAAATGTCTACGAAGGAAATTTTTTTGGACATTCAACAGACATTAGGGGGTGATGCTGTACCCTATTCTACGGTTGCGTACTGGGTGGCTGAATTTAAAAGAGGTAGATCAAGCTGTAAAGATGACCCGCGTTCTGGGCGGCCTTCAACCTCCGTTACAGAAGAAAATGTCAAAAAGGTTGAGAATCTGGTTTTGGAAGACAGAAGAATGACTATAAAACATATAGCTGAGATCCTAAAGATATCTTTTGGTAGCGTTCAATCCATTTTAATTGATTCACTGGGGTTCAAAAAAGTGTCTGCAAGATGGGTGCCACGAATGTTAACCGACGAAAACAAAAAGCGACATTTGGAAATTTCCAAGCGTAATCTCGAAATGTTCCAGCGTGATTCGGATAATTTTTGCCGTCGTCTTGTCACCATGGATGAAACGTGGGTCCAATCCATTTTAATCCTGAAACTTAAAGACAAAGCATGTCTTGGAAACGACCATCCTCTCCATCCATTAAGAAATTTCGAGTTGCTCCTACCGCTGGCAAAGTTATGGCCTCTGTGTTCTGGGATAGTGAAGGAATCCTTTTTATTGATTACATGCCAAAAGGCCAGACGATTACTGGACCCTATTATGCAAATTTAATCCCGAAAGTGCGTGAAGCGATTAAAGAAAAACGTCGTGGAAAACTGTCGTTGGGCGTGTTGTTCCTTCAAGATAACGCTCCTGCTCATCGATCGGAAGTTGCGCTCAACGCAATCCGCTGTGCTGGCTTCAATCTCCTTGACCACCCACCATATTCTCCGGATTTAGCCCCAAGTGATTTTCACTTATTTCCAAAATTAAAAGAGGAAATTCGTGGAACAAAATTTCACGATAATGACGCGGTTATAGCTGCCGTAGAGGACTTTTTCGAGAGTCAAGAAAATATTTTTTTTTCACAAGGAATAAGGAAGTTAGAAACGCGTTATTCTAAATGCATTGCATTGCAGGGAGATTATGTAGAAAAATAAAATATTATTATTTAAATCTTTGCATTTTTTAATATTGATTCCAAGAATTTTTTGATTCACCCTCGTATATTACAGCGACGGCGTCGTGCCCCGCGCTGGACTGCGTGTACAAGTGCGTGGCGTCCCCTAGCGGCGGCGCGTGCGCGTGCGCAGCCGGGCTGGCGCTGGCCGCCGACAACCGCACGTGCGAGGACCGCGACGAGTGCAAGGAGTGGGGCTACTGCCACCAGCTCTGCGTCAACACGCCTGGCTGTATGTAGCTTCTTAAGGTTCCCTACCTAAAATGAAAAAAAAACCCTATTACTAAGCCTCCGATATCTGTCTGTCTGTTTCCAGGCTGTATCTCAGAGACCGTAATAGGCTACCTAGAAAGCTGAAACTTTTACAAGATATGTAAATTTTGTGCCGCTTTAACTAACAACAAATACTGAAATTATTTTCGTTATTTTTTGCTATATATATCAATAACGGTAGCTGCTAAACACTTCAAATTTCCACAAAATATATAAATGTAAATTAATAACTATTAAATTTAGTTATTAGGATGGCAACACTGGCCTTAGCAATAACACTGTCTTCGCGTTAAATTATTTTAAAATTAAAAATTATCGCTATAAATAATACAAATTAGTGTTAAATTAGGAGATTTAGTGCTAACCCCCCTCAACATATAAAAATAGTGGAAGACAAACATTTTTGTGGTGAAAAGTGACAAAACATACAATAGACATATTTAGTACATTACCCCAAATATTTCATGAAATATACCAAAATTAGTGCTTATATAAATATCATTTCTGTGCGTTTACTAAACTGAAAGTCATGAAAATAAAATGTCCCAGAATAAAAAAGATGCTATTCCTTATGGTTTACGTGGGAATATAGGTAAAGTTCTACCAGCAAATAGACTAGCTAAAGTGCAGAAACAGGGATGTTATACAAAAATAGTAATGTACAGCAAGTTGCCAGAGAAAATAACAAATCTTAATAGTAGTATGTTTAAACAGAAAATAAAGAGTTTTTGTGAAAGTAATTCCTTTTATAATTTAAGCGAATATATGAATATGGAGCTTGCAGAATCGTTATTCATGTGTAAACATTAGTATTTTAAATTTAATAGACATGAAAAAAAAGTGCTAATGTGTGTAGTATTTAATGGGGTAGAATATTTATTAATGAAATTTGTAAGTTTATTTAATATAATCTAACTAATGTTTTTAAGTATTAAGTCTTGCCTTTAACATATTTTATTTAGGGCTAATAAAGTTCTGTATCTGTATTTCTATAAAATTTGAATAAAATAAATATTTGAGGGCCTCCCATACAAGAAACGTAATTTTTAAGTAGTTTTTTACTCGATCTTTATATTTGGGAGATCCTCTATACATCCACAGATTATTGAATTACAGTGTAAACAGTGTTTTGTATTATCTTATGTATCCTATTCATATCTAGATATGTGGTGGAATCATCTTGATTAAACAACAAAAATGTTTCTATCAACTTAGCAGCATCTAGTGCTTGTTGAATTGTTGGTGGTGATTCGGCTTCGTCCACTTGATCATCTTCTTCATAATCATTATTGGGGTTTTCCTTACTTTTTGAAACTAAATCAACAATTTGTTCATCTGTAAGTGAATCGGTTGTGGCTACATCCTCATCTATATTTTCGTACGATTGTAGATCTTTGTTAAAATTGTCTGGTATGTTGAACTGGCTTATCCATTCACTCAGCGGTAGATTGTCTTCACTATCAAATTGATCCATTTCTACTGTCTGGCTACTACATAACCCAGCATGACGAAAAGAATGTTGGATAGTGGCTGCAGTTACCTCTTTCCAGGCTTTTGATATAAAGTTCACTGCTTGTAGCATGTTAATCGAGACCTTGCCGTCAGTTTCGATCAGATCCATCAACATTTTCCGTCTGTAGTGACCCTTTAGACTTTTAATCACACTTTGATCCATTGGTTGCAAAATACTGGTTGTATTAGCAGGGAAAAATGCTAACTCTATGTTACGAAGATTAGATATCATTGGGTGAGCCGGGCAATTGTCTACTAGAAGCAAGATTTTCCGTGTTTTTAATTCAGCATCCCATTTTCTCACTTCCTCCTCAAAAAACTGCGATGTCATCCAAGCTGACTTGTTTGCTTTATACGTGACTGGCAACTGTTTTATGTTCTTGAAACACCGAGGGTTTTTTGATTTGCCTATAACTAAGAGCTTTCTTTTTTCTGTTCCATTCATATTGGCAGCTACTAGAACAGTAATACGCTCTTTGGACAGTTTTCCACCAATACACTTTTCCCCTTTGAATTTTAATGTTTTGTCGGGAGTTAACTTGAAAAAAAAGCCAGTTTCATCAGCATTAAAAATGTCCTTTGGTGAGTACTTCTTCTCGAATGTAGGCCACACTGTACTGATCCAATTGTCAGTCACATTCGTATCGACATCCCGCGCCTCTCCGTTCATTTTACCGTACGTAATTTGGTGACGGTGTTTAAATTTTCCGAGCCAACCTTCAGATGCTTTAAAGTCAATTATACCAAGTTGGTCGGCAAACTTTTCAGCCTTGGCTTTTACAATTGGCCCCGAAATTGGTACATTATTTTGGCGCTGCTTGTGAAACCACGACAGCATTGCCTGATCCAATTCTTCGAATTTTGGCTTCCTTAATTTTTTAGACGAGTTTCCTTCCAACGCCGCCTGCAGAATTGTTTCTTTGTTTTTCCAAATGGTGGCAACAGTAGATTGACTTAGTTTAAAACGTCTTCCAACGTCACTTTTCTTTTCTCCTTTTTCAATCGCACGTATCACACAAACTTTTTCGTCAACACAAATCGCTTTTCTTTTACTGGCCATGTTAACAGTTTCAATGTTGGTTTACGACTGATAATACGACAGGTACCGTGTATGCTTGGTTGAAGACCATTACTTCCAAGAAAATAAAGCGTCATTTTGCACGTGTTCAAGGCAATTAAGAATAACAAAAGCAAGACCGACCGTTTACGACCTCAGATGTTTTGGAGCTTCAAAGTCTTTTGTTACCTGATAAGATAACATAAACAATAATACCGATAATAAATATGTATTTACTGTTAAAATATGAACACATTTCTTCGTAATAGAGAATGGCTGTATCGTTATAAAGAGTGTATCAATGTATGGGTTTTAACGCAAACCAACCAAGTTGTGTACACTTCTACTTTATAGGGAGTTTATCGTTATAAAGAATAACGTTATAAAGAGTTTACACTGTATGTATTAAACTAGCTGACCCGGCAAACGTTGTTTTGCCTTAAAAATATATAGTAGAAGATTCTCAGACCTACTGAATACGCATATGAAATTTGGTAAAAATCGGTCAAGACATTTCGGAGGAGTACGGTAATTAACATTGTGTCATGGAAATTTTATAATTTTTTATTGGACACATAAATAAAAAAGGCACAGTAAAAGACAATTAACTTAAAATTAGTGTACCACAATTGGCGGCCTTATCGCTTAAAGCGATCTCTTCCAGGCAACCTTTGGATGGAAAGGAATTTATAAACGACTAAAGAAGGACGTAGTGTACAATAAAGAATAACAAAAAATATACATGTAATATTAATAATCTTATCTTAATTTATATAAATCTCGTGTCACAATGTTTGTCCTCAATGGACTCCTAAACCACTTAACCGATTATAATAAAATTCGCACACCATGTGCAGTTCGATCCAACTTGAGAGATAGGATAGTTTAAATCTCAAATTATAGTCGCAATTTTAATTTATTACTAATATAATTTGTTATAATTAACTGTAAGTAACCTATCTATATAGTAATTGAATTATCAATTAGTAATTCGTAAAAATGAAGTATCTTTTTGTACGTGTAACTCCTAACCAAAAAGAAACCTGGCAATAACTAACCTTAGGCCTATATTACTTAAAGTAGGCGACCATACGTTTTTATCAAATCGCTAGTGCCTTGAAAATTCGCAAAACGGACACAACCGTCAACGACGTCTGCCCTCACGCGTCTGCCCGCGTTCGGGTCGCGCACTCAGCGATGAGCCACTTCTTCCCCACCGCACCAACCCTGCTCCCCCCACGCCCCGTTCGCCTGGCGCCGCTGCCGGTATTTATCACCGAAACAGTATTTATCGCCGAAATTGCTATGACTCTGCATTTAAAATCTGTGATATCTTCGAAAATATTTATTTAATTTACATGCTGTAAAAAGCCATATTGATCTTTATTAAATGCACAATGTATATACTTAATTGGATAAGGATTAATACTGTATTGCTTAAAATCGCTTCGTAAATAAGCCATTATTTCTCGTACAAAGTAAAGGATAAAAAATGGTTATTGTGGGTTATTCCTAAGAGATAAACATATACCATCACGGACTTTTTTGTAGACCTTTTTAAGTTGTACAATACTGTAGTAAATTGTTTTGATCTATCTTGTAGGATTCAGTCAGCGTTTGCAATGTAAGCGCAAGAAATGTGTTTTTTTTACGACCTCACATTAAAAACCTCAAAAATTGTAGCCTATGTGTTATTCTGATGTATAAGCTATAGCCTATGTGTTATTCTGGTGTATAAGCTATATTGTGGTAAAGTTTCATTCAAATCCATTCAGTAGTTTTTACGTGATAGAGTAACAAACATCCATACATCCATACTTACAAACTTTCGCCTTTATAATAGTAGTAGGATTATAAAATATTAAAGGGCTCCTTTACAACAATGTTACGGAACCCTTCACACGCAAGTCCAACTCGCACTTGACCATAATTACATCATAGTTAATTATCAACTGATTGTCTTTTTTCTTCCCGAATTTTATAATTTATTTGAATATGCGGTAGTTTGCATATATTTATTTTTTATAAAAGTGTTCAGTTTTTTTTATTGGTAGTCGGTTTTCCAAATTATAATTGTCCGTGTGTGTGTATCGGCAGCGTACTCGTGCGCGTGCGCCCCGGGCTACAGCCTGGTGGACGGGGCGCGCTGCGCCGCCAGCTCGGGCGCGGCGCCGGCGCTGCTGCTGGCGCACTCCACGGCGCTGGTGCGCATGGACCTGCACGCGCGCCTCACGCACCACCTCGCCAACGCCACCTCGGCCGCCGGCCTCGACTACCACTACCGCAGGAACCTGCTCTTCTGGTCCGATCTTAAAACCAGGAAGGTGAGGCAAAACTTTTTTAATGTCTTTTTCTTCATATAAACAAGTCTTTTCTTTGATATTACTAACTTTTCTTAGTATACTTAGAAGTTTTGCTAGAACAACTTCCAGAACCTGAATTTGCATATCGTCCGATTGGCGATTGACACAGATGTCTTATGTTTTAAAACATGTATGTTTTAAAATCAATAAACGAATATCTCGTAATATATTCCTCCCCCCGTCTCCAGATCCACTCGCAGCAGCTGAGCGTGCCGGCCGGGGTGACGAGTTACGGCGGCGGCGACATCACGGTGACCGGGTCGTGGGCGCCCGTGGCGCTGGCCGTGGACTGGGTGGGCGACAAGCTGTACGTCGCGGACGCCATCGGCCAGAAGATCGACGTGTTCGAGCTGGACGGGCGCTGGCACGCCGTCGTGCTCGGCTCCAACCTCACCAACCCCGCAGACATCGCGCTCGACCCCACGCTCGGCTTCATGTTCGTCGCCGACAGCAGCCAGATCATCCGCGCCAACATGGACGGCACCCACACCAAGTCCATAGTCTCCGAAGCTGCGTACAAAGCTTCCGGCATCGCGGTCGATATCATAGCTCGGCGAGTCTTCTGGTGCGATTCCTTATTGGATTACATAGAGACTGTAGATTACGATGGAAACCATCGATTTTTGGTGCTAAGAGGCCAGCAGGTGCCGAGCCCGTCCAGGTTAGCTCTGTTTGAAGACAGAGTGTACTGGTCGGATAGTACTAAGCAAGGGATCAGCTCCGTCAACAAGTATGAAGGCGCTTCCAGCATACAGGCGATCTTCAAACAGAAGGACATCCGCGAACCCAAAGCTATAACCGTGATACATTCTCTCAAACAGACCTCCGTCAATAATCCTTGCGGGAACAACAACGGTGGCTGCTCCCAGATGTGTATAGTCACTGCGCTTCAGAACGGTGGGCTCGGGTACAGGTGCGCTTGCAACATCGGATACAGGCTGGAGACCGACTTGAGAAACTGCGACCTGGTGTCAGAGTTCCTCATGTATTCTCAACAAAGGTTTATCAAAGGAAAAGTGCTACATCCAGTCATCGAAGGTTTCAGCGACGCCATACTACCCGTGGTGTCGCGGCGAGCTCGCTTCGTGGGACTCGACTTCGACGCGAGAGACGAACACATATACTACTCCGATGTGCTACAGGACGTCATATACAGAGTTCATAGAAACGGCACCACGAGGGAAATCGTGCTGGCTTCACAGAACGAGGGCGTCGAGGGCTTAGCCGTCGACTGGGCTTCCAAAAACCTATACTACATCGACTCCAGAAAGGGAACACTGAACGTTTTATCCACCAGAAACGTAGCTTACAAACGGACACTGCTTAAGGACCTGAAAAGACCTCGCGCCATCGTTGTGCATCCCAACAAAGGTTTTATATTCTTCTCGGAATGGGACCGTCCAGCCAACATCAGTCGAGCCAACACCGACGGCACTGGTCTATTAGTCTTCGAGAATGTTACTCTCGGATGGCCCAACGGTCTCTCCATAGATTTCGACGCGGACAGACTGTACTGGTGCGACGCGTTACTCGACCACGTGCAGCATTCCAAACTAGACGGAACCGACGTCAAGACTGTCAACTCGAGACTCATTCGACATCCCTTCTCCATCGTGATCCACAAGGAGTTCATGTACATCACAGACTGGCGGCTCGACGCCATCGTCAGGCTGCACAAGCTGACGGGCGAGCAGGAGGATATCATGGTGAGGGAGCCGCAGACGAACAGGCTTTACGGCGTCAAAGTATACAGCGAGGAGATACAGAAGATCGACCCCATGCAGCCCTGTTCGAGAAACAACGGCAACTGTCAGAAGCTCTGCTTCGCCATACCTAGAAATAACACTGAGTTGCTGACTGTGAAATGTGGGTGTCCTTACGGAGAGAAGCTAGCCCCGGACGGCACGAGCTGCATCGCGGACCCGAGCTCGGAGCCTCCAGTGCAAGCCTGCCCGCACTCCTGGGACTTCACCTGCAATAACCAGCGCTGTGTTCCCAAGAGCTGGGTGTGCGATGGAGACGATGACTGCTTGGATAATAGCGACGAGGAACAAAATTGCACTAGTGAGTATGCATTTTTATTTTAAGAAGAAGTAACTAACGTACACACACACACACACACACACACACACACACACACACAAACACACAAGTCGAAGAATGCCTAGTCTGGATTTACTTATTTTTAAGGTAACTACTGTTGGAACTCATTGTTAGACCCTTGGTGACAGTTTTGTTGCTCCCGCCAGAGACGACATGCGGCGCGTCAGAGTTCACGTGCGCGTCGGGCCGCTGCATCCCGGCCACCTTCAAGTGCGACTCCGAGAACGACTGCGGAGACTTCTCCGACGAGACCGGCTGCGTCAACGTCACCTGCAGCAGCTCCCAGTTCAAGTGCGACAACGGGCGCTGCGTGCCCAACACCTGGAAGTGCGACTCGGAGAACGACTGCGGGGACGGCTCGGACGAGGGCTCGCACTGCGCCGAGAAAACTTGCGCTTACTTCCAGGTCAGCTGCTCGCTGTGATCGCAGCCGTCATCAGAATTAACTACTAGTTCTCTTCATTTCGCCAATTACCTTTTTTGGAAACATAGTTTGTTTTTTCATATCTCAACAATTACTTGACTTTTTATTCATATTCAAAAAATCTTTTAAGAATATGTTGTTTAATCGATCTACTAAATATATGAAAAATAGACTTACAGTTTACCGCACACTCGCAACGTGTCTCGCTCACCCTGAAGGAGCCTCGGCATTAACATGTGTGTGTGCGCAGTTCACGTGTCCGCGCACGGGGCACTGCATCCCGGCGTCGTGGGTGTGCGACGGAGACGACGACTGCTTCGACAAGCAGGACGAGGCCGACTGCCCGCCCGTCTCCTGCCTCGCCACGCAGTTCAAGTGCGCCGACCTCAAGCAGTGCGTGCAGGTAACGTGATCCCCCTCCCCCGTGTGGAGGGCTCTCGCACTCCCATTCAATACTAAGATATTTTAGATAGGTTAGTATTCTAAAGCCAATTTCTGATGACCCTTGAAGACGGTATAATATGTATGCTTTGAACTTAAGGGCTTCTAATACAGTATTTCTTATCCTCTTGAATTGCTAAACTGTGATCTCAAGAGTTTTCAAGCCGACAGAGTGCTTCTGACTCGGTTTAATGACTATCAGCACTAATAATATAGCGTTTCATCCAAAACACGGTAGATAAATGTAAATTGTACGTACATTATAGATGTCTTATACCGTTGTTGCTAGACTTTGATGATCATGACAGAACCAGTTCATCGTCAGTTCAGATCCAGTTAGTCGAGCTGCGAGGAGTTAACTTATTGACTCAGGCGTTATTTTGCGAAAATCCATTGTAAATAGAACGACGAATCGAAAGTACTTGTGCACTTTCGATTTGTCGTTCGAAGAGTCAACAACTCCTGATGATGCCTTGTGGAAAGGCAAAACACGTGTTAAGAATTTCCGAATTGTGATAGGTAAAATAAATTTTAATTAATCTTAGTTAATTTTTCCTTTACTTGTCTTAATTTGGATTTCGGATCACAGCGGAAGTACACTAAATATTGAATTTTGTCTTCTATCTGCGAGGAGTTACTTGACATGAAAGACCCTCATTTCCTATTTCCGACCTCCAGGAGGCATACAAGTGCGACGGCATCCCGGACTGTAACGACGGCAGCGACGAGGCGGGGTGCCCGGCGCTGGCGCCGCACCAGTGCCAGCCCGGCAAGCAGTTCCAGTGCCGCTCCTCCGGGATCTGTATCCCTACCACCTGGTACTGCGACGGTGAGCGCTACCTTTATTGTCTCACTCCTTGGCCTACTTGCAAAAAGAGTATTGAGTTTTTAACTATTCTTTTCAAATGGCGTCAAGGTGTCATTATGCTGATTTGTTATTTTATGTATTCTTAACTAACTAATACGCAATTCTTTTATTATGACTAGTATAACTAACCTTCTTTTTGTATGAGCAAATTGGCGTCGCATGGCATTTTCCAGAATCTAAGTACGTTCATACTAGAATTTCTTGAATAAATGTTGTATGTGTGTGTGTGTGTGTGTGTGTGCAGGCACGCCGGACTGCGAGGACCTGTCGGACGAGCCGGCGACGTGCGGCGCCGTGCAGTGCGCCGCCAACCACTTCCGCTGCGACAACGGCCGCTGCGTGTTCAAGGCGTACGTGTGCGACGGGAACGACGACTGCGGAGACGGCTCCGACGAGGGCCTGCAGCACGCCTGCAAGCCGCCGCCTTTCCGCTGCCCCGAGGGCCAGTGGGCCTGCCCCGGCGTCACGGGCCGCTGCGTCAACCTCACGCAGGTCTGCGACACCAAGTTCGACTGCCCCAACGGCGCTGACGAAGGTACATATTGCAGGATACCTTACTACTCGCTCACAATTCTAGATATTGATCAAAATGTATGTTCCTCGCTTTCTTTACAGCAAGAAGATTCTTACGATTGGTACCTCGTCTGTGTGTGTGTGTTTTATAAATATTTTACCCCAGATTAAAATTAACTTGTAATGAAAGTGGAGATTTAAGTTGTTCAACCCCGAGTATTCTTTATTTATGAAGAAGTCGGTAAGTGTGTTAAATATTAGGACTAATATAGATATTGTATTGTAATAATTGCAGGTAGTAGCTGTGACTTTGCGGAATGCGAGCACCAGGGCGGGCTGTGCTCCAACGGGTGCAAGCAGACCCCGGGCGGGCCGCTCTGCCTGTGCCCGCCGGGAGAGGAGCTGGACTCCGACAACACCTCGTGCAAGGACATCGACGAGTGCAACCCGCCCGGCCTGTGCTCCCAGACCTGCACCAACATCAAGGGCTCTTACGTGTGCAGCTGTGTCCCCGGCTACCTCCTCACCATCAACAACCACACTTGCAAGGCCAACAACCACTCCAGCGCCTTTCTCATCATCTCCAACCGACACTCCATCCTGGTCGCAGACCTCAACGAGCAAGGCCTCGAACGAGTCCCCATTAACGTCGAAAACGTCGTCGCCACAGCTTCCAACATGCACACCGGAACTATCTTCTGGTCGGATATGAAACTCAAGAAGATTTCCCGATTAGATCGCGGCAGCGAACCGCAAGTTATAATCTCGACCGGCTTAGATCTCGTGGAGGGGTTGGCGTACGATTGGGTCGGAGGCAACATCTACTGGCTCGACAGCAAGCTGAATACCATAGAAGTGGCCAAGGAAGACGGTAGCGCAAGGACTACGCTGCTAAGCGGAAACATAACGCAGCCTAGAGGAATGTGCCTCGACCCAGCTCCCAATGCGAGATGGCTATTTTGGACTGACTGGGGAGAGAACCCTCGCATCGAACGCGTCGGCATGGACGGCACGCAGCGGCAGGCCATCATCACAACCAAGATCTACTGGCCCAACGGACTCACCCTCGACACTGCAACGCAAAGAGTCTATTTCGCGGACTCTAAACTGGATTTCATCGACTTCTGCTACTACAACGGAACGGGGCGACAGCAGGTCCTGGCCGGCAGCCATTACTTGTTGCATCCGCATTCCCTGACGCTGTTCGAGGACACGCTGTACTGGACAGACAGGCAGCTGAACCGAGTCCTGTCGGCGCACAAGTTTAAAGGCAGCAACCAGACGGTGGTGTCGCACCTCATCTCGCAGCCGCTCTCCATCCACGTGCACCACCCCTCCCTGCAGCCCGCGCACCCCTCCCCCTGCAAGCCCGCCACCTGCCAGCACCTGTGCCTGCTCAGCCCCAACCAGACCGCGAACTACACCTGCATGTGCAAGCCTGGCTTCAAGCTGCTACCCGAAGGGAAATGCATCGAAGGTGCGTGGAAAGTCACTTGACTATTTAGTATTTATATATACTATCAATATATTGTTTTTATGCCTAAAATATATTAAAAATTATATTGATTTAAATAATAATAATCTCCATATTTAGATTATTATTTATAATAATAATCTATTTAATAAAAATTATATTGATACTAGCTGACCCGGCAAACGTTGTTTTGCCTTAAAAATATATAGTAGAAGATTCTTAGACCTACTGAATACGCATATGAAATTTGGTAAAAATCGGTCAAGCCGTTTCGGAGGAGTTACGGTAACTAACATTGTGTCATGGAAATTTTATAATTCTTTATTGGACACATAAAAAAGGCACAGTAAAAGACAATTAACTTAAAATTAGTGTACCACAATTGGCGGCCTTATCGCTTAAAGCGATCTCATCCAGGCAACCTTTGGATGGAAAGGAATTTATAAACGACTAAAGAAGGACGTAGTGTACAATAAAGAATAATAAAAAAACATACATATAATATTAATAATCTTATCTTAATTTATATAAATCTCGTGTCACAATGTTTGTCCTAAATGGACTCCTAAACCACTTAACCGATTATAATAAAATTCGCACACCATGTGCAGTTCGATCCAACTTGAGAGATAGGATAGTATAAATCTCAAATTATAGTCGCAATTTTAATTTACTGCTAATTATTGTTTGTTATTATTTGACAGTCACAATTATCTGTTAACTCCAAATGATTCTAGCTGATGTCGATACCTTTCGACTGGGTTGAGTAAGTAATCAATAGATGGCACTGCTATGGTAAATCTACGAACGTGTCATATAAGCTACACTATCTATTTTTCATACCCTTAAGTGTGGCAAAACCTAGTTTGCCGGGTCAGCTAGTATTATATATTAGACAACAGTTTAGCTCTGAGAAGAACTTTTGCGTATGTGTAGTTAAAAGAACAAAATCAAAAAAAAAAACCGAAAATTATTAGACTTTGCGCACGACCGCTGTGATGGGAGCCAACCTCGCGACTGAGCGGCGCGGGTACCTTACTCATAGATCTAAACACCCCTCCCCCGCACACGCCCTCATCGCAACGGGCCGTGCAGCAGAAATCGTAATATTTTAATTTCACCATAACTTCAAAACCAAACGTCCAATTTTAATCATTCAAAGACCAAATATTATCAACACAAACTGTTCTTATTGATGAAATAATTTATTTTGATAAGGATTAATAGTGTATTGCTTAAAATCGCTTCGTAAATAAGCCATTATTTCTCGTACAAAGTAAAGGATAAAAAATGGTTATTGTGGGTTATTCCTAAGAGATAAACATATACCATCACGGACTTTTTTGTAGACCTTTTTAAGTTGTACAATACTGTAGTAAATTGTTTTGATCTATCTTGTAGGATTCAGTCAGCGTTTGCAATGTAAGCGCAAAAGAGGGTTTTTTTTAGAACCTCACATTAAAAACCTCAAAAATTGTAGCCTATGTGTTATTCTGATGTATAAGCTATAGCCTATGTGTTATTCTGATGTATAAGCTATATTGTGGTAAAGTTTCATTCAAATCCATTCAATAGTTTTTACGTGAAAGAGTAACAAACATACATCCATACATACAAACTTTCGCCTTTATAATATTAGTAGGATAAATAGACAAGATTTAATGTGATCAACATGATTTTTAATTAGAAGAGAAAATTAAATATCTAGTGTACTTCCGCTGTGATCCGAAATCCAAATTTAGACAAGTAAAGGAAATATTAACTAAGATTAATTAACTAGGATTACTTAACTAAGATTAACGTTACCTATCTTTACCTTTATATATGATTTTTAATGTATTATTCGTAATAAAAGAAGTCTGAGCCATATCCAATTTCATTAAAATAATTATAAAAATAGGTTTCTATTACTGATATTAGATAAAATGATAAAAATGTGTTTTCTATTGCAGAGGAATCTCCATACTTAATGGTGCTAAAGGGGTCGCAGATCATCGACTTATCCACGGACGGTACCGGGCGAGCTAACCAACTACCTCCAGTCGTTGGTATCACTGGTATGTTTCCGACAACCCCACTTCCAGCAATACTTCGCAATATTCATTATTATGGTACTGATTTATTTATGAATTAAATTTTCAGGCGGAGTACAACTGGACTACGACCGTCAAGGTCACACTCTATACTGGCTGCAATCTATCACTGGGGATAGCGAAGACGACGAAAACTGTACAATCTATAGTATGCCTTACGGAGGAGGAAATAAGGTGGAATTCCTAGGAGCGGACACTGGAATCGTCGGCGCTCCATCAGCTATTGCTTTCGACTGGCTCGGAAGAAATCTTTACATGGCGAATAGAATAGCGAGCAATATCGAGCTGGTGAAGGTCGAGGGCAAGAATAAGTACAGGAGAATAGTGATGGCCAACGACGGGAGCAAGAACTCTGTCGCCAAGCCTAAAGGGATTTGTTTGGATCCTACTGAAGGGTGTGTATTGCATAGTTTTTTAAGCAAAAACTAGCCTAAAATAAATTCGTTTTGTATAAGTATTACAATAAATGTAACATTCTAAATATATTTTCTCTTTACAGAAAAATGTACTGGTCAGACGAAGGTGGTTTCGGAGTGCCTGCCAAGATCGGCAAAGCGAACATGGACGGAACTAACCCTGTCATCCTAGTGGACACTATCGAGAGGCCTGAGGCTGTCACCATCGACGTCGAGAGGAAGATCGTGTACTTTAGCACACAGTACCCAGCGTACGTCATCAGTGTGAACACCGACGGCAACGATAGAAAGACCATCTTGTCCGAGTCCAACGCTATCTCCTATCCTAAAGTCATCGCCGTGCTGGATCTCAGGCTATACGTGCTGGACCCTCGACACGAGAAGATACTGAAAGCGGACCTTCCCAACGGAGACAATATCATGAACATACTGGACAACGAGAGTGATCTGAAATCTCTAACTATATTCCAGAAGAGGAAGATGATTCACCACCCCTGTGCGCAGAACAATGGCGGCTGCGAACAGATCTGTATACCTAATGATGGTGGTAGCCGCGTGTGCGCCTGCTCCGTTGGATACAGAAAAGAAAATGAAGTCAACTGCGTGCCTTACAAGACCTTCGCGGTTGTGTCACAGTTAGACCTTATCAGAGGATACAGCATAGAGTCCAGCGCCGAGGCGATGGTGCCGGTCTCCGGGCAGGGCCATCACATCTTACATATCGACGTTCATTTCGAAGCTAATTATATCTATTGGGTAGAGTTCAATCGTGGTCCATGGAACGGCATCTTCAGGATCAGGCCCAACGGCACGGAGCTCATGCAAGTGGTCAGCGACGGTATCGGAAGCAACGGCATTAGAGGACTGGCAGTCGACTGGGTGGCGGGTAACTTGTACTTTACTAACGTGTTCCCACATGAAAATTACGTGGAAGTATGCTGGCTCGACGGATCGAATAGAAAAGTTCTTCTCAAAACTACAATGGATGCGCCGAGAGAACTTGCTGTGAACCCATTGAAACGGCTCTTATACTGGATCGACTACGGACAGTATCCTCGCATCGGAAAGGCTTATCTGGACGGCAGCAACTGGCAGACGCTCGTCAGCTCCGGCATCTCCAACCCGCGAGACCTGACTATAGACATGCTCACGCACGACGTCTACTGGGTCGACTCCAAACTCGACCAGATCCAGAAGATCTCGTACAACGGCGGAAATAGGCAGTTGATTCGTTCCAACTTACCGAATCCTATGGGTATTTCAGTCCACACGGGCAGCGTGTACTGGGTAGATAGAAATCTGCAAACTATTTACAAAGCCTCCAAATTGCCAGGAAACACATCGATGCCGGAGAAGGTTCGAACCAACTTGCCGAAGCTTCGTGATATAGTGATATTCGACATCAACAACCAGCCGACGGATGACAACAACCCGTGCCGGATGCTCGGTAACGGCGGCTGCGACCAGCTCTGCTTCAGCTTCCCTCCGGACGCCAACAAGGGAACCACGCACAAGTGTGACTGCGCCACCGGACGGGTGTCGCAGAACAACCCCAAGAAATGTGACGTCGTCGATGAATACCTCGTGTTCACGACCCGCACGGAGATCCGCGCCGTCAACCTCGACCCCAAGTCTACCGGAGTGCCCTTCAAACCTGTCGCTAATCTTACAAATGTGGTTGGAGTAGAGTTCGACTACGAAGACAACAAACTGTTCTTCACGCAGATCAGACCTTGGGCGAGGATCGGCTGGATGTCCGCTAACAACCCACAGTTTTCTAGTTTACAGAACATCATCAGCAAGGGTATCAACCCCGAAGGAATCTCGTACGACTGGACTCAGAAGAAAATATACTGGACCGACAGCTCGAACAACTCTATTTACGCGATGAACCTGGACGGAACAGAGCTTGTGATGATCGCCCGGGTAGAAAGGCCGAGAGCTATCGTCGTGGACCCTTGCAACGGCACCCTATACTATACCGACTGGGGCCGCTTTGGTACTTCGGGCAAGATCTACAGGACAACGATGGCCGGATCTCTGAAAAAAGCCATCATCGACAAAGATTTATCACAACCTAGCGGTTTGACTATTGATTTCGACGAGAACATGCTGTACTGGTCTGACGCAGTGCGTGAAAAAATTGAACGGTCCAACCTCGACGGGTCCAACAGAGAGGTTCTGATCTCGGCGACCATTTATCCGTTCGCCCTGACCGTATTCCGGAACTATATCTACTGGACCGACCTGCAGTTGCGTGGAGTGTACCGAGCCGAGAAGCACACCGGAGCCAACATGGTGGAGATGGTGAAGCGGCTGGAAGACTCACCTCGGGACATCCACGTATACTCACCGAGCCGGCAGCGCTGCACCGTCAATCCCTGTAAGATCAGCAACGGAGGCTGCGCGCAGTCCTGCCACCCGGCGCCCAACAACACCGTCGAGTGCAAGTGTGATGACTCTACCAAGCTGGTGAATGAGGGCCGCATGTGCGTCGCCAAGAACGTTACGTGCGACCCCAGCAAGTTCTTCTGCGCTAACGGCAAGTGCATCAGCCGCATGTGGTCCTGCGACGGCGACGATGACTGCGGAGACAACAGCGACGAGGACAAGAACTATTGTGCATACCATTCATGCTCGCCCAACGAGTTCCGCTGCAACAATGGCCGCTGCATCTTCAAGTCTTGGAAGTGCGACCACGAGAACGACTGCAAGGATAACTCAGACGAGGAAGGCTGCGTGTATCCACCCTGCGCCGACGGAGAGTTTACCTGCCTCAACTCACGCTGTATCCCCAAGGCGCAGGTTTGCAACGGCATCAACGACTGCAAAGATAACGTCACCAGCGACGAGACGCACGACCTCTGCCCTAGCAACAAGACCTGCCCCACCAACCATCTCAAGTGCGAGAAGACCAACATCTGCGTGGAGCCCTACTGGCTCTGCGACGGCGACAACGACTGCGGCGACAACTCCGACGAAGATCCTCTCCACTGCGCGGAACGAACATGTCCACAGAATAGCTTCCGGTGCCCCAACCATCGCTGCATCCCCGCCACCTGGTACTGCGACGGTGACGACGACTGTGGCGACGGAGCTGATGAGCCCCCGGAATACTGTCGCTCCGAAGGCAGGACCTGCTTCGGGGACCTGTTCACCTGCGACAATGGGAACTGCATACCCAGGATATACATCTGCGACGGCGATAACGATTGTCTTGATAACAGCGATGAGGACAACCGGCACCAGTGCAACGAGAGGAAGTGTGACGCCGAGACCGAGTACACGTGCCAGGAGAACAAGTTCTGGCAGCGGCCGCAGTGCATCCCGCGCAAGTGGCTGTGTGATGGCGACCCCGACTGTATCGACGGCGCTGACGAAAACTCCACAATCCACCACTGCCCCGCGCCCACTCCCTGCTCCGAGGAACAGTTCACCTGCAGTAACGGCCGCTGCATCAACGAGGGCTGGGTGTGCGACCACGACAATGACTGCGGGGACGGCTCCGACGAAGGCAAACACTGCAACTCGCAGTACAAGCAGTGCACGGACCAGGAATTCAAGTGCCAGAACTTCAAGTGTATCAGGAACCACTTCCGGTGCGACGGTGAGGATGACTGCGGCGACCACTCCGACGAAGTCGACTGCAAGAAGGAAAACAAGACGTGTCCAGTCGGACAGTTCAAGTGCAACAACGACCAGTGCATCGACAACAGGCTCGTGTGCAACAAGGTATCGGACTGCAGCGACGACTCCGACGAGCCGGCGCACTGCAACATAGACGAGTGTGCCAAGCTGGAGATCAACCAGTGCGGACACAAGTGTGTAGACACCCTGACTGGGTACTACTGCGACTGCAACCAGGGCTACAAGCTGTTGGCGGACGGCAAGGCATGCGCCGACATCGACGAGTGCACCGACACGCCCGGCGTGTGCTCGCAGGCCTGCCTCAACACGCCCGGCTCCTACTACTGCAAGTGCGACGACCAGTACTACGAGCGGGAGGCCGACGAGCACACCTGCAAGAGGAAAGACACCACGCACAAACCCTGGATCATATTTACCAACAAATATTACGTCCGGAACATGTCCACGGACGCCTCGATCTACAACCTGGTGCACCAGGATCTCATGAACGTCGTCGCCATAGAATTCGATATAAAGAACGAGCAAATGTACTTCGCCGACGTGTCGGCCAAGACGATCTACCGCTCCAACTACACGGATCCCAACCCGGTTAAAGAAGTGGTGGTGAGACACGACTCGCACGGCCTCGAGGGTATAGCTGTCGACTGGGTCGGGCGGAAACTGTATTGGCTCGACAGACATTCCAAAAACCTGGATGTAGCTGAATTGGACGGAACGAGGAGGAAGACTCTGAAGACTGGTATCGCCGACCCGCGAGCGATCGCTGTACATCCCGGAGAGGGTTACCTGTACTTCACATCCTGGCATCTTCAGGCTTACATCGGAAAAATGGGCATGGACGGCTCCAACTTCACCACTATCCTGAACTGGGAAGACGACATCGCCTGGCCTAACGCGCTCACCATCGATTACTTCTCGCATAGGATCTACTGGGCCGACGCTCACCTGGATTACATCGGCTCGGCAGACTTGGAAGGCAGACACAGACACGTGGTGCTCTCCGGGAACAAGGTCCCGCACGTGTTCGCGATCAGCGTGTTCGATGACGAGATATTCTGGACGGACTGGAACCTAAAGGCGATCAGCAAGGCCAACAAACATTCAGGGGACAACTACACCGTGCTGAGGAACACCACGCACCGACCTTACGACATCCACGTGGTTCACCAGCTGAGGCAGCTGCCTTACAACAACCCGTGTGGAGACAATAACGGAGGGTGCTCGCACCTGTGCCTGATCGCGCCGCCGCATGCCTCCAGCTACCTCAACATAGACGGGTACGTGGATGAGGGTACCACTACCTACAAGTGCGCGTGCCCCAACCAGTTCTACCTGGCGCGCGACATGAAGACCTGCGTAGCCAACTGCACGGATGGCCAGCACCGCTGCAATGGCCGCGACGAGAAGTGCATCCCTTGGTTCTGGAAATGCGACGGCGAGAAGGACTGCATGGACGGGTCGGACGAGCCCGACACGTGCCCCGTGCGCCACTGCCGCGCCGGCTCCTTCCAGTGCAAGAACACCAACTGCACGCCCGCCGCCACCATCTGCGACGGCATCGACGACTGCGGCGACGGCTCCGACGAGGCGCAGTGCGCGCACGAGTGCCCGCTGCTCGAGTTCAAGTGCAAGGTGAGCGGCCGCTGCATCCTGGACAGCTGGAAGTGCGACGGTGACACCGACTGCAAGGACAACAGCGACGAGGACCCCGCCATGTGCCACAACCGGCCCTGCAACCCCGACACCGAGTTCTCCTGCAAGAACGGCCGCTGCATCCCCAAGCTGTGGATGTGCGACTTCGACAACGACTGCGGGGACGACTCGGACGAGCCCGCCTACATGTGCCGCCAGAAGAACTGCACCACGGGCTGGCGCCGCTGCCCCGGCCAGTCTAACTACCGCTGCATACCCAAGTGGCTGTTCTGCGACGGCAAGGACGACTGCCGCGACGGCTCCGACGAGCTGCCCGAGAACTGCCCGTCGTGCAACTCCGAAACGGACTTCACTTGCGAGAACAAACGCTGCATACCTAAACAGTGGCTGTGCGACTTCTCCGACGACTGCGGGGACGGCAGCGACGAGACCGAGGCCGTCTGCCAACACAACTACAGAGAATGTTCCGAATCCGAATTCAAGTGCGGGAACGGAAAGTGTATCTCGTCCAGATGGCGCTGCGACCACGAGGACGACTGCGGAGACAATACCGACGAGAACGAGTGCGGCGGCTTCCAGTGCAAGAACGGCACCTTCCAGTGCAAGTCCGGGCACTGCATCGCCGCCTACTTCCGCTGCGACGGAGACCGCGACTGCCGAGACCTGTCCGACGAGATCGGCTGCCCGCCGCGGTACCCTAACGGACGATACTGCCCCGAGAGCAGGTGAGACTCGTATACATTACATCTTAGAAAGAGGGATTTGAGCTTCCAGTAAGGCTATTATCAGAATATGCATAGTTAACCTTCGTCCTGAATGTTGCCGATTCACGTGGATACGAGACCTACTGGTCAAATGCCAAGTGCTAATCGTATGTATAATGTGACCTGCAGGTTCCAGTGCGGCAACAACCTGTGCGTGTCGCAGTCGGACCTGTGCGACGGCACGGACGACTGCGGCGACGGCTCGGACGAGGCCGCCTCCATCTGCACCAACTTCAACTGCGACACGCTGCGCCGCTTCCACTGCGACAACCACCGCTGCGTGCCGCGGTGAGTTCCCTGCCTTCTGGTACATGCCAGCCAGGAAATACAGCTTGTAAGGCGTTTATATTGTCTATAGAAATTGGATGGGAGTGGATAAACAGTTTTTTTTTTATATACCCGACCTGACAAAAAATACTCCCATCAAGAAATTACCTAATTAGCGTTGTAATCATCCATTTCAATGAAAATGTGAAATATACGATATGAAATATACACACTAGGTACGACGTAAACGTGTCTTGTATCTGTGCACACTTGACACGCTCCACGTGACCCGGCAGGTACCAGGTGTGCGACGGCGTGGACAACTGCGGCGACGGCTCGGACGAGAACAACATGACGCTGTGCGCGGCGCGCGGCAAGCCGTGCGACCCGTACGCGCAGTTCCAGTGCGCCAACCGCCAGTGCGTGCAGCGCGCGCAGCTCTGCGACCTGGCCGACGACTGCGGGGACGCCTCCGACGAGCTCGGCTGCCACCACGCGCACTCCTGCTCGCATCTAGACAAAGGTAGGCTGGACTTCCTCAGCCCCGGATCACAGCTCCAGTCTTTCTATATTTTTGTTTTACCTTACCTAGTTTATACATATTCTTAAACATTATGTATGCTCGCAGGAATTTAATTTATTTTAATAGAACTAACAACAGTAATAAGCGTGAAACCAGGCGAAGAGATCATTTTATAATTCCGTCATCAAGGCTCGTTAAAACCGGAAAATCTTTTCATATAAATTGTATTAAATTTTATAACTTGGTACCTGAATGGTTGAAAGATTTGAGTAATGATAAGTTTAAAAAATATCTTAAAGATTATCTATTAACAAATAAGGCATATTATTCAATAAACGAGTTTTTGGAGGATAAAAGCTTCCCTAATGTCACTCAAATTACTTTATGTAAATAATTATTTTTATAATTTTATTTTATTATATGTTATAATTTTATATTATTAAATGACTTATTTTAATATTGACATTTAAATATTGTAAATTGAGATTGTAATATTATAGATTGACATTGTATTATTGTAAATTGACATTTTAATATTGTATAGTGACATTCACAAGTGTACTTTTGTACCTACATTGAATAAAATAAACTGAACTGAACTTCTATATTTTGTAGACGAGGGGGAAATCTACCTGGAAATATAGAATAAGCTACAATAGTGTGAAGCCAGGTAATGTGGGGTTTGTACCTACTAAAACCCTCCCGGTGATCTGCCTCTGTACTTAACGGAGGACTCCGGGCTCTTCCAGGAAATAACCCTGTAGACCTCACACTGCGCTCTATCCCTTCCCTTTATTGCCGACGGTGACGGTCACACGCCGCTGTCGTCTACTCCGGACTCGATGTATGGTGTCGGAGCCCCATCTCCGAACACCTTTGAGTCTGATCTTTTAGTAGCTTCTTACGATAAGCAGGGGCAGTTACTCGTCCTTTATCTTTTACCCAGGCCGCAGGATTGGACAGCTAAATCCTAGAAGACTGGGTATTGTTCTGTTATACTAGGCTTTGTATGAAATCTTTCCTTTAGTAATATGAAAGTTGTATCCCGGTGTTAACGCGCGGAGTCTGTGTTGCAGGCGGCTGCGAGCACTTCTGCACGAACCTGACGTCGTCTGGCGGCGGGTACATCTGCACGTGCTTCCAGGGCTGGATCATCTCGCCCGCCGACAAGAAGAAGTGCGCCGACGTGGACGAGTGCGCCGCCGGCACGCACCACTGCTCGCAGCTCTGCACCAACCTCAACGGCAGCTACGCCTGCTCCTGCCGGGAGGGGTTCAAGTTAGTTGTGATTCCTTTACATACGTCGGTCCTCGCTGAGAGAGCGCCGCCACACACGGCGTGTAAGGCACATAAGGAGTAGTGGTCAATAGAAAATTAAAAAACAAATACTTTACAACCATACGAGTCAGATACATTTGGCCCGAAAGTACAAGTCTATAATAGCTGTTATGAATACAGACTCTCAAGGAGACTGCCGGAACCGGAACACACCGCTAGTGTTTGGCGATGGATTTTCAGGCGAGCACTAATAAAATCCCTAACACCATGCTATGGTTTCCTATCAAGGCATCGACCCATGTCCAGTTAGACTCTAAGCGACCACACACTCTACTGAGCTTTCATCACCTATAAATAGTTTAATATAAATTTAATTATAAAATCTATAAATACCAGCCTACAAATATAGGGTTTTAAGTCTCACTTCTTAATTTTTTAGATACATACCCGTAATAAGAGAAAAAAAACATGAGTAAATACTTAATTGGCGACTTTTCTCCTTCAGATTATCCGACAACCTGTCAGGCGTGTGCAAGGCCACCGAGAGCGAAGTCGTCCTCATGTACGCCAACGGGCAGGAGATCCGCGCGTTCGTTCAGGATAAGAACGAGCAGTTCGACGTCATCACGGCAGAGAAGAGAATAGAGGCCATCGACTACGATCCCCAGCACGAGATGATCTTCTGGGCGGACAGCTACGAGAAGACCATCAAGCGCTCGTACATGGTCAACGCGCTCAACGGGGAGGTGAAGATCGGCTTCGCCCAGGATTTGAACATGAAAGGAAATTCGAAACCCACGGCTCTGGCGGTGGACTACGTGGCGGACAACTTGTACTGGACGGAGGCGGAGCGCACGGGGTCCAAGCCCCGCGGCCGCGTGATGGTGGCCCGCACCGACGGCCGCTACCGGCGCGCGCTGGTCTCCGCCGGCATCGAGTACCCCACCTCCATAGCGCTGGACCCGCAGATGGGCCGCATGTTCTGGGCGGACGCGGGCTCCGCGCCCAAGATCGAGATCGCCTGGATGGACGGCTCCAAGCGCCGGCCCGTCGTCACCGAGAACATCCGGCACCCGACCGGGCTGGCCATCGACCAGGCCATGGAGCACACCATCTACTGGGCCGACACCAAGCTCAACACCATAGAGATGATGCGCCACGACGGCTCGCAGCGCAGGGTGGTGCTCAAGGGAGACTTCCTCAAGCACCCGCTGTCGCTGGACGTGTTCGAGTCCTCGCTGTACTGGCTCACCAAGGACACCGGCGAGCTGGTGCGCCAGGACAAGTTCGGGAGAGGAGTGCCATTCGTTATATCCAAGGATCTAGTCAATCCCTCGGCTGTCAAAAGTGAGTACAATGTTTGTTGACATTCATATACCGACTTGAGTCTCCCTTCACCTTTCGTTCAAAAGATTTGTCTCGTATATGGATAATATGGATGAATGTTTTAGCGAGCTATTACCAGGTGTATATGTAAACATGTCCTCCCCCGCAGTCTACCACCCGCGGCGCTACAACACGAGCGTGTCGTCGCAGTGCGCGCGCTCGCCGTGCTCGCACCTGTGCCTGGCCGTGCCGGCGGGCCGCCGCTGCGCCTGCCCCGACCACCAGCTCACCAACAAGCGCCTCACGCAGGAGCTCACCTGCGACGCCGGTCAGTATATAATATATATATGTACATAGTCACATTCTGATCTGAATCGTGCAAGACAAATTTGCCGGATTCCTTGTCCCTTATAACTACAATGTAACAATTCTCAAGACAAAGAGTGAACCGATTCCCGTACTTTCTAGGTTAACACGCTCCCACAGATGAATTGCGCTTAACCCCAATCTTAGAGAAAAAAATCTGCCTGAGGCAATTTCCTTTGTCAAATGGAGGCAAGCTGCCGAGCATAGCCGCCCGACAATAACGGTGGTTGTAACGTGGTCGTTGCAGCGGTGGAGGCGGAGCGCGCGCTGCCCCGCGCGTGCCCGTGCGAGAACGGCGGCTGGTGCCGCGAGGCGGCGGGCGGCGTGGAGTGCGTGTGCCGCGCGCCGCTGCAGCCGCCGCACTGCGCCGCCGCCGCCGCCGCCACGGCCGCGCGCGCCGCCACCGCCGCCGCCGTCGTGCTGCCCGTCCTGCTGCTGCTCGTGCTGGCGCTCGCCGGCGCCGCCGCCTGGTTCGTCATCAGGAAGAGACCCTTGTGAGTGCTTACCTATACTTCCTGAAGGTTGACGTATCTTTCTTACTCTATCACTTTGAAACTGCTCAACAGTTTTGCTTGATATATTGTATTGAGATAGCTGTCTGTCTATACGATAGAAATTTTACCAAGACCAACATTCTTGTCTTGATAAAATTTCTGTAAAAACTGTTGGTGTTGGTGGTCTTGGGCAAAGTCTGTGGGCAAGTTTTTGACAATTTGAGACACTTGACAATGACATTTATTTAAATTTTGAAACTCATGAAAGCTAGACGTGGCCGGACTCAGGCTAGTAAATCATTTATAATTTTTGTGGTTTATCAATTTGATATTTAATATTTGATAACTAGATGTTGGGTTGTGCGTGGGCCGCAAGCGGTCCGCGGAGGGTGTTTTCAAGAGGGGTAAATCGTGGACCACCTTATTATTATTTATAAAAAAGGAAAAACAAGTAATATAGGTAAAGAACCTTCAATTCGGTCTAAACTGGGCTGATGATGATGATGATTCTGTTAAATCTGTGACTACCAACATTCAAAGCAGTTGTAGTTGGAAATGATACTCTCATAACATATAATTACCGCCCACAGAAACGGTCTGTCAATATGATATAATTATTTTTAATAATATTCTATGTGACATATATAAAAATCAGCACTTCGAATTTAACAAAAGTAAGTTATGTTTTTGTCTACCTTTGTTACCTGCTACCTGTGAACGGGCCGCCTAGTCAAACTAGTTAGTACACACACACTCTTAAACACATAGAAGAGTGTCTATACCGCAAAATTCGTTACTTCAAAAATAAGTAACGTCTGGGGGCCCTGGGATCTTACTCTAATACCTAGATATTACAATAAGACATTGGACATTTCGTATAAATATTTACATTGTTGTTTGTAGCGGCAAGGGAGGCGGCCTGGGCAGCCTGGCGTCGTCGCAAAGCGTGTCGTTCCGGCAGGGCTCCAACGTGGAGTTCGGCGTCACGTCCCCCGAGCCCGCCTACACGCTGGAGGAGACGGGCCCGCGGAAGGGCCGGGACTTCTCCAACCCCATGTACGAGGCCGTCACGCGCGCCGCCGCCGCCGGGGACCCGGAGCCGTCGCTGCGTTAGTACTCGCACACTACTACTCTCACTACTACCGTCACGTGTTTGTGTACATCTCCTTGTACGTAAACAACAAATAACCGTAGTAAGAATTTCGTGCCATCTTGGTTTTGAAATTTGTCATAATATTTAATAGTTACTAGTCAAGTCGTTTTTTCTGATACCTATATGGAGAGAGTACAGCTAAGAACACTGACTTTCACCTATTCATCTATCAAACCCTATGAAAATTTGTTCATCTTCAGAAACACGGGCACATCAAAGTTATAACACCTATTGCGACATAGACATTATGCAGTAAATGAATGTTGGTTGTGGGTTGTTGCAGCCGGTATCTACGAGGTGCCGGACGAGCTGAAGGACAAGGTGGTGTCGGCGGTGATCTCGCCGTCGTCGAGCGAGACGCGCGGCGCGGGCGGGGGGCGGGCGCGCGGCGCGGCGGGCGCGGGCGCGGCGCGCGCGCTGGACCCGGCCGCCGACACCGGCGCCGACACGGCGCAGCTCGTCAAGGAGGACCGCGAGTGCTAGCCGCCGCCCGCGCGGGCCCCGCCCCGCGCGCCCCGCACGCCCCGCGCCCGCCGCGTCGCGCCCCTCGCGCTCTCGCCGCGCGCGCTCTTCCTGCACTACCGGTCGATACAGCTCGCCGCGGACTAGATCTTAACGTTCGTGTAGCTCTTCATGAACCGCGGCGTCTAGTCGAAGCTCAATAAAACGGCTTTCTCGATTCGTTCCTGCCGCATGTCCGTCGGATGGTGACTTATTCCGAAGCGTCCGCGGAGTTCCGAGCGCAGACCGCGCCGGGCGCTGTGTGCCCCGCACACACGGCGTCGCTCTACTGTTTCTAATCAAACGTAACTTTACATTCCCGACGTTCTATCCGTCCTTTCCTAGAAATAGATTCTAATTTATTTTTATATATTACTTTTTTAGATGTCTACAGATTTATTTACATTCTTCTCCTATTGATCTTTCTTTTCTTTCATTATATTGTGTTTTCCAGCTAGTTCTGGTTGTACTTATGTCTAGTTAATCTATTTTTTCTCTATGATTTCCTTTGTACAAAATAAACTGTAAACTTTAAGTATTGATCATATCATGTCGAGATATAAGCTATCCTAATCGTAAATGTAATAAGTTAGGGAATGCGAGTGGCGTTCTTGTCTCTCTTTGGTGTATTCGAGCCTGCACTTGCTGGAATATTATTACTGTTGACTAAATGTACGTAAATTCTAAAAATTCTAAAGATTCAAACGAAACCCGGACTTGTAAAAACATGTTGACTAAGTAAAGTAATAAATGGATATTAGTACATAAAATTAGGAATTGTTATGTGCGCGTCGGTGCATATCTTCTGATAGGGTTTTAAATTGATTTGACAATAAGCAATATATTTAGAAAGTAGTTTATTTATTTCGGTTTAAGACTACGTAAAGCTTTGTTGTGTTTTGTATTGTCTATTAAAAAATTAAAATTAAAGATTAATGTGGGATTCTTGATGAAATGCCATACATGTGTGAGATAATGTTTCTGTTGCATAATTTTTAAAAGAATATTTCATCTTAAAATAGTTAAATGCAAGTGTTTGCAGATATTGTAAATATAGTTCTCGTGTGATCTACGTTCAAACAATTTATTGAATTGAATTATGTATGTACAACTACTATAACTATTTGTGCACAATGTATATGATCTTGTAAATGTCCTTGGAAACATCACATTATATGTTTGTTAAGTATCCGAAGTATCGTGAATATTGTTGTTTGTATTATATGAAACTTATCTATACATAAATTATATGAGTATTGTGGATAAGGAGATGAAATATTTTTATATTGGGATTATTATAGTTATGAGACAGGCGTCTGACATAGTTGAAAATATTCTGTAAAATAAAGAATAATTAAAAAAAAACTTGTCAGTGTTTTATTTTATTTTACGCGAACTCCGTGGCAGCAGCTATCCTCTACACCACGTACGATCGATAACGGGTATCCCCCGTCTTATCTACCAGTGTTCGACCGAGATCTGCAACCAACCTCCACACATCTGCACCTCAATTGCTCGTAGTCTCAACCGTAAAAGGAATAAAAAGATATAGACTCAAGCCCCGCATATTTCACCCTTTTTACCGCCGCATCTTCTGCAGCCGCCACCTGGGAAAGGACGGGGCGACGAGGCACGAAGCGTCCCATATCAGGTACTTGCTATTTTTCCACTGCACCAGAGTCATTTCATCTGGCCGTCAGACCTGCAAAGCCCGGGCGGCTCCAGCGGACACTGTATATCTGCTGACTTAAAACTCTCTGGACTATGTCATTCAGAGCAAGGTGTCATGGAAACCTACCCGCACAACGACGGTATCTCAATGCATGATGGCCATAGGCCTCCACCATAGAACTGCAGATGCATACATGGGGTTTACACACCCTGCATCCCAGGTGAAGAGCCACTGCCACACGCAAAGAATCGTCGTCAAGATAATTATGTGCCAAAGTGAAGACAGCGCTCGCAACCAGTAGCCAACAGAAGTTTGCTACTTGAGGGAACAGATGGCTTCTGGCACTCCATCAGAGAATATTGAAGACCCTATACAAATAAAAATAATATCAAAAATTTTATTTGTTCTTAAAGGTTTAGCACACCGTCCAATATATCTGCGTGCGGCAGAGTTCCCAGGATGCTGGCTGCATTCCCCTTTCAATACTAAGGCTCAGATGTTGAGTTAAATAGCTGCCATCCCTGAGATCTCTATTAGCGAGGACTAAATATTTTCCTTCATTTTTACAAAGTAAGTGTCCGACGACCACGGACCCAAGGTTTCAACACGTAGCGCAACAAATTGGTAAAATGCGCTTTACAGGAATATTTCTGACGTGAAACTTAAAAATATAAAAGGTGTGTCATCTGTCATATAATTACTACTGTCAAACTGAAGTATGAAGTTGTCAATCTGAAATACGAATGCGAAAAGTCAAAACAAACATCAAATTTTGAAACATTCTTGGAATTTTTTGAATTCTTCATTTACGTAATAGCTGTTTCGTGGCTGTATCAGGAAAGAAATATACAAATTCAAACAGTAAATATCACCATCTACAGTGATCTAAGTTATCGAGTCCTATTTGTTAAAAGTAGCGATAACAGTTTATTGCATATAATAAAAATCTCGTCTTATCTCGATAAGAGATAACCTCCGCGGGGGTCGCCCATATTCTAAGGGAATTCGTAAGTTTTATCTGAAGTGTATCAGTAAAGTCGTAGTATTGTTGATTGCAGAGGCACGCTCACGCTTCCCAGTCGCCGACCCGATGTCGACCGGTATCGATCGAGTCGCGGAACAGCTGCTAAATTTAACGTAAACCCGCCTCTGAAATACCACCGCTACAAGATCGCCCGCGACCGAGTGGACCAAAAATTGTGACAAAATTTTTCGTGAAAGATCCGCGCGCACAGCTTAGCTTACTCCGTAGTTGACGTAAAAAGTAGTTCGGTTGATCGCGAGCATGTCACAGATGATAAGAGGCGCCCGGCGCGTGCTCGGCGCGGCGCGTTCGCTGCAGTGCGCGGAGAGTGTCGCTCGCACCATGGCGTCCCGCGCGATCACCATCGACAACATCAACCCCAACGTGCTCAAGCTGGAGTACGCCGTGCGCGGCCCGCTCGTCATACGCGCCGCCGAAATTGAAAAGGAAATCGAAAAGGTAAACTGGTTATTTACGATTCTCATCTCATCATATTTACCACAAACATGTTTTTAGACACAAACGTGTTTTTAGACACAAACATTGAAAATAATAATATTATTTGAATGTATGTCTTGAAATCTTGGTCAAGACTTTTTTCGTAAATAACATAGAGTTAAGTGGTGAAATTGAAGGAAATAGTGGGCAATCACCTAGCAAGGTTAGTGAAGTAACATTGTACATGTAGGGGGGCACACTTTACACTTGATGTGGAAATTAGTTTTGATTGCATGAGCCAGTATCTCTTGTGAATGTAAAATGATGTGTCATTAACACAACAAGTACTTTGGCCACTAGTGGGGAAGCACTTCATTTATAGTTACAAATATGTCATCAATTTAATATTCCCCCGTCACATGTCTAAATTCATGATTAGCATGTTTTCTAGATCATCATATTGTTTGTTACTTCAGCACATTTATGTTGAGTGATATCTCTAATTTTTAATACCTTTGATAACATTTATTAGGTATAATTTATATTTGTTATGTCCTTATGTAATGTCTTAGCAACACTGAAATAAATTATATAGTTCTTGTCTGTAGATATACACTAAGTTAAATATCTATATAGAAATCTTGAAGATATAAAATGGAATAAGTATTTGTTTTATAAAAGTATCTTATTATAAAAATATATATCTGGAATTTAATAACACTTAACCTTATGAAATAATGTGTTGTAAAAGAGATAATAACAAAAAGCTAACAAAGTTATCACACTCCATAATCTCAAAGAGATAAGACTTTATATTTTACATAATGTATATGTATAATAGTTTTTTTTTGGACATTGCACACATGTTATGGGAAGAGAGGAGAAGTATGCATATATATAGTACAAGGTAATGGAAGTAGAGGACGACCTCAGAAGATGTGGATGAATTGTGTGAAAGAGGATATGAAAGAGAAAGGAGTGAATGTAGATATGACGGCTCGGCTGACAGAAGAGTGTGGAAGCAAAAAACATGTTGTGCCGACCCTACATAGTTGGAAAATGTGGGGGCAAAGAAGACATTGCACACATGGCTGGTTAGCCCCATACTATTTTTAGAATACAATTACACCTATAATTAGATAATAACTACATTGTAGTCTCATGGAAGTTGGAATGTCCAAGTATATGTATTTATAGATATCCAGTATGGGCCCACACAATGAGGTTAATCATGAAGCTATCACTCAGCCCAGTGAAGTGAAGTAAATACATTATGTTCTCACATGCTAGCTCCTCGCCGGTGCAGAGTGTAATATGGCAGTATTCATAATGTAGTCAAGGTCCCTGTTGTTGTGGTGGAGCTATTTCCAGGTTTCATGGTTACTACATACTGCTTGTTCATATGTAACATGTCTTGTACATAGTGCAGTATAATTACTGTGTGTAAGACCTATTTTTGTTTGACTACTGCAACTTTCTGGATATATGTATTAAACATAATCTGTTATATGTGTAAATGTACATCATCATAATATTGGAAACAAAATCTGGCTATGTTAGTTGTAGAAGTATGAGAATTACCAATACAAACTATAAACTTTACATCAATAAAGAAGACATTTGTAAGTTATTTTCCTCTTGCTCACTCATCTAGTTGTTGCAAATGAGAGAATATCAAATTTAATATTTTTTTCATTGCGAGTTACATACATACCTTGTTACATATAGGCGCTGGTGCTGTAATAGGTATAAGGTTATGAGGTGTCAAGTTCACAAACACTGGTGATAGTACATTAAGTGCTGTGTCTAGGTCTAATGATAGATAGTGTTTCTCTGCCTTATCTATTACTGTGGGGTAGGCATATATTAACTTTGAACATGTATGTAACTATATACTCCTATACTATATGTTGACACATAATATAGGAAGGAGGTCGTCAACAATATGGATCAACAACATTTGAGTCGTTGCAAGCCCAGCCTGTGCTAGATGGGCACAGGACTGAGCCAGGTAGCATGATATACAGAGAGGCCTATGCCCAGCTGTGGGATTGAATCTGCTGTGGATGATGATGATGACAATGAGAAAGTTTCATGTAATATAGGTGTTGTTGTAGTTTAATTAGAATGTAATACCTACTTACATTATATAGTTGTGTTGAAGTATGAGTGATAGCGAGGGACCTGATAAGGCGCGAGTTAGATGTGGCTTGCATGGTATCTCAATTTTATCTCATTATGGTTGTGATAATCTTTATAATGGACTATTTACTATCAGTTTATGGAGTGTGTAAATAAGTGCATGGTGGTAGAGCATTGTCTAGTGCTCAAATACAAATACAAATCATTTATTGATAACACCAAAGTTACAAGTCAAATTCATCAAAGCTCGCCTGGCTAGCAACCACCCACAAGTTTAGTCTACTAGCATCTTCTAAAGGTGTGTTCCGGTAGCTTTCTAGAGAGCCAGTATTCCCAGACTAGACATGCACACCTTAGGCCAGAGTATCGCTAACTCGTGTGGTTAAGCGACTTGCTGCTGGTCTGTACTGTGTAAAAAATCTGTAATGCTGCATGTGTTGTGTGTGTTCCAGGGAGCCAAGAAGCCGTTCAAGAAGGTGATCCGCGCCAACATCGGCGATGCGCACGCCATGGGACAGAAACCCATCACCTTCATCCGACAGGTATATACTGAACTCCTTACAACACGACTCAATAAAGAAAACAGCCGGACACGGCTGTGGATGATGATGATGAAAAAGAAAACAATTAACAGTTCATGTCCTCTTACTCGCATAACCTAAAGTGTGAGCAGGAGGAAGTGGACATTCTAATGTTTTACTTGTTTAGTCGAATTTATTAAATTTTGTATTTTCCCGGTCAACCCTGTCAATCTAAGGTAACATCTAATGTTTGCATTCTAAATTTGTTAAAAAGAGAATAGTTTCAACATATGCTGGGCTTGGCCGATGGGGAAGAGTGGAAGACCATTGGATGCTGTTGCCCAGTTTAGACTTACCTGAAGCGACAGGGAGGCATTTGTCATGCACTGGCTGACCTGTAGCCTTACATAGATATGGTGGGGTCGATGGACTGAATACTTAGCCACAATCAATATGGTTTGTTCCTACCAGTACAAGTAGGTTAGTAGGTAGACTTGATATCACATGTATATATTATTATTCACATTAAAACATTATTCGATAGAGTCAATATTTTTGAGAAATTCTATCTACGAACCTACATACTTTTGAAAAAAAAAAGTTTTTAAAACGTTACGTCGTTCCTTTTTTGAAAACGTTACTACTATAAAAAAAAAAGTGGCCTATGGTTTGAGATTCCTGCACTCAAACGAAAAAATAGCTAGGGTTGATGCAAATTCCAATGTAAGTAATCACTGAATATTCGGATTTCTTTTAAAACCCACTTCTTGGCAATTTGTTAATGCTATTGATCTTTTTTGACAAAATGTAGAAATTCTGATATCCGAAGCACTTTCTTGAAGTGATAACCCTAAAATTGTATTTTTTTTGTTTGTTTACATTTGGTTCACATCGAATTTGACGGAAGTATAGCTCTACATATTGTATGTACATTAAACGGTAAACTTAATGTCATGTAATCAAATATGAATACATACAAATAAGTTTGTTCGATACAAAATGAGTGGACTGTAGCAAGTTCTGATTCTCACAAGGAAATTGCGAAACTTAGATAGGACCACGTATCTTTCATCCACGACGCCACTCCCCGGGACAACTCCTCGCATCTGGCGGCAGCTCGGTGGGTAACGATCGTCAAGCTCCTTGTTGAAATGCAGAACAGTATTGTGCACGTCACAGAAAATATCCTCGTCGGTGAAGCGACGCGCGACACGATTTAGGATATATTAAAGAGTAACTCTGTACTACGGCGCGGCGATGAGAAGCGCGGGTTGTCTCCCATACGATTCCAGAGTGACTGCCTCAGGCCGCGACGCGCGGACTGTTCCCAATGACTATACTCAAGCGATTTCGAATTCAAGGTGAGAATGAACCCGTTCCTTCTAAGTAAGCGCGCTGCACCGTAGACCTCAATGTCACTTACCATCATGTGAATTGTGGTCAAGCGCTGACCTATTCAGTGTAAAAAGGTAATGGCGGTCGGTGGCCCTCCTACACCCTCGTGTATCGGCGCAGCGCAGTGCAGTATTCTAGCGAGTGACCTCAATACTAGCTCGGTCTTACTCGGACATAACTGTACTAGTCACGAATACTGGACTTGCTGTTCATACTACCACTTATCTATGCTACAGAATAAATAACCTCTTATTTATTTGTTCTGTATGTATGCTGCATTGTGAAGAGACAGTGCACGCAGCCTGCATACAGATATACAAATATATCTTGGACTGCTATAGGGCTCAGTACACGTTGGCCGATGCTGGCCCAACACTGGCTATGGCAATGGCACTGGCGGTCTAATGTCTACCGTGGCGTACAATCGACAAGTTGTCGGTTTTCTGGACACACATCACACAATACACAAAGAATTGTAGCATAGTGTTCACACACTATCACACACCTGGCTGTGCATGGCCAAGTGTGTGCCAGCGGGGGACTGAGGAGCTCAAAGGAAATACAATTTTTCTCTGAATTGATTAGAAAGAAAAGTAAAGAAAGAAAAAAAATATAATGATAAACACGAGTATGCCTTATCCACCTTGAGACAGTTCTCTGGTTGACGGACACAATTCATATTGTATTATTTCATATTGATTTAATCATGGCTGCAGTGATGCCATACTTAAATAAATATTTTTGACGTGACAACGTCTTAAATTAGGTTGCGGCTGGGAGTCACTTATGAAAAAGTGTAACGCCCGGTAACGTTACGATGAGTCACCGAACGAGAGAGAGGCCCGCCGAATGCCTCAACTATGATCGGTCTGCCGCGCGCGCAGCACGCGGCAGACGTTGTCACGTAAAATCTTCGCCCGTAAAACCGACTTTACAGGCAACCATTTTTTTTTTACCTTCAATAGGCTCTCGCTTTATCATAATACGCCAAATGGTGTGTACATTGTGATGTAAGGTGGACGCGCTTGCCCAGAAGAAACCCAGCCACCAGATTTTTGGATAGAATTTTCGGGGATCTAGCAAAGAATTCCACCCGTTTGTTCTGCATATAGCGGAGTGTATAGCAGTGTGTTGTGTGCAGGTGCTGGCGGCCATCTCGTACCCCGACCTGATCGCGAAGGGCGAGTTCCCGGCGGACGTGAACCAGCGCGCCACCGAGATACTCAACGCTTGCGGGTAATTATATCTTCATATTACATTGGAAACTCTAGGTAACCACACTGAAGGGACTGTGCATTTTATGGCGTTATAGAGAGTGGCCGTTAAACGGAGATAATGTATCATTGTATGGAATACAAGCTTAACCAACTAAAGCCAAATTGATTTCGACGCTTTAGAGGGTTTATCGTTAAATCGAGTGATGTTACACGGAGTTTATACTGTATTATGTATATCTTAAAGTAACACTTGCGCCTACCGCCTTAATCCGGGATAAAAACTAGCACATTGTTAATACAAGTTGGCTTTTCCATTCTAAAATCACAAAAGTTTCGTATCATGTACACAAATGTCCACTCAAAACCCGTATTAGTCGGATTGTTTATCATCTGTGCCAGTATCATTAAGACGTATGTCGTTTGACTTGTACTGTATCTGTTCGTCTGTATAGTTTTCGCTTCTGTTAGACTAAAATTACCCATTATAATAATATCCATTTTACACGCTTGTCGGCTTGTCACCATATCAATTATTTAAGCACACAAAAGTATGTGTTTAACAGCGAACATATTGATATTTATGAATAGTGTAGTTTCTTACCAATATTATCAGTAATGCAATACCTTCGCTTGTTAGATATTGTGTGCTTGATGGAGTGATAACGCTCGCCGGGCTCGATGTTATCTCGCTGTAGGCAACGAGAATGGTGTTGTAACTGGTGATGACGTCAGCGATACTCTATCATGTTGTGATACATCTGTTTATGACAGCGCGATAATAACAAGTCTATTTATAAATATACTATAATAGGTATTTTGTTTTCAACCAAAGTTTTGGGTCGTGTTAACGATTGCAAAAAAGCCTGTGTCAACTTATTTGTTTTGGTGATATGTGTTTTTAAAAATAAATTAATTGTTTATATAATGTAATTCCTGTAAATATGAGTGTGATATTTAGCCAGCAAAAAATAAAAGCGCAATATATCTGCAAAGATATCCGTATTGTCAGTTTAAAACTGGTTGTGTGAAGGTCGAAATGTCAAGCGAGACGCAGCCGCGATCGTAAACACTGGGTATGACGATCATATCGTGTGTTATCATTACATCAGTTGTATACACTACAGTAAGACTGCGTGAAATTAACAAGATTGTCTGTTATCAAAATAATATTTTCCATTTACTCGTTTGTTTTGTTTTTCTTATGAATTACGTAATTTAAGCAGAAAGTGTTAGAAAATTAAAAAAAATTATATAGGGCTGGAAAGGGTGGAATATCTTTACTACTGGAATATTTTTGTCCTTGAAGAAGCTATTTTGAGTGCGAACGCTCCCAGATGGAAGCACTCGCTTTTAAATGTTCTCGCTAAATATGTGTTGTGAAGCAAGACTATATAAAATAATTACTTCTACTATTTGTTGAAGCAAAATATATGCAAAAACTGCCGTGAGACTTTCCTAATTCACATCCGACCGTATAATATAGGCATAATACACGGGTTAGACGCGAGCGATCGAGTAAGTGTGTAACATATCGTGCGGCCACGTGTAAACATATCCCGAGCGCTACATGTCCACCTGTGCTAGCAAGGTGAAGGCCGCGCGGCGTACTCACTGTACTCTGTACACCATATCTATAGCTAGGTAGGCTAGCCACTATACCTGCGCCGGTTTTATACACAGGAAAGCTAGACATTTGACCTCCAAGCTGCATAACCACTCGAGTCAGCGACACTGGCGTAAGGAGAATGCCGAGATCGGAAACACTGGCTCTCAAGGAGGCTGCTGGAATACACTGTTAGGTGCTCGGTGACGGATTTATCAGCTTGAAGGGTGGTTGCAAGCACTAGAAACTAGCAGAGTGTGAAATGTAGATTATGCGGCTGGCATATATTATGTATATACAAATATTCGCTTTAGTAAAATTAGTTAAAGTAGGATTATTATAATTGCTAATGGTTAATGAGATTAGAAGTATAGATAAAAGGATTTCATTAAAGGATAAGCATGTGCTTTCTTGTCTTCTTCGTATGAGCTAAGTGATCAAGCTTCGGTGTGGAGAGTTTTCCAAACCGCCGTGTGGCCTCTGAATAGCCTAAGACTTAAATTTGACGTCCCTTTCCTGTAAAGTACTCGTAATAACGGTAGGCGTGTGCGTGGTTTCCAGCGGCAAGTCAGTGGGTGCGTACTCGGCGTCGCACGGCATCGAGCTGATCCGGCGGCGCGTGGCGGAGTACATCGAGCGGCGCGACGGCCACCCCGCCAAGTGGCAGGACATCTGCATCACGGGCGGCGCCTCCAACGGCATCAAGAACTGCCTCCAGCTGCTCTGCAACAACATCGGCGGCAAGCCTTCCGGTCAGTGCCCTCCGCTCTCATACTCTCCCGCGCGGGGAACACCTCGACTATAGGACAGACTATTCTATGTTTGGTCCAGACATAAACATTCTGTCGCCAAGCACCTAACGGTGTGTTCCGGCAGCCAGCTATACCAGACTAGGCATGCTCCACCTCAGGCCAGAGTAACTAACTTCTTAGTAACTAGAAAGAGTAACTGTAAATGTATGTAATAGTACTCCTCAGCAATACCTTTTCTCACTAAATTACTCTGCCATTGAATCACTTATTAAAATAATTATTTGAAACTTGCTCACAATACTCGTCCACATATCCCGGAACCTTAGCAGCAGTCGACAGACAGCGGGTACTCGGCCCCAGGGTATTCCGAGTGGGTAGTCATACCAATATGACTACCCATATCCCCAATTACTATAATCTAGCTATTTTCAAGGCGAGAGTGAACCGGTTCCTACTAGATAAGCGCGCTTCACCGTAGACCTCAATGTCACTTACCATTAGGTGAATTGTGGTCAAACGTTGACCTATTTAGAGTAAAAAATATATATATATTTTACTCAGAGGGTACACAGACAAAATTCCCCTCTGCATTACCAACAGCTGTACAGTATAGTGTAGATAGACTCGCGTAGAGCAGTGAATACAACTAGTTCCCGCGACCTTGCTGCGTCTCGTCGCTACGGACTCGCCGCCACACGACAACAACAACACTAATTGACATGTCACGCGACTGACACATTATGTTGCTCTCAAAAACATAGGTACAGGTTGTTAAATGATTGATTATACACGATACTCAGTGTCACAAATGGAATTAAACCGTAACTATTTTTAGTAGGTTTTCGAGTATTAGTAGTATTCATGAGATTAGTTAAATATAGTTTAACTCAATATAAAAAAGATTATTTATTAATTTATTTGATATATAAGCGAGCAGCATTATGTGGTATTATTAGAATAATTTCAGCCTGTAAAAATTAAAGAGCTAGAAAAGAAAATGACTTCAATGTAACGTTGTCAGATAGATAGATATATTATTATATATCTATTCCTCTTTTGACTTATGTATATATGCACTTAGAGACGCCACAAAAGAGTTTCCCATATTTATATACACAAAAAATGTGTAGATATAATGAATGCGTGTGTGAGTATAGATGAGGCGCGCGGCGTCTGCCGGCACTAACCTACCAGCGTGTAGCCGCGAACTAAACAAACTTCGCAAAAACCAGACTTAATTATAGAAGTATTCGTCACAGTCCGTTGACTTGCCATTATTTTTGTCGTAAACATGGCATACACCTACAAGTTAGAAGCTGGACGGAATTGATTTATGACTGTGTTTTAAAATAAATATAACATACGAGTACTTTTGTACACACAACTTTAGTCAAATTAGAAGTTTAGGTTTTCTACAGGTAGATTCTGTTAATAGGGTTTCAATTTATGATAAATCATTGGAATGCCCTCGTTTCGTGTAGAAACGTATGTTTGGTTGTCAAGATCAATAGTAGACTATCAACAAGACATTAAAACATTTGTCTCATTCATAGAGTGTAGTGTTGGGTGTTGAGAGACGACTCGTGCGGGACGGGGCGCCTACACACGAGGTGCAGATTCCTTCACACTAAACGCTTGCTCAGAGCTCAATACTCTACTGTTGACACTTGCGAGATAGATAATAAGGAACTTCACAAGGTTATGATTTTGAATCCGTGTTTGTTGTGGTGCGGGTGTGCAGGCGTGCTGATCCCGATCCCGCAGTACCCGCTGTACTCGGCGTCGCTGGCGGAGTACGGGCTGGCGCAGGCGGGCTACTACCTCAACGAGGAGGCGGGCTGGGCGCTGGACGAGAGCGAGCTGCAGCGCGCGCTCGCCGCCGCCACCGACTGCAACGTGCGCGCGCTCGTCGTCATCAACCCCGGGAACCCCACCGGACAGGTATACAATTATTTTTTTTACTAGTAATGGGCTTGCGCTTGACCGCAATTCACCTGATGGTAAGCGAGATTGCAATCTAAAGTGGAGCGCGCTTGCCCAGAAGAAACCGGTTCACTCTTGCCTTGAAAACCGCTAGATTATAATTATCGGGGAACAGAGAATTTGGCAAAGGCGGTACGCACAATGAAGGTGGAAGCGGTACGCTTGGAAGCAATCTCTTGCTTCCAAGCGTACCGCTTCAAGTAGCTGCGTCAGGTGTCGATACGTGTATCGAGTTATCTAATTCAAATAAAACGGATCCAACACGAATTTCGAACCTTAAATCAAATCCGATTAGATTTTTCAGATTTGAGAAAATCAAATTTAAAATCTTCCCTTGTCGTTAAGATGAAAATATAAAGAAGAATGTGGTAATTTACTGCTCGATAAATATCATTAAAATCGCCCAGTAAATAGCCCTGAGACAATTTTTTGCCTTTTTTTGTGGAAACCACAGCTACAAACAACGATAAGCACAGCTACAATCGACGACTAAACTTTTAAGTATGGCAAGAAACAAATTAAAGTAGCTCGACTGATCTAGACTTGAGCTTATTATAGTTTCTTGTTACTGTTAGAGCGCCTTGTACATTTACTTAATTAAATCTTTGAATTACGGTAGTAGCTATACGGTAGTAATCTATTTCATATATTTTTTTACAAATTGGTAAGCGCAGTTGGTATTACTTTATTGAGTGTTAGTACCTGTATACCATGTTTCTTGGACATTGGTCCAAAATTCCGGCTTGTATAGGAGAGCCGACATACAAAGAGACACACTAAAGCCAGTTTGTGTATTGAATGTCCGGAGTAGTCTCGCTGCGTGAGGTAGCGGCTGTGTGTGAGTTGGTGAGTGTGTCGGCAGGTGCTGTCGCGCGAGAACATCGAGATGGTGGTGCGGTTCGCGCGGCAACACAACCTGTTCCTGTTCGCGGACGAGGTGTACCAGGACAACGTGTACGCAGAAGGCAGCAAGTTCTACAGCTTCAAGAAGGTGACGCGCCCAAACCACTTGTCCCTCCAGAACTTACCAAAAGTTTAAATTTTTATAACTTAATTTATTTTAAAATGATAGGGATATTATATCTATAAACTAATTTCACAAAATAAAATAATTTTACCTAGATTTGACGTCATAAACCTCAAATCCAAGGACTTTAATGCATTGAGTCACTTGGTTGTTCTGCTAAAACAAAAAGTACGTGTATAATAATTGACATTCCACTTGATGGCGTAAAGTTTAACCCTTCGCCATCGAAACAAGTGATTTACTACTAACACATTCCGTAGAGTGATACGCGCTTACTTTTTATATCTCAACTAGCTGACCCGGCAAACGTTGTTTTGCCTTAATAATGATTTCTAAATATACAGTAGCCTATTCTCAGACCTACAGAATACGCATATAAAATTTGGAAAAAAACGGTCAAGCCTTTTCGGAGGAGTACGGTAACAAACACTGTGACACGGAAATTTTATATAAAAGATAAATAAAATGATTTCATTTTTCAAGAAGAAGATATTCAAGCTTTCTAGCTTGAATATCTTTGTACAGGTTAAGTAAAGCATAATTTTTCAGTAATCCGTAAATGGCTTAATCAGGAATTAAAGAAATCATTACGAACACACGAAATATAAACCCCCGACACCCCGTTAAACTCTATCCGTCCTGCTCTACCGCACGGACTCAGTATAGCTCTGTCCCCGTCCCGCGACCGGCGAGGCTCGGTATAAGATACTGTATATGATATCCGCAGGTGATGCGCGAGATGGGCGCGCCGTACGACTCGCTGGAGCTGGCGTCGTTCATGTCGGTGAGCAAGGGCTACATGGGGGAGTGCGGGCTGCGCGGCGGCTGGATGGAGCTGGTCAACATGGAGCCCGCCGTGCAGGCCAACCTCTTCAAGGCCATCTCCGCCATGCTCTGCCCCACCGTGCTGGGACAGGCCGCCGTCGACTGCGTCGTTAGTATATCATTTTTATTTCTTTATAGCTAGGAATTTGCCCAGCAGGGCATGTAAAAGTATACGAGTTAGCGACACTGTGCCCTAAGATGAAGCATGTCTAGTCTGGTGTAATTGGCTCTCAATGAGACTGCCAGAATACAGACAACACTCAAGATTTGAGGATTGTTGCACTAATCCGACTGTTTGAGATTAAAGGCTACAGATGTATCATAAAAACACATATTTTGTAGTATCACTCAGTTACGCGATTATTTCAGATAACAAGCTTTAGATGATGATGATGTTGTAAAGAATGAAAGATGTTACTTGACTTCATTTCGTGCGTTAATATCTGCTCTCGTACTGCAAGCGTTCTATTCATATTTGCTAAGACAGCTAGTGTAATCATGCCTAAAACAGAACTGGGTGAAAGTAGAGCATGCTCAAGCTGGAGTTACTGGTTCTCAAGGAGGCTGATGGAACACGCCGTAAGGTGATTGGCGACACAGTTTTTAACTTGAGGATGGTTGCTAGACCGGAAAGCGAGAGCAAATCCACACATTACTAAAAAAAAGTCAAGCAAGTTGCAACCTGTCCACACTTGTTTTTTTTATCGTAACTATTGTAACGCTGAAAGTGATTATTGTGGATGGTGTGACATGCGGGTAGCATAACGTGTGCGTGTGTGCAGGCGCGGCCGCCGCAGCCCGGCGAGCCGTCGCACGAGCGCTGGTTGGCGGAGAAGAGCGCGGTGCTGGAGTCGCTGGACAAGCGCGCCAAGATGATCGAGGCCTCCTTCAACTCCATGGAGGGGTTCAAGTGTAACGTCGTGCAGGTACTACTGTACTACTGCTTGTAAACAACCTACAAGGGAAAACAAGCTATTATTTGACTTTTTGTGAATATTTTTTCGTAATATCTGTAGTCTTAGTATTTATGTGTCAATCATAGTTTGAACATTACGAAGTGACTTGAAACTTTGACGAAGCGACTCTTTTTTTTTTTAACTTTGAACATCACGATGTGACTTAATACTTTGAACATTACGAAGTGACTTGAAACTTTGAACATCACGAAGTGACTTAAAACTTTGAACATTACGATGTGACTTGAAACTTTGAACATTACAAAGTGACTTGAAACTTTGAACATTACGAAGTGACTTAAAACTTTGAACATTACGAGGTGACTTGAAACTTTGAACATTACAAAGTTACTTGAAACTTTGTAGTTCGTTGATTGACACTGTGTCGGGTGATTCGCGGGCTGGTTATTTTTTTTTTTTTGTAATCTACGTGCTGATTAGTTCGGGAATCTATCTCAATGTTATTTTTGATATTGTGATCTACGTATTGGTTACAATCTTGATCATAATGTTATTTTTAGGCCCATTTTGTTTCGTCACGAATAAGTGTAAGATAAAATAGTTGACCGAGGGTTTAGTAATGTTTTCTGCAGTAATATATTTTAAATATGTTGTAATTTTTTCTAGTTTTCTAAATGTGAAATAATAATTAAATTCTATAAAATCAATTAATATAATTACCTCAAACGCGTCGCAAAGATTATAACCAAATTTCAACACTAATGTATGTGTAGTGTAGTCACTGGAAGGAAGTAACCTCCATGACACAGGCATGCAATCTTCCACTGAAACTCCAGATTGAGGGTTACAAGGTTAATAGATTGTTAATGTGTGTGTGTGTGTGTGTGTGTGCAGGGCGCGATGTACGCGTTCCCGCAGATCTCGCTGCCGGCGCGCGCGGTGGAGGCGGCGCGCGCGGCGGGCAAGCCGGCAGACGTCTTCTACGCCGGCAAGCTGCTCGAGGAGACCGGTCCGTACACATATACATTGCTTTTCATTCGATGTGATGACCTCTCAGTCGGGCGTGTGGCTGCTTTTCTGTAGATCGTGGGTTCGATGCCCACTAATGAGCTGCAGTTTTTAGGGTTTTCGAACCTAATGGGTAAAAACAGGTCCCTGTTACTAAGTCTCCTCGATAAATAACAGAAACCGCTTCAAAGATGTTTATTACCCCTGTCTCTATAACAACAAAGCGACTAAGCTTGACTATTATTTATTTAAAACATCGCGAGGAAACCATAGCATGTTGGAAAAGCATTAGAGTTGCTCGCTTGGCTAGCAATCACCGTCTAAACACCAAGTAGCTCGTTAGGCAGCCTCGCAGCTCCTTGAGTACCAATTATTCCAGAGTAGTGCATAGCGCTTAGCTAGACTAGTTCCTGACACTCCGCATGGGCTAGCTGTGTGCAGCACTAACCGCTTTAGCGAGTACAGGCGTCACATGCAGAGCAAAAATAAAAAGAGGGAAGCCTATACCCAGCCATAAGATAAAAAGGGTGATGTGGATGACGATGAGCTCGGTGTTGTCAGGTATCTGCATAGTGCCGGGCTCCGGGTTCGGGCAGAAGCCGGGCACGTACCACTTCCGCACCACCATCCTGCCGCAGCCGGCGCTGCTGCAGGAGATGTTGGACATCTTCAAGAACTTCCACGCCAAGTTCGCCGCCGAGTACAAGTAACTAGCTGCTAGGTAACTAGGCTGGCCCGCGTCGCGTCGCCCGCCGCCTCGCTCCGCTCCGCCAGCTGCTCTAATGTAGAAATATGAGGAACGTATCAGCCAAGCTGTACTAAAATTCGAACCTTTAAAAAAAACGTGGTCGTTACTGTACTATTTGTAAAATATATATAAATGTAAGAGATAGAAACCAAGTTTCCTACAAATAGGATAATCGATTGTTTTTATCATAAAGTCATCAAAAAGTTTTGGTTTTATTTTTAATCCTGGCTTGATTGGTCTTGGCTTTTAGCTGTTTAATTGTCAAGTGAAATATAAGATTGGTAGCGAGTGTAAGCGAGCGCGGCGCATCACTAGAGCGGCTAACATCATCGTTATAGTAGCGTATTGTTTGTATATAGAGATAATGTAAAGTGTGACAAGCAAACGTTTGGATAATTATTGTTATTTTATAAGTAGAGGTAAAAATGCCGTGAATAATAAAGATTTAATTTCAGAAATCATTATATAAAGGAAATTCTTGCAATGTAGTATGATTGTAGTTTGTCACACTTTCAAATGTAATCAGATAAACTCATGGAAAGTTATAATCGGATCCGATATCAAGTGTAACATAGAACAACAGTTAATGCCACCCTGTACCAGTCTAGCTTCTAGTATATTATGTATTTAAGTAGAAACAAAAATACATGGGAATATATGTTTTCACTAGCAAATGTAGTTCTCGCATAAATTAATATAACATGGTATGTATATGTGAGAGTATTATTGTAGTGTGTGTGTTTCACATGTATGGTGTGTTAGAGAAATACAATTATATGATAAGCGGAACGTCGCTGGCGATACGAAACGTGTAACATATTCATATTTATGTTTGAATCCAAACTCATGCTTAGCTATACTCAGATACGTTATATTGTCTCGTAGCTCTATTCTATCTACACTCGTATCTTTATACACTAGTTACAATACAACTTTGTCAATTTAAATGTTAAACACAAACGCAATAGCTTATCTCCCATGTGAAAGTAATAAAAAAGATTATTCCTTACATTTTTAATTAGAAGAGATTAATTATTCCTTGCTGTTCCTTACATGTTTAATTTGACAAATGTGTAAGTGCTAGTTACTAAAATATGTAGATTTAGTATTTGTATTCAGCCAACATTTGTAGAGTTGCCGATGAAGGGAGCGTGAGTGTACCGTAGTGACAATATGTTTGCAGCGAGTTCTGTGGCTCGGTGCTGTGCAAGCCTCTGCAGCATGGGTGCAGGTGCGAACATCCCTAGAGAACGGCGACCCAACGAACATATAAAAATATTACGACTTTTTTAATAAACAAGAAAACACGCAAAAACATGTAACCAACATCCTCTATCGACTTGTCAGACATTGGCAGTTTGTCAGATTATTCGTTGATAATTTGCTAGAGTATAACTTGACAATTTGTCAGATAATGCTTTGGCAAATCGATATTATCGTACAGGTCGGGTGAAGCGATAACAAGAACGAATGAGTCGCTTTATTCGTTTTTTTACTAAAACTTATAAAAAAAAATATTCCACCTCGCTAAACTGGTAACAAAATAAAAGCGTTAAAGAAGTCATTGTCAGGAAAATATGCGCCATCACTGAACTCTGTAAATGTTGGTAATCGAACAAAAACTATAAATATACAACATGTAAGTGATCTGAAGTTTAAGAGGGAATATGACTCCGGATATTTGTAACGTGTCTCGAGTAAGCGGAAGGCGAATTTTTAAATTCCATTTCAAAAGACGATTCGTTATTCTAAAGACTTGGATTATAATTGTCAGAACAAGCTCTGCCGAGCATTTTGATATTCGTGGAAGCATTTCATATTCTCGGTACGTTTAGTAGAAAAGGCAGAACTTTTATAGAAAAGGCTAAAATTATAATTTAGTGTAAAAAATGTGATTTTCTCATTAAATAAGTGATAAAGTTGGAAATTGTATGATTAATACTTCATCTCCATATTTAGGTATTTTTGGTATGAAATTCTGTTTCGTTTTTTTATATATATTTTTTTTGGCATCATAATGTTATATAAGTTCTAGTCGTGGAGTGCCATTACAGACGATCTGTTCTATTTGGCTTCATTTTGTTATAATATATTTTTTCAAAAACTTTCGGACTTTGTTAAATTATACTCGTATTTGTTATGTATCTATTTATTATTATGCATTTTATCAAGCTTTTGTTTTGTTTTAGTGCGGCGCTGCTATATACTATTATATACACTCGTGTATGTGTGTGTGTGACGTGTTGGACACACACACACACACACACACGTGTTGTTGAGACGTTGTTAAATTTAATAAAGTAAGATGCAAATATGTCTGGCTTTTATTTGTCAGTCCTACCTGTTAGGATCGTTATCAGGCAACTCGTAGGTATAGGAGAGGCAAAAATATATCCTTATTTTCCGCGGCTTGTTTTCACAAAAGATGTATAAATCACGCCGCGAACAAATCTGTGAAGTAACGGAGAGGGTGACCTGCTCCACACACGCTGTGTGTGTGTGTGTGTGTGTGTGTGTGTGTGAGTGCGGTCGGCGGCGGCAATATGCGCGATTTATTCGCGTGTTTGTTACCGCGCCGCCTGACGCCTGACGACAATGATAGATTATATCTCACTTGATAGCGCACTGTTTCACTCCTCCGAAACAAGTAAGTGATTCATCGCTAACTTTTTTTTCGCAGTTTAATACGCAATTATTAGTTGTCTAAATTAATAAAAGCAATCCGTCTGAAAGCTTGTATTTCTCTCTAGAGTTGGAACTTAATTGTTCTGTCATTTGTAAATTATTCAATCAGGAATAAGATAACACGCGAAAATTAAAACACCGAACTCTTATTGAGCTCTGTCCGTCCTGCTCTCCACACGGACCTCGTATAGCTCTGTCCTTTGCTAGCATCCCGTCCCGCGAGCTCGGCAGTGAACAGCGCTAATACATATGAGACATTCTTACATCCGCTATCAAGTGGGATATTATAATTATTGTCTGACGCCGCCTCAAGGTCTCGGAGCGAGATGCCGGGGGGGGGGGACATGTTGAGCAAACAAGCTAATGTTACGGCGATGACGTCACGCCGGGAAACATGCTCATATTGTGAACGACATGCTTGGGAAGTTTATATAGCAGGGTAATATACACTCGTAATAAAACTATCTAAAGTCTTAGCTTGAGAATCAGTAAACGCATATATGCAGACAATAAATGCTCAAAAATGTAGTTATTTGCTAATTAGTCACTATTACTACTTTACTAGGCAAGGTCTACATTTTAGTAATCTGATTCTAAAACCTGATAACAACGGTAAGTACCTACAGATTATATACATACACACTTTGTGGAGAGTGTTCGAGACGACACCGGGGTCTGCTGCGGGAAATAAATATATATTTAGAGGATTGAGAATGAGATACGAGAAGGTGATTATTAATGAAGAATGTAGTCGCTACATGTCGCCACGCCAGCTTGAACATTACAAACATTAGTTAAACAACTGCAATTACATAAAACTATGTTATAATTAAATATAGGTATTAGGAAACCTACCAGAAGGTAGGTTTCCTAATTCACACGAAAACATTTAAGGGCGGCTTTAGTACAGCTAGACAATTCATTTTTCATGATTTATTTTGATTATGATAATCTAGCTTCGCGCCGCGGTATCGCCCGCATTAATCAGGGATAAAAAATAGCCTATGTGCTAATCCAAGGTCTAAAATCTATCTGCATAGTAAACCTCATCAAATTCGGTTAAGCCGTTTGTCCATAAAGAAGTAACAAACATACAGACATACACACAAACATTCGCATTTATAATATTAGTAGGATAAAAATCGCTTTCCTGTATACTTTCTCGCGCGAAGAGGAAGTTTTATTAAAATCAGATTTAGTATTTGAGAATTCAGAAAAGGCAATAAAAATGGCTAGAGTTGTTAGAGCCACAGTAAACCTGTATAAGTTGTCGATCAGTATCTAACAGTTCCGTGTTATTCCTGTTCCGGCAACGACCCCGCACCCGTGGGAACTGCCGCCGCGCGCAGCCTGCACCTCGATATCTCTTTGTGTTAGCTACTCGTATATACATATGTTTGTATATCTGTATGTAGGCAAACACATATATATATATACGGTAACCTTTGTAGTCTCCGCGGGAACACCACACTAACAGTAGTAGTTTTATTGCGCGCCATTCCTCATCGCGGGGAGACAGAGCGCGCCCTCCCGACTACTGCAACCTTATCAGATATTCTGCTTCTATTTTGTATGAGATAAGTGGCCTAGCTCTGGTGTCGAGTTTTCAATGAAACCTGAAAGCCTCTGATATGACTGCGATGATGGATGAAATGCTTGTGGCGTCAAGCCAACCTTCAAGCCATCTCGCTGCTGCGCGAAACTGGCAACACAGCCAAGGAGCGCCCGCGCCGGGAGCGTCGGTGCTCGGTGGTGCCATTAGAGACTACAACTTAACTCGACCACGAGACGGACGGTGACTTGTGAGGTTAACTGGGACTGTGTAAATAATGTGATAACTGAATAAACTATATTATTATATAAAAAGGCATTGAGGTGTCTCATTTATAAGTGATAGATAGGCGACGTGATGTCGCCTTATGCTTTTCCATATTTTGATGAACATCGCGAAATAAATATAAATTCTCATTATCATCTTGTTTTTTATACTTCACATGTGCAACTTTGTGCAACATGAACGCGAGCAACGCTGTAGGGCAAAGCACATAAGAATAATTTCCTGATTAGAAAAATTTTAAACATAAAATTGTGTCATAAATAGTTTTTTTTTTAAATTACACAGCACAGTTAGACATTTGACTAGCGGGGCGCATGACCACTGGAATCAGCGACACTCGGCCGAAAGTGGAATATGCCTAGTCTGGAACACCTGGCTCGCAAAGAAACCGTCAGAATATACCGTTAGGTGCCTGTCGATAATTTAACCAATGAAAATTAAACGTTACAGTGATAATTAATTGAAAGTTAGGTATTAAAACGCTACATACATTTGAAAAGTCCTATTAGCATAATATATTGAAAAATTCCACGAAATCCTGCGTATTTATGCATAGATATTTTTATTAGTTGTTTTTCAAAAAGATGTTGGCCGTGCCAGGAATCAAGCCCGGGATCCTTTGGTCGGCAGTCCGACATGGGATATAATTACGCCAACGAGCCATAATCTTGTCCTTTTCCTTAATGAATGAGAACAATTAACGAAACTCTCCAGAACAAATAATTACTGAGGGAAACATTTACAAGCGGATAATCATGAGCACTGCTGTCACAATAAACTAAACAATTTCATTAACAAGAGAGTTAGCAGAAATATGTAACGACCGTCCCGAGACGGCTCGTGAAGTATGTGATGGTATGTCCGGGGACATTATGTCTGTCTGTCTGCACACTAAGTACAGCGGAACAAATTACACGCACATTAGTCGTCTCTGACCGCCTGACGGCCTCAGTTTCAAAGCTAACTGCCAAGTTAGCTTTGAAACTAAGACTTCGCTTTCCGTATAGTACCAGTCTGTAACTTATAGACTAGTGCTCAATATCACTGATCAGGTGATTTGTGGTTTAGCGTGGACCTATTATAGTAAAAAAAATGGTCCCGTATGCGTGTACGATTCGTGTAAAAGAGTGATAAGCCAAGCTAGCCGCTAGCCTGATGGTAAGCACTTCGCTGGCATCCGATTTAAGTGTCACCCAGATAGGTTACAAGTGAAAGCGATTACAGTTGCTAAGCGTTAGGCGGTCGGGGCGGGCGTGCAGGACCCGACCTCGCTGCCGATAGAATAGTTTTGAAGGCGAGTGAGTAGTTACTTAGGACGGAATGCGGCGGGCGCGGGGCGCGGGGCGGGGGCGGCTTGAGGAAACATTCACATCGTTTGGACAACTGGAGCCGGTAATTAATGTAGAGCTAAATCACTTGGAAGATGTTGGCTCGCTCGGTATTTGATCCTCGTAGCGCCTCTACGCAGGCTCGTAGAGGAGCTACGCTGCATCACTACACTCCAAAGAAAGAAAGACAAACATTTATTAATTGTGTTTTGAAAAAACATAAAATAATACATTCGAAACGAAGATATATAATACGCGTACATATAATTTGAATTAAAGTTATACTATTCATTAAAGTACCACCAAGATGCGTAAAACCGTCGATCGGAGCCTAGTTACTCTGATTCTTAAACCCTAAATCAAAATTAGTACATTTCCTAATAACCGGTGATTGATGTTTAGTCGTTGTAGAAACGATTTGTCTATGGCTGTAAACGTTTACGATTTCTATCACTAAAACTGCAAATTGTATGATTATTAAATGTGTCATTCCGGTATGTTAAGCTTTACATTTTGTGGATCTGATATCCGCACGCTCACGCCGGTGGAGTGAATCCTCCAGTGAGGTATGGAAGTGCATTTCCCGGTCGCGCTGCAGCCGAGACCTCGGGGAGGGGGGGGGGGGTGGGGGTGAGCACTCCGCTCGAGATTGTCTCGGGAGAGATATGAGAGGGACTACTATACTGCCCACCCGATCCTAAACCGCAGAAATAGCCTTTTTATTAGTTTTAAGCTAATTAATATTCTGAAACCGCATTTTAAAAACCTATAAATTAAATTAATATCTTTAAAAAAATAACAGTAGAAGTATTTTATTAATATATTTCGTTTGCGGCAATTGCAAAAAAAATACAATTCTGCTAAAAATATATAGTGTTTCCCAGCTAAATTGCAGTAAAAAACATTGTGCGATCCTTACATGGCATTAGATTTGATGGTGGTACAACACTATTTGCCACTGCCCGAGATGTCTTTTTTTGTTCACTAGTCTAGTCAACAAGTTCAAAAACGTGTTAAATAGACATAAAGCTCCTAAAAATATGTGCCATAGGTCATTCGATGCGGAATGACGTCTAGAAAAATGTTTTTTAAGGGTTTTTTAACACATAAAAAATTGCGAGTATTATTAACAAAATAATAAAAATAAAAAGGTATTTAGTTTTTCGTTAATAACTTTTAAAATAATGATATTTAAGGAATTTGAAAAAAGAACATGAAAGAGGAGAAAATTTCCAATAAAAAAGTCCTAACTCCCGGAACTCTATCTATATTATTTATAAAAAAAATTAACGCTGAAAATAAAGCTCCGCGAGGGCGTTACGGCATAGGCGCGTCGCCTAAAAAGCCGGTATATCACCTAAAATATTTTTTTTAATATTAAATAACAATTTAAAAATTTGAATAAATTAAAGTGTAATCTAGACACTTCAACGAAAAAAACCTCGGTGAAAAATATTTTTTTTGTCCATTTTTCAAAAAGTTACACCATTGTTAATTAACTATTTTTTTTCCAATCTCTGTTTTTATAAATTACGGTATAAAAGTTTAAATAATTGGTCTAAAAATATTTCGCTTCGTGGAGCTCTTTTTGTTTAGGTACTTAATAAAGTTATGCAAAAAAAAATATATTAAAGTTAATTATTTTGGTAATTATAATATTTTTAAACTAACTAAAAATGAAATTTCTAAAAAATGTTATAAAAATTTTTTTTTTGGATAATATATTATTATTGCTGTTTTCGCACCTGATATAGGCATTAATTGACATTGGAAAAAAAAATTACGTCATTTGTTAAGTATTTTTTGGGATTTAATTTTTTTTTATCATCTTATAGCATTAGGTGAAATGATAATTTAAAAAAAATATATATATTTCAATTGTTTAAATAATTAGTTAAGAAATTATTTTATACTTAAAAACCATCATTTATTCTTTTCAATGGAAAAACAGAGTTTGTTTTTATAAATAATTTAATTGTTTATTAACTTAACAATTTGTTATAAACAAATAATATTAACCGTTATATTTTTACTGCACTTTAGTAAGTAAAATTAACGTTATATTTTAAGAAAGTGCAGAAATAGTAGAATTTAATGCATTTTAATTAGTTTTTATACATTTTTTGTTTTTTACTACTTGTAGTAAGAGAGACCAAAAAAACTTAATGGCTATAATTAATAATTCGCACAAAAAATAATTAGTTTTTGCGTTTAGTTTCACTTCGTATTAAAGATTTCATGAATTTACTTCTTCAGACATTTTTTTGTAGTTTCTACTCTTTCCGCACGGTTTTCTCAAAATCGTGTTTTTCCTATTACTGCACTTTAGGTTCGGGAGGGCAGCATACTGAGTATAGTGTACCACATACTCGTACAGCGCGCACACACTAGCGTGCAGGGTTGTCAATAAATACATATCAATCAATAAATATAACAGTAGGTATACAGTGAAGTTACTGCACCTCTGCCTGTCCATGAAGTACTCACACGCAGTGGATTTCATATTATTTTTATTTGGTTTACAGCCGGTTAAGAACTCGCGAGAGGTTTATGACATATTTGTTTCGATGCGTTAAATAAATAGTTGTGTAAAGAAACGGTAACGAAGCCGTTTCAAATAGAGTACACTGTTTTTATTTGTCATAAAGTATCTTAACTACTAAGTGTAAATTATATAGGTATTAAGAGGAAGATAATGACAAAATCTTTTTTTTTTGCTATATAACGTAAACGGTAAAATATAACGAAAAAATAGCTTAAAGGTCGTTAGATTGCTACCAAAAGAGAATAAATATTCTTAGAGTGGTTCTTTTAACGGCCTTATAGTTATTTCGCCTTAATAATGAGATATAGTATGGCTCCGTTAATGTAAGCGCAGTTTCAATATTATCATAATCTCAGTGTAATATCTAGATCCCCGCAGCGCGCTGCTCCGGCGCAACAGGCGAGAGCTCAATCTAAATAGAGAGTGAATAGTATAATGTAAGTGCCAAGCTCTGGCAGTAAACATGTTTGGTTCCCCAGTAAGTATCAGTTTCTCTGTCGGATACACAATACAAGGCATGAGCCGCGTGATATGGACACCGTATAATCCTATTCATGTCCCGGCGGGTGTCGACGCCGCTACCCGGCTTATCCCGGCCCGCGCGCGCCTATAAACACGGCTTGCTACAAGTAAACAACGCCATCAAGCAATTCTACTTTTTTTTTTTATTATTTTTACTCATTACACGCCATTTGATTAGCAGGGTGTGGAACCACTGAGGTAGCGATAATCTGGTCTAAGTAGGAGCATGTCTAGTCTAAGAATACTGGCTCTCAGCAGGCTGCCGGAACAAAGTGTTAAGTGTTTGGCGACAAAATTTCAACTTCAGGGTGGTTGCTAACATTTTTACTCAGTTTGCATTGCATCTAAATTACTTAACAATAATAATATTAGTTAATAAATTATATTGGAGTTGTAATTCCAAACTTTCATACAAAACGCTATGCGTCAACCTTTATTGTGAGGACTGCGAAGCTTTGGAACTCTCTACCTGAGTCTGTTTCCTGAGAGGTATCATCCGGGTTCATCAAAAGTAGAGTTAATAGGTATCTTCTAGGTAAGTGTGACACAACATAGCTATACATCAGGCAAGCTGTTGACAAACGCAAACCTATCAAGGGTAAAAAACAGTTGTAGTGGTAGAGGTTTTAATAGTGACTAGCATCCCAACCCGGCTTCGCGCGGGCTATAAAATAATCCTAGTTGTAAAGAGAAACAAATTATTACCTACCTATGTTACTCAGAGATAGTTCCCAACGATGAAAGAATTTTTCACATCGGTCCATTAGTTTCGGAGCCTATCCGCGTCAAACAAACAAAAATCAAACTTTTCCTTTTTATAATCTTCTTATATATAATAATTCCGTGTCACAGTGTTTGTTACCGTACTCCTCCGAAACGGCTTGACCGATTTTTTCCAAATTTTATATGCGTATTCAGTAGGTCTGAGAATCGGCTACTGTATATTTAGAATTTTTTTTTTTATTAAGGCAAAACAACGTTTGCCGGGTCAGCTAGTATTTGGTATAGATGTAGTTAGCAGTCTCGCCTGAGGGGGTAGTGTGAAGGCGGGGTGGGGGGGCGCGGCTCCCGGCCACCGCGGCTCACCTCGCCAGACCGCGCGCGCTGCCTCACCTACTCCCGGCTACTCCGCAAGGTTAATAAATGGTTTAACGTACGGTTTGAGTTCTGCTCGCGTGGGCTCTCGGTAACCTGCCTCTAACCAGGACTCGTTTGTTACATAGATTTTAGTCATCACGCAACTTGAAAATGACTCCATGTATTTGGTCGACATATATTTTGAATAATTTGTTTCTGTTTTACCCGACTCTGATATGAAATGAGGTTATTTTCTGACCTGTGACATGCTTAACGGTAAGTGTGCAACTTCCCGTTGGAAAACGATTCGATTTCAACGTTTGATATGTCATAGTTATAGAAGCTTTTAATAACATACCTTACATTTTTAACTAAATTAATTTAACCCTATGGCAACATAATTTTATGTAGGATTCGCATAAATATGCTCATATACAAAAATTACATTTAATTTTTTTAAATGACACATTTTACACGCGGCTGGTTAGTCCCATACTTACCTATTTCTAGTTCTTATTATGGTTGTTAACACAACTGATATACTACATATACATACATACATACATACTTCATATCCAATAAATTCACACCCAGATCAACAGCCAACAAATGTAGTTCATCACAAATCGGTTGGCCGTGCCGGGCGGGAATCGAGCCTGGGATCCTCTGGTTGGCAATCCGGCATGTTACCCACTACACAAATGAGGTCGTAAACAAACCGCAATTACAGTGTGTACATTCCCGGAGCGCGGCGGGACAATGCGAGCGGCATGTTTACGAGAGGTTCCGCCCGCGCCCCACACAGGGACGGATGCAGGCTCGTTACCAGATTGTGAGTCAATCATTTCAGATTAGCCATGAAAATCTTTTATAATATTAAAAACCTTGTTAAATAATTTAGTGCTATTCTCAAATGTACTGTAAAAATCTCGTATTTCACGAAATTAATTCGAGTAAAGCGAATTCTACGTAATCGTGTGATGGCTTACAGATATTGAGTTTAACTGGCCAAGACAGGATTGTTTCCGGCCGAAGACTGTGACTGAAAGCTGAGACTGTGACTTGTGTGTTATACAGATCAGAGTGTACGAGCTCCAAGCTCGGTCCAAGAATAAACTACATGTACTGTTGCATATAATTATTAAATGAAGGAGTGACGACGGTCTGCCTCCATCTAGCAAAGGAATCTCAGACAGATGTTGTGTCCGGAGACGTCCGGCATTGTAGCTAGGAGCGGTCGTACGCGCGTTGTAAATACCGCGCGCGCGATTCAGAACGAGCGCTCTAATTTTTTTATATTTTTTTACTAGGACACATTTCACACACGGCTGGTCAACCCCATACTGAACCATTTCTAGTTCGTGTTATGGTAGCTAACATAACTGATATACTACATATACATACATACATATTTTATATAGATACATATTTAACACCCAGACCCACAGCCTACAAATTTAGTTAAGCACAAAGATGTTGGCCGGGCCAGGAATCGAACCCGGAACCTTCGGATTGGCAGTCCGGCATAGTAACCTTTACGCCAACACGAGGTCGTAAAATTGGTGGCGGACGATGAAGTGCGACAGAGACGCCGCAAGCTTTACTTTGCATTTGTCATAAATTGATAGGTTGAATGCTCTAAATATAGTCGTAAGTAAATGAGGCGTGCGGTCCGTCCCTGGCTGCGGGCTGCGGGCGGCGCCGGCGGGCCGCGACTCCCGCCTCATTACGAGCATTTCTGGCGATAAGTGCGGCCGCCGGCCTGTTCCCGCTGCTCGCCGCTCACTAGCGCTCCGTTACCTTACTCACCGCGTCTCACTCAGCTGTGCTCTTCATTCCAGTAGGCCTACTCGCTCGTAGATCACATCGTAATCTCAACAAAAATCTATTCCATTCATTAGGGATAAGTCGATTCTATAAAGGATATATTTGAAAGTGTATTTCCTCTAGCAAGCAATCATTAGGCTACGCTAGCGAGAGGACGTTAACATTATGTTTTCTGATCTTTCAGACGAACAAATAATAATAGGTATGAAGAGAATTAAAAAGTTAAACGTGCTTAAAGTAAAATTTGCACATTTTAAAATTGTTGAAGTTGAGTTTATTCAGTTCTGAAAATAGTCCGAACAATCTGTCAGTCAGTGTATCACATTCCTTATTCGGGCTGAATAGTTATTTATTGCTATAACTACTTTATTTAGTAGTATTTAGTACAATCAATGCGTTCTATGAGCAAAGATTTCATTTAGAGTATAGGAGACTCACCAATTTAGCACCAATCTATAAGATAAAACAATACCCGTAAATAAAGTAGTAGAGATGGTTGGTGGATACGGAACTAGCACAGCAACGCTACTCGATACAATACTAAGTATGATGTAATCTGTCCGCTGTCCCACTCGACTTGTTGTAGTGTGTGTGTTGGGAGCTCGCCCTGTGCTGTGTGGGAGGTACCGGGACCTCTCCACTCACTACTTGTACAGGGATGTATGGAGCCTCCGTCTTGCGAGAGGGAATTCCCCCCGGACAGACTTTGTATCCGGGGACTTACATAATGTATTATAGGACCGGACTGTTACTGTGCAGCAGCTTCGTTCGCACGATTAAGAACGAGCGCTGTGATTGGCTGTGTGTGGTGACGTGAGCAGCGACGACGCACACATTTATGAATTGGTTATTTAACCTATTGGTATTCAGTACTTTAGGATAAAATGTGAGATTTACAATGTAGCTTCTCTGCAAACAAGTGCATTGTACATGCGACTAGAACATCATAGAAGGAGAGCATGTGGCTGGCACGGGCATACAGATTGATAATTATTATGGCTCTTTAAATAAATAATTATTGTAGGTAAGCGGCGCGGGTCGCAGGTTCCCCTGTACGGGCTCACCTCTCTCCCGGAATAAGTTCCCGATCCCCTAATTTTGTTTGAAGCTTTGTTTGTGACAACTTGGATTACTTTGACTTTGTCGGCCCTTTGTCCCGCGCCCCCTTCGCTCCCGAGATATTGCTTCGCTAAACGCCACTATTGTTTCTATTTACGCCTTCCTACTTCATGTTTATAAATGTTCATTTTATTGTAATTATACGATTATTTCTCTCTCTTGCTAGCTATTTACAGCACATGATGGCATTCCTTGTTTACATCTTCACCACTAACATTAAATGTATTATCAGTAATTTCTCCACATACTTCTTGTGGCAGTTCTTCATCAACAATTGGTCAAACATGTTGTGTTTACAGTCTTTGGCAAGATCGCTCAATTTGGTACATCATGCAGCAATACAGAATTCGTCACATACTTTCTTAAGGCGAAGATAAGGGCAAAAATCTTGATTTTACAGTTTTTTCGCTATAAATCATGAATTAGAAATAAAACTCGTTTTAAAAAATCTAAAATTACATAAATTTTTTGTACCAGTTTTTTATTTATATTAGTCTAATTAGAAATATATTTTTTCGATACTTTTTACGGTTTACGTACGTCTTAAGAAAGTACGTAGCAACTAAGCGCATGTACTATAACTTTTAAGGTTATCATCGCTGCCGGGACGAATATTAGCTGACAGTATGTGTGTGTGTGTGTGTGTGTGACGTCAGAGCGGCGTGACGTCACTTGCAAGGAGCCGCGGTGTCTCCAGGAACAGGAAAAGATTACATTTCAGCGGGAAATGGCTCCGATAATAATATTCGCGGGAAAATATTTTGTTTCCTCGTACCAGTAACGTAGGAGACGTTATTTCTTTCTGCCTCGACCTTGTTTTGGATTATTGCTGACACAATGCGTGATAAATATTTCCTCGAGCGCTCTATTCTATTTGACATCATTCTTTTGTTACCATATTATGTTACCGCTTGTAGTTCACTTCAATGCCATCCTACTACTAGTACTTAAGGTAAGCTCGCAGAGAAGCTTTAGATGAGACTAAAGCTAATCCAAATGCTCCGTTACTAAACTACTAACACTTACAGCATTTAAAATGACGTATCAATTACACACATTCATAAATAATTAGTATCCTACTAATTATTGCCTCCGATTTTTCCCGCGAACAATATAAACAAATACTTTCTCCTTAATAAGGAACCTACTAAGCTTTAAAATTAAAATGAGCCATAGTAAATAAGAAAACCCAAACCTATCCTACTTCATATGTAGACATATATATATATGATATACACGAGTAACATTATACAAATTAATACAAAAGCAAACTATTATTTATTTCGTAGTATTTATTCCCACAAATTATGATATTTCATGGCCAAGTTCAAACTGAATTCATTGTCTCAGGCTTATATGTGGCAGGCATACATACTATATGTGGGTATATATGTATAGTATAGGTAGTAGTATACACACAATGTGATCCCCGCGTAGAGCGCAATATGTGTTAATGAAGAGAGAATGAATCAGTGGAGCTGGAATGAATTCACTCGCCGGTAATGAAGTGTAGTCTTCCTCAAACCTTGTTTAAGGTTCTCGTTACAAACGCATTAAGGACTCTTTGTTCCGCTCACGCTAACGGAATTAAACATTTATTAATTAGGTATCTCAGTAAAAATATAAAACTACATCTTATATTTTTTTATTTATTATTACAAGTAATTTATTAGATACTTTGTTTTGTAACGGTAAGTTGTTTGAAGCTCCCAAAAACATAATATAGAAAAATAATAATAACTCTATTATTATTATTCTTGTGTTATTTAGTATACATTTTAAATTATCACAACGTATGTCTAATCACCATTAAAGGTATTTTTAACAAAGGTAAGCGTTAGATTTTTAACTTCAGGGTGAACTATTTGCTAACTAGTCTAACACTAGTTAATGAGTTAACGCCGTACTATGGTTATTTCACTGGAAGCTCAAGGTCATTGTCAAGACCCGAACCCAGCCATTACGAAACTTATGGCGACGGCACTCCCAACTGAGCAGTCATGGCGTGTAATTTTAAATTTTGTGTTAAAACTGTTGTAAAAAGTTGTTTGAGTTAGTTGGCAGTAGCGTGTACAAATATAAATCATTTATTGACGTATAGCGCCCATATGACGCATAGTGTACTGCATAGCGTGGCGTCACGCAGCATGGTGTAGCGGGCTAGTGGCGGCGCGCGAGGTCGTGGTAGCAGAGCTGGAAGCGGTCGCAGAGCAGCGCGAGCTGGCCGCGCCGCACCTTGCCGAGCTCGCGCGCCACCAGCCGCGCCAGCCGCGCGCGCGCCGCCCCGCGCCCCGCACTGCGCGCGCGCAGCACGGTGTAGCGGGCTAGTGGCGGCGCGCGAGGTCGTGGTAGCAGAGCTGGAAGCGGTCGCAGAGCAGCGCGAGCTGGCCGCGCCGCACCTTGCCGAGCTCGCGCGCCACCAGCCGCGCCAGCCGCGCGCGCGCCGCCCCGCGCCCCGCACTGCGCGCGCGCAGCACGGTGTAGCGGGCTAGTGGCGGCGCGCGAGGTCGTGGTAGCAGAGCTGGAAGCGGTCGCAGAGCAGCGCGAGCTGGCCGCGCCGCACCTTGCCGAGCTCGCGCGCCACCAGCCGCGCCAGCCGCGCGCGCGCCGCCCCGCGCCCCGCACTGCGCGCGCGCAGCACGGTGTAGCGGGCTAGTGGCGGCGCGCGAGGTCGTGGTAGCAGAGCTGGAAGCGGTCGCAGAGCAGCGCGAGCTGGCCGCGCCGCACCTTGCCGAGCTCGCGCGCCACCAGCCGCGCCAGCCGCGCGCGCGCCGCCCCGCGCCCCGCACTGCGCGCGCGCAGCACGGTGTAGCGGGCTAGTGGCGGCGCGCGAGGTCGTGGTAGCAGAGCTGGAAGCGGTCGCAGAGCAGCGCGAGCTGGCCGCGCCGCACCTTGCCGAGCTCGCGCGCCACCAGCCGCGCCAGCCGCGCGCGCGCCGCCCCGCGCCCCGCACCGCGCCCCGCCCCGCGCCCCCGCAGCTTCTCGTCGATACACCTGGGAACAACACGCCAGCCAGACCTCGACATACTCACATCTGGACGCGCGCCGGTACAGCGCGACACGCCGGGAGACTCCAGAAGGGTTCCTCAATCAGGGAGAACTCATCGAAAGGCATGGTACCGAGGCCTTCGACCGAGGAGTCTAACTAAAGACACGCAGGCCATTCAACTCCATTTTTACCTCGGAAACAGACGTGCGCCTCGAAAATTGTGCAGAACTGTGCGAAACCCCACATCTCTCTAAGCAGCTCGAAATTATGATAAAAAGGTATGCAGCAGGCTTATTAGAGAAGAAACTTCATTTTGTGCACCGAACCGTATTGACGTATAATTTTTACAAGATTTTCTACAAGTCCAAAACTAATATATGCAATGTTTAAGACGATCGTCAGTCAACATTACGAAGGAGAAATAGTAGAACCAATAATAACATGAAGGTGTACCGGAAGGCCGCCTGGCGGAAGGTGGCGAGCGAGGAGTCGAGCAGCTCCTGCCACGTGGCCTTCAGCTCGCGCTGGTGGCCGCACGGCTCGCCGCGCGCCACACCCGCCGACACGTTGTACACCGACCTGCACACACACACTCGCGCGTGATGCATCTTATAAATAAACCTCTGAGATTTTGAAACTGAGACCAATTTTGACTGAGTTAAATCAAGTTCTGAACAGTGAATTGCATGAAGTAATCGTGGTATTGGAGAGCAGCGAGGTAGTTCTCACAGGTACTGGTGCGTCATGTTGCGGTAGATGTCCTCGAAGAAGTGTGTGTCGCTCTCGGACACGACCCGGAAGCGCGAGCCTCTCCTCCTGCTCCCACCCTCCTCCTCCTCCTCCTCCTCCGCGCTCCGCAGCGTGTCGCTCACGCGCACGAACATCTGGAATGTCGTGCAACATGTTCTATTGTTTATTTAACTCTACATTTTAAATTAAAGTTGAAAATCCGTTGCTAAACACCTAACTTTGTACAGAAACCCTTCTTGAGGGTCAGTTATTCCGGACACACATAGCGACGACAAATACAAATACAAATCATTTATTGATAACACCAAAGTTACAAGTCAAATAATATGATATCATTACAAATATTGACACTAATAAAACCGGTTTTGAACTCGGTTTTCATCATGCCATGTATTTTTTCACGTATTGTGTATTGACCCACTGACTATACTATTGGTGCACAAACATAAAGTAAAAGATTTGTTGAAGAAGTGGCTACAATAGAGTGACCTTGGTGAGCTGGTTCATCATGTTGCTGAGCAGCGCATGCACCTGCTCCTCCTCCGGGAACTGGTAGACGCACTCCAGCACGGGAGCTTCCGTCATACGGTCCGGCGCTCGGGCCTTCACCGGGGTCCGTGCGGCGCCGGACGACAGCTCGAGGTTTGCGGACTCGTCGATCCCATCGCTCTGCTCTTTGGTCCTCTTGTGCACCGGCTCCGGGTCACCGGGGAGCTGTATCTTCAGGCTGATCTCCCCCTGCAGGTCGATGTTACCGGCCGCGGCTCCGAGTGTAACCAGCACCATCAAGTAGTGCAGTCTCATAGTGTCGAGCGACAAAAGCAATACGTGTTTGTCGCGCGCTGTGTCCCGCTGTGTGTCCGAGCTGTATCACGGAGCATGGAAGTAGAGTGATCCCGATGGCATGCTGGAGGTGACAGCTCCAGTGCTGCAGCAGACTCGCGGGGCTCCGCCGACTGCGTGCGGGGGTGCGCGGGCAAGCATCGCCGCGGGGCGAGCTGGTGGAGTAATAAAGCGGCAACACGCGCCGTAAAGGCTGCGTATTAAGGCCGCCACATCGATAACGGGTTTATTAGGAAATAAACATTTATTACCGTCGTATGGGATTGCGTTAACTTCGTGTTTGTGCTCGCTCCGGCGCGGCGCGTGTCTCACACACCTCGCGGCTCGCCTCGCACACTCGGTACTAGCGGCTAACACAATAATCCCTCTAATTTATGACGCAATATCTAGATGGACGCACTCCGGGACGATCGTCAAACCGGAATAAAATGTTCCAGAATGTAAGAACGAGTTATAGCTCGCCGTATTTTTAAGTTATAGGTTTTGAAACTCGAAAGAAGGAAATTATGATGTACAATGTCTTTTATGGGGACGATCCCCATAAAAGACATATTTAATACCTCAACTTAATATACACATTTGGTAACTTTCCCCGTTTGTGTCCATACTAAAACCCTTATAGGTATTTGTATATATGGTATATATATATAGCAAAGTACAGGTTCGCGAGTCTCACCGTAATGTGGATGTGATAGCAGGTGACGTGTGCTCGCTCCGTCTCCCCGCACTCGGCTAGGGAAAGATAAACTTTCCTCACATGAGACACTGCTATGACACGATAATTAAGAAAAGTTTGTATTCGTATTGTATATTGTTTGTAATCATATTATGATGGTTAATACAAGCTTTACGGAAGAACAAAACTACGTTTAGTTTTCGTATGTTATTTGTTTGTATGCAACGAATGATCTCATACGGTTAATGTTTGTCAGAACCAATAAGATCGACTTATCGTTTGTAGATAAAATTTTACAAAAACGGAAATTATATTGTAGGTAACTCACATACTATAATATTACATTAAAAATCTCATACTAGTCCTACAGAGCCATAAAGATATAAAATCTTACGAATATACATATATGAAAAAGCCAAGGCTATGGTTGGTTGGATTGTATGAAGGTTCAGACAAAGCTCACTTCTAAATATAGAATAGACTAGACTATTCTTGGTATCGTCTATAGTCGGTTGTCATCTGAAACCAAGGAACCATTGATTAAAAAAGTATATCATCATGTGTTGAATAGCGTGGTGGAGAATGTGTGTCAATCATATCGCCACGTAGCCATGCTAGAGGCACGTCGCGCCGCGTGAGAACACACGTGTTGTGGGCGACAAGACGCGGGTTGTTTCTTCATTGTGCGGAATATATCTCGCCGACAGTAATGTATACGAATCTGTTCAATGTTAGCACGCGGCGAGTACACGCGGCGCACACTGTCGCCAGCTGGAGACTACACGAGATGGAATGATGAGATATATTCATAATTCCTTTTATAAATACTTGCTGTATTTTGTCATGTCCATTTCGTGAGTTGTTTTTATTTGAAAGTAGAATTAAAGAAAAAAGACTAGTATTCTCTCTCTATCACCTGACCTGATCTATGTGGAGATACATCAAACCTGCGAGATTGCCTTCACGCGGGAATGTATGCCGCTTATTTGTTTGCGGCGCCACTGTGACAATAACAACTTTCCTGCGCCTACACTACACATGCACTTATCTAAACATAGTAAATTAGTGCTAACGAACAGTATAACACACACAACTTTAAAGCATAATCATATTAAACCCATATTATAGTTTCCCGCGATGTTTAACTGCTTGTCTAGCCGAATTGAATTGAACTCTCTGAGCCCCGGCTGGCAGCGCGGCTCGCACCGGCCCGAGCGCAAGGCACCGCACGCCAGCAACCTGTTCACTGTAAACCATTCTTTTATAGTAGTTTCTGATATTTGACTTGTGCTGCCAGTTGGTAATCAACAAGAAACATGATTATTGTACTGAACAATACATCGTGATGTATCCCGAGCTAGCGGCGGCCGGCGGTAGGAATAGCCGGAAGGTAGAGTCGGCGGCCTGCGGGGGGGGGGGGTTGGGGGACTCGCCGGACTGTCAGTATTGTCTCAGATATTGCGGCTTGTAATACTCACCCGGGGCTAGTTCTTGGGAATTCATTATATTGGAATGAATTAATATACCAGTTCTTTTCTGTTTATAGCAGTAATACGATCTAAAGGTAGTAGTTAATTCAGTAGTTTTTTTTTCTGTTTTCTAGTGAGTGCACAAGCAGACGGATCGTCTGATAATCGTCAGATCTCAGCGGCTGTATAACATTGCCAGCGTATATTTAAATCCTGTTTGAGTGAGAACGCTGTTGTCGTGATTATTAATATTTGAAATACTGTCTGTGCGAAGTAATTGTACATCTCCCCCCCCTGCGCTCTCCTCCCTCCCTGTGATCTCCGCGGCATGTCGTGCTGGGTCCGGCCGACTCTTTGTTATGTTAATACAAAGGATTACATCTGTTCGCCCGACCTCACCTCGCCTGGGGAGTGCGGGGGAGTGCGGGGGAGGGGAGTGCATAACCTCACGCGGCCGGTATGATGTGTAGAACATCGTGAGGCGAGGCGAGCGCAGTGACCGCTCTCTATACGCTCCGCTATTTCTGAGGGCAGTTTATTAGAGTCGCTCCATGTGGCCGCTCGCAGCCTCCAGACGACCTATGTATTATAAAACAACCCTAGCACGTTACAGTGCGTTGCTTCACCAGCTAGCTCACTCAGCGTACGCCTTCTTCGCATTAGCTAAGTGGATAGCTAGTGAGGGATTCGTGTGACTACTGTACAGGCACAGGTTTAAATCAAATCAAATGATACTCGCTACGTGACGTAGACATACTGCAACATTGAATGGTGACAGTAGTCGCTAAATGACTCCTTAAATAATCAAAGAATCTTGACTTGAAATTAAACTACCTTTACATACAAAGTTACAGGCTCAATACATGTTTGATCTAGTGAGGCTGCGAGTGCGGGGCGAGGTGTCCGCTCGCCGGCCCGCACTGTACGCTGCTAGTGTAGTTAGTAGCTCACACCTAGCGCGGGGGAACTTAGCGCGACCAATTCCGCTCTAAGTAAATCAGGCGGCTCGAGCTGATCGTGATTCATTATTACATTACAGGATTACCCCACCTGCCCCCGCCCGCCCCCGCCCGCCCCCGTGACCCGCCGCGGCTGAGATATTGAGCGTGACCGAGACTCACCTCCGAATAAACTTTGAACCTACAAGCAACACGATATCCGAACATTTTATGCTATGTACATACTATCTGGATAACAAATGAAGTTGTGGTCACAGTCGCGTTGCAGATTTCCCAGCGCGGAGAGTGAATGCAGCTCCATTCATGTTTGTATGTTGGGATGCTCCGCGACACGAGCAACAATAGTAGCGCGGGCGGCGGGGAGTGACACCGCGCCACCTTCATTACAGATATATCCAGGTTTGTCGGTCACGCCGCCCGTACGCACTACACCCGACTGCTCGCGGGGGACTCTCGTCATCACCGTCTGGTTATTATATTTTGTGAACCAATTCTAAAACCTTCAGGAAATTGTATGTTTTTCCTTTCCACAACAATAGATCTGGTAGATTCAGAGCCTATTTAATGCAAACTTTCAGTTAAATCTATTTCCTTGTGTAGTATTTAAACGTATTAATAAGTACCAATATTTACTTATTGATACTTTACTTACTACAAAAGTAAAAGAAGTGAGTTTTCAGTGTACTTTACTTTCGTTAGTAACTGTTGCCAAGTCAAAAACTTGGTGTTTTTTAAATGCTCTACTAGTAATATATAAAAAAAATATTATAAACCAGAGTTGTGTATGGAGTGTAGTGCGTATGTCCGTTCCGCAACGAACGCTGGCTGTGATTGGCTCGCGAATAAAACGCTGAAAACCAACTCCGGTACCGGACTTTATATCTATACAGTGTCGTTCCTCTTATACACCGCCTTCTAAAACAACCTGTTTCTCATTTCGACAGTATTTTTTGATGTTTTTTACCTCAAAGCTCATCTCATATCGATAACCGATTCTACACATTTTATACATTAATTCAACGGACATACATACTTTCATTTTGATGCAGAAGCATATTTTATCCCTGTAAGTGGGGTTGGCACAGCTAATTATACGCTTCCATACAGTTTCATCATATATTTATATATTGGCATTTTACATATTTGAATTCATAAATCCACGCATTCCTAGATAAGCTTCTACTGTAGCTGTCTCCTATATCCGTTTACAACATATGGTAGCATTGTTAAAAAAGCGACGAAACCTGTAGTTTGACTTTGAAGATATAAAAAAGCGTTCAAAAACATACATACATTTTAGTTAAGATTCAATTTCGTTAAAATAATTTTCGTAGTTGCTGAGACAGATTTATTGGAGTTGTAATTCCATGACGTAGTTTCTGGTCTGTGTACTCAATCAGAACCCCTCAGTACCCGACTGATCAGTCGGGTGTAGATATTGGCGCGGTTCTAGTGCGCCTTGTTTGATTTTTTATTGGATCTATTTTTATGTCCACAGCATAAAAATAGATCCAAAAAAATAATGAAACTAAATAAATAATTGTCGCAGACGATGTTCAGAGCGCGATAAATGTGTGAACGCGATCGAGACAAAAACAGAGGAGATATAAAGTATTCATTATGAAGTGAGTCCCGAGCAGCTGTGAGTGGGCTCTCACATGAATACATTTACATTTTTGTTAGAGCATTAACATGTTGCGTGGAGTGATGGCGACCCTCGCGCCATGTTTATATTAATAAAGTATTGTCTCCAGTGGGCGCTGTGTGCGGCGAGCTGGTGCATCACACAGCGGGATGTTGCAGCCGCGGGGATACTTCACACACATTATGACGGCTGAATATCCATTGAGTATTTATTAACGGTGATACACAAAGATTAACAATCGAAACAAGAGTATGTTAATCTTAATGTATCACCGTTAATTATAATTCTAATTCGTAGAGTCGAAAGTTTGCAAGATGTCTAACTGCTTTTAACTGGCTTAACGATTATTAAAATAACGATGTAGTATGAAGAGTAACAGCCGGGATTTAGCGTGTCATCCGACCGGGAAAGTGCCTGCTCAAATCTAAATGCCAATAAATGTTTGTTCGAGTCGATCACCCATACAATACGGAAGCGCTATTGCTAGAGCTTGATAAAGTAATGTTACACTGTCAGCTACTCGCCGTGGTCCCCCCCCCCCCTCCCCCCGGTCCCGCGACTCTGTAGAGATGTAACCGGTTTATACCGCTCTCATCCGGTTCCCGGCGGGTTTCAGGGCTGCCTCGCGCCGCCGGTAACACAACCTGCGCCGCGACAACCCTGACACGAGCTAGATTGTCTCCCACAAGATTATAAGTTTCTTCAGCTCGTTTGTTATTCTACGTGTAAATGTGAGAATGATAGTTTTTCTAACTATTGTAGTTGTTTTTTGTTGAAACTACATACTTAACTATTCGTCATAGAAACCGTTCCGGAGGTCATTGTTTATCTATTGTGGTGTATGTATGAATGAGGCTATGCTGTATGGAGTCAAGCTATCACAAAATCATATAAGGATGGCTGTAGTAAATGAGCACTAAAATGGTATGTTGTGATGTCGCTCGCTACACGATGGTCATGTTGTTTTTGTCGTCGTGAATAATGTACGCGTCCCCTCGCCGCGGGGACTTGCTGTCCGACATTTGTAACTCGAGTGCGATGTTAAACTTTTATGTGGACTCTCACCGGGACATGTATTCTAAGTAGGGAAGTCAGTGGCTCGCCGCTCGGCGCCGCGCTAACCTTTTTGCTCCCTCATCCACTCAACTAGCTTCACGGTACTTGTGTTAAGTAAGTTCTACTGAACAGATACTAAATAGTCTATTTAAATAAAGATATAGCTCTACAAATGTATTGCGAGCGAGTGCAGGGTGTATTTGAAACGTCTATTTGTGAATGATCGGTTTCCGCTTTACTGATATATTCATTGAAAGCGGATTAAGCTATGTAGCCATTCACTCATTTAAATCCCTTTTTGTGGAAATACATAATAAAGCTACATTTTCCAGCATTCCCCAAATGGAACTGCACAAAACATGAATGTCATGTTGGTGATGTTCCTCCGTTCATTATCGTATTGTCGACGCGAGCGGAGAGTAAATAGCGGATTTCCATAAAATCTATAAAATACGTCGGAACGCGTATTAAATATGCGAGCGCCATAAATGAAGCATAATTTTCACCGCGCGCTCCGGTCTGCTCGCTACTCGGCCGAATATTGTGTTGCGTGGGTCGGATGACACGTTAAATTGTAGGTGCCGGCTGCATGTTTCAGAATAAATAACTCGCGGCATGTGACCGCAGCGTGATGTCCCCCCCCCGCTCCCGGGGAGAGGGGAGTAGTCGCGAGGGATGAACGCGTCGGGTCCCCACTGTGTCTGTCTTATTATCATATGGAAATAGTCGCGCGGTCACTCGTATCAATAATAGAGCGGCGCGAGATACTGCTTACCGGGAATGTGGATATCGAAGCCATGCCGAGTGGACACCTTAGCTCTAGTTGCTATAGTTATGATACAAATAGTTAGTGTACATTTACAGCTTCGATTATTAGTATATTTAATGCATTTCGTGGTGATTACTGCATAATTAATGCATCCTGAACAAGTTACTTTTGATTTCCGAATGTATGTATGTATGACTCTCCACAGTTATAAACGTTACGGTGAATTTCACCTTTTTCGTGGGAACCATCCCTCAATCAAAAATCGTTCTTAAATTACTTACTCTTGGACTTATTATCTTTTCTTTGTATTTTTTTGTTGAGTTGCATTACACTTTCTGCAAGTATCTAACTCTCATAACTAAGTATCTAGTATAATCCGAATTTGAGTTATAAGACTAAATACGACGAAGCTCCTGAGACAAGGTGTATTACGTTTGTACTGCGCTCCGCTCGCTGTAGCACTAGAGCACTCCCAGAGTAGTCAGAGCACATTGTGCGAGTGTACAAGCTGTGTTTAGTTTGGCTGAGAGTCGGCGGGTGTCGTCACACTACAGCCAGCTCGCCCTGGCCCGCTACCTGTTGACTCGCTTACACAGACACGACACCTCGCTATATCATTCATTATATACTAATCATCATTAATCACAAGATTTGGAAAAACTAAATTGATGAATCTTTGTTATTAATGCTGAGGTTTCATTAGCGAGTGAACATTCGAACCTCGGCGACGGATCACATCATGTTCCGTGCACAGTGACCCGTGTGTGTGTGTGTGGGGCTCTGTACGGTCCCATGACTTCATCAGACCGGCTGAGGCAGTGAGGTGTCGCAAACGTCGCCGCCCGAGCGAATATCGCCGCCACTAACCCCTTTATTGCGCGCCGGTCACCGACCGCGAGCCGATGTATGTTTATGTATATATGTATACATCATACAATGTATGTATGTATCTCGGACCGAATATTAGCCGTAGGTCATTAGTAAAGACCAAGTGTGGGGAAAAAATAGAACACATGTTCAATAGTTTACCTTTTGATTTTACGTTTTACATAAAGTTAAGTTGCTTTCATAATTATTTATTTCTAGGTACTTTATAGGTTTTACTAAATGCTTATCATTACCGTGACACGCAAGAGAGACAAGGGAAGTGAAGAAGAAGAAGAAACGCTTAAGAAGAAGAAGAAATAAGAATTAAAAAAAATATATATATAATTTAGAATTCACACGTTCCAAGAAGCTTCACACGCTAGGTTTGAGTAGACTAAGATATGCACAGACAGTGTGTGTGTGTGTGTGTGTGTGTCGGCTGCCGGCGGACGGAGTGAATAATTAGGCCGGGCTGTCTCCCGCAGCCTCCGGGAACACATCGATTTATCCCGTCACACACACACACACACACACACCATAGATACTTCACAGTAGACTGTACATACTCTGAATTGATGCCAAATGGATAAAGTTCAAGACATCACTTGTATATGGATTTATGTTTTGTGTTATTTTTTTGGTTATTTTCTATTAATTTTATGGTATACGAGTACAAATCACATATACGAGTAAGAAATGAAATCAGAGATGTAATTAACTAAATAGTTCCCTATTGTTCATAACTTGCATTATTTGGCTTTTAAGAAGGCTGTATAACAACCACTACTACACGATTAGGATCGTCTCTCCTCTCGGCTCCGCTGATGCCAATTTTCTCCGCACAATTAGTATGTAATGTAAATGTCCGGCGCGGTGTCAATAATCCCGCAGTTTGATTGGGGTCAGCTCCAAATCGAGTTAACAAGTGTATTCAGTATAATGAATGGTAGCGGCGCGGGGGGGAGGGGGGGGACTAACGAAATGAAGGCAGCGGGCGCGCGCCGCCTCCAAACTTGATTAGTGCGAGTGGACGCGCTACGCCGTAGCGCTCTACGCGCGACCACCGCGCTACGACCTACACGTAGGCCTTCTACGGCGTAGCGCGCCGCCTGACCGGTGGGTTACTGCGTAGCGGCCGTAGCACGTTTACTGGACGCTTGTTAGGACGCCATCAACACTTAGCTTACTGGATTCTGTATGTGTACACTTGTTAAAATGCTCTTGTTTCTACTGACACGTAATGAAACGACCAGACGGTAAAACGGTCCGGTGAAATATCTTCTTTCAGTAGTGCGTTGTGAGCTGCACTCGCAGTGTATCCCGGCGCCGGCTGAGTCCGGGCCGGCGAGCCGGCGCCGGGTGCTGGCGGCGAGACTTCGCAAAAATCAATGCGCATTCGACACGACGCCGGGAAGCCGGCCAGAAACCGCGCCCGGGGGCTACCACCGGCTCGCACCGGCGACCTTACTATCATATTTTTAATAGTCGGTTGTTTGTATATGTACACACAACACACTTTTGTTTCCAAGTATTTTGCCAAAGCTGTAATTTTTTGTACGAATTAAAATAAAAACGAGCTAAACTTTTTGCCACTGTACGTAATTATACTATACTTCTTTTTGAAATTCAAAGTCATATACTTACATTTCATTCTAGAATTTATTACTACTTCTGTATGCTGAGGAGTGTACAAAATAACAAAATGTATGTTAGGTATGTAATAAAAGTCGTAATATTATTATAGCATGGTAGTTCCCGCGGTAGGTTCCGCTCGGCGTACGGCGTGCAAGTTTGATGAGTTAGCCTGAGCGCGGTCACACTGTCACACGGCGCAGCGCTCGCTCTCACACGACACACTGTATACCTGACACCGCGCCGGCTTCGGTTCCTATACAATATTATTATATTAATAATTGGGTTATAATATTCCGATCGCATGTTCTAAGCCGAAATGGGGACAATGCACTCATCAATACGGATAACTTTTACTATAGAGGCAAGCGTGAAGTCGCCAAATACATTTCATCTGTTCCATAGAAACACAAGACACTTGTAGTATTAATATAGTTTTATAACTACTTCGAAACTAATTACAAAAGAATAATTTAGTTAAAATATCAACTTGAAGCGCAGGGAGTCCACGAATGCTTCAGTAATCATGGCGCTAGTAGTTGTATATTTCGTCGGCGACTTGCTTTAATCAAATCCTTCAATAGTTGTACAAAAATATAATTATAAAACGGTCGATGCGACCAATAGAAAGTTTTAAAATCTAGAATAGTAGCGCTGGATTATTAGCTGTTGCATCTATTTAAAGAATAAACTAAATATGAATCATGAAATAGTGTGACACGATAGAAAAAGTGTTCAATTTAAAAGCTGGAAATATTCCGGCAAGTTATTTCCGAGCGAGGTTAATGTGGGGCGCTAGTCGGGCGGAGACAAACACCGAGACAAGTGTACAATAGGAGACGAGGTTTGCTCAGTCAGCTTGTTGTTGTCACAGCACGCGCCGCCTAATGACGCGCACACTGCTACCCGGGAACTGGCTACAACAAAAACTGTGTGACAACACAACCCGGCCGGAGGACTACTATGTATGCAGGTTGTGATTGCGACGCGAGGAATGTACCGGAACTAAAAAATATCGGGCTCTCAACAAAGTGCACCGCACGTATTGAAACAAGTAAAAAAATATTGTATATAGAATGAAGCTAGCTGCGCCCCGCGGTCTTACCTGCGATAATCCAGTGTTAAAAGTAGCCTATGTGTTAATCCAGGGTCTAAACTATCTACAAATCAAATTTGGTTCAAACGTTTAAGCGTGAAAAGGTAACAAACATGCACACTTACACACAAACTTTCGCATTTATTACAATAGTAGGATAATAGATACGGTTATGAAGAATCGTATGAGTGCGTGACGCGGCCAGACTCCTCTCCCAGTAATATCGTGAACTCGAGTTCGCCAGGATGTCAACGGTTCAGTTATATCATATGAACTACAGCTGTATGTATTACATGTGTTTATGTGCTTCTCATTTGCACTGGATCCCGTGTGCTCGTGCCGAATGGCAGGCGTGCGCGCGGAGTCTCGGGACCGGTACAAGGCAAGCTTCATGCGTGATGTATACACGCGGGATCGCTATCGGTAATACTCTGCGTCGGTGGGGAGCCCCGCGCCTCGCCCCGCGCACAATGAACAACGCAATGAATAAAATAGCGGCTTAAAGGATACCGGGAATCGTGTAAAAGAGAGGTCGGCTCCATCCCGCGCCGAGAGCCTCGCAGCGCTCTACTGGTGCCTGCGGGATACTTATACATACCTAGTACATCAGTTTCTAGCTCTTCTTCTCATGGTGCCTCTCTACCTAGTGAAGGTTGGCAATCAGCTCTGCGTACTTTAATTTATCCATTGCTAAACGAAACAATTCAGCGGCATTTACTAGTAAATCTTTTTAATTTCCAATGTTCTTTATTTCCAACTAAAATTTATAATATTACATTAAATTATGCGACTGGACATATACATACCTATTAGTTTAAAACTAAAGATCTGAACAAACGTCTCATTTAAAACTTAAAATATGAATTTAAGCACAGTATGTAGTTATATGAAGGAAGCTTTGATATATTATTATAAATATGATATTACTACTATAAAAATATAGCATCAAGTTTCACAAAAATTTATTACAAAAATTAATTCCGTTTCTTTTTACTGAATCACGTAGCGCTAGCTCATACGTTTTTTGACTTAGGTTTAAATTGTAGTCGAGGTATATATGTCAACATTTAAAGTACTGAGTATAAAGTAGCCGCTCCGCGCTAAACTACCGTTTCTTAAGTTCTCATTCTCGTTAAAGTTGAAGCCATTCAAACTGCACGTGAGCTTCTATTCATCACGTACTTACTTTGCAAACCCCCCCCCCCCCTCACTCCGCACATACGTGGGAGAGGGGAGAATGGGGGGGGGTGCACGGTAATTAACGACATTTGGATTATATAAATTCACGGGGAGGTTAAAGCAAATCAGAGCTATGATTCTCGTCAGCTTGCGGCGCGCAGCCCTACGAAGTTCAGTAAAAAGGCGGCGGTAGATAGGGTTTGTCAAGTAAAGTGTTATGTTTTTTCTTTCCTAACACTGACAATTTCTGTACTGACATACTCCACTAAAAGATTTGGTTATGTTACAAGCTTTTGTCGTTATTAATTCTGTTCCATAACGGCAGAACCGTGTTACTATCATCTTTACACAGTAAAGTGATATTTTGATAATTGTTAGATAATGATATTTTTTACACAGTAAAGTAAGTAGTCATTACGTGATACAATACAATATAAATTCATTGTACACCAAAATATAAAAACCAATATTACATCACATGAAAAAAAAATAGTGATAGTACATTAGGCGGCTATATCGCGCATCTAACTTAGATAAATGATACCTACACAATACTTCATATTATTGAACTACAGTTCGTACATGCAATGATGATACCATGACCATGTTCTGAAACATGGCAACAAGAGACTTGGCCTGCCGAGCCGGCAGTGGCAGCGCGTTCCGTAACTGAAGGGCTTTCATAGTGAAAGAGTTATGATAGAAATAATTAGATTGAGAACAGTTAGGACGTTTGAAGACAACGGATCGGGAAGGACGTAGGGAAATAGAATGCGAGGGAGGAAGGAACGTGAACCACTCTTTGAGGTTAGATGTGTGATGCAAGCTTGTCGATGCTGATATCATACCTCGTGGAACAGATACTATCATACTTCTGGTAACAAACTACTCGCCCGTTAACTATTTCATCGAATATCCGACAATGTGTAGACTCGATAGGTGAGTGTACGCGTGAGGGAGCATGATCCCGCGCGGGTTACATACCGAAGAGCATTAACAATCCCTCCGGCCCTGCCGGCTGCTGTCTGCCAGCAATCAAGAGAACCATAACTCAATTATCTACATAGTTAATTGAATGTTGATTTTACTAAACCCGCCGCATTGTTCCGGGCGTGACAGCTCGGCGCCGCCGCTCGCTCCCTCGCTACGACTTACAACAAAAATCCTAATGAATTCCCCTCGTCATGAGAGCAGCTCTCTCAATCACAACACCGCGCCTCCCCCTCCCTCACACCGCCACACCCCCCTCGCCCTCCCCTCGCGGCTCGCTCACACTTCAAAGGTAAAATTATATAGCTTATAGATTGCTCTAATCATATCTAGATACAATTTATGCATTAACTGACATACAGTGAGATCACAGTTGTGATAATAGACCAACCTGACATAAACTGAAATAAGCTCCCTAAAGATGATGTCACATCTTTATATTGTCAGTGTGTGAGACGATGTTACTTTCTGTGTAAGCAGTGGTGTTTGCACTACTAGCTCCGTTAGCTCGCAGATGTGACGCAATGACGTGTGATTGAGAGCAGCGTGAACAAGTGGAGTAGGAATCCGTCTGCCGCCAGGCTTCTTAATATTTAGTCTAAAAAATATTTAAAAAATCCTTTAAACCTCTTCCCCTGGGTGTCGGCAGTGAGAGACGCGCTCCCGTGTGATGGTGAGCAGCATGTGGCCAGTCTGCAGGTACAGTGGTCTGCGCGAGCTGCTCGCTGCCTCGTTATAACTGTGACGTCATGTTTACCGCCGACACCTGCTCTAGCTGCTCCCGGCCGCCAGGTGGCGCGGCTAACGCGCCATATTTATATAGTTTGCTACTGACAAACTCGTGTACATGTTTTAGTTATTCAGTCAATATTGTGACAACTAATTTCCATATCATTTGATTCTGCTCCTGCTTATATTATAAATGCGAATGTGTTTGTGTGAACGTGTATGTTTTATAGGTACTTCTTTACGTTCAAACAGTTGAATCTATTTTATTCAAATTTCCTATGGGCATAGTCTAAGCGGGATTAAAGCGGGTAACGCCGCGGGCCGCAGCTAGTGTTGGTATATAAGGCGAGTATAATGAGAGACGCGCCGCGCCCCGGATACCATTACACCATCCGCGAGATGACGCTGTGTATTCCAGAGCTATATTTTTGAATTATTATTGTTCCCATCTGACCACTCCGGAATAATGTTTATATCCGACAGATAAATATCACTTTGGGCGACATTTTTTTTGTTGCTGTTGAAATGTATTAGTACTGAGTCGCTAGATATAGTACAGGCAGTCCAACGTGTTTTGACGCTCGAGATAACTACAATCATTCATCACCTGAGTGTTCTCTTACACGAGCGAAAGAAAGAGAATATAAATAGTTTCACTTAGATTGTGTTAAAGTCTGTTATATATGTGATACCATCAAGACAGGCGTGTGAGATGTACACTAACATATTATGAAGACAACTTGGCAGGCAGCGGGGTCCGTTCGCTAGGTACGAACTAATTCGAGGGATATCGTTCTTGAGACCACTCACCACTACAGGGCAATATCCCTCACCGATGGAATGTGTTGCCATACTATTGCACACGTTATCCGACATGCCGAGTATCCTCTATACCGATATGATAAAGAGGAAAAGCTTGATGTCTGTTTGACGCGATTAGGCTCCGAAACTACTGGACCGATCTGATACATTTTTCAATGTTGAGTAGCTACTTTATCCCCGAGTAACATAGGTTATCGTTTGTTTCTCTTTGCAACTTAGATTATTTTCTAGCCCGTGCGAAGCCGGGTCGATTTGCTAGTAATATTATAATTATAGCACGATAACCTGTAGCCGGTACTCCGGCTCGACGCGACCCGCGTCCCGAGGGAACGAGCTCACTCATTCAAATTAATTGACATATTGAATAAAACAGAACGTGCATAGCAAATAATTATAGTCATGCTTTAGTACCCGTGGCTTAGAAAACTAGAGTGATTTAAAAGATCGTCAAAATTAACCATCGGTCAATGCGAACAGTTTTTGGAAGGGTTCATGCAAGACACTGCTATTTAAGAGTATAAAGTGACATCTACTTCTGGGTGCAATTAAAATACATATCATATAGACACGTAGGTTCCAGTTATTAGTGTTGTATAAGCCGCCATTAGGTCGGCCGGCTTGCAGAGCCCCGCCACCAGAGCCCGGCTAACTACTTCATACGATAAAACAAAAAGAAGTTAAGCAGCGGAGTGAGCGCAGTGGTCGCCGGCGGCGGCGGCAGGTGGCGCCGCGCGAGGACTCGCTCCGAGATCGATCCTCATAAATACGCAACGATCATTCATTCCGGCCTCCGCGCACACACTCCGGCCGCACCCGCCGCGCGCCAATATACACCGTATAGTGTGCGCGGTAAGGTCGAGTTCGGCTCGCGCGCGGTCTCGCTCGCTCGGGCCGCTCATACATAATGTAGGGCGGCATCGGGTCGGAGCCGCGAGATGAGCCGCCACCGTGAGTGCCGGTAGTTATTCCTCCAGCAGGCACCTGCCCAGCGCCGCGCGCCGCCGCCTGCAGACATCACGCGACCTCACACTCATAATATTGACATTTTACATTGTTGACAAGTAATCTCATCGTTTTCATCATGCTAGGAGATCATTACCCAGCACTCGCTTCGTTACTTACCACTTCAACTAGTTCCAATGTTTCAAAATCTCAATCATTTCATCAATCTCAAAGTGTAAAAAAATTACAATAAATGCTAAGAGAAAATAATATAGTTGATACGATAAGTAACAACATACACACACACACACGCACGTGCATTCATTCCCGCGACGATTCTCACGACGCTACTAATATCGAGTCCCGATCGAAAGAGATCTTTAAGTATTCCGGCATGGCTTTGCGGCTCTCGCACTAAGAATTCGGAACCTACAATTTAACGTATCATCCGGCCTTTGGGTAGCGCCCAGATGATAATGACACTTTTGTAATTACCACTCGTGGTTAAACTGTCAGCATCTATCGCGTGAGATCACCTCAGTTAGGAGAGCTCCAGGTAGTACAGTACGAGTATCAAAACCTGCGAGGCTGTAAAGCTGGCTTTTAACGCCGCCCTTCACTCGACAGACACGCGTCATCTAATATTAACGAGACCTTAGGCACGGCCCTCTATAGCTCCAGTGTGTGTGTGTGTGTGTGTAGTTAGCGCGGCTGCGAGAGAACAGATACTATCGAACATAAAAGCGTTCCGCCCGCACTGTCCGGTATGCAGCTACATGCATAGTATAGCGGCGCCTGTCTGCTGACGTCATCACTCGCCGCACAGCTCGCGGTGTGACGCGCGGGGGGAGCTCTCCGATCACCAACATCATAATAAGCTCGAACACGTCGTTAATATATTAAGACGACAACGAGTGTACCCTTGTCTATATACATGTATATGTACGAGTATGTATATAGCGCGGCGCCACTCCGCGTCAGTAATGTGTAAACATGCAAAAATGATAATGTACATCCCGACATCACGTCGCGGTATGAATATACATGAGCGGCCACCACCGCCGACACCACGTCACACTACGTGAGCACTGGTCGGGGTACAGCGCTACCCGCGTCTCAGATATTCAATACATATTGGCGAACATCTACATTCCGTGTCTTTTGATGTATTTATTTTATCTTAAACCAAAAATGTATAGAAAAGTCAGATATTTTAAGGTAAATTTCCAAAAGTTGGACATTTAAGAGACTTCAGATATTTCTTAAGAGAGTTTAGTATGTTTAAACAAACATTTTTAATCTAGTACTAGTGACTAACGTTAATTTCTAGCGTTAGTAGTTTCCACTACCGGTTAATATCCATCGCCGGCTAATTTCACTAATACTAAATTTCACCAATTCAATATTGTACTCGGATATGTGTGTTGTCTGGTGTAGTTACATCTCCGCGCCGTACGTGTATATCTATTGAGGAGAGTAATCCCTCATTACCGGTATGAGTCGGCTTTGATCCGACGCCGCTATCACACACACACAGACACACACAGCATTCATTCCCATAGGAATACTGCGCGGAAGGACGGGAACGGGAACTGTTTAGTCTTTTGATGGAAGGGGAATGAACTTGAAGGTTTAATAATCGGTGCAGGTTGTTGTTGGACTCTCCTCAACATTGAGCACAACCTTCCGGCGAGGTTGTCAGGTCACCAGCCGGGGCGCCGGTGCGAGCCCGCCCAGAGGAAACTATTGCATTACACAGCTTTATTCTTTTGTTACAATTTTTATTAATTTCAAATTGTCGTCAGCTACTCAAGAAAGGTAAATCTTTAATATACTTTAGCTTCTGTGAGACGTAGATATGTTAATGCAGAATAAGCTATTTTTTTCTTTTTCTTATATTAAATAAAATATGGTGCGAATATTTTTAATTGCCCAGATTTGTACAAGTAGCGTGCGAGATAGTGTAGTGAGATGAACAGATAGCGTGTATGATGTAGCGCCGCGCTCCCCGCACCCCGCTCCCCGCACCCCGCTCCCCGCACCCCGCTCCCCGCGCATCACAGACTTAATAAACTAACTAGTATGAGCTAGCTATGTTGGACAGGCTCCAGGCGGCGCCGGCGACTCTGTGAGCCAGTGGTCGCGGGAGGAGGACGCTCATACGGCCTTTACTGTGAGATGTGACATACATACTACCAGAAATTACGTTTTTGGGTATACTAACTTAAAACTTCAGAATATTTGTAATTCAATATTAAGGAACATGACATTATTATGTGTAAATTGAAACAAACTCTAGCTGCCGGTGTATCTGATAGCATTGACATCACAATGTAGTCAGAGTATAGCGTAGACGTACTACGGCGTAGACAAGCTACGACGTAGACGTGCTACGACGTGTATTGTACATGTTGCATAATATTATGTTATTCTTCGCGTGTATAACATAGTACCAGAACGTGAGTGCAGGCTGTATGGAGCAGTCCGCGGCAGGCGAGCTAGCTCCGCGGCCGCACGTCTTGCTCATTACGCCGCCGGTTGCGCTTCAATTATTGCCCAATACGTGCAGGCCAATGTGACCTCTAATACTGATAGGGATAGAGTCGGGTATCGCTCGCAGGTGAGAGTGGAGGTTGATGCCAAGAAGTAGGGGATTAGAAGAGCGCTGGCGGCGCGCGCCGCGGCCTGATAGCGATCGCTTGTTTGTAGCGCGCTCACCGCGCCCCGCGCTTCCCCGCAACACGTACACCATACATTATAACATTACACAATTATAATATATTATTATTGAACTAGATTTGTTGGCTGTCGGTCTGAGTGTTAAATATGTATCGATATAAAGTATGTATAAGAGTAAGTAGAAAATTAGTTGTGAGTCCTGTTGTCAGACCTTATTCAAATCAGGTCCTATTTTTAAATCGAAAACATTAAAGCGATGTGCATCTCATTGTAAAGCACGTCGTGTGCGACCAGCTCAGCAAGTGCACAGTAATAGTCCCATGTGTTCACGGCAAACTTCGCCTTATTACAACTCAGTTAAAGATCATGTTGGTGTGCGCGACCCGGCGTGATGTCCCCGGAAGGAAATCCCCGCAATATTTCCACTTCTACTTGAGATCTGATCACCGCGCACTGTATGTACCTGCTTATATACGTATCAGAATACAATTGTTCAATCAAAGCTTAATTTTGAATATTTGGAGGACAATTTCCACAAAAAAGTAGGAAAATGTTCGCAGTGCTATTTACTGATTTATTCTTATGATATTTGGAAAAGCGATTAAAATAGGTACTCTTAAATGATTAACTCAATATGAATAAAATTGGTAAATACGTTGTCAAGAAATTTTTGTTTACGACATGTTAGTGATATCAAACGATGTTTCAAGTATAGCCCCGAGGAGTACTGTTCGGAGAACTACACTAGTAACTGAATCCTTCAGCTGTTGCTGGAGACAAAATATAAAGATCTAGAATATGAATGTAATGCATCAAATGTATCGACACATCAATCTGTATTTGCTCGAGTCGGGCGTCGACACGGCGCGCGGCTCCACGAGGCGTACACCTGCTTGTGTATACATGTATACATACATGTACACGATGCACACTCCAATACTATTGTAGTAGTGGAGCTGACTCCCGGCGCCGCGTACACTGCGGCGGTGACGTGAGGAATGCTCCGGTGAGCGCGAACATTGCCATAACGAGTGCGACGAGCCACGCACGGCGTCGCACGGACCCGTGCTGTGACGAGCTCGCGCGTTCGTCGCACGTACTCGGCGCGGAGCACCATCATTGCGCTATAACTCCCACGCTATATATTATAATATCTACCGCGTACAAACACGCTTTATTGGGCGTTCTTACTATAACAGATATTAATCTAGCTTCTAACTTATGCCCATAAGACATTTCATCAAAAATCATCATCGGCACGTACGGCCATTTAAAAGAAAAGGTAAAACAAACATTTTATACACATACAAATATTCACTTTATAATTTTAGTAGGATTCTCCACGAGCTTCGGTTTAATAAGCTTTAATCAATGTTTTCAATTAGCGAGAAATAAAATAAAGTGTACCCTCAACGAGGCTCGCACAGATGTGATCTCAAGGCTCGGGGGGAGGGTGCGGGGTGCGGGGTGTGCGGGGCGCGGGGCGGGGTAGTGTTATCGTATAATGTACCGGTCAGACAATAGTTGTGGGAGACCTCTGTCCCTGACACTATCGCGTACACTCGCACTACACTCGCTCGCGGCTCTAGTCTGATAATGATGTGGAGCTCTGCTCTCTCTTATCATGTGTCATGATATCATGCGGAGTGTGTGTGACAGCAGGCCGCATGGGGCTCGTGGGGGGGGGGGGGCACACTATAAAGATAACATTAGAATTAACGTTCCGTTCCAACTTCTAAGTGATTACTTTACTGACGCATGTTATAGGTACACAAATGACTGACTAATATAATTGTAACGCTCGGTTATTACAGTATGTACGTATTATGGTCTTTTTAGTTTTTCTATGTCTTTTTAATTTACAAAAAAAATCTAATGATCCAGCTCACTAGTAGAATGGAGCGTACTCAACATGTTGGCAGTATTACCGCTCTGAATGATAACACGCCGGCGAGGAGATCGGGAAATAACTTGAAAATAACATTTCGCATTGTATGTTGTTTCCAGCGCGTTGCGGTGCCCGCGTGCTGTGTCGGACATATTGTCGCGGTTGTTTTTACCTTGTGTAATATCGCGGGCAGCTGGCGGCGTCTCCCCGCTCCTGCTGGGGGGAGGGGGGGTAACGGAACAACAACAACTGCAGTACGTACAATATCTGTGGAAGCAAACCCAAGTATAACATGATCACAAGCGATGTGCCGACATATTCACTTATTACCTGTACTCGTATATACGAGTAGGTATCGATATCGCCTCATTGTTTGCTTCTGGCGCTACTCCTTACAAGTGGCAAGGCAGAGGGGGGGGAGGGGGAGGGTAGTGGTTGCTCCAACATACCTACTTAAATTGGAGCGAGGTGTGCGGAGTGCAGGGCAGGCCGGGCACAGTGTGGCCGCTCGTGTGCACTCGGGTACAAGCTGCCGGCGCAGTCAGCCGCGCACTGCACACTACTGCTTGCCTCGCGACAGTACTGGCGCCACGGCTCACTGCGCCCCCACAGCACCCACTTACACTATACTACAAGTATTAGTTCGCGGTCTGACTCATGTTGATGTTGGAGCCGCCAGCTTCTCGCCCGCTCAATTATTCGGTAACTTGTAGTAGCCGGCGCCGGTTCCCGGAGTCGGGCCGGCGCCGGCCCGGCGAGTCTTGCGGCGAGAGCGCGAGTTACCTCTCATGAGCAGTATTCATTAGCGACGACAAAGTTCCCACTCGCCGCCGCCGAGACACACGACGAGACACATCAACTAACTGTGCACTTTAGGAAATAAAAGTAAATATTTCACGACCTCGTTAGCGTAAAGGTTACCATGCCGGTCTGCTAATCAGAAGGTTCCGGGTTCGATTCCCGGCCCGGTCAACATCTTTGTGCATAACTAAATTTGTTGGCTGTGGATCTGGGTGTTAAATATGTATTTATATAATATGTATGTATGTATATGTAGTATATCAGTTGTGTTAGCAACCATAATACGAGCTAGAAATGGTTCAGTATGGGGCTAACCAGCCGTGTGTGAATGTGTCCTAATAATAATATAAAAAATATAATAATATTATAATAGCACGTGACGGTTTACACAGAATATATTTGAGAGCACCGCCGTGACTCGCATTGCTAGTGAGGGATGCTGATTGAAGGGCAGACCAGTATTTCACAGGGTTGCTGGTAGCTACACATCATCCCGAAGGCAGGTTTTGTTAATGTAGACATGAGCTTGTGATTTATTTCAAGTCCCGTGTTGTGTGAGAGCACGCCGCGGTGGGTGAGGCTGCGGCCGGCAGGAAGCGCTCGGCTGTCGGCGCCTCGCCCTGCCGCCGCGTACATTGCCGGCCGGCGGCGCCGCGCGGTGAGCGCCCGCCCTGCCAGCGCGCGATGGTTACCGAGCAGCCTTCCCCACCGCCGTGCGGCCCACCACACGGTACATTTCCACCCGCTTCAATCGCTGGCAATCCGTTTTATTGCGGCGCGGGATGACTGCGCTCTATACGTGCTAGCGAGGAATACACACAGAGAGGCCGCGCTAGCTCGCATTGTAAACCTATGTGCGGTACAGCCGGGCCGTCCGCGCTCCTACGCAATTTCAACGAGCGGGGAGCGGGGGCGGAGACTTTCGTGTGTGACTGCACCGCAACTCGAGGGGGGATGCGCAGGGTTGTGAAGGGAAACACCAGTCTTCTTAGGCCAGCCAGTCTTTATTCTTCCTTTTTCTTATGGGAGTCTTATTGGAGTCTTCTTGAGGGCTTGAGGTACTGGAACGAACTGTGTCTGTTCAGGATCCCAGCCCTCAATTTATACAAATTTCGTCTGGGCTCTGATTGGACTTGCAAATGAACACCAATTAGAATCTATTTAATTCGTCCAATCAGAGCCCTCTATTATGCTATCTCTTTCTAACCTCTCTTTCTAACAGGGTACTGACCTAAACTCTATCTTTACTGTAGGGTGAGCACCTACCTAATTTCCTCAATTTCTATATTAAATCTTTATTAAAACCTACCTAAATTATTATTTATTTGCTATACAATTATCAGTCTATCATACAAAATTAATTCTTATACAAAAAGTCTACTTAAAATTATTTCTTCGTAAATACTATCGGTCGTCCTGTACATCTCTCCCGCCGTGTGGTCTCGCCGCACTCCTCGGTACAGGAACGACGCTGTGGCTCGACGTTGCAGGGCTGCCGTTGTCCCTTGTCACCGGAACCTCGCCGTCGACCGCCGTAAGCTCGCTGTTGTCTTCTATTGGTAGGATGACTAGTTTCCTTGTAGGCCGACGTAGTATGCCATGCTGCGTCTGAATGTCGGCTGTCCTCACGATGTCGTCTGGTCCAGGGAATGTGGTGATGACTTTCCCTCGTAGCCATGTGTTTCTGGGCAGGTTCGGGTCGATGATCAGAACTAGGTCACCCGTTTTGAGTTCGGGCCCTTTACCATGGGGCTCCCGCCGTTCTTGAAGTGTCGGGAGGTACTCTTTCATCCATCGGTCCCAGAAATCTTCTGTCAGCTTCTGTGAGGCTCGCCAGCTGGACATCGTGACTGTATCTCTTTCGTTGAATTTCCCAGGCGTTGGTACTCTTCCAGGTCCTCCCAGTAAGAAGTGGTTTGGAGTCAGGGCTTCTGGATCTTGCGCGTCGACTGATACGTGCGTTAGTGGCCTGCTGTTCACGGTGTACTCCACTTCTGCCAGTAGTGTGCTGAGGACTTCTTCCGTCGGGTACTTCTCGTGTAGCGTCGCTGAGAGTGCTGTCTTGACTGACCTGACCATTCGCTCCCATGCTCCTCCCATGAACGGTGCTCCGGGGGGTATGAAGCGCCATGAGATTCTTCTCCTTGATGCTTCCTCCGCTGTTTCCGCTTCCACTGTTTCTCGAAGTTCCCGATCAGCTGCTTTCAAGTTGGTTCCGTTGTCTGACCATATTTCTGTGGGACATCCTCTTCTCGCTATCATTCTTCTGAGTGCCATGATGGCAGAGCTGCTGCTCAATGATCCCGCCACCTCCAGGTGGATTCCTCTCGTTGTCAGACATGTGAAGATTGCGACATACCTTTTCTGATGTGCTCTTCCAACTGTTATTGTCAATGGTCCAAAGTAATCCACTCCAGTGTATGTGAATGGCCTTTGATGGTGAGCTAGACGACATGATGGTAGATCACCTGTTCTCGGATATGACGGAGTTAAGGTCTTCAATCTGCAGTGTAGACATCTCTTTAAAATTGTACGCGTCGTTGGTCGCAACCGAAGTATCCAATAGTGTTGACGACACTCGTTGACTGTAGTTTCTACTCCTGCATGATGAAGTCTTCTATGTACATTCTCTATCCAAAGTTTGACTGTCGTGTGACTTCCGTCCAGTATCATTGGTGTCTTCACTCTTTCTGAGATCTGTTCTGCTGCTTCTATACGACTTCTCAATCTGACGATTCCATCTTCTATTTTGACGCTGAGTTGGTTCAATCTGCTATCCTTGCTGACCGTCTTCTGTTTCTTAAAATCTTCAATTTCTTGTTTGAAGGCTTCCTGTTGTGACGATTTCATTAAAAGCTCTTCTGCTTTTATCAAAAGTTCAGCTGGTAGTGTCAAATATTTCCTTTCTTCTTTCTTTGATTGTTGAAGAGGTTTCGATGTTCCTGTCTTTGTTTTCATTTTTATCCAATCTGGATCCTTTTCTTTGTTCTTCAACGTCCTTTTGTAATTTACGTTTTCCTTGGTTGTACGACATAGTTGAATGAACTGTAGAATTCTTGCTGTTGATCGGCAGAGTCTTTCCCATCTGGAGAATCGGGAAACGTCCGGCAGGGCTTCTGATAATGATGATTCTTCATCTTCTCTCACGTGGTTGACTCTTTCTTCCCCTGTCGGTTCTGCTGATGTCCTTATCTCTTTCTCTTTCGGCCAGAAGTCTTCTCCTTGATATAGAAATTCTGGGCCTTTGTACCATCGATGATTCCTGTCGAAGTTGATTGGTACATCTCTCGTGGCGTCGTCCGCGATGTTGAGTTTCGTCGGTACCCATCGCCACTCTTGCACTTTCGTTGTTTCTTCTATCGCAGCAAGACGATGAGCAACATATGGTTTGTATGACCGTGATCCTGTCTTGATCCATGTTAAAGCTGTCTTGCTGTCTGTCCAGAAAATCTTCGTATCTGGCTTCCTTTCGTGTTCTCGGATAACTGTTTCTGCCAGTCGTGTCCCCATGACGGCGGCTTGAAGTTCCAGTCTCGGAATAGATGTGAGCTTCAATGGTGCAACTTTCGCCTTCGCTATGATGAGTGACACGCTGATGTCTCCATTCGGTGCAGTTGATCTCCAGAACAAGACTGCTGAGTAGGCTGCTTCACTTGCGTCGGTGAAAACATGTAGCTATAGAGATGTGGCGTCGCTGTAGTTCAAATAACATCTTGTTATCGCCACATTTGTCAAATTCTTCAATTCTATTATCCAGTTTCGCCATTGTACTGCTAGATCTTCATCTATCTCGCTGTCCCAAGATGTCCCACGTCGCCAGACTTCTTGTAGAATCTGCTTTGCTCTGATGGTGACTGGTGATGCGAAGCCCAATGGATCGAAGAGTGACATTACTATTTTCAAAGCTTCTCTCTTGGTTGGCTTCTTTCCTTCAATTAGTGTCGGTGGGATTCTTGTCAAGTCGAGGTTGAAGGTGAACTCGTCCTTTTCTGGCTTCCATATGAGTCCAAGTACTCTTTCCATTCTGTCTTCTGACTTGTAGAGTTCTATGCCTTCTCTATTTTCAGTTTCTCCTATGGCTTCTAGAAGTTTCGTAGAATTTGATTTCCATTGTTTGAGTTCGAAGTTGGCTTTCTTCTGTATGTGTCTGACTTCTTCTGTAGTCTTAATTGCCTCTTCTAAACTCTTGAAGCTGTCCAAATAATCGTCGACATAATGCTTCTTCACTATCGCTTTCGTTGCATCTGGATATGCCTCTTCATATTTCTTTGCGTTCAGGTTCTTCACAAAAATGGCTGTTGCTGGTGAACATGAAGCGCCGAATATCAATGATGTCATTCTGTATTCTTCTGGTGGCTGATCATCTCTCCTATTGCCTCTCCAGAGGTATCGAAGTGCATCTCTATCTTCCTCTCGTAGTTTCACTCGCATAAACATTTCCTTGATGTCTGCTGTCACCGCTATCTGATGCTGTCGGAACCGCATGACGACTCCTGGCAGCGACTCCAATAAATCTGGACCTTTGTGCAGCATGTCGTTGAGCGAAGTTCCTTTCGTTTTGGCTGCGGCGTCGTGGACGACACGTAGCTTCTCTGGTTTCAGTGGATTCACAACTCCAAAATGTGGCAGATACCATGTTCTATTTTCCGTTTTCCTTTCTGGTGCTGGTTCTGCGTATCCTTTCTTCACAAGATCTTCCATTTGTTCTGTGTACTTCAGTTTAAGAAGTGGATCTTTGTCGAGTTTCTTCTCTATTCCGTGGAGCCTTTTCAATGAGTTGTCGTAGTTGTCGGGGAGCACTGCATCCTCTGTTCTCCAAAGTAGAGCAGTTTCGTATCTTGAGTTATCGATGTGGACTGTATGCCTTTCTAGAATACGTAGTGCTTGTTCCTCTGGATCCGATTTCGGTTTCTGTGGGTTGATGCAGAGCGCGTCCATTGTGAAATACTTCTTCATTAGTTCATCCATGTTTTCCTCTATTTGTTCTTCTATAAGATGGTTGACGAAGTCGCTATTTCCTGTCGATCGGGTCTGGCTTCCGTGAAGTACCCATCCCAGCGGAGTGAGTGAAGCCACTGGTTGGTCTCGTGGTCCTCTTCGAAGTCCTTTGGTGACGAGGAGATGCCAGTTGTCTTGCCCGATGAGTATTCCTGGCTTCGCATGTTCGTAGGTGATGAACTTGGTGATGGATCGTAGATGTTTACATTCTCCAATATGCTCTGATGAAACTTGTTGTACTGTTACTTGAAGATTCTTCACTGTTCTTGCTTGAATCCTCTGTACGTTGTTATTGGCTCCTTTCAGGGTGACATCCACTCTTCTTGAGCTTGAATGTGCAGTTTTCAATGCGTTGATTGACTCTATCTTCAGTGGTTCTATGGGTCCCGGCGCTCCGATCTTGTTCGCTATTTTCTCATCGATGAGTGTCACTGTTGAACCGTCGTCGAGGAGCGCGTAAGTTTTCACAGTGTCTATTGGGCCCTTCACTGTCACTGGCACTATCTTCAGATAAGACTGCTTCCTCGAAGTCCACGCTGAGTTGATGACCTCGGGTTGTTCCTTATCTTCACTTTCTTCTTTCTTCTGTGCTTTATGATGATGCAACATTCTGTTGTGGTAGAATTTGCACCCGTTGATACCGCACGATTGTTGACGACACGAGTGTGTTTTATTTCTAAAACGTAAGCATCGGAAACACAACTTCTTTTGCTTAGCAATGTCCCACCTTTCACTTGTGTCACAGTCCTTAAACTTTGAACACTTTTCAATAGTGTGATCACTTTCACATAATAAACACTTCACTATTGTTCTAGACAGTCCATTTATATCGTTCACACTATACAGTCTCTGAGGTCGTCTCGTTTGTTGCACAGTTTCCACTTTCACTTGTTCCGGTTCTGCGTATGGTCCGCACAATTCTGCTTCTCTCTTGAAGAACTTCTCTATTGTTAGCAGCTTGGGTTCATCCTTCGGGAGAGTGGCGGCAAAATCGAAGAACCGGAAGCGCATTGTTGGTGTCATCTTGTCAATTAAAGCTTGAGAAACTTCCACGTTGTACAGATGATACACACAGTTCAATGTCTTCAATGTTGTCACTGAATTAGCAATCTTGCTATAATAAACACAAATATCCTTTGGAGACTCGGTGAGGCGCGGCAGTGTTTTCAGCGCGTTGATCTCCATCCGTGCTATCACATCGGGTCTTCCAAATCTCCTTTCCAGGTGTTCCAGAACTTCAGCTGGATCCGTGTTGCTGATCAGTTGACTCTCAACAGCTTCTTTGGCTTTTCCTTTCAAATGTTTTCGAAGTCTGTTCAGATTCTCCGCTTTCGAGAACAGCTGTTCCGTTTCTTTGTACGCTGCACTAAAGTTGAGCCACTCCTGGTGTGCTCCATTGAAGAAAGGCAGCTCCATCATTTTCGGTCTCGAAGACCTCACTGCGAGTGTTATCGCTTCAGTAAACTTCGCAAAATCGGGCTGTTCAATCACTTGTTGTTTTGCAATATGTTCTTCCGACGTCTGTGGGCTCCTTTTCACTATTTCACATACACTTGGTTTCAAACTGTCCACAATCACTGGTATATTATTATCAGCAGTCTTCTGTTGCTGATGTTCATCACTTTCGGCCAGCGTTGTGGGTCCTTTCTTCTCTCTGAACCAAGCGTCGACACGTTGTGTCGATTCCATTTTTGAAAACTCGGATCCATCGTCGTCCGTGTCGGAGTCCGCTTCTAGTACGGCAAGTCGTGCTGCAGCTAGCTCCAGCTTGAGGCGTGCTATCTCCTCCTTGGCCTTTAGTCTCTTGTATGTCTTCGATGACTTCGATGACGTTGACTTGACTGGCTTGCTATTCTGTTTCTTTTCTGCTCCATGCACCAACGGTTGTGCATTCCCGCCTTCTATAACTATAGGAGCTGGCGGTTCTGGCGGTTCGGGTGACAAGGCTCGTTCCAGCACCTCAGGTACATTCCTCCTGGATTCCATAATGTCTTCGGCTTCGTATGCTTCAATGGCGGCGGCGGTGCCCGTGGTCGTGGTGCCGTAGGTGATGCCGGTGTGTGCCGTGCAGATGGACTGGCTTGTGACGGCTGACGTTGTCGTAGCACCCGACGATGACGACTGTTGAAGCTCCGTCGCGATCTTCTTTCCTTTTCCCGTTGAGCGCGTCACTGGCATGTTGACGTCGCTGACTTCACTGACGACTGGCTCGATGACCGACGACTGACGACTGATGACCCCCAGTATCCGGCGCCCGAAGGACCAAAATGTGCGGTACAGCCGGGCCGTCCGCGCTCCTACGCAATTTCAACGAGCGGGGGAGCGGGGGCGGAGACTTTCGTGTGTGACTGCACCGCAACTCGAGGGGGGATGCGCAGGGTTGTGAAGGGAAACACCAGTCTTCTTAGGCCAGCCAGTCTTTATTCTTCCTTTTTCTTATGGGAGTCTTATTGGAGTCTTCTTGAGGGCTTGAGGTACTGGAACGAACTGTGTCTGTTCAGGATCCCAGCCCTCAATTTATACAAATTTCGTCTGGGCTCTGATTGGACTTGCAAATGAACACCAATTAGAATCTATTTAATTCGTCCAATCAGAGCCCTCTATTATGCTATCTCTTTCTAACCTCTCTTTCTAACAGGGTACTGACCTAAACTCTATCTTTACTGTAGGGTGAGCACCTACCTAATTTCCTCAATTTCTATATTAAATCTTTATTAAAACCTACCTAAATTATTATTTATTTGCTATACAATTATCAGTCTATCATACAAAATTAATTCTTATACAAAAAGTCTACTTAAAATTATTTCTTCGTAAATACTATCGGTCGTCCTGTACAACCTATGTCGGGGCTTGTTTATTGTTCATTTGTTCCACATGAAAGAGTAATGGCGGGACGCGGCTTGTCCAGACTTTACATAAAATATGTAGGGATACAGTGTTCGAGCGAGCTCGTTGAGAAGGAAGTATCCGGCGGCGGTGCTGCGTCATGTAGGTAGCTCACATATTGAGAATACTCGCGAGCCGCGCTCGTGTGTGTGTGTGTGTGAGGCCATCCATCACGCGGCGTGACGTCACATGCACTCTCCGGGGTGCTATGGCGTGCCATTACAACACCAAGCTTATATACATGTATATACAAAATATCGCAGTAAAAAATATGCGCGTCCATCTCTGGCTTACTGCGCGGACAGTACTACTCTACTGACGAGGGGACTATTTTGTTTACACTCTACAGACAGGCAGCTGACCAGCCGGCGCGTTACTACTCTACATTAAGCTGGAGCATACAGAATAAAACATGTCTGCTATACTGAGCACATTGCTACAAAGCTTCGACACCATTAGAGCACGCATTGTCCAGCCTTACAATAACAATCAATCAATCCACCCTATTTTGAAAACTATTCGTACCGATTCACTACGCCGTAGAAGTGCTACGCCGTAGATATGCTACACCGTAGAAATGCTACGCCGTAGAGGTGCTACGCTATAGATACCTTAGTAATAGAGACCTGGCCAAAAAAAGTCTAAATAATTGTTATTATTCAATGAGCAATATTTAACAAGTATATGTATATACGCGAGTATGTGCTAGCAGTATGTATGTACCGTGCAGAGTACGAGCTGAGTCGCGTGTATCCCCGGAGCGCGCCGCTTCCCGCCGCCATGTTGTGTATTTGTGAGATCGGAACTTCAAAGAGCCAATCTCGTTTTTTGTTTCGCCGAATGAGCTCCGCCGATTCTGTTTGCTGACGACTCGCGCGGAGCCTCTATACTACATGTACATACCTATCGCTATATCTTACAGGGAGGTGACAGATTATAACAAATGCTACTTACTCTGAGCGTCACATATTTTAGAATAACTGTGTACATTGCACATGTTGACAAGTTTTTTCAATAAAAGCGTGTAAGTAATCGTGTGTGTGTTACTGTACTGATACAAATTAGTTCCTAGGTAACTAGAAGTCCGGTGTGTCACGCCAAACGGTTTTAAATCTAGACCGCGGTACGGAAACAACCAACTGAGAATGAAAATCTGCCGACAATGTGTGTCAAATATAAAAAAATACAATATCTCGTCAGAACTAACTGAGAAAGCGGGATGCGGGAAGGAACCAGCAGATGTTCGAGTGTATGGAGCCGAATCCCTTTTTATACATCCGCTCGTCATGTTTACGAGTTCCGCTCCATGCGGCTCACTTCACCGGAGCCGTCTGGTTCATACCCCGCCGCCTGCGGGGACACGCCGCGGGGTGGCGGGGGGGAGCAAACGAATCACGTATTTACTTTTAAAGATACTGCCGAATGATAGAATGGTCACATGAAAGAGGGGAGGCCGCGTTATTACATTATCTTGTCGTCCGTACCAATTACCTGCTCACAGGAATCGTATGAACGCTCCAATAGCTTTTTAAAGTAATGTGATATTCGATAAAATTGAATTACGTTGAATGTACAAGATTCACGGAGAACTGACAAATATTACACTATAGTACAGGTGCTGTAGTATGTGTGTAGTGTAGAGACGGACGGCGGCTCCACTAATCCAGTTACTTGATTTGTTGACTCGCCGGCGCCGCGCGCTGCTAGTTTGTGGAGCGGCTCCACGCCGGCGCCGGGCGGCACCGGGCGGCACCGGCCGGCGCCGTGTAGGGAGTGTAGAGGTGTAGAGCGCACGCAGGTGCTGATGGATCGAACACCGCGCCGACACCATACATTCACTATACACACATATTGACTGACTGGAATACTCTCTACACACACATAATAATAATAATAAATAACAAACTAATGCGGAGTCGTCGGCGTTGATAAAGATTATCGCAGAAGAGAGGTGCGCACTCCGAGCTTTAGGTGATGAGATAATTCTCTAATAATAATGTGAAAAATCTAAAAAACTTGTTGATCCAAAAACAACATATTAACCAGAATTGCTGGAAACCTGTTTCAGATAATGGTAGTGTTCATGGAGGCGTTCAAAAGCTAAGTAATAATGTAAAAAGTCCAGCGTAGGTCATTTTGGTATCGGAATATTTGTACACGTCCGGGAATGCACCAATTAATTGCAATAAAGTAGGAACAACAATATTTTTTCTAGATGTCCGGTTAAGAGCACTCTTAGTTGGCTTTAACGCACAGTGAATGAATGTGATATATGTATTTTTTCTACGCATGATTTCAGGGCAATGTGAGCGCGCTGTGTGCTGTACTGGTGTAGTGTGTGTGTGTGTGTGGCGCCGAGCGAGCGTTGTCCGCGACCGCACTCTCATCACGGCCGGCCGCAGCACCGACCCCCGCGACCCGTCGCCACGCCATTACATACCTTAATCTCTTCACACAAGGCTCATAACTCCATACCGTGTGACACAGACACGACCCGCGGGCTAACCCGCCGCCGCCATTGTAAACCTTCACACTAGATGACAAGGTATAATATTGTTTGTCGCAGACTACAACATAATGTTTACGGTGGGAATAGTGCGGCCGAGCCGGCAGAAGTTTTAATTAATCCGCGCGAAGCGAGCGTGGCGTGACTGATGGTCAGCGATAACCTTCATTCGATATTTGTATGTAACGGGCTCAGTAGCAAACGAACCTCGAGAACAGGTTCGGCCACGTATATAAGTGTAAATAATAACCGTGGCCGCGCCTGTCTGCCAAATAGTTCGCGTGAGTTGATGAAACAGGCGTGAGATAGCAGGCCCGCTCGTTACCGCGCCCCGGCTGCCGGTATTCGTACAAGTTATTATTCTGTGCCGGTACACAGGGTACAGGGTGTGAGTGCGCGCCGCGCGGTAACATCATCCCCCGCGGCGCGCGACATCAACACATACAGCCCCCGCGACACTCCGAGCGCTCCATTACTGCCGGCACCTGTGTGTTCCGGTCAGCTGTAATGCTGGGGTCCGGCCGGCGCGCCACGTGAACCAGACAATCATGTCGACAAACACTCCCCCACTCCGGGGAGCGGGGGAGGTGGGGGCTTCACTAATTTATAATAGACGGCGCGCACATCCCGGAGCGATGTTTGCTCTCCCCCCTCCCGCCGCCTCCCGCCACATCCACTGACATGTACATTCCACTGTCACGATTCAATTGCAGTATTACATAGTGTTGGAGAATACAATGTGCCATGTTGGTCGCGAGCCGGTCCGAGCCGCACATATTTTATAAATCGGTTCACTATTGTCGGTCTCCGGTATGTGATAACATGAAAGTCTTCTCACAATTCCATTGAGAACTTTAACTTTGACTTGTAACTTTGGTGTTAGCAATAAATTATGTGTATTTGTACTCTATCTTTCTTTGGAGTCGGTTACAATATTAGTAATCCTGTATGATCACGTGGAGTGTGAGCGAGGCCGCGGGCGCGAGCATGTCGAGTAATAATATTGGTTCCCACAACCTCTCCAACAGCAAGTTAGCAAGTTGCCGATGTAATTACTGACATGTTACATACACATCACATCCATGTTAATGTTACACAATATTCATACGTTATATTAATCTGATCTCCACACATTGTCTCTCTTCTCTTAGCGTGTAAGTATTGAGCAACAAACGTTTGCTAAACATAAACATACACTCACAAATGATCGCAGGACTGATTATAGACAAAACTCGTATTTTTCAGCATTGCTATTTGAAAATAGGAAAATTTACTAAATAGATGTTTTAACATGAGGCAAAACTATTTTCGTTGATATTATAAAAAATCAAAACTTTTTTCCCTAAACGGTAATAAATTGTTTGGCTTTTATTGTGGTTATTTTTAAATTTACTATTAATTAGGCTTTAAGTATGTGCATGTAATCCAAAGTGATAACTTTAAGCCAAGGATTTTTAATCTCATCTAGATAAATTTATTTATAATAGCTATTTGTTCATCCTGTCAAATAAAAAAAATAAAAATTGAAGCTCTATACATAGCTTCAAGTGGTCACAAACAGCTAACAGCATTATGCTCGCGCCGCGGAGCCTCTCGCCGCTATAGAGAGAGAGCGGGCGTCTGTAACGAGCTCGTTATAGCGGCGAGCTTCTTTGAGCGCGCTCCGCTCTAACGTAATTAAAATGTTGTATTCAATGTATATTGCGAGGCGGCCGCGCGGGGGGTTGCCGAGAGGAAACCGAGCTGTGAGCCACACTAACGTCTGCCGGCGTCGCGGCGGGAGGCTGCTTCAATGAAAACTACGTTCTGAGATAACGGACATGAAAAATCTGTTTTAAATTTAATTAAAAAATTTAGACCCTTCGGGTTATATGGAGTCGGTTAAGAAATGGAACCTCTTGAAGGATCTCGCGCGCTGCTCATGTCCTCTGTGACCGAGCACAGTTTCCTGTCCGCCACACAGCTACCTACCGACCTTCAACATAACGAGTCATCCAATCCACGGTAGCGCCCAGATGAAAATGCTACTTTTTAAATCATAGCGTTTTGCATGGTCAACCCATCCACAAAGTCATCGCTTCGCTTGACTTCGGTGATCGCGTCAGATGTCCTTAATTAGGCGAGCAGCAGTCCGAGTACTGCCAGATCGCGTAGTAGTGTGCGGTGTTGAAAGCGCGACGACCTGAAGGTACAAATTAATTAACTTGCTAATGAAATTATAACGCGTGTCCTGGCCGCCGTCCCCGCGCCGAGCTACTCTCGCCGCTATGGCGCGGGAATAAGGCTGACTGTCGCCTGGCAGCGCGGCGGGCGAGGTGTACTCGCAGGTTGTCCGCCGCCGACACACAGCCTTCATTTACATCTGATGTTAATTGTAAGCGGCGGGGGGAGGGGGAGGGGGGTTGACGTCACACATTTACTATCACCGTCAGGTTCAGCTTCTCCTAGTAAAAAAAACCTTACATGAAAAATGTGTTAGTCCGTATAGTGGGTTAATGTGCGTGAGGTACGTTTTACGTTATTTTTCGAAAAAAATAATATAAATACCTGATGTAGTGACTCATGGTCAATTGTAATTCATTAATTCAACTAAATAGCTACAACAGTTTTAACCAAAGCACCGGAGAACATGTGAGTTTGGCTCGGTATGGAGTAGCCGTACACACGTCACCTGCTGATAGTCAGTGTAGCCTTCACTATAATATGTATAATGAGCCTGCGGTAACGAGGCTGTATACCGATCGCTCCAGGTATACGAGCAGCTGGACAAGCTCCGGCTGTTAGTATGGGCGGCGGCAAGCGGCGAGTCCTGGCGAGCCCTGGCGGCGGCGACCATTGTCACATCCGTCCACTCGGAGGAGACACGGACCTGCCACGTGTGTGGGGGGCGCGGGGGAGAGGCGGAGGGGGGGGCGTATTAATAAACTTCACATGTAAAGGGTTTACGAGCTTCACTAACTCCGTCCCGCGGGCCCGCCCGCTCGGGGAGGACGGGTGCTGTCGCTTACCGCCAACTAAGAGCACATCGCCCACCAATCAGTCGCTGAAAGTAAAAGCTGTGACTGAAAACTACATCGCTACACGCTACTTTATCTATTTGTATACGAGAACTTATTTTGAAATTAAATGTATTTTGGATTTGAGTGTAGATGTGACACTGCAGAACTTAGTTTAACTCCATACTACAACTAGTCCTTGAGCTTTATACATTTCAACATAATTATAGTTTTAGTGCGGTTAAAACTACCGCGAGCCGTATCTAAATAATTCAAGTGATAGCTTACCAATGGTTACACAATTAAATAAAATATATAATAGATGAGAATATAGAAATAAAGGTATGTCAGTTTTCAAATGATTTCCCACGATATATACTATAAAATAATAACTGATCGATCGATGGAATGTATAATGATGTAGTGGAGACTAAAGCAGAAGAAAAGGTTCCTGGCGACGCACGCGAGGAGTGTTGCTCCTCGGAAACAGGCGGGCTTCCTCTCCGCTAGATACCGCACACACTGTTTGTGTGTACATCATTTTAAAACCGACCTCGACGAGGCATGATAGACATTTTTGTCGTCTTTGATTTGGCGGGATTTCTACAAAATAGGTGAATAATTGCTGCAGCACTATTTACTAGTCTATCTATTTAGTAAAAATATTTTTATAAACTGTATCAAGTATTCGTTGCGATATAGGTGTTCAGGTACCGGTATAGCCCGCGCCGGCCTCGCTAACCGGATGACACCGGTTGACTCGGGAACGGTTATTTGACAAGTGGCGCTGTAATCACATTGTATAAGTTCAATCCGCTTCTCCATCGAATTATACGCGTCCCGCGGGGTCGGGGCGCGGGGCCGAGCTGACTCCATACCGAGGGAAGTATCGGCGTGTCAGGTGTGCACCACACTTACAAGTTCTTACTTGTTTACTCGGCTGTACGGTAACTCGGGTCGTGTAGTTCCGCCGAGCAGCGGCTCCGGCTTCAGCCTCATTTTAACCTCATTAGTTGGAGCGAGCCAAAACCTTGTTTTAAATTAAAACTTGATCCTTTGAAACCCCGCCGCCGCCTTCAGGTGAAACGAAACTAATTGGTACATCGACAGAAAATGACTTTTTATTAAAAGCTGGCAACCCGGCCGAGCCACCGTACCCACTATATAACCGAACTATATCGTAGTGGACAGCCTCGGAACTGAGCTTGAAGTTTCTCCATAATCTGTTCCACACTTAGGATAATATACATCCTCACTCTTTTTATTTAATCAGTATAGAGTCGCACACCCAACATGATTTTGAGAAGTTTTATTACTATTTTACTCGTTCTTAATAATGACAAAGGCAACAATATACAATTAAATATTCACAGAATATTTGATGGAAAAAGTAGGGGAGCTAACCTATTGACTCAGGCGTTACTTTTTTTAGTGTATTTTCGCTGTGATCCGAAACCCAAATTAAGATTTTGTCTTGTATTTTAATATAAGTTACTTTTAATAATATATTTTTTTCGATTTTATAACAATTGGTAGACGAAATCCTACTACTATTATAAAGGCGAAAGTTTGTATGGATGTTTGTTACTCTTTCACGTAAAAACTACTGAATGGATTTGGATGAAACTTTACCACAATATAGCTTATACATCAGAATAACACATAGGCTATAGCTTATACATCAGAATAACACATAGGCTACAATTTTTGAGGTTCTTAATGTGAGGTCGTAAAAAGAAACACATTTTTTGCGCTTACATTGCAAACGCTGACTGAATCCTACAAGATAGATCAAAACAATTTACTACAGTATTGTACAACTTAAAAAGGGCTACAAAAAAGTCCACGATGGTATATGTTTATCTCTTAGGAATAACCCACAATAACCATTTTTTATCCTTTACTTTGTACGAGAAATAATGGCTTATTTACGAAGCGATTTTAAGCAATACAGTATTAATCCTTATCCAATTAAGTGTCTTAAATACATTGTGCATTTAATAAAGATAAATATGGCTTTTTACAGCATGTAAATTAAATAAATATTTTCGAAGATATCACAGATTTAAAATGCAGAGTCATAGCAATTTCGGCGATAAATACCGTTTCGGTGATAAATACCGGCAGCGGCGCCAGGCGAACGGGGCGTGGGGGGAGCGGGGTAGGTGCGGTGGGGAAGAAGTGGCTCATCGCCGAGTGCGCGACCCGAACGCGGGCAGACGCGTGAGGGCAGACGTCGTTGACGGTTGTGTCCGTTTTGCGAATTTTCAAGGCACTAGCGATTTGATAAAAACGTATGGTCGCCTACTTAGAGTAATATAGGCCTAAGATTAGTTATTGCCAGGTTTCTTTTTGGTTAGGAGTTACACGTACAAAAAGATACTTCATTTTTACGAATTACTTTATTGATAATTCAATTATTATATAGATAGGTTATAAATAAAATAAAAATAGCCTTTATTTCCCAACTTAAATACATGCATTTACAAACAATCTTATTCTATTTTAAAAGTTAGTGATAAAAAATTTGGTATTCTTTTAGATTATTTACAAATTATAGTTTAATATAAATGTCAAAAAGTATTTATTAGAATGTCAAATTTTGAGTATATATGTCATTATGTCAAATTAATTATCATTATTTCAAAAATATTACAAACATTTAGTGTATTTACATGTCACATTTAAAACATTTTTATTTTATTCATCGTCAGGGATCGTCCAGCGTTGGACGAAGGCCTCCTCCAACTCATGCCACGTGCTTCTTGATTGAGCGGTTCTCGTCCATAGTTTGCCTGGGACAGACTCTGTGTCGTCTCTCCACCTTCTAATAGGTCTTCCCCGCTCCCTTTTCCCTTCTCTAGGATCCCAGTGTAGGACTCTCTCGCTCCATCTGTTGTCACTTAGTCTCGCCGTGTGCCCCGCCCATTTCCATTTAGATTTTGCAGCCATATGTAGAGCGTCTATTATTTTTGTTCTTCTCCGTATAACTTTGCTATTAATACGGTCACGTAATTTGAGACCTAACATGCTTCTTTCTGCTGCTCTTTGGAATGTTCGTATTTTCTTTAGAACTTGTTTATTTGGGGCCCATGTCTGACAACCGTACACTAGAGTGGGTAAAATGGTCGTTTCAAAGACTTGTTTCTTTAGGTGCATGGGAAAATCACCTTTGAATATTTCTTTATTATTCCAGTACTTCTTCCAACTGAGTGTTATTCGCCTTTCCACTTCTTTTTCTGTTCTGTTTAGCAATTGTATGTTTTGTCCTAGATATATATAATTTTCTACGTAGTCAATATTTTGGTCATCCACAATTATTGGTATTTTGTCATAGATAGGTTACTTACAGTTAATTATAACAAATTATATTAGCAATAAATTAAAATTGCGACTATAATTTGAGATTTAAACTATCCTATCTCTCAAGTTGGATCGAACTGCACATGGTGTGCGAATTTTATTATAATCGGTTAAGTGGTTTAGGAGTCCATTGAGGACAAACATTGTGACACGAGATTTATATAAATTAAGATAAGATTATTAATATTATATGTATGTTTTTTATTATTCTTTATTGTACACTACGTCCTTCTTTAGTCGTTTATAAATTCCTTTCCATCTAAAGGTTGCCTGGAAGAGATCGCTTTAAGCGATAAGGCTGCCAATTGTGGTACACTAATTTTAAGTGAATTGTCATTTACTGTGCCTTTTTTATTTATGTGTCCAATAAAGAATTATAAAATTTCCATGACACAATGTTAGTTACCGTACTCCTCCGAAACGGCTTGACCGATTTTTACCAAATTTCATATGCGTATTCAGTAGGTCTGAGAATCTTCTACTATATATTTTTTAAGGCAAAACAACGTTTGCCGGGTCAGCTAGTATTCTATACATGCGTATTGTAACTTCCTCTCCAAGACCCCTAGACATCTATTTACATTATTTTATTTATTTTTGAAGCTCCTGTTTAGAGCTAGGATATTTATAAATTCGTGTGATATTACATTTTAATGAGCATTATATAATCTGAAAATATTCTTAATAAGGTTTTTCGTTTGTATGTTACGCGAGGATCCGAAAACGCCTGAATCGATGTAAAATATAACTTTTATGCTATTCTGATTAAACATTACCACATAGAAACATTGTAAACATACACTTGTGGAAATATATGGTGACTCGTAATATTAAACAGTTCTTCGCCTGTTCAGAGCTAGGATATTATAAATTCATGTGATATTACTTATTCATATTCATATGGAGGGGGGAGGGGGGAGGCAGTATAAAGGCCGCAGGATAGGTTCCGACTCGTTCCGAGTCGCGTTTATTCCACGATTTAACTTAGGTGAAGAGGGACGGGATAGTTCGTCAACGATAATATTATACATTCGGTGAAATTTACAATAAGTAGTCCTACGGAGGTCTCTCTAGGCGATATCTACAGTGCAGTGTTGAGCAGTGGGGGGGAGGGGGGAAAGCGCTCCGTCACACCGTGGTCTCGCGGTCCACGTGGATGTACTCGACGGAGCGCTCGCGGCGTCAGGAGGACGCGGCCGAGGAGGCGCGCGACGCGTCGTACAGCAGCTCCTCCGCCAGGCGGCGCGCCAGCGGCTTGTCCGCGCGCCGCCGCCGCGCCGCCAGCGCCAGCAGCGCCAGCAGCGCCGCCGCCGCCAGCAGCGCCGCGCCCGCCGCCGCGCCGCGCGCGCCCAGCGCCGCCAGCGCCGCCAGCACGCGCGCGCCCGCGCCGCAGCCGCCCGCCTCGTCCGCGCCGCCCGGGCAGTCGGCGCCGCCGTCGCACCACAGCGCCGGCGGCATGCAGGCGCCCAGCGCGCCGCACGCGCGCGCGCAGCCCGCCGTGCCGTTGTCGGCGCGCGCGCGCCACACCTCCATCCACGCCAGCCGCGCCGCGCCCGGCTCGCGCGCCGCCCACACCACCTGCAGCGCCGCGCCCGCGCCGCCGCGCCACGAGCGCGAGAACAGCTGCACGGCGCCGGCGCCGGCCGGGCACACGGCGGCCGCCAGCCGGCCCGCCTCGAACACCAGCACGCGGTTGGCGGTGGCGCACTCGGGCTCGGCGCCCGGCGCCAGCTCGGCGCCCCACACGCGCAGGTACACGGAGCGGTTGCCGCGCGCCGCCAGCAGGTAGGGCGCGGCGCCGCACTCGTCCGCGTGCGGGAACTGCAGGCGCAGGCGGCCGCCGGGCGGCGCCAGGCGGCGGCGCGCGGCGCACGCGCCCGCCGGCTCGGCGCTCCACGAGCCGCGGAAGTGCAGGTGCCGGTGGTCCTCGGCCGGCGCCAGCTCGCGCGCCGCCAGCACCAGCTCCAGCGCGCCGCCCCACGCCTCCAGCGCCAGCGGCGCGCTCGCGTTGTCGCACAGGCAGGCCAGCGGCACGCGGTGCCCGGGCCACGGCGTCTCGTAGATCCGGAGGTGCGGCACGTGCAGCGGCTCGTCGTCGTCGGCGAAGGCGGGCTCGGCGTCCCCCGGCGCGGCCTCGCGCTCGGGCGGCTCGGGGGTGGCAGGCCAGGCGGCCCGTGGCGGGGTCCGGGCGCGAGGCGCAGCGCGGCGCGCGCCCGAAGGCCGCGGCCGCCAGGCGCAGCGCCACGCGCGCGCCCGGCGCCCGCACGCGGAACACGCAGCGCAGCGCGCGCGCGCCGCCGCGGCCGAACCACAGCGCGTTGCGCGGCGAGGAGAAGGCGCCGGGCGCGGTGAGGTCGCGCGCGCACGCGGCGGGCAGCGCGCGCTCGGAGCCCAGCGGCGCGCCCGCCAGCCGCGCGTCCACGAACTCGTAGTGCAGCGAGAAGGCGAGCGGGTGCGTGGCCGTGCCGTGCGCCGAGCGCGCCGCCAGCGCCAGCAGCGGCGCCGCCGACACGTACCCGTCGGGCGGCGCGCACGGCCGCGGCGCGCGCGTGGCGTTGGCCAGCGCGGCGCGCGCGCACAGCGCCGGCGCCGCGTCGCAGTAGCGCGCCAGCGGCGCCGCGCCCGCCTCGCCCGCGCCGTCCCAGATGCGCAGCTCCACGGCGCACGCGGCGCCCGGCTCCGCCTCGGCGCTGTCGGCGCGGCGCGGCTCCAGCAGCGAGTAGTGCGTGAAGCTGGAGAAGTAGAGCCACACGAGGTCCCCGGGCCGGCCGTGGAACGTCCACGTGCACGTGGTGTTGGGCGGCAGCGTGTGGGCGGGCGCGCGCAGCCGGCCGCGCCGCCCGCGCCCCGCGTGCGCCGCGCCCGCCGCCGTGCCGTTCAGCTCCTCCTCGGCGGAGGAAGCCTTCACGTGGAACTCGCAGCGCCGCGCCTCCCTGCCGGCGGAGCGGGCGGTGAGCGCGGCCCCCGCGGGAGCCGCGCCGCGCCCGCCGCACTCACCTGGCGTAGTCCAGCGAGTCGGAGTCGGCGAACACCACGTCGACGTCGAGCTCGAAGCCCCGCAGCGGCGCGGCGGGCTCGGCGGGGCGCGGCGGCGCGCTGAACGGGGACGAGTGGAAGGCCACCAGCATCTCGGGCCCGCGCGAGGTGACGCGCGGCAGCCAGTCGCCGCCGCAGTACTCCACCAGCACGGGGTCGTCAGTGGACGCGCCGTCGTAGAAGATGAGCCGGTCGCGCTCGCCCGTGCACTCGCGCCACGCGCGCACCGCGCGCCCCGTCTTGTTCAGGCTGCACAGAGCGAGGCGTCAGCGGGGGCCGGGAGGGGAGGTTAGCGCGCCTCGTCCCGACACCCACCTGGCCATGGAGATGGAGCGCTTGATCTGCATCTTGTGCGAGTACTCCTGGCGCACGGAGATCATCGCGTGCTTGCACGTCGGGATGTCCTTCTGGCGCAGGCTCCAGTAGCACGTGACGTTCCTGCCGAGCGAGCGGGCGGTGAGCGGGGGCGGCGCGGGGGCGGGTTGCGGGGAGCGGGGCCCACCTGGGGTACATGCCGGGGTAGTTGGGGCTCTGCAGGCGGCACGGCTTGCGGTGGCACTCCTCGTAGGTGCGCGTGCAGTAGGTGCCGGGCGACACGGCGCCGCGCTCCAGCGGCGCGTCGGCGGCGCCGAAGCGCACCACGGCGTCGCGCGCCGCCAGGAACTTGTAGCGCAGGCGGAAGGCGAAGGGCTCGCCCAGGCGCAGGCGGAACAGCTTGACGGACGCGGTCACCGTGTTGGTCTCGCTGTAGTACAGCGCCGTGCCGTTGGCGCGGCCGCACCACGAGCCGCCCGTGAAGGGCCGGCCCAGCTCCGCCAGCTGCATGTAGCCGTCGGGGCAGGCGTCGGGCGCGCCGGGCTCGTAGCGGCCCACGCCGAACTCGTCCAGCGCCAGCTGCACCAGGTCCCCGTGCGCGCCGCCGCCCGCCGTGAACGTGAGGTGGCACAGGAAGGGCGCGCGCGGCGGCGGCCGCAGCGCCAGCCCGTACGCCTCGCCGGCGCGGCCGTAGTACGTGCGGTTGCAGGGCGAGCAGCCCGGCGGCTCGTCGCTGGCGTCGGCGCAGGCGGGCGCGCCGTCGCAGTACGCGTCCAGGCGCACGCACCGCGGCGCGCCCGCGCGGCACGCCAGCTCGGCCACGCCGCACCCGCCCGCCGCGCCGCGCGCGCCCAGCGCCAGCGCCACCAGCAGCGCCAGCCGCGCCATCTCACCGCGCCCGCATCGCGCGCACCCGCGCCGCGCCGCACCTCATGCTCGGCGCATCGCCTGCAACACGCGCGGGGAGCACACGTCGGGCCGAGTCACGGAGCGCGCCTCTAGTGCAACACGCGCGTGTTGCATGAGCGGCAATCGAAAAGATTTTGACGACTCCTGCTTATATGAAGGAGCTATTCGGACATGCGATAAGCAATCTGTGACTTTGTGACACGAGAACCGTCGAAGTCAGGCCGTTCACGTCTACTCTCGCGCCACCGCCGCAGCGCTGAGCCTCACAGAGCGCACACCCGAGGCGGTAGCCTGCAGAGAGTCGGTCGAGCAGCGCGCTCATAAAGTGAGGATAGTGGGAGCTGTGCTAGCGCGCGCCGCTCCACCGCCTGACCACTATATCGAGCTCATGAATGCACTCCGAACCTTCCACAGTGACGGTGACTCGGTCGGACAACCAACGATTGAAGCAAACAGCTTATATTCGGTGAAATTACTGGTATTTTGTTTCATATACAAAATACCATCGTGGGTCAGACGCCACGGCGACGGTTATATTAATATAACGTGCGTTAATTACCGCACGATCGGTGTCTGCGCCCGCTAGGGAGGAGAAGGTGATAGGATCAGGTACTATCCCCCGCTGCACGATGCACTAACTACCATCACGAAACTACTACCAACGCCATCATGTGCCGCAGCACCGCTGTGGCGGGGTCGCAGGTGTAGTGCACTCGTTAAAGTTGGGCTCGACGAGGAACAACGTCGTCAGGATCACGGAGGTTCAAATAAGCGCAAGCGCCTGGTGGATGACACCCAAGATTTTTAGTGAGTATGCCGTATATCCTTCTGACGAAGACTTCCTTCATTCCCCCGGAAGCAAGTCCATAGAGAATTGTTCATCAAGAGATAGGTTTCGGTCCCTGACGAGGGACGCAACGTTTCCCGAGCAACCCTCGAGGTGGAAGGTTCGGGAAAGGCGGCGTTGTCCAGCTTGTGATGGAGGGAGAAGTAGTTCCTACGAGCGTCACACACACTGTGCTCTACACTCGCAGACAACTACCGCGGTCAATAAATAGTTTCATCGAGTCATTGACCCTTGAATATATAACATCGTTGGGAAACAGGTCAGTGCGAGTGGAGGCGGTGGCGAGGGCTACATCTCGAGTTTACAGTTTATCCGATATACATCGATGGCGAAAAATTTGAGTATATTTATAAAGTATATATTTTGATACCGAATCACATTTATGAATTAGAAATAAAACTGGTTAAAAATTCTAAAATTAAGTTATGAACTAGGTTTTTTGTATCGATAAGTCTGATCGGTACCAAATTAAGTATAATTTTGTTGGAGTGATTCTTTAGACGGCCTAAGCTAGTATTCGATATTTGTTTCCAGCAGTGGCTGGTGGTGAGCGGAGTGGCGGCGGCGGGCGGCGCGGTCTCCTGACATACACATTAGTATCGGCCGCTATGGGCAGTACCTGTTCGTATCGTTTGGTTGTCAGTCCGGCACTCACGACACCCGCGCGTCACCAGCCATGTGTCCGGTCGGGCGCGGACGGAGCGCGCGTGACGTAACACCGCGGCACACTGCAGCGCGCGCCCGCCGCCCCCCCGCGCGCCGCGCCCCGCCCCGCCCCGCGCGCCGCACCCCGCCCCGCGCCTGCGCGCGAGCCCGCACATTGATTGCCGACCCGCGGCTGCACTCGCCCCGGAGCGAGCTGCCCTCTCCTCCAGGACGCGCTCACCTGCACTGCTCATACTGATACCACATTCAATACATACCATTAGAATGGTGATTCTTTTAACTCGTACTAAGAACGGATTTTTGGAAATTCCATCCTTAAAGAGGTCTTTGTTTTTGATTTTCTTACAATGAAATTTGATATATGTATAATCCATTAATAATCAAAATAATGGTATCGGCACTTTTTGACAGGGGTGAATAATAAAATACTTAGGATTTTAAATGAGAATGAATGTTTGTATGAAAAGTTCTTTATTTATTAAGTTAAAGTCTTAAAAATTACTGTTGTGGTAGTAGATTATTAAAATGTTACAATAAAATATGAGATATCGAAAAATTGTCTAATTCATTTCGTTTTATTTCGTCGAGATCTATAAGAATCCGGCATCAGATCGTGGCGCCGTACGAATCGTAATCTCCACAATATAGGCATAACGGATGAATATTTGTATAATATACATGAAGTAATTGCTAATGAGGCCAAAGTCAGGGCTACGGCATACGTTGCGATTATGTGCTATAAAGATGAAAATAATTATGAATAATGAGAATAAAAAATGCTTGATATTTGGCAGTAACTGAAAATTAAGAATGTTAGTATGATGTGTGGAGAATGGATGGATGGACTTATCTTTGGTTCATTTCAGTTCAGTTATCATTTGGTTTGGCATCTCCTACCCACCCTGAACCCAAGACAGTTCGGCTTCATGCCCCGAAGAGGAACCGAGGACACGCTCTATGACCTAGTGGACCATATCAAGAAAGGAGTAAACAGCAAAAACGTAGTGCTCCTTATCTCCTTGGACATAGAAGGCGCATTCGATAGCGCATGGTGGCCCGCCCTGACATCATCAGACAACATCAGTTAGAGAAATACAGAACTTTATTAACCATAAATAACTTACGTTAAAGGCAAGTCTTCCTACAATAATTACTTAATACTTCAAAATATTAGTAACATTAAATTAAATAAACTTACAAATTTCATTAAATAAATATTCTACCCCATTGCATACTACACACAATAGCACTTGTATTTCATTTCTATTCAATTTAAAATACGATGGGACTATTTATTCGTCCAGTACCCGTACAATACGTGTAATAGCTGGTCTTTTAATAATGAGTATATTCATACGGATATTTATTTTTTATTTTAAATAAACGTGAGTATGATTGATGTGTGTCTTAGTGGACCGCACCCGATGGAATTAAGATGTGATTGGTGTAATGTGTATTAGTGATTGGTGAACATAAGGAGGTAATTATAATTTAAATACAAAATTTTTATTATTATGTTAATTATCCTACTAATATTATAAAGGCGAAAGTTTGTATGTATGGATGTATGGATGTTTGTTACTCTTTCACGTAAAAACTACTGAATGGATTTGAATGAAACTTTACCACAATATAGCTTATACATCAGAATAACACATAGGCTACAATTTTTGAGGTTTTTAATGTGAGGTCGTAAAAAAAACACATTTTTTGCGCTTACATTGCAAACGCTGACTGAATCCTACAAGATAGATCAAAACAATTTACTACAGTATTGTACAACTTAAAAAGGTCTACAGAAAAGTCCGTGATGGTATATGTTTATCTCTTAGGAATAACCCACAATAACCATTTTTTATCCTTTACTTTGTACGAGAAATAATGGCTTATTTACGAAGCGATTTTAAGCAATACAGTATTAATCCTTATCCAATTAAGTATCTTAAATACATTGTGCATTTAATAAAAATCAATATGGCTTTTTACAGCATGTAAATTAAATAAATATTTTCGAAGATATCACAGATTTAAAATGCAGAGTCATAGCAATTTCAGCGATAAATACAGCGGCGCCAGGCGAATGGGGCGTGGGGGGAGCGGGGTACGTGCGGTGGGGAAGAAGTGGCCCATCGCTGAGTGCGCGACCCGAACGCGGGCAGACTTCGTTGACGATTGTGTCCGTTTTGCGAATTTTCAAGGCACTAGCGATTTGATAAAAACGTATGGTCGCCTACTTTAAGTAATATAGGCCTAAGGTTAGTTATTGCCAGGTTTCTTTTTGGCTAGGAGTTACACGTACAAAAAGATACTTCATTTTTACGAATTACTTCATTGTTAATTCAATTACTATATAGATAGGTTACTTACAGTTAATTATAACAAATTATATTAGCAATAAATTAAAATTGCGACTATAATTTGAGATTTAACTATCCTATCTCTCAAGTTGGATCGAACTGCACATGGTGTGCGAATTTTATTATAATCGGTTTAGTGGTTTAGGAGTCCATTGAGGACAAACATTGTGACACGAGATTTATATAAATTAAGATAAGATTATTAATATTATATGAATGTTTTTTATTATTCTTTATTGTACACTACGTCCTTCTTTAGTCGTTTATAAATTCCTTTCCATCCAAAGGTTGCCTGGAAGAGATCGCTTTAAGCGATAAGGCCGCCAATTGTGGCACACTAATTTTAAGTTAATTGTCTTTTACTGTGCCTTTTTTATTTATGTGTCCAATAAAGAATTATAAAATTTCCATGACACAATGTTAGTTACCGTACTCCTCCGAAACGGCTTGACCGATTTCATATGCGTATTCAGTAGGTCTGAGAATCTTCTACTATATATTTTTAAGGCAAAACAACGTTTGCCGGGTCAGCTAGTGTTAACATAAATCAATGAAATAAATTTCAATGGCGAAGATAAGCTATTAATTCTTTTTTTATAAGAGAATTAATACCTTTTTGAATAAATTTTAATCTTTTTTCTTCCAAAAAAAAGGTTCATTTGTTTATAATTCTGTCATTCAGTCAAAAAGTGTTTACAATAAAATAATTCAATTTGAATTTATTTAGCTTGTATGAAATATCTTACAAAATGAGTATTATTCTGTTAATTTAAAATATTTATATATATTTATTTCTTAACAGAGAACTGTTTTTAAATTTTAATACTGATGATATATTTTTCAGATCCCGAAGAAAAATATGAAAACCATGAAGGCAAAGAGGAAGATTAAAACGGAGAAGAGGAGAATGAAGTTGTTAATTCAGATGAAGCTGCTGATGAGTATGACAAAGTCACGGATGAAAATTTATTGAAGGAAGGTGATTAATTTGATCCTTTTGAAAAATTAGAGAAAAAAGTAAAAGATTTTGAAGCAAAAGAGTGCTTTTTTATCATCGAGACGCTATGACAATTGAACGATGTCGCAAAAAAGGAATCAAGAGGCATATTGAAGCGTCCCTGATATATTTCAGCATCCAATACTATTGTATTCATGGAGGGAAAAAATATATATCTACGTCGAAAGGAGCAAGAAAAGCGTTATCTTTTCAAAAAAATTGTCCAGCAGCTTTTAGCGTCGGAGTGGATGATACTGGCCACTATCTTGTCATCAAATCAATGAATATGAATCACAATAGAAGTGAAAATCTTTTTCAACACTATCTACGGAGCAGATAAGATTAAGATTAACTAAGGAGCAAAAGGAAAAAATTGCGGAGTTATTAGATCTCAAAGCTAACCGAGTGAAGGTTAAAAATATGATGGAAAGTCAGACTAATAAAATAATATTGCCAAAAGACCTTGATAACTGTAAATTAAAAAAAATAAACAAAATTTGTTAATTCCCACCCTTCAAAAGCTAGAAAATAAATTTAAAGCACAATGGTTATTGTATGAAAAAGAAAATACGATTGCTGGGCTGTATTTTGCAACAGAATCCATGAAGTCAGCGATGGATTCATATCCTGAGTGTTAAAAGGAAGAAATCACCATCTCCTGGGCCTCCAACATCATTATCAAATGTATCAAATAGCGTTAATGTTGATAAAAAAATTAAAATACTCGAGAATATAATTATCCAGCCGGCTATGAGACAACGAGGGCGACCGAAAGGAGCAACGCAAACAGCGATTGGTTTGCCAAAGAAGAAAAAAACAATTCAACCGTTTGTCAAGAAAACATTATATGACAAAAAGTGAAAGCAGTATAGGATGTGATTATCGTTGTGAATGATATCATTTGAAATATGCGGGATTAAAGCTTTGTCCACGTATTTATACGTTAAGCTCGCACGGTCTTTCATGCGGAATCACTGATTATACAAGAGTAGAAACCCTCACAAACTACTAAAAACGGAACGTTAATAACGAAAAGTTGTATCGATCATATATTCGTTCGATCCCGCATGAGAGACGCGTGCGCTGCTGCGCTCGGCACCAAACTGGCGGATCACAGAGTGACAGCGCTCACGCTCGCTAATGACTCGCTTATACAGGCTTCGAGTTATACGGTGCGGGACGATAATAAGAAATTAGGTGAATTGTTGAATAAAATTGATTGGACTCCGGTAGATGAGATGAAATGCCCCGATGATATATACGGATACTTGTATACTAATTTTAACAATTGTTATAGAGAGTCACAATATAGACATAAAGTAGTAATGTCCAAACGTAAAGAATGCAAATGGATTAGCCAGAATACCATGAGACTCTGTAAGTATAAAGATGGACTGTACGCTAAGTGGCTGAAAGATACATCTGATAAAGTGCTAAGATACGAGTATATTAAAATTAGGAATAAAACCAACTAATTAGTGCATATTGATAGAAATATTTTAAATCACAAATAAATAGCTACAGAAATGATATTAAGAAATTATGGCAACTCATTAATACTATTTCCGGCAGAGTAACGAAGTCTATCGATGACGTTATAACTAAAGCTTTTAATTTTGAAGAAAGTAATGTTGCTATAGCTAATAAATTTGCGCATGAGTTTCAACAGAACGTTAAGGCAATAATCCTTTCATGTACTTCTAATATTAACTTAAGTCCAACTGATTTTAATAAATCATTAGATAAATCAATTTTCTTTCCTAAAGCTAAAAAGTCAGCCATTTTGAAAATTGTTAAAAATATTAACTCCCGAAAAGCCCCAGGGGCTCATGGAATTCGACCGATAGATATTTTACGTCTGTCTGACAAAATTGTCGGTGTTATTATATATTATTAGAAAAGGCGCTATCCCAAGGAGCTTAAAACCGGTATAGTCAGGCCTATACATAAAAGTGGCAGTACCCATGACTATTCGAAGTACCGTCCTATCACTATACTTCCTGTGATCGACAAGGTCATAGAGAAGTACGTGTCCAAAATTATTCAGAGCTTTAACTGTACAAATAACGTTCTATGCACGCAACAATATGGATTTCAGCCTAATAAGAGTACAACATTATTATTGTCTCGATTGGTTATCAATAGGTTTCTAAATGATAAAAATCACGTACTTCTTCTATTTATAGATTATAGCAAAGCATTCGATACTTTAAGGCATGGAACATTGGCACAGCGACTCGAAAGTAGTGGTATCCGTGGCAAGCTACTGGAATGGTTTAAAAACTACCTTTATGATCGCAGCTACCAAATGAAAGTAGGAGGCTCATACAGCACTCAAGTTAACGTAACGGAAGGAAGTGCGTAGGGTTCTGTTTTGGGACCTTTGCACTACCTTACTTATGTTAATAATTTGAATAATGTTATAAAACACTGCAAGGTGTTCCAATTTGTAGATGATACATGTATAGTAGCTGCAAATAGAGATGTAAGGATTGCTGTGAAAAACATACAAAAAGACTTCACCACCCTTTGTATGTGGTCGCATGATTCCGGTTTAGTACTGAATGCAGAAAAGACTAAATTTATTCAGTACACTTTATTGCTTAAACAATACTTCCGTGACGAAATACAAACGCCTAAAAGTGGTTCTATTGTTACCAGAAGTATCGCAAACAATATGCTTAGTGTACTCGAAGCACCTGATGGAATAGTGGTTTACTCGACACAGTCCCCACTGCTTCCTCGCACGACAGTGCCACCAGCCGGCGCTGCGCCTGATGGAATAGTGGTTTACTCGACACAGTCCTCACTGCTTCCTCGCACGACAGTGCCACCAGCCGGCGCAGCGCCTGATGGAATAGTGGTTTACTCGACACAGTCCTCACTGCTTCCTCGCACGACAGTGCCACCAGCCGGCGCAGCGCCTGATGGAATAGTGGTTTACTCGACACAGTCCTCACTGCTTCCTCGCACGACAGTGCCACCAGCCGGCGCAGCGCCTGATGGAATAGTGGTTTACTCGACACAGTCCTCACTGCTTCCTCGCACGACAGTGCCACCAGCCGGCGCTGCGCCTGATGGAATAGTGGTTTACTCGACACAGTCCTCACTGCTTCCTCGCACGACAGTGCCACCAGCCGGCGCAGCGCCTGATGGAATAGTGGTTTACTCGACACAGTCCTCACTGCTTCCTCGCACGACAGTGCCACCAGCCGGCGCAGCGCCTGATGGAATAGTGGTTTACTCGACACAGTCCTCACTGCTTCCTCGCACGACAGTGCCACCAGCCGGCGCAGCGCCTGATGGAATAGTGGTTTACTCGACACAGTCCTCACTGCTTCCTCGCACGACAGTGCCACCAGCCGGCGCAGCGCCTGATGGAATAGTGGTTTACTCGACACAGTCCTCACTGCTTCCTCGCACGACAGTGCCACCAGCCGGCGCTGCGCCTGATGGAATATTAAATGATAAATTTAGCTAAAATCTCTACTGGTCACACCATGCAGGAAGGGTATTTTTTTTCGTGTGAAAATTACGCATCTCCCGCCACAGGTCTGGGGGAGGCGGGTGGGGTATGTCGGGCTCAAGGGCCAGAGGAGCCATCACCATCTGCCTCCGAAAGATTAGAAGGCGCCTCATTAAATTTTTATAATAAAACAATTTACTGTAAACAGTTTACTTAGTGCGCCTGATGGAAAAGTATTCACCGACGAACAGACGCTCACGCCAGCACCAAACGGCCGCTCCGTTCGCCGTGTTCGCGACAGTTTACCGATGAATACTTTTCCATCAGGCGCACAGGTTCCAAGCCTAAAAACACTACAATCAATCAATTTGCTAACGAACGTGTAATTTAAAATGTTCAATCTTCATCAAATTGAATGCTGTGAAACACGGATCGCACTCGCGCTCATGAACGTGTTAAAATGTATGATGTTATGACACCAACCTACGTGATGCTCTGTGTTTCAAGGAAACGAAACAAAACAAAACAAAACGAAACGAAACGAAACGAAACAAAACAAAACAAAACAAAACAAAACGAAACGAAACGAAACGAAACGAAACGAAACGAAACGAAACGAAACGAAACGAAACGAAACGAAACGAAACGAAACGAAACGAAACGAAACGAAACGAAACGAAACGAAACGAAACGAAACGAAACGAAACGAAACGAAACGAAACGAAACGAAACGAAACGAAACGAAACGAAACGAAACGAAACGAAACGAAACGAAACGAAACGAAACGAAACGAAACGAAACGAAACGAAACGAAACGAAACGAAACGAAACGAAACGAAACGAAACGAAACGAAACGAAACGAAACGAAACGAAACGAAACGAAACGAAACGAAACGAAACGAAACGAAACGAAACGAAACGAAACGAAACGAAACGAAACGAAACGAAACGAAACGAAACGAAACGAAACGAAACGAAACGAAACGAAACGAAACGAAACGAAACGAAACGAAACGAAACGAAACGAAACGAAACGAAACGAAACGAAACGAAACGAAACGAAACGAAACGACCACGCCACGCCACGCCACGGTTAGGTTAGGTTAGGTTTTTTTTTTTTTTTTTTTTTTATACTGCGCACCATAGACACCTGGGTCCATGCCTTTTGTTATCGTGTACATTAATTATCAACTTATTTCTTACTATTGCAACAAATTATTTTCACAAATACAGGAGATTTTACTTAACGCTATTTCTAATTAATTAATACAAGTTAAAATCTAATACATTTTGACAAATTTTTACAAATGGGGGGAGAAAAGGATGGTAATACACATATTTACATTTCACTCAATATCACTCTTAGTTTTTCCGCCACTGCCATGTTCCGGTGCTTTATTGCCATCTCGAGGTTGTAATTCGCGATCATACGAGGTGTCGCAGCCACGGCTCTTCGCACGAAGCGACCGATGGCGTCCTCTGCATCGTCTGTATAATATACGAAACTCCTCGTGTGCCTGGAGACCGCAACGACCGCGTGGGAGACGCTGTCTTGGATTTTCCCTTTGGACTTGGTCCTCACGACGATGACCGACTCGTACGTCAATCCCTGCGCTTCGTGAATGGTCATGACTCGTGACCCGGATGCTGCTCCATAACCCTGGTTCGATAGGGCCTCCTTTTCCTCCTGTGTGTGAACTAGGAAGGGGGTGTTTGGGGCATCTTTGGGGATCTGCGAGTCTGTGAACCTTCTCCGCTCCAGAGACTGAGCACGGGTCGATGAGGAGTATATACCAGAGTATATCTCCCTCATCGCGTATGCCACATCCATTGGGTTCCTATGCGTGCATAACAGTTCCTGGTTGATGTTCGTCACCAGGTTCGGGCGCTGGTACCTTAACTCGAAGAGGTTCTCTCTATCGATGTAAGGGACCTGGTTGATGTCTCCGATGAGAACAATTTCGCCAGCACCAGACAGCCGAGAGGCCATGACTATGGCTCCGAAATGGTTCATGAGAGCTTCGTCCAGGAAAAGACGGGCGTATCTCTCATTCTTGTAACCATTTACGAGGACGGATGATAATGTGCGCACTCTGGTTTTCACCAGGTCACCTACTCGGTGCGCTAACTTGTCCTTCAGGTCTTTAGCTGCTTCAGTTGTAGTGGTGATGATGGCGTCGTTGCTAACCTCGAAATTACCAACCAACCATGTTGTCTTGCCGCATCCTGGAACCCCGTTGATCCATCGTAATTTGGGTACCGTCCAGCTGTCCCAGGATTGCCCATCGACGTGGCCCCTTTCAATGGCATCCGCCATTTGCAGGATCCTGTCGTCTAGCATTATCCTGGTGTACCGGGTGGTAACCACGATTGGATCATACGATGGTGTCGCATACTTAGGCATTCCAGCTCGCTCCGTCGCACCGCTGTCTAGGGCCACGAAACCACTCGTGCTACTGAACGCTGCCATATGGTTTACTGACATAGACCCCTTGATGATCTGGGACGTTCTATTGTCGTATATGGCTCCTTCTGCTTCCTTGAGCCTAACCGCCAACGAGTTCTCCAAACCAAGTCTGAAAGCCTCGCTTCATGGTGACTTTCGTGGTTTTCCCGTTAAGCAGACATGCAAGCCCCGGTGACAAACGAACCCGCTTGGTGCCCCATGCTTTGCAGAAACTCATTCCGAGTCTTTCTTCCGTACTATCCATGAAGAGGGCCACGCCCCGGATTCGTATCCCCGGTCTTCCTTCCACTGCGCAGGCAAGAAAACGATTTGCGCTTACGCTTTTAAGGGCAGAAGATCGGGGCTCCGAATTAACGGCGGGGACAGTGATAGTGGCGTTGGTTGTGTGCTGTGTGTTAAGAGGGGGGAGTGTGCTATTTCTTCTTGCCGCTATTCGGAACGACTTGTCAATGAAAGACAGTAGATATTCTCGACATTTGGGATCCTCCAGGATGTTGCGGAGTTCCTTTTCTGTGATCTTCCTGTCGATTTGCATTTCCAAGTCATGCCTAGCGGCAATAAAGCGGGGACATTCTATGAGCACATGCAGAACTGTTTCCGGTACGGTTGGATCGCATTCGCAACCTGGACTATCCTTTAGCTTGAACGTGTACAGATATTCGGCTATACCTCCGTGTCCCGTCAGAGCTTGCACTTGGAACGGTGTCAGTTTGTTTGCCCGCGTCAGACGGTACGCCTGTGTAACGTCTGGCAGGAACATCTTAGTCACCGTTCCAGTGCTGGAGGTTTCGTATCGGTCCTGCCATTTCAGGACCGATTCCTCCCGGATCTTACGTTTGACATAGGACAAGGGAATCTGCTCGTAGTCCCTAGGAGCGCTGGCGAGGGCCGCCGATTTCGCGAGCTCATCAGCTCTTTCGTTACCGGCGGTCCCCACGTGCGCTCTCAACCAGAACAGGCGAACAGATCTTCCCTCTGCTCGGATCTTCCCAATGTTTCCCTTTATCTCCTTAGCCAAAGGGTGACTCGTTTTCGGATTTCGCAGCAGTTCGAGTGAAGATCTTGAATCACTCAGAATACTAACCTCAGGGTCTTTGCTGTTACTCACCAGCTGAGTTGCCTGGCTAAGGGCATAAAGTTCTGATTGGAATACCGTGCAGTCGGAGTGTAGCTTGAACTTGGAAAAGGTTATCTCTCTACCGTCATCCCACCGGGTCAAAGCGGCACCTACTTTGCCCTCTATTTTGCTTCCGTCGGTATAGATCTGGGGTCCGACTGGGTTCTTTAGAGGGCTTTCAATGAGCTCGAAGTCCACTGATATTTGTGTGGACGGATGTGGCTGATCCAGATTTTTGATCGGTTGTTCGAGCTGCGCTTTCGGTGGGAGATAGTTGATTGAGAGATTTCTTTTCGCTCTGTATAACGTCGCTGCCTCTTGGATTCTGAGGTCCAGGGGGAGTAGGCCTGAGAGGGCGAGAGCTGATGTGAGGGAGACAGTGCGGTACGCTCTGCAGATCTTTTGGGCGAAGCCTCTCTGAACTGCGTTCAGCTGTGACCTGTTCATTTCGAGGTCGGTCGCTTCGGCCCAAACACTTGCTGCGTACATCATGATGGGTTCCACCACTGATACATATATCGTTCTTCGTATTTCGTTGTTTAAGCCCCATGTCACTTTCGCGGCGCACGCTAGCTGTTTATATATGTCCGCCACCTTTTTACATTGTGCGGTCACGTGCGCTTTGAATGTGAACTTTCGATCGATCACCAGTCCGAGGAGCTTCATTTCCTCCACGAGGCCAAGCTGGACTCCGGACATGATGAGGTTCGGGGTATCGTATCTCAACTTTTTCGTGAACAGCATTGCACTGGTCTTGTGTGCTGCAAAGTTGAGTTTATTACGATTTCCCCAATCCACAACCATCTCCAGAGCCTCGTTGGCCTCCTGTTCTACGGTGTTCGATTGGCCTGTGAATACTAGAACGACGTCGTCTGCGAAGGCTTGACAGTATACTCTTTTTGCTTCCAGCTTTTGCAACAACGAGTCTAGGATTACATTCCAGAATGTTGGTCCGCCGATAGATCCTTGGACGCATCCTTTCGTGGTTTCCTTCTCGCATGTTGCTCTAGCATAGTTGACGATGATCTTGCGGTCATTAAGGTATGAGCATACCATCTCGTAGAGGTTTGATGGACACCTCTTTTTCGCTAACTGATGTTTCAGGGCGGGCCACCATGCGTTATCGAAGGCGCCTTCTATGTCCAAGGAGATCAGGAGCACTATGTTCTTGCTGTTTACTCCTTTTTTGATATGGTCTACTAGGTCATAGAGGGCGTCCTCGGTTCCTCTTTGGGGCATGAAGCCGTACTGTCTAGGGTTAGGTTAGGTTTGGTTAGGTTAGGTTAGGTTAGGTTAGGTTAGGTTAGGTTTTTTTTTTTTTTTTTTTTTTTTTTTGTGCTCCTACCCCCGATGTTTTCAATTTATCGGAGCCTATTCTACGTCTTTCCTTTCATACCAGTTCTCGCATTCGCTACTGCTCGTACGTCCATGCTTCATTCTGTTTCTTTCTTGCATCCGTCACCATTCTTGCTTATTTTATGTATACCTATTCTATCTGTTGTGTTTTATATCTAGTTTTATTTTCTATTGTCTTTTTATTTCCTTGGACATTTCTTTATTTAAGTTCTATTTCTTTTTAACATCATTTTTGTTATCTGTGATGCACTTGTAACACCATACTTAAATGGTGGGTAGTGCATCTGCATTCTTACATCCATTTCTAATGGCTACTAATTTAACTACTTTTGTACTGTACATTATAAACTTATTTCTATGTTCTTTTTTACTTATTATCTTACTTATATTACTAGTTATGACATCTACGCCTATTTCTTGTTCAATATCATATTTTAGTCTGTTGTACATTGGACACTCTGTTAGTATGTGCTCTACCGTTTCATCCACCTCCGGGTCACAGGGGCACGCCGGAGTCTCTTTGCACTTGAATCTGTGAAGGTATGCCGAGAAACCGCCGTGCCCTGTGAACATCTGGACCACTATGTTATTTAACTCTATTTTTCTTAACACTGGGTATGCTGCTATCGCGTCTGGGAAAAAGATTTTTGTCACTGACGCCTCCTGTTCTGTTTTATAGCGCCGGTTCCATTCGTCAAGCGATTGACACCGGATCAATCGCTTGACGAATGAGACCGGGCAGCAGTCGTAGTTTGCCCTTGTTTTTAAATGCAGCGCTGCCTCTTTCGCTAATTGGTCTGCCCTCTCGTTCTCTTCCATCCCCGCGTGAGCCTTTATCCAAAATAATTGCACTATTTTGTGTCCTTCACGCAACTTTAGGACGTTTGCTCTTATTTGAACCGCAAGAGGATGGGGGGAACTTAGGTTTTTAACCGTCTCCAAGGCTGATCTGGAGTCGCAGTATATGTCACAGCGGGTTTGTGTGGTTTTTATTGCCTTTTCCGTTGCTTCTGCAAGCGCTAGCAGCTCTGCCTGGTAAACGGAGCAGCACTCATCCAATTTCAATTTTCGCGTACTTGTTTCTTCGGCTCCTTCCCAAATGGAAAGAGCCGCGCCCACTTTCCCTTTTATCTTGCTGCCGTCGGTGAAGATGCTGAGGGCATCTTCTTTCCGGTATTGGTTGAGTGCTGCTTCATCTTCCAAGCAAATGAACTCTATTTCTTCGCGCTTTGCTGGGTGTGGCATGAATGTGTATGGCACGGGCGTTTCCATATCTCGATCTCCTATTACTTGCCGGGAGTAACCCTTCTTTATTTCATAAAGCAGGGCTGCTTCCCTGACTCTGATGTCAAGAGGAAGCAACCCGGCAAGTAATAGAACTGAGTTCAGGGACGCCGTTTTATACGCCTTTACTATTTTCTGTGCAAACCCACGCTGGACTGATGCGAACTCCTTCTTTGTTTTTATCTTTTGTGATGCGGAGGCCCAGGCGCTTGCTGCATATAAGATGGTCGGCTCAACTACTGCGATATAAATGGTCTTAATTATATCGGGCTTTAACCCCCAGTGTATTTTTGCTGCTCTGGCTAACTGTTTGTAAAAGTTCAGAGCCTTACGGCAGACGCTCGCGACGTGGGTATTAAAAGTGAGTTTGTCGTCGATGGTGAGTCCAAGCAGCTTGATCTCCCTGGACATGCCAATGCTGATTCCTCCCATGTTCAGCCGTGGGGTGTCATATTTCAGCTTCTTTGTAATGACCATGGCCATTGTCTTCTGTGGCGCAAATTTCAGCTTGTATTTGACACCCCACGCCCGAACATGTTCGAGAGCAGCATTGGCACGCTCCTCGATCTCGAGCGCGGTCCCACCATCGAAGACCATAACCACATCATCCGCGAACGCCTGCACGTAATCTCCTCTTTTCTCTAGGTCTTGCAGTAGGGGGTCCAAGAGCAAGTTCCAGAACGTTGGGCCGCCAATGGATCCTTGCACACAGCCTTTTTCTGTCTCCTTAGTGTATTCCTCCCCGGCATATCGGACTCTGACTCTTCTGTTTTTCAAGTAGCTATCCACCACCCTCCTCAAGTTTAGTGGGCACTCTTCCTCAGCCAACCTGACACGAATGGCCGGCCACCAGGCGCTATCGAAGGCGCCCTCTATATCCAATGACACGAGCGTAACTATCTTTTTCTGTTTGAGCTTACTGTGAATGTGTTGCATTAGGATATAGAGGGCGTCCTCGGTGCTTTTCTGGGGTGTGAAGCCAAATTGGCGAGTACTCATCTTCGGCACCATATAATACTTGATTCGGGTGATTAGCATCTTTTCAAAGACCTTTCCGAGCACGGGGAGGAGACCAATGGGTCTATAAGATTTTGGCACTCCATAGTCTGCTTTTCCTGGCTTACGCAGTATGACGACTGTGGCTTCTTTCCATAAGGCAGGGAAATAACCGAATTCAAGGCACTTGTTTAGCATTGCCAGGAAGAGGTCCGGGTCACCAGTCACGGCCTCTTTACTAATATCCGAAGTGATACCGTCGGCACCGGGCGCTTTTTTCGGGTTGAAGGATCCAACCGCATCATTCAATTCGGTCCTCGTGAATGGCGGATCACAAGGCTCAGTTTGCTGTCCCCCATTGATTCCGTTTGCTTTGATCCTGATGCGGTGGTGTTCAGCGTTATCTTCCCCTTCGTCGTCCGGCGGGTAAAAGGTATCCGCTAGAAGTTTTACGGAGCCGTGACCGTCTAGCATCTCGTTATTATCGCGGAGCGGCAAGTCTTCTTCTCTCTTCCTGGTTCTGCCTATCACCCGGTATATCCCGTCCCAGACCGATTCCCTGTCCTGCTTCCCACAGAAGTCCTTCCAGCTTTGCGTTTTTGCTCTGCTTGTCTCTAACTCATAATCTGCTTTCTTTTTCAGGTACTCTGCAACCACCCTCGACCTCCGGACCGGCGCGGCGAACCTGATTCTTCTCCTCATGGTGACGACCTCCTTCTTCAGGCTGGCGAGCTCTTCGGACCACCACGGCAAGGTAAGTGTGCATGTGTTTTTCTTTTTTGGTAGTGTGTGTGTGCATGCGTGTGTTACTGCTTGTGTGTATGTGTGTATAACTGTCTCTAACTGTTGTGTGTCTGTGACGTGCTCTACACTACCTTGCGTGATTTCTTTTTGTTCTAGAAATTGGGCCATTTTCTTACGAAACTGGTTCCAATTTGCGTTTCTGGTAGTGTAGAGCCGTGTTGTGTGTGTGATGTGTGTTCCTTGTGATTTTTGCAGCAGAATATTGAATGTAATGCCGTTGTGGTCCGAACTCGTGAGGCCCTCATCAACCTTCCAGTCGTCAACCAGGGGGAGCATGTCGGCTGAGCAAGTTGTAATGTCAACATGACTTGTATATCGCGCGCCTCCTCTGACGGTGTCAAAGGTGGGTACAGAGCCATTATTTAGCACTTGGAGTCCCAGTTCATCGAGCGCTGCCAGAAGGTCTACTCCTCTTGTCTTTGTTCGGACGCTGCCCCACCAAGTATTCCAGGCGTTCCCGTCTCCCGCCACAAGAAGCCCCCGTGGTCCAACTTTTCTGACTATTTTGGCCAGGTGTTCCAGATATGGTTCCAGAGGCTGATCACCTTCAAAGTAAATAGACACTAATGTCATCTTCCACGCTCTTGTCTTTATCCCTATCACTGCCACGTTATTGGTTGTTAGTTCCGGGTATTGGACGACATCGAGCGTGGGGTCCAGGACTATCACGGCTGCTTTGACTATCCCCTCTCCTTGGTTTGCACTCTGAAACACCTTTGCGCCTGAGTAGCTTTTAAGTTTCTTGTAGGTGCCCACGTACGGTTCTTGGACGAGAGCCACTGCTGTTCTGCGTTTTGTTGCCTCGATGAAAAGTTCATTTGTGGCCAATTCTTTCTTCATTAGGTTCGCCTGGATGATACCGTATGGGACGCCCTCAGCAGTAGGCCACATTGGATCTCGCTAGAGCTTCCCATTTGCGCCTCACCGGACATTCGCCGCTAAAGGCGTTATGGTCTACTCTGCCTATTTTAGCTTTCACGCAGTTGCTGCAGGTGGGCTGGGCGTCAACGCGCCATTCCGAACAGTCCACCTTCATGTGCGCTCCACCGCAGTGGCTGCACACGTCGACATGCTCGGTACAGAATCTCCTCCCATGTCCATACCCCAGACAGCGCGAGCACTGTATGAGGGGGGACTGGTCGGCGACTCTGATCCTTTGCATATCGACATGTACTGCCCCCGCGGTGGTGAGGCACTGCCAAATGCGAGGCGACACTTTCAGAACTATGTGCGTTGTAAGCGGGTTTCTGGCTCTTCTCCTGAAGCGGAATTCGATGCGGTCATCTTTATCTATTATGTTTTTTAGAAGATGGCTGTTTTGGGAGCGAATTGCCTTCACTACTTCTTCATCCTTTATGTTTTTCAGGACGTTGTGCAGAATGATGAGCGGGTCTTTATTTTTAATGTCCTCTACACTCAATTGTCCTTCTTGTTCTGTGATCCTGTTCTTAACCTTTCTAATTTCTTCTTCATTTGTACAACCTATAATAATTTTCCTATCTTTTGCTTTCCTAATTCGGTCTATCCTCACTCCTTCTTCCCTTGCATTCACTATCTTTCTTACTCGCTCATACACCTGGTCCCCTGTTTCCTGCTCGTCGTGAGAAGCTATGATAATCGAGTGCATGGCGGTGGTCTCCGGCTGCTGTCTCTTTGGAGAGCTGGCTGCTACGCTGGCATAGGTGACCCTCTCCATGCACTCTTTCTGACTTTTTAGCATTTCTTGCAATTTTTCCATTTCTTCGTTATTTTTCTTTAATAACTCGCTGTTTTCTTCCATTTTCTTCATCATTTCCTCGGCCGGTGTATGAGTCAATGGCCCTTTATTTCTTTGGTTTTCTTTTTCGATCACTACTACTCTGTCCTCTTCAGCTTCCTTCACCAGATTGTAGAGCCTCTCCACTGAGTCCATAACTTCGGCCTTTATTTCACCCTTTAAGTTACGACTGTTGTTTAGGTGGACTTTAGCTCTGCTAAGGTGTGCTTTCGCTTCCGCCGTCCTACTTTTATATTTAGTGGGTAGCTTGGGTGACTTGTCGGTGTCGGTTGCGGCAACCGCCTTTGCTCTCTGCGAGCTCGGTTTTGTTGTGGTGAGAGTGGATGTCGGCTTGACTTTAGGCTGTGCCGCTGTCTGACTCTGGGTTCCTTGAGAGAGTGGGGGAGGCGGCGACGTTGACACTCGAGCCTCTATCTCCCCGACGCTCCGCCGAACCTTACTGAGTTGGTCACCCGTGTCTGTCGAGGGGTCAGCCCTCTCCGTCGTGGCTTTCTTTTCTCCTTCTGTAGTAGGACCCGCCTCTTTCTGTGGCCTCGTCTGCCTGGCGTCCGGAGTTCTAATTCCAAACATCTTTCCTTGTTTAACTTGACGTCGAGGTAGGAGCCGTCAGTGCCACTAAACGTGTAAAGAGCGTCGGATGGCAATACCCAGTGTTATCACAATGAGGTGTAAAGAGCACACAATGTGAGTCAATAAACTAAAATAGTATACAGTCTACTAAAACTAACAGGGAGTCGACGTGTAAAGTGCGTCGACTGGTCCGTAGGATATAATTAACTTAAGTACTAATTAAATTCTAATTAAGAGCTTAAAAGAGCTCGCGTTTTAAAACTTATGTACTATTTATTTTAATTTTTGTTTCAGTTACAGGTTGCAGTGGGCGTCGGGAGCCAAGCGGAGCCGGATGCAGTAGATAAGTAAACAGCAGGTATTTTAATACTGTTTTATTTTCAGGTGAAGCAACCCGGCGGTAGCTTCGGACTCCAGGCGCGCACCTCGGTAAGTACACAAGAATGTTGGTATTTTATTTTACAATTTAAGTGAATGTTTTTAATAACAGGTCAATAAATTAACAAAATAGAGAAGCTAAGCGAGTTCTCTTACGCGTGTCGCACCGTCGCGAAATGCCACTGATATAATCTGTTTTTATTTTTTATTACAGGTGCAGCTGACTGCGGAGAGCGGCGGGAGACGGCGGTGCCGGTGCTGGCAGGTAAGTGTGTCACTATTATTAATACTTCACTTTTTCCAGACGGAGCGACTCTCGTTGGCTACACGAGGACTCCAGCCGCACTTCGCAGTAAGTATAACTCTAAGTAAGTATTATTTTACTTTTATGTTTAAATTTAGTTTTTTACAGATTTATATTATATACACATCTTATCTTATTTGTAGGTCTACAGGACACAGTCCTATCCAAAGGTGAAAATCCCACTACAACCGCACCCGCGGAACGGGAGTTATGGCCTTTCAAAGTTTTTCAGCGTTTGAGGGGTGCGGGGGGGAGGTGGGTGAGTGCTTGTGGCTCGGCCAGGTAGGAGCTGGGCTAACTAATGAAATAGTAAAAGCGCTACTTTTTTATCTCAATATTTGGCCGAGATACAAACACTCATCCGATTTGACACTAGGGCCGGCCACTTGTCTCGTTTTTTGCAAAGGGTGTGATCGGGTTGTGCCAATGATAAGAAACCATATCCCGAAAACCCCGCCTCGATATGACCTCCCGTTGAATTTATACGAATTTTTCAAAATCGGTCGGCCGTGACGTCACCCGCCCAGTGGGGCGGCCCACTCGCTATAACGTCGACGTAATTAGGTCAACGGCCTGTGATGTTTGAAAAATTCGTATAAAATCCAATTTTAAAGCTACGTACAATATAAAGATGTCAGCCTGTAGGGGTTGAAGTCTTCCTTCTTGTACGGTAGCTGGAGTCTTCCCGATCCCGCTGGTGTTCCCTCAGGATCTCCTCAAAGACGGGAGAAGTGGTGAAAAGATTTGGGGCTCCTTATCTTCTCAACCGCTGCTCGGATTTTCGTGCTGAAAACGGTTTTGGGATCCTCGCAGTGTTGCCCACCTGGAGATGCTAGCAGCTGGTTTCCAGCACTGCTGGAACCTGGACCACGTGTCACGTGGTCTGCGGTTTTTTCAGGTTTTCTTCAACACCAGGAACCGGAAAAATCCGTGTGTGGTGTCGGAAGATAGGTCTCCAGAAGCTCTATCCAGTGATGTCAAAAAAGGGGGGGCTTGCAGATTTCCCCGCCGAGATATGATTTTTTGAAAATCTTCAATTTTTTGAACTCGCTGTTCCTCCGCAGCCGCTGACCCAATTTCCACTCGGAAAACGGTGGAAAGCTTCCCGCTGTAACGCCTCTCCGGTGAAAGTAGCAGCTCGTCTCCAGCACTGCTGGAACCTGGACCACGTGGCACGTGGTTTGGAGTTTTTCCAAGTTTTCTCCGCCCCCAGGGGCCGGAAAAATCCGTGGGTGGTACCAGACGAAAGGGCTTCAGCAGCGCTATCCAACGCTACCAAAAAACCGGGGGGTAAAAGCGACTCAGCGAGCAGCGTTCGCGTCCGAAGGTTTTCCGTCACAGAAAATCACAGTTTTTTGATCACTGCATCCAATTCACTGGTCCGATTTCCAAAATTTTGACACTGGGTTGTAGCCTACGCGAATCCGCACCTGGCGGTATAACTTTCAACTCGGTAGCTACACTTTTTCCCGACACAATGATTTTTTGAACGCGGAGCGACTTGGATTCGTGGCGCTTGCGGGCGTGGTTGCAGCGCGACGGTTGGTTAGGTTAGGTTAGGTTAGGTTAGGTTAGGTTAGGTTAGGTTAGGTTAGGTTAGGTTAGGTTAGGTTAGGTTAGGTTAGGTTAGGTTAGGTTAGGTTAGGTTAGGTTAGGTTAGGTTAGGTTAGGTTAGGTTAGGTTAGGTTAGGTTAGGTTAGGTTAGGTTAGGTTAGGTTAGGTTAGGTTAGGTTAGGTTAGGTTAGGTTAGGTTAGGTTAGGTTAGGTTAGGTTAGGTTAGGTTAGGTTAGGTTAGGTTAGGTTAGGTTAGGTTAGGTTAGGTTAGGTTAGGTTAGGTTAGGTTAGGTTAGGTTAGGTTAGGTTAGGTTAGGTTAGGTTAGGTTAGGTTAGGTTAGGTTAGGTTAGGTTAGGTTAGGTTAGGTTAGGTTAGGTTAGGTTAGGTTAGGTTAGGTTAGGTTAGGTTAGGTTAGGTTAGGTTAGGTTAGGTTAGGTTAGGTTAGGTTAGGTTAGGTTAGGTTAGGTTAGGTTAGGTTAGGTTAGGTTAGGTTAGGTTAGGTTAGGTTAGGTTAGGTTAGGTTAGGTTAGGTTAGGTTAGGTTAGGTTAGGTTAGGTTTTTTTTTTTTTTTTTTTTTTTTTTTTTTTTTTTTTTTTTATACTGCGCACCATAGACACCTGGGTCCATGCCTTTTGTTATCGTTTACATGAATTATCAACTTATTTCTTACTATTGCAACAAATTATTTTCACAAATACAGGAGATTTTACTTAACGCTATTTCTAATTAATTAATACAAGTTAAAATCTAATACATTTTGACAAATTTTTACAAAAAGGGGGGGGGGGAGAAAAGGATGGTAACACACATTTCTACATTTCACTCAATATCACTCTTAGTTTTTCCGCCACTGCCATGTTCCGGTCCTTCATTGCCATCTCGAGGTTGTAATTCGCGATCATACGAGGTGTCGCAGCCACGGCTCTTCGCACGAAGCGACCGATGGCGTCCTCTGCATCGTCTGTATAATACACGAAACTCCTCGTGTGCCTGGAGACCGCAACGACCGCGTGGGAGACGCTGTCTTGGATTTTCCCTTTGGACTTGGTCCTCACGACGATGACCGACTCGTACGTCAATCCCTGCGCTTCGTGAATGGTCATGACTCGTGACCCGGATGCTGCTCCATAGCCCTGGTTCGATAGGGCCGCCTTTTCCTCCTGTGTGTGAACTAGGAAGAGGGTGTTTGGGGCATCTTTGGGGATCTGCGAGTCTGTGAACCTTCTCCGCTCCAGAGACTGAGCACGGGTCGATGAGGAGTATATACCAGAGTATATTTCCCTCATCGCGTATGCCACATCCATTGGGTTCCTATGCGTGCATAACAGTTCCTGGTTGATGTTCGTCACCAGGTTCGGGCGCTGGTACCTTAACTCGAAGAGGTTCTCTCTATCGATGTAAGGGACCTGGTTGATGTCTCCGATGAGAACAATTTCGCCAGCACCAGACAGCCGAGAGGCCATGACTATGGCTCCGAAATGGTTCATGAGAGCTTCGTCCAGGAAAAGACGGGCGTATCTCTCATTCTTGTAACCATTTACGAGGACGGATGATAATGTGCGCACTTTGGTTTTCACCAGGTCACCTACTCGGTGCGCTAACTTGTCCTTCAGGTCTTTGGCTGCTTCAGTTGTTGTGGTGATGATGGCGTCGTTGCTAACCTCGAAATTACCAACCAACCATGTTGTCTTGCCGCATCCTGGAACCCCGTTGATCCATCGTATTTTCGGTACCGTCCAGCTGTCCCAGGATTGCCCATCGACGTGGCCCCTTTCAATGGCATCCGCCATTTGCAGGATCCTGTCGTCTAGCATTATCCTGGTGTACCGGGTGGTAACCACGATTGGATCATACGATGGTGTCGCATACTTAGGCATTCCAGCTTGCTCCGTCGCACCGCTGTCTAGGGCCACGAAACCACTCGTGCTACTGAACGCTGCCATATGGTTTCCTGACATAGACCCCTTGATGATCTGGGACGTTCTATTGTCGTATATGGCTCCTTCTGCTTCCTTGAGCCTAACCGCCAGCGAGTTCTCCAAACCAAGTCTGAAAGCCTCGAGAATTTTCTCGCAGACTCTCGTGTGCACTTGTTTTGTAGCCCTCGTGACGGCCAGAAACTCGCGGAATGCGTTCTTGGCGTGGTCTCTTGGCTCCGAGGCAGAGATGTACCGGGGCGGACTGACCTGGCCCTTGTCGGCTCTCGTCCGTATCGGTGGCTGCTGACTCTGAGATGTTGATGGGGTCGGTTCTGGTGGCGGTGTACGTTGTTTTCGGAATGGACTTCGCATCGCTGCGCTCAAGGTGTTGACTAGCGCGAGTATCCCGCTACTGGTCGATGGACTATTGCCGCTCATTTCCTTCGCGGCTTCTTCATCGGCCAATCGCTTTTGTACTCTTTCGGAGCCACTCATGGAGCTCGAATTCGGGATAGGGTGTCCCCAGCTATCGGTTGCACTTAAGCCGCCCGATCTCGGAGCCTTGAGATGACTGAGGTTCTCACCTCGGTTCTCATAGACTACGATCTCATGGCGTTCAGCGGCTTTTATGCAGCCGAGCCGGTCTGTGACTTCTCCTTTCTCGTACTCGATGGCCATGGCGTCTACGCTTATCACCCGAGCATTGCCGTCTGCGAGTTCACCAAGCGACGTAAGGAGTGCGCACGCCTGTTCGAAAGGTGATTGGTCCGCCCACTCGAATAGCGCAATCGTTTTACATTTCGATTGCACCATTCGACATTGGCGTCCAAGTACCTCCGTCACAGGCAGAGCGTCATACGTTTTCCGCTTCATGGTGACTTTCGTGGTTTTCCCGTTAAGCAGACATGCAAGCCCCGGTGACAAACGAACCCGCTTGGTGCCCCATGCTTTGCAGAAACTCATTCCGAGTCTTTCTTCAGTACTATCCATAAAGAGGGCCACGCCCCGGATTCGTATCCCCGGTCTTCCTTCCACTGCGCAGGCAAGAAAACGATTTGCGCTTACGCTTTTAAGGGCAGAAGATCGGGGCTCCGAATTCACGGCGGGGACAGTGATAGTGGCGTTGGTTGTGTGCTGTGTGTTAAGAGGGGGGAGTGTGCTATTTCTTCTTGCCGCTATTCGGAACGACTTGTCAATGAAAGACAGTAGATATTCTCGACATTTGGGATCCTCCAGGATGTTGCGGAGTTCCTTTTCTGTGATCTTCCTGTCGATTTGCATTTCCAAGTCATGCCTAGCGGCAATAAAGCGGGGACATTCTATGAGCACGTGCAGAACTGTTTCCGGTACGGTTGGATCGCATTCACAACCTGGACTATCCTTTAGCTTGAACGTGTACAGATATTCGGCTATACCTCCGTGTCCCGTCAGAGCTTGCACTTGGAACGGTGTCAGTTTGTTTGCCCGCGTCAGACGGTACGCCTGTGTAACGTCTGGCAAGAACATCTTAGTCACCGTTCCAGTGCTGGAGGTTTCGTATCGATCCTGCCATTTCAGGACCGATTCCTCCCGGATCTTACGTTTGACATAGGACAAGGGAATCTGCTCGTAGTCCCTAGGAGCGCTGGCGAGGGCCGCCGATTTCGCGAGCTCATCAGCTCTTTCGTTACCGGCGGTCCCCACGTGCGCTCGCAACCAGAACAGGCGAACAGATCTTCCCTCTGCTCGGATCTTCCCAATGTTTCCCTTTATCTCCCTAGCCAGTGGGTGACTCGTTTTCGGATTTCGCAGCAGTTCGAGTGAAGATCTTGAATCACTCAGAATACTAACCTCAGGGTCTTTGCTGTTACTCACCAGCTGAGTTGCTTGGCTAAGGGCATAAAGTTCTGATTGGAATACCGTGCAGTCGGAGTGTAGCTTGAACTTGGAAAAGGTTATCTCTCTACCGTCATCCCACCGGGTCAAAGCGGCACCTACTTTGCCCTCTATTTTGCTTCCGTCGGTATAGATCTGGGGTCCGACTGGGTTCTTTAGAGGGCTTTCAATGAGCTCGAAGTCCACTGATATTTGTGTGGACGGATGTGGCTGATCCAGATGTTTGATCGGTTGTTCGAGCTGCGCTTTCGGTGGGAGATAGTTGATTGAGAGATTTCTTTTCGCTCTGTATAACGTCGCTGCCTCTTGGATTCTGAGGTCCAGGGGGAGTAGGCCTGAGAGGGCGAGAGCTGATGTGAGGGAGACAGTGCGGTACGCCCTGCAGATCTTTTGGGCGAAGCCTCTCTGAACTGCGTTCAGCTGTGACCTGTTCATTTCGAGGTCGGTCGCTTCGGCCCAAACACTTGCTGCGTACATCATGATGGGTTCCACCACTGAGACATATATCGTTCTTCGTATTTCGTTGTTTAAGCCCCATGTCACTTTCGCGGCGCACGCTAGCTGTTTATATATGTCCGCCACCTTTTTACATTGTGCGGTCACGTGCGCTTTGAATGTGAACTTTCGATCGATCACCAGTCCGAGGAGCTTCATTTCCTCCACAAGGCCAAGCTGGACTCCGGACATGGTGAGGTTCGGGGTATCGTATCTCAACTTTTTCGTGAACAGCATTGCACTGGTCTTGTGTGCTGCAAAGTTGAGTTTATTACGATTTCCCCAATCCACAACCATCTCCAGAGCCTCGTTGGCCTCCTGTTCTACGGTGTTCGATTGGCCTGTGAATACTAGAACGACGTCGTCTGCGAAGGCTTGACAGTATACTCTCTTTGCTTCCAGCTTTTGCAACAACGAGTCTAGGATTACATTCCAGAATGTTGGTCCGCCGATAGATCCTTGGACGCATCCTTTCGTGGTTTCCTTCTCGCATGTTGCTCTAGCATAGTTGACGATGATCTTGCGGTCATTAAGGTATGAGCATACCATCTCGTAGAGGTTTGATGGACACCTCTTTTTCGCTAACTGATGTTTCAGGGCGGGCCACCATGCGTTATCGAAGGCGCCTTCTATGTCCAAGGAGATCAGGAGCACTATGTTCTTGCTGTTTACTCCTTTTTTGATATGGTCTACTAGGTCATAGAGGGCGTCCTCGGTTCCTCTTTGGGGCATGAAGCCGTACTGTCTTGGGTTTAGGGTGGGTAGGAGATGCCATTGGAGTCGGCCTACAAGCAGTTTTTCGACGATTTTCCCGAGAACAGACAAGAGACCTATCGGACGGTAAGACTTAGGGTGCGTGTAATCAGTCTTTCCTGGTTTCCTCAGGATGACCACATGCGCCACCTTCCACTGCCTCGGAAAGTACTTTAGAGACAGGCACTTATTGGCTATCTCCATAAATACTTCCCGGTGACAACGGATGGCTGCTGCGCAAATGTCTGAGGTGAGCCCATCCGATCCTGGGGCTTTCTTGGGATTTTGCGCTCTCAGCACTAGTTCCAATTCCGCCGAGGAGAAGGATGGGTCGTCTTCCGACAGGTTTGGTGGTGTCTCTCTTGTACGTGCTCTCAGTTCGGAGTGGCACGGCTGGTCGGTGCTCTCCGAATCATCGGGATAGAAAGTTCTGGCTAGAAGTTCTGCGGAGAGCTGTGGGGTCAGAGTGTTCCCTTCGGCATTTCGGAGAAGCATGTCCTCCTGCCTTACCGAAGTTTTCCTGATCACTCTGTAGATCTTGTCCCACATACTCTCTTTCTCTTGCGTTGTGCAGAACTCCTTCCAGCCTTCCGTTTGGGCTTTTTCGGCTTTCTCCTTGTACTCTTTTCTGGCTACTTGGTATTCTTCTACTACTCTTTGGACTCTATCGGGGGCGGCGTTTTTTATTCTTCTTTTTTTCCTTAAGACCTCTCTCTTGAGATCCGACAGCGTATTGGTATACCACGTAGGAGTTGGGATTCCTTTCCTGACGCCTGCCTTCGGGATGGAGAGTTGACAGGCTTCGTGGATACATTCGGTGTAGCTGGTGATCGTATTTTCGAGATCTTCAGGGTTTCCCAGTTCTCTCACGGAGTTTGGTGTCAAGCCCTTCTCTTCGAGGAAGGTCTTGAAACTTGAACAGAAGTCTGACCACTTTGCCTTCTTGGTGTTGTATATGCGGGTGGTTACAGGCCTTAGCGGTTCTAAGGCTTTTCCCAGACGCAAGGTGAAGGTTATTGCGTTGTGGTCTGAAGTTGTGAGACCTCTGTTCACTCGCCAGTCCACGATCCTCCCCAGGAGAGGCACACTGCACGTCGTTACATCTACTCTGCTCGTGTACAGTGCGTCCCCCCTGTAGACCTCGTAGGTTGGCGTGTCCCCGGTGTTGAGAATTTGTAGGTCCATTTCACCAAGAAAAGAGTTGAGGGCTCTCCCTCTCGCGTTTTCCTCTCTGCTTCCCCACCAAGGGCTCCAGGCATTAGTATCACCGGCGACGATAAGGTCGTTGGTCGCTAGTTTCTCACTGAATGCCTGAATCCTCTGCAGGTACGGCTCGATCTCTTCGTCCTTGTCGAGGTAGACGGATATTACTCCAAGCCTTAGGCCTTCGCCGACGAGTAGCACCGCCGCTTCGGTTTCGGTGACAAGTTGGGGGTCATGAATCACCTCCAATTTGTCTCCGAAAACCACCACAGCAGCCTTTACCCGTGATGCTCTGTTTAGACTGCACTGAATTACTCTAGTTCCTGGGTATTGCTTCAGTACGCCCGTGTTCCCTACGTAGGGTTCTTGTACCAGGGCGACTGAAACTCCCTTCTCAGCTGCAGTTGCGAAGAATTCGGCCGTTGGGGTCTTGGCGCGTCGCAGGTTCACCTGGATGAATCGTAAACCTGTTCCACCTACCTGATCTTGGACTGAGCCGTTGTCCTCCAGGGCGCCCTCAGCAATAGGAAATCCTCGACCGCGCAATTCCATCCCACTTTACTCTCTCCGGACACTCTCTGCTGAATGCATTGTGTCCAGATTCAGCATTGTGGACATTTCCTTGCGCTGCCGAGCAGTTCCTACACTTGGGTGGTAGTCCCTCCATTCGCGCTTTACATTGCTCCCAGGAGTGAGCTTTCCCGCAGTGGCTGCACAGAGATTCACTCTCACGGCACACGGCTTTGGTGTGACCAAAGCCCAGGCACTTGGTGCATTGGACCAATGGCGAGTGGTCCGACACAGGTCTTCTCTGAAGACCTATGTAGACTTTCTCCGCTTCTGTAAAGCGCTTATAAATTGTGGGAGAGACCTCCAACACGGGATGGCATTCATGAGAGTTCCTCGCTTTCCTTCTGTATCGTACTTTGATCGTAGTTTCCTTCAGATCTACATCTTGCAGAAGGTGTTTGTTCTGCGCCAGTAGATTTTCCACGATCTCCGCGTCGGTGTGGTAGGACAAGACGTCTCTGATTATTATAAGTGGGTTTCCGGCCTTAGCCGTCTCCACCTTCAGAGTTTTGTCGCTCTGGACCTTGTTTCGGACGAGGTTTAGGTCTTCCTTTGTCCCGCAGCTCAGGATAACCTTTCGGTTCCTGCCCTTGCGGACTCGGTCGACCCTTGCGCCCGTCTGTTTCGTGTCCAGAGCCACTCTTATCTTGTCAATTACCTTTTCTGCGGTCGTATCGCCCGGCCCAGATACGATCAAAGTATGATTTGGCTTTGGGGGTGGTGGCTTTGCGGCCGCCTTGGCATACGTCATTTTGGGAGCTTTCGCTTCCTTTGACTGTGCAAGTTCGGCTTCAATATTGATGGTGGGGGGTGGCATGTTGAGTTTTTCTTGTCTCATTGTCCTCAGCTCCGAAGAAACTGCTTCCAGTCTCTCCGTGATGGGCTGCATGTGCTCCTTGATGTTTATTATTTGTGTGGGAGGGGGTGGGGGCAACACTACTTCTCGTTTTGAAATGTCGACGAGCATGTTTGAGATTTCGTTCAGGTTGTTGGTATATTCAGGCGGGGGAGGCATACTTTTTAGACACGACAAAATCTCGGCGCTAGTCCTGTGGATGTCGTTTGTGCTCCCTTGGCATTGGTTTGCGTCTCTGCGGAGCCCATCGATCTGGTTCTGAAGAGAATCAATTCCGACCTTGAGGCCGATGCACTCCCTTTTGATGGGCTCCAGGTCGACGCTTACCGTATTGGAGCTGTTGGCGAGACGATCCACTTGACTCTGGAGATCTTTGAGCATAGCCGAGATTTCATCAATCTTCCGGTATGGCTCCCTCGTTTCGTAACCTTGCCAATCGCGGACCGCTTTTGTTTCCGCTAGGGTAGCGGAAATGTCGGCCCTGGCAAGGCAAACTTCGCTGACGAGCTGCGTGTTGAGCCTTTGCACTTCCTTTTGGTGAGCTCTTTCAACCGACAGCAGTTCCCTTGCGTGCCTCGCGCGTTCACGCTCAAGGGTAGAAATATGGCGCTGCCGCGAGTCAGATAGGGAGAGGACCGTCTCATAGAGGGTCTGCATTGCCTCGATTGAGACCCTCTTTATGTCAGTCCTCAGGTTTCCCGACGACTCGATCGCCTCTTTGCCCTTCTGGAACCACTCATTTGCTACTTTTGTGGCCAGATCCATCTCCACTCCAGTCCGCTTGCCGCCGACGACCAGCATGCTGCGCCGTGACAAACGGTCTGGAGTGGGTATGGAGAGCAGAGAGGCGTTCGACTCCGAAAACTCACCTTCTTCGACGCTCAGGTCTTTTGGGGGGGAAATGCCGCACTGCCTCCAATCACCGATTTTGTCAACCGCTGCAACGTGGGCTGCAGTAGGGTCTGGCACGGAAGACGTAGCGGTAGGAGCTGGACTTACCGGTTTTTCGGGGCTGGAGGAAGCGCGGCACCTCTCCTGCGTCTCGAGGGGTGGCACACGAGGAGCTTCTTCGCTTACCGCGGTTCTTATCTTGGGCTGGCTGGTGCTCGCCGTGGGCTTCGATACCTCGTATTTGTTAGATTTGCTCTTGTGCATCTTCTTAAGGACCGAGCTACGGAGGCCAAGCGGCGAGCGAGGATGACGCTGAACTTGACGCTCCTGCTTTGTTCGACATCTTGTTCGATATATATTTCAAAGAAGTGTAGTGGGGGAAATAAAGAAGGGGGGGGGGGGGGTTATGCTAACTTTGTCAACTATTCTATCTTATATTAAAACTATGGTCAATTGTTCTCCTGTACTGCCTGGTGCGCAGAGTCAACGTGCTGTGAAGTTTCGACAGGTTTCTTGTGGGGGGGGGGGCTCACTGGTGACGACGAGGGGGGGGGGGGTAGAACCCGCAGGGCCAGATTCTCCCTTATGCAGTCCCAATCACGATGGCGGCGGCGCGAGCTGTTTGTCTTCTACAGGCGCAGAGATAGAGCTCGCGGGGGTGAGGTAACTGCAGCGGGGGGTAAGGTCTTCAGGGCCAAAGTGTTCGTACTTCTGTCCCGGTTCCAATGACACCAAACACGGGGGGTCTTGGTCTTGCCGTTCGGAAGTTATAATGCGGGGGGGTGAGGTTGAGGGTTAGGTTAGGTTAGGTTAGGTTAGGTTAGGTTAGGTTAGGTTAGGTTAGGTTAGGTTAGGTTAGGTTAGGTTAGGTTAGGTTAGGTTAGGTTAGGTTAGGTTAGGTTAGGTTAGGTTAGGTTAGGTTAGGTTAGGTTAGGTTAGGTTAGGTTAGGTTAGGTTAGGTTAGGTTAGGTTAGGTTAGGTTAGGTTAGGTTAGGTTAGGTTAGGTTAGGTTAGGTTAGGTTAGGTTAGGTTAGGTTAGGTTAGGTTAGGTTAGGTTAGGTTAGGTTAGGTTAGGTTAGGTTAGGTTAGGTTAGGTTAGGTTAGGTTAGGTTAGGTTAGGTTAGGTTAGGTTAGGTTAGGTTAGGTTAGGTTAGGTTAGGTTAGGTTAGGTTAGGTTAGGTTAGGTTAGGTTAGGTTAGGTTAGGTTAGGTTAGGTTAGGTTAGGTTAGGTTAGGTTAGGTTAGGTTTTTTTTTTTTTTTTTTTTTTTTTTTTTTTTTTTTTTTTTTTTGCCGTCCTCCTCCACCAAATACCCCAGACATGGTGATCCGGGACCTTATGTATTGATTATATTTGTTACTATTTTATTTGTGTAAAGTTGTCACATTCGTTTTTATATATTTATATGTAGTTTTGTAACTTTATATTATATAAGATCAAAAACTATTTGCTGTGGTCATGCTCTAATATATATGTATATATATATATTAAGCATTGCTTTTAATCTAGTTTTCATTTTTAACCGTCCCTTACTGTTAACATTATACAATTTTGATGCCAAACCAGTGTTTTTAATGTCTTCCATGTTAACTTATTTTATGTGCCCTTTTAATTTATCTTTTTTTTTTTTCAGGTACTTCGTGTGTTGCCCGACCAGGTGGTTAGGTTAGGTTAGGTTAGGTTAGGTTAGGTTAGGTTAGGTTAGGTTAGGTTAGGTTAGGTTAGGTTAGGTTAGGTTAGGTTAGGTTAGGTTAGGTTAGGTTAGGTTAGGTTAGGTTAGGTTAGGTTAGGTTAGGTTAGGTTAGGTTAGGTTAGGTTAGGTTAGGTTAGGTTAGGTTAGGTTAGGTTAGGTTAGGTTAGGTTAGGTTAGGTTAGGTTAGGTTAGGTTAGGTTAGGTTAGGTTAGGTTAGGTTAGGTTAGGTTAGGTTAGGTTAGGTTAGGTTAGGTTAGGTTAGGTTAGGTTAGGTTAGGTTAGGTTAGGTTAGGTTAGGTTAGGTTAGGTTAGGTTAGGTTAGGTTAGGTTAGGTTAGGTTAGGTTAGGTTAGGTTAGGTTAGGTTAGGTTAGGTTAGGTTAGGTTAGGTTAGGTTAGGTTAGGTTAGGTTAGGTTAGGTTTTTTTTTTTTTTTTTTTTTTTTTTTTTTTTTTTTTTTTTTTTTTTTTTTTTTTTTAACACCTACCTCCGATATCGTGTTTTTCGGAGCCTATTCTAATGCTATACACCTCTTTCATACCAGTTCTCGCTTTTGCTACTGCTCGTACTTTCATTCATCATTCCTTATCTTTCTTGCGTCCTTCGCCATTCATGCTTATTTAATCTATTACTATGCTAACTGATTTTTATTTATTAGATCTACGTTTATTTAATTATCTATGTTTCTTGCAGTGGGGCACTTAGTCCGCCAGGTTTACAATGGCGGGTAGTGCTCCCAGATTTTTACTACCGTTTCTTAATCCTACAGTTCTTATTATTCCTTTACAATATTCTATAAACTTATATCTAGCTTCTTTTTTCATCATTATATTACTAAGGTTATCTATATTTACATTTAATTCTATTTCATTTTCGATATCGAACCTTTGCAAACCATAAATTGGGCACTCACATATAATGTGTGCTACAGTTTCACTTACATTTGGGTCACAGGGACACGCTGGGCTCTCCTTGCACTTAAAACGGTGTAAGTACTCGGAGAACCCACCGTGTCCCGTTAGCAGCTGTACTGTTATGTTATCCAGGTCTATGCTCTTAATTACGCTGTACGCCGTTGTTGCATTGGGAAAAAACAATTTTGTCACCTTGCCCTGCTTCTCTCTCTGGTAGCGCCCGTTCCATTCATCAAGTGACTCCATCCGTATTCGTCTCTTGATGAATGAAACGGGGCATCTGTCATAATGCGGTTTAACTTTTAGATGGAGGGCTGCAGCTTTTGCCAGCTCGTCGGCCCTCTCATTGCCCTCCACCCCCACGTGAGCTTTGACCCAAAATAATCTCACTATTTTGGAATTTTCTGTGAGTTCTCTTACGCTCGATCTTATTCTGAGTGCGAGGGGGTGGAGAGATGAGAGATTAGCCACCGTTTCGAGAGCGGACCTCGAGTCACAATATATATTGCAGACGGGTTTGGCGCTGTTTTTGGCTTTGTCAACCGCTTCTGCTAACGCTAGTAGCTCTGCTTGATAAACTGAGCAGCACTCAGCAAGTTTCAACTTGCGAGTGCTGATCTCTCTGCCACCTTCGCGGATTGACAAAGCTGCGCCAACTTTCCCTTCTATGCGGCTCCCGTCTGTGTATATACTGAGCTCATCCTCATGATGCTCCTCGAGGTCCACTTCATCGCCGAGGCACTCGAAACCCACTGCCAACTGCTGTGCGGGGTGCGGTTTATCCGAATATGGTTCCGGTACTTCAATTTCGCGGTCTTCTAAAAATCTTTTTGAGTAACCTCTCTTTATTTCAAAAAGAGAGGCTGCTTCTTTTACTCTTATATCTAGAGGAAGCAATCCAGATAATAGAAGCGCGGAGTTAAGTGAGACCGTCCTATAAGATTTGACAATCTTCTGGATAAACCCCCTCTGGACTGAGCCAAACTGGTTTTTTACTGTAACCTTATCCGCCGCGTGAGCCCACGCGCTAGCTGCGTACAATATGGTGGGCTCAACGACTGCGGTGTATATGGTTCTCAGTATTTCCGGCTTCAGTCCCCAGTGGATCTTGGCGGCCCTGCTAAGCTGTTTATAGAACACGAGCGCTCTACGACAGACATTTGCCACGTGACTATTAAAAGTTAGCTTGTTGTCAATGGTGAGGCCGAGTAGTTTCATTTCGCTAGAAATGGCAATGTCGACTCCTCCCATTTTCAGGCGAGGGGTGTCATACTTTAGCTTCTTTGTTACAACCATCGCTATAGTTTTGTGTGGTGCAAATTTCAGCTTGTTTCTGACACCCCACGCCCGAACATGTTCGAGAGTCGCATTTGCTTGCCCTTCTATTTTTATCGCGGAATCACCATCGAACACCAAGACTATGTCGTCCGCAAATGCCTGCACATAGTCGCCCCTGCTCTCCAGCTCTTTTAAGAGCGGGTCAAGCAACAGGTTCCATAGAACCGGCCCGCCAATTGATCCCTGCACACAGCCCTTGGCAGTGTTTTTCGCGTATTCCTCTCCCCCGTATCGGACTCTCACCCGTCGATTTTCGAGGTAGCTTCCGATCACCCGCCTCAAGTTCCACGGACATTTTATCTCGGCTAGTCGAACTTTTATTGCTGGCCACCATGCACTGTCGAAAGCTCCCTCTATATCCAATGAGACGAGAGTAATTATTTTCTTTTGTTTAAGTTTACTTTTTATGCGCTGCATTAGGATATAGAGAGAGTCTTCCGTGCTTTTTTGCGGTATAAAGCCGAACTGCCGCGTTGAGATTTTTGGTAAAATATGAAACTTGAGACGGTTGACCAGAAGCTTCTCAAAAACTTTTCCCAATACAGGGAGAAGTCCGATCGGTCTATACGACTTTGGCACGGTATAATCGGTCTTCCCAGGCTTTCGTAGGATGACCACTGCAGCCTCCTTCCATTTTACAGGAAAATAACCTAGCTCGAGGCATCTATTTGCTATGGCGAGGAACGTTCCAGAATCGTTTTCTATGGCGGCTTTGCATATATCGGCTGTGAACCCGTCCAATCCAGGAGCTTTCTTCGGGTTGAATGAGCAGATCGCGGTGTTGAGCTCTGTTAGTGTAAATGACGGATCGCAAGAATCATCTTGTTGTCCGTCATTTACTTTTTCCGCTCTAAGCCTGACCTCACGATGCTCCTCATTGTCGCCTTCTTCGCTATCTTCTGGATAGAAGGTGTCCGCCAGCAGTTTCGCGGAGTCCTTGGAGTCGAGTTCTCTACCTTCGCACCGGAGGTTCAGATCTATCTCTCTGGCTTTAGTTCTCCCTATTACTCTGTAGATTCCGTCCCACACCGACTCTCTGTCCTGCTTGCCACAAAACTCTTTCCAGCTCTGTATTTTAGCTCTATATACTTCTTGTTCATATTCTGCTTTCTTTTCCAGGTATGCAGCTACTACTCCAGCCCTGCGGACCGGTGCTGCGCAGCGGATTCTTCTCCTCCTGACGGTGACTTCTTTCTTCAGCGCTCCGAGTTTCTCCGACCACCATGGCAAGGTAAGTTTTTGTGTGTATTTTTTAATCGGAATTGTTTGTGTGCATGCGTGTGTGATAGCTTGTGTGTATGTGTTTACTATTGAGTCTATTTTTTCTGTATTGTTTGTGCATTGTATGTCTGTCTGTGTAAGTTGTTGTGTAGTTGTGAATTGTTTAAAAATTTTGCAAAATTGCGTCCAATTGGCTTTTTTAGTGTTATAAAGTCTAGTTGTGCTCTGTATGTGTGTGCCTGTCGATTTGTTAAGTGTTATATTGAATGTAATGCCATTGTGGTCGGAGCTCGTTAATCCCTCTACGACGCTCCAGCCGTCCACCAGGGGGAGAAGGTCCTCAGAGCAGGCCGTTATGTCTACATGGCTGGAGTAGCGGGTGCCACCTCTCACTGTGTCATAGGTGGGGACGGAATCATTATTATTTAGTACGTGCAGCCGTAAATCGTTTAACGAGGATAGTAGCTCTTCCCCTCTGGTATTAGTTTTTAAGCTGCCCCACCAGATGTTCCAGGCGTTCGAGTCCCCGCCAATGATCAGCCTTCTAGCGCCCAGCTCATCTACGATTCTCTTAATGTGAGCGGTGTAGAGGTCAATCGGCTGGTCACCCTCGAGATACATCGATACCAGGTTGATTTGCCACATTTTTGTTCGGATCCCGAGTACAATTATGTTGTTGTCTGTTAGACCCGGGTATTGGACAACATCCAGAGTTGAGTCGAGCACCGCAATTGCGGCCTTAATTGTGCCGTCTCCCCTCGCAGAATTCTGGAAAACTCTGGTTCCCGAGTAGGCTTTCATTTGCTTTAATGCGCCCACATACGGCTCCTGCATCAGAATGACCGCGGCTCTCCGTTTCGTCGCCTCTATGAACACCTCGTCCGTCGCAAGCTGCTTTCTCATGAGATTGGCTTGCATGATATTATACATAGCGCCCTCAGCAGTACGCCACGGTGGACCTCGCAAGTGCCTCCCACTTGCGCCTCACCGGGCATTCGCTGCTGAAGGCGTTATGGTCTGCTTTTCCAATCTTTGCTTTGCAGCAGTTTACGCAGCTTGCGACGGTGTCCGAGAGCCAATCCGCGCAGTCCGTCCGCATGTGTGCTCCGCCGCAGTGACTGCACACATCGACCTGCTCAGTGCAGAACCGCCGGCCATGTCCGTACCCCAGACAGCGCGAGCACTGGATGAGGGGGGACTGGTCGGCGACTCTGATCCGCTGCATGTCAATGTGTACAGTCCCAGCAGCTGTGAGGCACTGCCATACGCGCGGCGACACCTTTGCGACCACATGGGTAGTGAGAGGGTTTCGCGCTCTTCGCCTGAAACGAATTTCAATGCGATCGTGTTCCCCGCTCACCCCCGCGAGGAGGTGTTTATTTTGGACGCGTATCGCCTTTACAATTTCCTCGTCGCTATTTGTTTTTAGGACGCCATAGAGGATAAGGAGCGGGTCCTTATTTTTGATGTCCTCGACATTCAACTCTTTCCCTTGTTCGGCTATTTTATTTTTCACCCTGGTCATCTCTTCCTGGTTCTTACACCCTATTATGATTTTCCTGTCTTTCGCCTTCCTAATCCTGTCAATTCGCATCCCTTCCTCTTTCGCATTCACCACTTTCCTCACCCTCTCGAACACCTGGTCGCTAGTCTCTCCTTCGTCCTTAGAGGCCACAATAATTGAGTGCATAGCTGACGACTGCATATTCTGTCTCCTAGGGGACATGGCCGCCACACTAGCATACGTGCCTCTAATTTCTAGGGATTCTCGCTGTTGTTTAAGCATTTCCGTTAATTTCCCCACTTCTTCAGAATTTATTTTTAGCAACCTGTTATTTTCTTCAATGTGTTTTTGGATATTTCGGTCTAGCTCTGCAGTGGAGATTGTTGTCACGGCTTTTTCTTTGCGGTCCTTGTCCGGTGTTTGCGTGGGCGTAATTAAAGCGGGCGCGCTTCGGCCCCTCTCCGCATTCATCTCCTTAAATAACTCGTATAAGCGCTCGATGGCCTGGAGCGCCCCGGTCTTTATATCGGTCTTCAAGTTACGCGAGCTATTGATGCACTGCTTCGCCCTGCTCAAGCAAGCGCGGGCCTCGGCACTTCTACTGTCATTCTTGTCCGCCGGGGGGCTCTCCGTCGCTTCGGTCGGTGGCTGCCGCGCTGTCACCGACTTTGGCTTGGGCGGCCCTCCCGCGGTCTCTCTGGCTGTCGGCGGATTGCTCGCCGCCGCCCCGGCCAGCAGCTGACGCGCAGCTGCCGGTCTTGGCCTCGGCGGGCCCCCCGCGTTGCCCTCACTCGCGTTTGCACGTGGCGGCGTGAGGCTGGCTCGGCTGTGCTCGGCTCTGCCGGTCTCCCATTCGCCGATGCTGCGCCTCACGTTGCTCGTACTCGGTCCGGTCTCTCCGCCTTCTGCGTCTGTTCCCGACAGCGTCATGGTCCTGTTTATGGACGCCTTGCTTGCCTGATCCTTCGGCGTGCGCAGCATTCTTACTTCTAAGGACGCGTATAGAGGTAAACAAGGCAAGGTAAGTTAGGCAGGTAGGTGAGTCAAACAATAATACTAACCTAATAACGCGGTCGGCGTGTAAAGAGCGCCTGTCAAAACAACGTACCGCTACTAACTAATTTATACCTATTACAGAATAGTAATGCGTTATATACAATAATAGATTATCTATTATATTTGTCTATACAATAATCTTAATTTTATGTTACAGGTCCTGTGCAGGAGAGTTCCCGTGCGTCGTGCGTTCCCGACTTCGTATGCGGCGCGGTGCTCGTCGGAAGGTGAGTGCTCACTATGTGTTTTATTAACAAAAGGTTTGTTTTCTTTCAGGTGGAGCAGAGCAGCAGCGAGCACCAGCAGTACGAGCTTCAGACACACACGGCGGACAGTACTCCGTCAACTAATACTTACACTACAGTTAAATAATAAGCTTTTCGTTTATATTATAGGCGTGTATATGGCGCCTGTCAACTTACTTATATATAAAACTAATAATTCTAATTTTTATTTACAGATTATTTAGTCGCAGTCGGGCCCGGGGGTGAAAACCCAATACAAATCGGGACTCCCGTTTCCGAGTTATAGCATGTCGTAAATTTGCGGGGTGAGGGGGAGGGTGGGCTTTTATAGCTCGGCCTAAGAGGCGCACGGATTTTAAGTCCTCTAGTGGAAACCCGAGGTTTCTATCTCAATATTTGGCCGAGATATAAGCCCCCAAACATATCCACCTAACTCCGCAATACTAACTAGCGGCTAATCTGTGGCCCGGCTCGCAACAGTATGACGTAACCTTAACCTTGGCCTAGCGACTCGTTCCGGCTGTGGAATGCGGTTTCTATTGTTCTATTGTTCGCTATTGTTCGCGGCGAGTCCGGCTCCCGTTAGCTCGAGGTTATTACGAGGTTATTACGCTTATCTTCTACTGCTAATATCTCACTATCTATTCGTCCGATTGAGATGGGATTTTCTTTGTGAAGATAAGCGTAATTTTCTCCGTCCACTGATGTTAATTTCAAACAATAATTTAGCGACCGATTTTGTATGAAATACCGGGCCACAGTCCAACCGGCAAGTATGTCTAGTTTTAGCCTATTTACTAAATAAGTTTACATGGGGGAGACCAATATTGTTTTAACATAAACGGGGGAGGGGGTACAGAGGGGGGTCTGGGCGAGAAGGGGTCAGGCGGGGTGGGTATGCCTAGTTTGGTGTATAATTTAATTTATTAAAATATTTATACGTAAGTTATGGGAAGGAGGTTAAAAAGAACAGAACAACAAGTATGATTGGGGAGGGTTAGGGCGGGATGAATATGTCTAGTTTGGACGTATTTGCTAAAAATTTTATAACGTGTTTATCGATATATATTAGGCAAAGGTGTTTATAAACTAGTCAAGGAAAAGTATGATTAAGACTTATTAAGACGGGGTGGAGTATGACTAGTTTGTATATACTATGTAGGGGAGCAAAGAGGCGGAGGGGGGGGGGGTTCAAAACAGCGGATCAAGACGATATAACAAGAGAGAATAAACTAAATTATAAAAACCCTTTTCTGGTACACCAGGACCACCCACTCAGTCATGTGACGTCAGCCGCGGCTGACGTAGTATAAGTAGGTCACTGGACCACCCAGAAGTCGACGACACGTAGCTCCGTAGCGTCGTAGCTCGTAGCCGGAGAACAATAGGCCGCCTCAGCTGACTCCGGTTACTAAGCCGATAAGACTGCGCGGCGCCCGATGACGTCACACGGCCTGCTTATCACTTCTTGCCGGTGATAAGTAGGTCACGGGCCCTCTCTTCACAAAAATGGTTATATCTCCGCAACCGTTAGTCGCGCGAAGATGTAGTTTTCACTGTTAGATAGGTCTTGAAATTTCCTATTTAACAGTGCCAGAAAACAAGGGTCTTATAGATCTTATTCACGAGATATGGTTTTTTGAAAAATACCTATATTTTGAACTCGTGTTTTCTCGGGAACGGCTATCCAGATTTTGACGCGGAAAACGGCGTTGAGTTCCTCTCTAGGTCTTCTATGTGGAACAGGCAGCAGTTGGTCTCCAGAACAGCTGGAAACTGGACCACGTGTCACGTGGTCTGGTGTTTTTCCCGGATTACTTCGCCTCCAAGGGCGGGAAAAATCCGGGAAAGGTGTCCAATGGTAGGCTCCAAGCTGCGCCGTCCAATGCTGCCAAGAAAGCGGGGTGTACAGGCGACTCAGCGACCAGCGTTCGCTTCCAAATATTTTCCGTCACCGAAAATCACAGTTTTTTGCTGATTTCTTCCAAGTCACTGAACCGATTTTCAAAATTTTTGCACTGGTATGTAGCCTACGCGAATCCGCACCTGGCGGTATAACTTTAAACTCGGTAGCTACACTTTATTTTGTCACTATGATTTTTCGTAAGCGGAGCGACTTAGTTTCGTGGCGCTTGCGGTTGCGGGTCAAGCGCGACTGGGTTAGGTTAGGTTAGGTTAGGTTAGGTTAGGTTAGGTTAGGTTAGGTTAGGTTAGGTTAGGTTAGGTTAGGTTAGGTTAGGTTAGGTTAGGTTAGGTTAGGTTAGGTTAGGTTAGGTTAGGTTTTTTTTTTTTTTTTTTTTTTTTTTTTTTTTTTTTAATACTGCGCACCATAGACACCTGGGTCCATGCCTTTTGTTATCGTTTACATGAATTATCAACTTATTTCTTACTATTGCAACAAATTATTTTTACAAATACAGGAGATTTTACTTAACGCTATTTCTAATTAATTAATTAATACAAGTTAAACTCTAATACATTTTGACAAATTTTTACAAAGGGGGGGGGGAGAAAAGGATGGTAACACACATATCTACATTTCACTCAATATCACTCTTAGTTTTTCCGCCACTGCCATGTTCCGGTCCTTCATTGCCATCTCGAGGTTGTAATTCGCGATCATACGAGGTGTCGCAGCCACGGCTCTTCGCACGAAGCGACCGATGGCGTCCTCTGCATCGTCTGTATAATACACGAAACTCCTCGTGTGCCTGGAGACCGCAACGACCGCGTGGGAGACGCTGTCTTGGATTTTCCCTTTGGACTTGGTCCTCACGACGATGACCGACTCGTACGTCAATCCCTGCGCTTCGTGAATGGTCATGACTCGTGACCCGGATGCTGCTCCATAACCCTGGTTCGATAGGGCCGCCTTTTCCTCCTGTGTGTGAACTAGGAAGAGGGTGTTTGGGGCATCTTTGGGGATCTGCGAGTCTGTGAACCTTCTCCGCTCCAGAGACTGAGCACGGGTCGATGAGGAGTATATACCAGAGTATATCTCCCTCATCGCGTATGCCACATCCATTGGGTTCCTATGCGTGCATAACAGTTCCTGGTTGATGATCGTCACCAGGTTCGGGCGCTGGTACCTTAACTCGAAGAGGTTCTCTCTATCGATGTAAGGGACCTGGTTGATGTCTCCGATGAGAACAATTTCGCCAGCACCAGACAGCCGAGAGGCCATGACTATGGCTCCGAAATGGTTCATGAGAGCTTCGTCTAGAAAAAGACGGGCGTATCTCTCATTCTTGTAACCATTTACGAGGACGGATGATAATGTGCGCACTCTGGTTTTCACCAGGTCACCTACTCGGTGCGCTAACTTGTCCTTCAGGTCTTTGGCTGCTTCAGTTGTTGTGGTGATGATGGCGTCGTTGCTAACCTCGAAATTACCAACCAACCATGTTGTCTTGCCGCATCCTGGAACCCCGTTGATCCATCGTATTTTCGGTACCGTCCAGCTGTCCCAGGATTGCCCATCGACGTGGCCCCTTTCAATGGCATCCGCCATTTGCAGGATCCTGTCGTCTAGCATTATCCTGGTGTACCGGGTGGTAACCACGATTGGATCATACGATGGTGTCGCATACTTAGGCATTCCAGCTTGCTCCGTCGCACCGCTGTCTAGGGCCACGAAACCACTCGTGCTACTGAACGCTGCCATATGGTTTCCTGACATAGACCCCTTGATGATCTGGGACGTTCTATTGTCGTATATGGCTCCTTCTGCTTCCTTGAGCCTAACCGCCAGCGAGTTCTCCAAACCAAGTCTGAAAGCCTCGAGAATTTTCTCGCAGACTCTCGTGTGCACTTGTTTTGTAGCCCTCGTGACGGCCAGAAACTCGCGGAATGCGTTCTTGGCGTGGTCTCTTGGCTCCGAGGCAGAGATGTACCGGGGCGGACTGACCTGGCCCTTGTCGGCTCTCGTCCGTATCGGTGGCTGCTGACTCTGAGATGTTGATGGGGTCGGTTCTGGTGGCGGTGTACGTTGTTTTCGGAATGGACTTCGCATCGCTGCGCTCAAGGTGTTGACTAGCGCGAGTATCCCGCTACTGGTCGATGGACTATTGCCGCTCATTTCCTTCGCGGCTTCTTCATCGGCCAATCGCTTTTGTACTCTTTCGGAGCCACTCATGGAGCTCGAATTCGGGATAGGGTGTCCCCAGCTATCGGTTGCACTTAAGCCGCCCGATCTCGGAGCCTTGAGATGACTGAGGTTCTCACCTCGGTTCTCATAGACTACGATCTCATGGCGTTCAGCGGCTTTTATGCAGCCGAGCCGGTCTGTGACTTCTCCTTTCTCGTACTCGATGGCCGTGGCGTCTACGCTTATCACCCGAGCATTGCCGTCTGCGAGTTCACCAAGCGACGTAAGGAGTGCGCACGCCTGTTCGAAAGGTGATTGGTCCGCCCACTCGAATAGCGCAATCGTTTTACATTTCGATTGCACCATTCGACATTGGCGTCCAAGTACCTCCGACACAGGCAGAGCGTCATACGTTTTCCGCTTCATGGTGACTTTCGTGGTTTTCCCGTTAAGCAGACATGCAAGCCCCGGTGACAAACGAACCCGCTTGGTGCCCCATGCTTTGCAGAAACTCATTCCGAGTCTTTCTTCCGTACTATCCATGAAGAGGGCCACGCCCCGGATTCGTATCCCCGGTCTTCCTTCCACTGCGCAGGCAAGAAAACGATTTGCGCTTACGCTTTTAAGGGCAGAAGATCGGGGCTCCGAATTCACGGCGGGGACAGTGATAGTGGCGTTGGTTGTGTGCTGTGTGTTAAGAGGGGGGATTGTGCTATTTCTTCTTGCCGCTATTCGGAACGACTTGTCAATGAAAGACAGTAGATATTCTCGACATTTGGGATCCTCCAGGATGTTGCGGAGTTCCTTTTCTGTGATCTTCCTGTCGATTTGCATTTCCAAGTCATGCCTAGCGGCAATAAAGCGGGGACATTCTATGAGCACGTGCAGAACTGTTTCCGGTACGGTTGGATCGCATTCACAACCTGGACTATCCTTTAGCTTGAACGTGTACAGATATTCGGCTATACCTCCGTGTCCCGTCAGAGCTTGCACTTGGAACGGTGTCAGTTTGTTTGCCCGCGTCAGACGGTACGCCTGTGTAACGTCTGGCAAGAACATCTTAGTCACCGTTCCAGTGCTGGAGGTTTCGTATCGGTCCTGCCATTTCAGGACCGATTCCTCCCGGATCTTACGTTTGACATAGGACAAGGGAATCTGCTCGTAGTCCCTAGGAGCGCTGGCGAGGGCCGCCGATTTCGCGAGCTCATCAGCTCTTTCGTTACCGGCGGTCCCCACGTGCGCTCGCAACCAGAACAGGCGAACAGATCTTCCCTCTGCTCGGATCTTCCCAATGTTTCCCAATGTTTTTATAGGTCTTCTCTGAAGACCTATGTAGACTTTCTCCGCTTCTGTAAAGCGCTTATAAATTGTGGGAGAGACCTCCAACACGGGATGGCATTCCTGAGAGTTTCTCGCTTTTCTTCTGTATCGTACTTTGATCGTAGTTTCCTTCAGATCTACATCTTGCAGAAGGTGTTTGTTCTGCGCCAGTAGATTTTCTACGATCTCCGCGTCGGTGTGGTAGGACAAGACGTCTCTGATTATAATGAGTGGGTTTCCGGCCTTAGCCGTCTCCACTTTCAGAGTTTTGTCGCTCTGGACCTTGTTTCGGACTAGGTTTAGGTCTTCCTTTGTCCCGCAGCTCAGGATAACCTTTCGGTTCCTGCCCTTGCGGACTCGGTCGACCCTTGCGCCCGTCTGCTTCGTGTCCAGAGCCACTCTTATCCTGTCGATTACCTTTTCTGCGGTCGTATCGCTCGGCCCAGATACGATCAAAGTATGATTAGGCTTTGGGAGGGGTGGCTTTGCGGCCGCCTTGGCATACGTCATTTTGGGAGCTTTCGCTTCCTTTGACTGCGCAAGTTCGGTTTCAATATTGATGGCGGGGGGTGGCATGTTGAGCTTTTCTTCTCTCATTGTCCTCAGCTCCGAAGAAACTGCTTCCAGTCTCTCCGTGATGGGCTGCATGTGCTCTTTGAAGTTTATTTGTGTGGGAGGGGGTGGGGGTATCACTACTTCTCGTTTTGAAATGTCGACGAGCATGTTTGAAATTACGTTCAGGTTGTCGGTGTATTCTGGCGGAGGAGGCATACTTTTTAGACACGACAAAATCTCGGCGCTGGTCCTGTGGATGTCGTTTGTGCTCCCTTGGCATTGGTTTGCGTCTCTGCGGAGCCCATCAATCTGGTTCTGTAGAGAGTCAATTCCGACCTTGAGGCCGATGCACTCCCTTTTGATGGGCTCCAAGTCGACGCTTACCGTATTGGAGCTGTTGGCGAAACGATTCACTTGACCCTGGAGATCTTTAAGAATAGCCGAGATTTCATCAATCTTCCGGTATGGCTCCCTCGTTTCATAACCTTGCCAGTCGCGGACCGCTTTCGTTTCCGCTAGGGTTGCGGAAATGTCGCTCCTGGCAAGACCAACCTCACTGATGAGCTGCAAGTTGAGCCTTTGCATTTCTTTTTGGTGAGCTCTTTCGACGGACAGCAGTTCTCTCGCATGCCTCGCGCGCTCGCGCTCGAGGGTCGAAATGTGGCGTTGCCGCGAGTCCGACAAGGAGAGGACCGTCTCATAGAGGGTCTGCATTGCCTCGATTGAGACCCTCTTTATGTCAGTCCTGAGGTTCCCCGACGACTCGATCGCCTCCTTGCCCTTCTGGAACCACTCATTGGCTACCTTTGTGGCCAGATCCATCTCCACTCCAGTCCGCTTGCCGCCAACGACCAGCATGCTGCGCCGTGACAAACGGTCTGGAGTGGGTATGGAGAGCAAAGAGGCGTTCGACTCCGAAAACTCACCTTCTTCGACGCTCAGGTCTTTTGGGGGGGAAATGCCGCACTGCCTCCAATCGCCGATTTTGTCAACCGCTGCAACGTGAGCTGCAATAGGGTCTGGAACGGAAGACGTAGCGGCAGAAGCTGGACTTACCGGTTTTTCGGGGCTGGAGGAAGCGCGGCAACTCTCCTGCGTCTCGAGGGGTGGCACACGAGGAGCTTCTTCGCTTACCGCGGTTTTTATCTTAGGCTGACTGGTGCTCGCCGTGGGCTTCGATACCTCGGTTAGGTTAGGTTAGGTTAGGTTAGGTTAGGTTAGGTTAGGTTAGGTTAGGTTAGGTTAGGTTAGGTTAGGTTAGGTTAGGTTAGGTTAGGTTAGGTTAGGTTAGGTTAGGTTAGGTTAGGTTAGGTTAGGTTAGGTTAGGTTAGGTTAGGTTAGGTTAGGTTAGGTTAGGTTAGGTTAGGTTAGGTTAGGTTAGGTTAGGTTAGGTTAGGTTAGGTTAGGTTAGGTTAGGTTAGGTTAGGTTAGGTTAGGTTAGGTTAGGTTAGGTTAGGTTAGGTTAGGTTAGGTTAGGTTAGGTTAGGTTAGGTTAGGTTAGGTTAGGTTAGGTTAGGTTAGGTTAGGTTAGGTTAGGTTAGGTTAGGTTAGGTTAGGTTAGGTTAGGTTAGGTTAGGTTAGGTTAGGTTAGGTTAGGTTAGGTTAGGTTAGGTTAGGTTAGGTTAGGTTAGGTTAGGTTAGGTTAGGTTAGGTTAGGTTAGGTTAGGTTAGGTTAGGTTAGGTTAGGTTAGGTTAGGTTAGGTTAGGTTAGGTTAGGTTAGGTTAGGTTAGGTTAGGTTAGGTTAGGTTAGGTTAGGTTAGGTTAGGTTAGGTTAGGTTAGGTTAGGTTAGGTTAGGTTAGGTTAGGTTAGGTTAGGTTAGGTTAGGTTAGGTTAGGTTAGGTTAGGTTAGGTTAGGTTAGGTTAGGTTAGGTTAGGTTAGGTTAGGTTAGGTTAGGTTAGGTTAGGTTAGGTTAGGTTAGGTTAGGTTAGGTTAGGTTAGGTTAGGTTAGGTTAGGTTAGGTTAGGTTAGGTTAGGTTAGGTTAGGTTAGGTTAGGTTAGGTTAGGTTAGGTTAGGTTAGGTTAGGTTAGGTTAGGTTAGGTTAGGTTAGGTTAGGTTAGGTTAGGTTTTTTTTTTTTTTTTTTTTTTTTTTTTTTTTTTTTTTATATACTACGCACCATAGACACCTGGGTCCATGCTTTTTGTTAACATGTTTACATAAATTCTTAGCTTATTATTATTTTATCGCAACAAATTATTTGCCTTAAACAAATACAGGAGAATAATGCTATTTCTAATTAATTTATACAATTTAAATTCTAATACATATTGACACATAATTTTTACAATAAGAGGAAAGATTTATACAATTTAATTACACATTTTTCAAATTAATTAATTTTAAAAAGGGGGGAGAAAAGGATGGTTAACACACATATCTTTACATTTCACTCAATGTCACTCTTAGTTTTTCCGCCACTGCCATGTTCCGGTCCTTCATTGCCATTTCGAGGTTGTAATTCGCGATCATACGAGGTGTCGCAGCCACGGCTCTTCGCACGAAGCGACCGATGGCGTCCTCTGCATCATCTGTATAATACACGAAACTTCTCGTGTGCCTTGAGACCGCAACGACCGCGTGGGAGACGCTGTCTTGGATTTTTCCTTTGGACTTGGTCCTCACGACGATGACCGACTCGTACGTCAATCCCTGCGCTTCGTGAATGGTCATGACTCGTGATCCGGATGCTGTTCCATAACCCTGGTTCGATAGGGCCTCCTTTTCCTCCTGTGTGTGAACTAGGAAGAGGGTGTTTGGGGCATCTTTGGGGATCTGCGAGTCTGTGAACCTTCTTCGCTCCAGAGACTGAGCACGGGTCGATGAGGAGTATATACCAGAGTATATCTCCCTCATCGCGTATGCCACATCCATTGGGTTCCTATGCGTGCATAACAGTTCCTGGTTGATGTTCGTCACCAGGTTTGGGCGCTGGTACCTTAACTCGAAGAGGTTCTCTCTATCGATGTAAGGGACCTGGTTGATGTCTCCGATGAGAACAATTTCGCCAGCACCAGACAGCCGAGAGGCCATGACTATGGCTCCGAAATGGTTCATGAGAGCTTCGTCCAGGAAAAGACGGGCGTATCTCTCATTTTTGTAACCATTTACGAGGACGGATGATAATGTGCGCACTCTGGTTTTCACCAGGTCACCTACTCGGTGCGCTAACTTGTCCTTCAGGTCTTTGGCTGCTTCAGTTGTTGTGGTGATGATGGCGTCGTTGCTAACCTCGAAGTTACCAACCAACCATGTTGTCTTTCCGCATCCTGGAACCCCGTTGATCCATCGTATTTTGGGTACCGTCCAGCTGTCCCAGGATTGCCCATCGACATGGCCCCTTTCAATGGCATCCGCCATTTGCAGGATCCTGTCGTCTAGCATTATCCTGGTGTACCGGGTGGTAACCACGATTGGATCATACGATGGTGTCGCATACTTAGGCATTCCAGCTCGCTCCGTCGCACCACTGTCTAGGGCCACGAAACCACTCGTGCTACTGAACGCTGCCATATGATTTCCTGACATAGACCCCTT